>CM065590.1:406018784-406618784 GCA_033119425.1 Bufotes viridis | reverse complement strand
GTCCCAGCTAGACAACACAGAACAGTCCTCGCTAGACTTCCCGTTCCGGAACCCACTGTATTTTTAGGAGATGTACTGAAGTTCATAGAGTGGAAGGCAAGTTTTGAAATGATCATCGAGCATCATTACTTCAGTCCAGTCGACAAGTTATTCTATCTTCAGAGATATGTTGGTGGAGAAGCAAAGGAAGCTCTTGAAGGTAACTTCTATAGAAAAGATGAAGAAGCCTACAAGCAAACTTGGTAAAAATTGAATGCAAGATCATCCTTTCTAGTACAAAGAGCTTTTAGAGAGAAATTGAATAACTGGCCTAAAATAGATCCTAAAGAACACTTCAGACTCCAAAAGTATGGTGAACTCCTGCAAGCATGCAGCAATGCCATCCCACATGTTCACAGACTAGAAGTACTGAACGACTATCTAGAAAACCACAGGATGCTAGCTAAGCTACCTGAAGAAGTGGCTTCTAGATGAAATCACTATGTGACTAAACAGTTATATCTAGGTAAGAACTAACCAACTTTTAAAGAGTTCTCTGAGTTCATCAATAGGGAAGCACAAATAGCATGTAATCCAGTAACAGCATCTTACATCTTAAAATCCTTAGAAGAAAGGCCTGCGAGAGATATAAGACACGCAAGAGCAACTAGCTTTGCAACCAACGCAGCGGCTAAAGGTCTAGATACCTACAAGAGCAAGTTCAAAGTCACTACTGGGATCAGTTGAGAGACAGAACCGACAAATATTCGGACTACCTTCAAATGTTGTCACTACCAGAGCTTTGAGACGTTCTCACAGCTCTGTTTCTCCAACCCTGTGATGATGTCACTACTAGAGCTTGGAGGAGTTCTTTCTGCTCTGTTTCTCCGCCCCTGTGATGAGGTCTTTACTTTCAGTTTCCCTCCTCCCAGCTGTCCCTCCTGTGATTGATTCCTCTTCCTATAAAATTCCCCTCTTCCTGTTTAATCGTGCGGATTATACTTTTCATTTGACCTGTATCTCTCGCTTGAGTATCTTCACTTGTGTGATATCTTTTCACTGGACCTGTGTTCTGCTGAAGCAAGTACTTCGGATATTGTCTGCTGACTTTGGATCTGTTTTCACTGCTGCTGCAGCTCCTTCAGTTAAGTGTGCAGACATTGTGTGTTTCTGTTTGTTTGCTGACTGGATCCGAGACGACCCCGGTTCCGTCCATATACTGAGCAGGGCACCGGTGGCCGTGCCCCTTCCACTATTGTAGGGGTTACAGTGGTCATCAGCCTTAGGTACGCGGGCATGTCTCGATCCACCATCTGGATCTGGACATGGGCTTAGCAGCATAGGGAGAGCTTTTAGGGTCTGACAGGGGTCACCCTTTATGTTCCCTAGTTTGGGTCCAGTCAGTAGCTAATTCACTGTGTATGCTCTTGTTGCTCACATACAGCCGTGACAAATGTATGTTTTGTGGAGAGAACCACTCCATACACAAGTGCCAACAATTGAAGGAGTCCCCAGAAGAAAATAAAAATTTGTACTTAATAACCAACTGTGTTTTGGATGCCTAAGAAAAGGACATGTTACTAAGGAGTGAAAAAACGTCCAAAGAAAGATAAATTCTTAATACCTAAAGATACTGAGGAAGAAAAGAAAGTATCGGTATTCTCAATCATCAATGGTTGTACCAGTGTGCATTTCAATACCTAAAAAGTGGAACAAGAAGGTATATGCCTATGCGCTACTGGATGCACAGAGTGACGTCACCTTCATTGATCAAGAAATCTGCAAAAAATTACAAGTGGCTACAGAACCAGTGAAGCTCAAACTCACCACAATGACGGGAAGAGACACATTAGTGAACAGTCAAAGGGTCAAAGAAGTGAGAGTTCATTAAAACTTCACATTAGATCTACCTCCAGCTTATACAAAAGATGATATACCTCTAGATCGAGATCGCATACCTACCTGTGAAACAGCCAATAAATGGGAGGACCTATTTGTCATATCTCATGAAATGTCCCTGTAGAAGGAGTTTGGTGTTGGACTGTTGATACAGATGTAGCAGGGGTAACACTCAAACCCTTAACTCAAATTTCTCAACTCATTGCGTTATCTTGAAACAAAAGCCTTTGAAAAGCAATTGCTTAACGTGTTTAGTTGCATTTAGTTTAGATAACACATCTTATAAAGCATGAGTGTTAACCCTACTACATCCGTAGGTTATGATTGTCCCGATGCCTTGGTACCACGAAAGGTAATCACAGGAGGAAAGGGTGACCCTTACGCTGTTCAAACTGATCTAGGATGGGGTGTTGTTGGAGAAAAACAGCAGATTGCAAACTCAAGACAGGTGACAGGATTGTGTCATCAGATATCTGTCCAAGAGTTACCAACCGTCAGTCCAGCGAAAGCAATCAAGATCCTTGAATCTGATTTTGAAGACATAAGTTCTAAAGAAAAGAGTGTATCCCAAGAAGACATAAAGGTCGTACACACTAGAAGAAAGCATTCAGCAGAATCAGCAAGGTCATCTTGAAATGCCCTTACCATTTAGGAAACTACCTCGTCTGCCAAATAACAGAGATCTTGCCCTAGCAAGGTTGAAATGTTTGAAGAAAAAGATGGGAAGAGATCCCAAATTCAAGAAGGATTATTTGAAATTCATGGAAGGCATCCTCGAAGAAGGACATGCAGAGAAAGTAAATTGTCAAATTAAAGAAGGAGAAGTGTGGTACATCCCACATCAAGGAGTTCACCACTCAAGAAAACCAGATAAGATTAGAGTAGTATTTGATTGCTCAGCAAAATACAATGGTGTTAGATTGAATGATCATCTATTAAAAGAAAGTATCCAGTAGCGGTCATGTGTGATGTTGAAAAGATGTTCCACCAGTTTCATGTGAAGAATTAAGATAGAGACTTCCTGAGATTCCTATGGTGGGAGGACGGAGATACACATACAGAGCCAGCAGAATACAGAATGAAAGTACACTTATTCAGAGCGGCATCATCTCCGGGTTGCACCAATTATGGTATGAAGTACCTGGCCAATCAGAATGAAAAGGATTGCCAATCAGCAGCAAATTTTAAGAAAAACTTTTATGTAGATTATGGTCTTATAAGTCTAGAGTCCACAGAATCTGCAATCAAGTAAACTAGTGAAAGAAAGCCAAGAGTTATGCGCAAGAGGAAACCTGTGCCTTCACAAATTCATCTCAAACAACAGAGAGGTACTGGAATCCATCAGTGACTCTGAACGTGCATCAGCCATGAAGAATGCAGATCTCAATTATGATCATCTTCCAGTTCAGAATGTACTTGGATTGGGATGGAATGTAGAGATCGACAAGTTCTTCTTTTAAGTATCTACGGAAGAGAATGTTGCAACTAGACAGACCATTCTTTCTGCAGTGGCTTCTACATTTGATCCATTGGGATTCTTGGCCCCAGTAATCCTCAGAGCAAGAGAAATACTGCAAGAATTATGCAGACAGAAGTTAGGATGGGATGAACCCATACCTGAAAATTTGAGGCCAAGGTGGGAGAGTTGGATAAGAGACTTGCAAAACTTGAGAGAAAATCGGATACCCAGATGTTTTGTACCTCATGATTTTGGAAAGTACAAGAAAATAGAACTTCATCACTTTTCAGATGCCAGTAGTTATGGTCAGTGCTCCTACATCAGAGTGATAGGAGAAGGAAAAATACACTATGCACTGGTTATGGGAAAGGCCAGAGTTTCTCCTACCAGTATTCAGACAATACGAAGAATTGAACTGACAGCAGCTGTTTCAGCATCAGTAAGCAAGTTTCTGAAAGAGGAATTGTAATTGAAAATAGATCAAGAATATTTTTGGACAGACTCACAAGTTGTCCTAGGATACATAAGCAACGAATCTCAAAGATTACATATCTTTGTCACCAATAGAGTTCAGAATATTTGGGAAATAAATCCAGAACACTGGCATCACATTGATACAAAGCATAACCCAGCAGATCATGCTTCAAGAGGTCTAAAAGTAACAGAATTGAAGAATCTGGGTCCAAAGTTCCTTTGGGAAAAATAAATTATGCCCAGTAAAGGTTACACAGAATTGTCTATGGGTGATCCAGAAGTAAAGGTTGTACAAACATTGAACACTGCAGCCAAGTGTCAATATGACATACTTGAAAGACTAGCCAGATGTTCAAAATGGAATACAGTCATAAACGTAGTAGCTCGAATTCAACGTTTGGCAAAGGGAATCATAAAGAAGGAATTATTGAATGTAGAATAAAGAATGAAATCTGAAGAAACAGTCATAAGACTCATTCAACAGAGATTCCACAGTGAAGAGTTAAAGAAATTTAGTCAAGAACCTAAAAGGCTTCCAAACAACCACCCATTGTACAAGCTGAAACTTGTTCTGCAGGATGGTATACTGAAGGTGGGAGGGAGACTGGAAAATGCATCGTTACCTAGCAGAGTTAAGCATCCAGCAATTCTACCCAAAAATTCTACCTTCACAAGTTTGATTATTGATCACTACCACAACAAATCCTTGTATCAGGGAAGAAGCTTTACCCAAAGCTGTTTGATAGAAGGTGGTTATTGGATAGTGAAGTGAGGCAAAGTTATAGCAAAATATATAAGTAAACGTGTAGTCTGTAGAAAGTCACGTGGACCTACCGAAGAACAAAGAATGGCAGATTTACCGGCAGGTCGTGTAAACCCATCACCACCATTTCTTTATAGCGGAAAGGATTGTTTTGGCCCATTCATCACCAAGCAGAACCGCAAGGCGTACAAGAAATATGAACTAATATTTACATGTCTAAGTTCCAGAGCAATTTACCTGGAAATGTTAGAAGATTTGTCAACTAAAGCATTCATAAATTCCTTAAGATGTTTCATAGCCATTAGGTACTGTCAGAGAGCTCAGATCTGGCCAAGGATCTAATTTTGTTGGAGCAAAGAATGAATTGAAGAAAGCTCTAAAGGAGATTGATAAAGAAAATGTAACTGAGTATTTGTTAGAGAAACAGTGTGATTTTCACATGAATTCTCCAAATACAAGAGACAAATCAGAACTGTAAGAAATGTGTTAAGTTCAGTGTTGAAAAAGAATGCCGGAAGAATGGATGATGCTTTACTTAGCACCCTATTCTATGAAGTAATGTCTATTGTTAACAGTCATCCACTTACAGTTGATCATCAATGACCCAACAAGTTTGGACCCTTTAACTCCCAACCATCTACTTCACCTTAAGTCTGATTATATACAGCCACCGCCTGGCAAGTTCACCAAAGAGGATTTATATGCCAAAAGGAGATGTTGAAGAGTTCAATATCTATCAGAACAGTCTTGGAATAGATGGAGGAAAGAGTACTTAGCCAATCTGATGCTAAGAAGTTAATGGCAAACACCCAGATGAAATTTCCAAGTTGGTGACATAGTGTTAGTAAAAGAAGAAGATTTGCCTAGAAGTCAATGGAAATTTGCCAAAGTTCTAGAAGTTCAAAAGGATGAAGACAGACTAGTAGAGTTGAGCGGACACCTGGAAGTTCGGGTTCGCCGAATTTGGCCGAACTGCTTCGCAAAGTCCGGTTTTGGGACCCGAACTTGACTGCGAACCCAAACCCCAGTGAACTCAATGGGGACCCGAACTTTGGGGCATTAAAATGGCTGTAAAAGAGTCATAAAATGGGCTAGAGGGCTGAAAAAGGCAGCAAAATGTGGGTAAGAGCATGACAAGTGCCCTACAAACAAATGTGGATAGGAAAATGACTTAAAATAAAATAAATAAAAATTAAAAATAATAATCTTGAACTAGGAGGAGGAGATCCATATGGAGTAGGAGGTTGAGGAGGCGGTGGATGTGGTGGTGTAAGTGGAAGCGGTGGTGGAGGAGGTAGTCGCCAATAACACCGTTTTTTGTTTTAAATTTAAATTTTTTTATTTTTATTTGGATAGACCCCAAAACATTGGTAAATATAGAAAAGAAAACAAAGAGAAAGTGCACAATAGTATAACAAAGGCTGGGTGAGGCCGGTATACATGTCTATTCTGCACAAGGTACGGACAAGTCCTGTGGGAGCCATGGGCAAGCTCAGGCCATGTGCCCAATTTGGAGACCCAGAAGTTGAATGGGGCAGACCCATCAGTCAGTATGTGTAGGCCTGTGCACACATACTATCGCACCATATTGCTGAAATGCTGCCTCCTGTTAAGACGTTCCATATCAGCTGGTAGTGCTGGTTCTTGTGGCATGCTGACAAAGCTTTTTCACATTTCGGCCATGCTAACCCTGCCTTCTGGGGTGCTGGCGGTGCCCCAGCTGCGTTGGTGACTTCTTCCTCCTCCTCTGACTTCGCCTTGTGCTTCTACTGAGGCCCCGGTGTCAGGTAGGAATGCCATCAGCAGCACATCCACCAGCGTTCCCTTGTAAGGGGTATAGATCACCCAACAATGTAAACGCCGCCGAATTTACAGAATATATTTCCCAGTCAGGTATGCAGTGCAGGGGTACTTTGAAAGAAAAAAGGGATATAGATCACCCAACAATCTAAACGCCGCCGAATTTACAGAATATATTTCCCAGTCGGGTATGCAGTGCAGCAGGAACACACCCTCCAAGCCACTTGTGAATGACTGGTCTGATAACCGTGGAAATGTCCACCCACAATCTAAGAGCTGGATTTACTGATTACATTTCACTCTCAGAAATGCAGTGCAGGCCACAAATGTACTTTATGGCAAAGAATAAGTGATTTCTTTTCACCAACAATGTCACAGTAGTATTTACTGGTTATATTGCACTCTCAGAAATGCAGTGCAGGCCACAAATGTACTTTATGGCAAAAAAAAAGTGTTTTTTTTTTTTTACCAACAATGTAAATGCAGTATTTAACAGTTTTATTGGACTGTCAGAAATGCAGCGCTGGCTGCAAATGTACTATCTATCAGTCCAATTACCGTATATGCGCTGGCTTCCTCCTCGTTCTATATTGTGTTAAGCATATATATGAAAAGAACACTTGATGCAGATAGTATTGTTCCGTATCCTACCTGTGGGATTTGTATATCGTTCTTTCCTGGATCGCTGGGTCAAAGGGACGCTGGAGTCCTGGAACGCCGTCTTCAGCAGCGCTGCTTCACACGTGCTGCCCCGGCCGGCAGCAGACACGCGCGCAGGAGCCGCTCTCTGTGTGAGATGAATGAGGTGACGTCACACTCTCTTCTATGGATGCCGTATTGGGACAAACTTCACCCTACGCGTTTCGGGGCCTTCGGGCTCCTTCGTCAGGGGTATTCAGTCTCTCTGTCACTACGGCTATTTAAGCGCTCCGTTTCCATGACGACCATGACCATTATCCATATTCTTTTTTGTTGTTATCTAGTTCCTCCTCCATCAAGGTGGTCCAAGCCTGAATTGAATCTAATTATATTGTTATTTTGGAGAACCATTCTTTTGTGTATCATAGTTATATCCTTCATCCTAATTTAGAACGCAAAAAGCTCCATTTCTTGGTTCAATCCATTTGAGGCCAAACTATCCAATCTGAACATCCATTTACTCTCTTGCCGTGACATTTGCTTTATAAAGTCCCCGCCCTTATATCTCTTTTTACTTTTTCCAATCCTCCAAATTCTGAGCCTGAAAATTTCCCATCATGATATTCTGCATAGTGACGTGATAAAGGGTGGTCCTTATACCTCTTTTTATATTCCTAATATGTTCATTAATACGGGTTTTCAGTTGTCGTTTTGTTCTACCTACGTAGATCTTTTTACATGGGCAGGAGATGTAGTAAATGACCCCCTTTGTACTACATGTAATGTAGTCCTCTATTTTATATTTTTCTCCACCATTCCTTGTTTCTATTTCTAGTTTTTTATTTTTATTGCTTAGTGGGCCAGTATTCTTACAGTTTTTGCACATCTTACAGTGAAAGAAACCTTTCCTGTTTGTTATCAGGGAGTTATGATTTAGATTTTTCTTAATTTTTATAGATGGTGCTATCAGGTTTCCGAGGTTACGTGCCTTTCTGAAGATGAAAGTCGGATATGTAGGGATTTTTTCTCCTATCAATTTATCTTGTTTGAGAATATCCCAATGATTTTTTATGATTCTCTTAAACTGTCCTATTCCTTCGCTATATGTAGTGATAATAGGGATTTTTAAAGGGTCCTCACTATTATTACTGCCACCCTCTTCTCTTATCTTAATGATAGAGGTATCCCCATTCCTTTCCTTATTTTCTTTTTCTTTTTCTCTGCACCTGTCTCTTAATAAATCATTCCGGTCCATCCCTTTTACGGTATTGATTACCGGTGCAAGATTCTCTGATTTATATCCTTTTTCTAAAAATTTTTTGTTTAGTTCCTCGGTTTCTTCCTCAAAGTGTGTTAGCTTACTACAGTTCCTGCGAATTCGTATGTATTGGCTTCGTGGTATGTTCAACAGCCATGTTGGTAGGTGACAACTGTTTAGAGGTATATAGCTATTACTATCAGTGGGTTTGTGAAAAGTTTTCGTTTCTATATTATTATTTTCTATAAAAATGGTCAGATCCAAAAAATGTATTTCCTTTTTACTCCAATTACATGTGAACTTCAAATAAAATTCATTTTTATTTAAATTATCTAAAAACTCCGCTAATTCGATCTCACTACCTTTCCATATAAAAACAACATCGTCTATAAAACGGCGCCAGGGGACCAGGTTCGCACCGAGATCGCCAAACGGGAATATTGCGGATTCTTCCCATCTCCCAACATATAGATTTGCGAAACTCGGTGCGAACCGGGTCCCCATAGCGGTCCCCCACGTCTGGAGGTAAAAATCATTCTCATATTTAAAGTAGTTGTGAGTAAGAATAAAATTAATACATTGCCCAATAAAATCAATTTGTGTCTCAGGGGTGTCACCCTCTTTTTTCAGAAAATATTCGGCTGCTTCCTGACCCCTCTTATTCTCTATAATAGTATATAAAGATGTAACATCCAAAGTGCCTAGTATGTATCCCTCTTCCCATTTTATTTCTTTCAATAATTGTAAAATATGTTTCGTATCCTTCAGGTAGGCTGGCAAATTTATTACACACTTCTGTAACATGACATCAACATATTTGGAAAGATTGGTAGTCAGACCATCAATCCCCGAGACTATGGGTCTACCTGGGGGGTTTTTACAATCTTTATGGATCTTTGGTAAGTAGTAAAAGATCGGTATCCTAGGTGTTTGGTTATTAATAAAACGGGATTCCTCTAATGACAATATTCCAGAGTTCTTGCCCTTTCTTATTAGTAATGCTAATTTATTTTTATACATCGTGGTTGGGTCATAATTAAGTTTTTTGTATGTTTTTCCATCGCTCAGTAATCTCATGGCTTCTGAGTGATAGGCCTCCTGATCCAAGATGACTATACTCCCACCCTTATCCGCCGGTCTAATCACGATACCATTATTTTTCTGTAGGGTGGTAATAGCTCTACTTTCCTCTATGGTTAAATTATAGTGACCCTTAGTTTTGTTCTTTTTTATTTTCTTTAAATCCCGTAACACCAGTGTTTGGAAGGTGATGAGGGCATCTGAGTACTCCCCTGCTGGATTAAATTGGGACTTCATTACATGTAGTACAAAGGGGGTCATTTACTACATCTCCTGCCCATGTAAAAAGATCTACGTAGGTAGAACAAAACGACAACTGAAAACCCGTATTAATGAACATATTAGGAATATAAAAAAGAGGTATAAGGACCACCCTTTATCACGTCACTATGCAGAATATCATGATGGGAAATTTTCAGGCTCAGAATTTGGAGGATTGGAAAAAGTAAAAAGAGATATAAGGGGCGGGGACTTTATAAAGCAAATGTCACGGCAAGAGAGTAAATGGATGTTCAGATTGGATAGTTTGGCCCCAAATGGATTGAACCAAGAAATGGAGCTTTTTGCGTTCTAAATTAGGATGAAGGATATAACTATGATACACAAAAGAATGGTTCTCCAAAATAACAATATAATTAGATTCAATTCAGGCTTGGACCACCTTGATGGAGGAGGAACTAGATAACAACAAAAAGAATATGGATAATGGTCATGGTCGTCATGGAAACGGAGCGCTTAAATAGCCGTAGTGACAGAGAGACTGAATACCCCTGACGAAGGAGCCCGAAGGCCCGAAACGCGTAGGGTGAAGTTTGTCCCAATACGGCATCCATAGAAGAGAGTGTGACGTCACCTCATTCATCTCACACAGAGAGCGGCTCCTGCGCGCGTGTCTGCTGCCGGCCGGGGCAGCACGTGTGAAGCAGCGCTGCTGAAGACGGCGTTCCAGGACTCCAGCGTCCCTTTGACCCAGCGATCCAGGAAAGAACGATATACAAATCCCACAGGTAGGATACGGAACAATACTATCTGCATCAAGTGTTCTTTTCATATATATGCTTAACACAATATAGAACGAGGAGGAAGCCAGCGCATATACGGTAATTGGACTGAAAGAAGTTGTTTTACTTTATTTAAGCTGAAGTTACAGAGGGATCAGCAAACCGTAGTTTGCAGCGGCACTGTGTGGAACCTCCTAATCACTCACAGGTATCAATACTCCCACTAGATGAGGTAGCGCAGGAGTGCTATTATAGTGTTACAAATGTACTATCTAGCACAAAAAGTGTGCTTTTTTTAAACCAAAAATGTAAATGCAGTATTTACTGGTTATATATTACTGTCAGAAATGCAGTGCAGGCCACTAATGTACTTTATGGCAAAAAATAAGTGAGTTTTTTCACCAACAATGTCACAGTTGTATTTATTGGTTATATTTCACTGTCAGAAATACAGTGAAGGCTGCAAATGTACTTTATGGCAAAAAATAAATGATTTTTTTCACCAACAATGTCACAGTAGTATTTACTGATTATATTGCACTCTCAGAAATGCAGTGCAGGCCGCAAATGTACTTTATGACAAAAAATACGTGTTGTTTTTCACCAACAATGTCACAGTTGTATTTACTGGTTATACTTCACTGTCAGAAATACAGTGCAGGCCGCAAATGTACTTTATGGCAAAAAATAATGTTGCAGTAGTATTTACTGGTTAAATTGCACTCTCAGAAATGTAGTGCAGGCTGCAAATGTACTATCTAGCACAAAAAGTGTGCTTTTTTAAACCAAAAATGTAAATGCAGTATTTAATGGATTTATTGAACTGTCAGAAATGCAGTGCAGGCTGCAAATGTATCCTATCTGGCACAAAAAGTGTGTTTTTTTTCTACTAACAATGTAAATGCAGTATTTAACGG
This sequence comes from Bufotes viridis, assembly GCA_033119425.1. Classification (NCBI taxonomy): domain Eukaryota; kingdom Metazoa; phylum Chordata; class Amphibia; order Anura; family Bufonidae; genus Bufotes; species Bufotes viridis. The sequence continues at coordinate 406,607,515 of CM065590.1, read as the reverse complement.
TTTTATTGGACTGTCGGAAATGCAGCGCAGGCCGCAAATGTACTATCTAACACAAAAAGTGTGTTTTTTTTCTACCAACAATGTAAATGCAGTATTTAGCAGTTTTATTGGACTGTCAGAAATGCAGCGCCGGCTGCAAATGTACTATCTAGCACAAAAAGTGTGCTTTTTTTAAACCAAAAATGTAAATGCAGTATTTAATGGTTTTATTGGACTATCAGAAATGCAGCGCAGGCCAAAAATTTCACTTTCTAGCACAAAAAATGGTAATTTGTCAACCAACAATGTAACAGCAGTATTTACTGGTTTTATTTGACTGTCGGATATGCAGTGCCGATGTCAGAAAGAGAAAAAAATCGCTTTAGGGCAGACAAATATGTGACAGACTAATATAATTTAATTATTTTCACAGCCAGATATGCACTGAAGGCCGCAGGGGTAATTGACCTCCAAAAAAAAGGGAATTTGTCCCCCTAGAATCTAACAGATGGATTTAATGAATAGATTTTCCCTTCAGATATTCAGCACAGGGGTAGTTCAAAGAAAAAAGTGGGAATATGTCGTCGTCCCCCTAGGGCCCTAAAGTCAGAGACGGATTACCTATATTATTTTTCTTTCCCCTGGCACATATTTAGTGTAGGTGTCCTTAAAAAATGGCTATATGTCGCCTACTAAGCTACCAGAACAGGATTAAAGTAATGTCCCTGGCACACATGCAGTTGAAAGAGCACTGCACTTGCAAAAATGGTCGGAACAACTACCTAACAAACAGACTGATTAAAGCTTATTTCTCTGTGGCACTGGGCTCATGGGTACAAAAATGTAGCATACCGTAGCACCCACAAAAATCGCTGTAGTTTGCAGATTTAACAACACCAAGTACACCAGAATTGTTTCCTAATCTTTTCTCACAGCAGCAGCACCCTATCCCTACGGTGTTCATTTTAGGACATGGTCAGACTATGTCAACTATCAAAATAATGCCAGTGTGACACCTGACACCTGACCCTGACCCTGACACCTGACACCTTACTCTGACACCTGACTCTGACACCTGACTCTGACACCTGACTCTGACACCTGACCCTGACACCTGACCCTGACACCTGACCCTGACACCTGACTCTGACACCTGACTCTGACACCTGACCCTGACAACTGAGTTTGAATTATGCTCTTCATAGGTCAGGGTCAAAGTGAGAATGAGTTTTATATATACGATGTATTTGTATGCCAAATCGCATAGCTAAATAAAATCCCAGCCTGTCACTAAGCATGCTTGTAGCTCAGTGGTAGTGTACTTGTCTTGAGTCCAGTGGGCCTGGGTTCAAAGACCCCTTTCAGCCTTTAAACATTTTTACATTTTATTAAGCCCTAGATATGAGGCAAATTCAAGTCATGTGTGACACTGATATCTGACTTCTGACCTAAGTCAGGCATCAGCCTCGCTCCAAATCTTAGGTTCATTCGACTTTTCATATCCTGAATGGCGTAGATTAATAAAATGCCATGTTAACACTAACTAAGCTTATAGCTCAATGATAGTGCACTTGTCTTGAGTCCAGTGGTCCTGGGTTCAAGACCCCTTTTAGCCTTTAAACATTTTTACATTTTATTAAGCCCTAGATATGAGGCAAATTCAAGTCATGTGTGACACTGATATCTGACTTCTGACCTAAGTCAGGCATCACCTTCGCTCCTAATTTTAGGTTCTTTCTACTTTCCATATGCTGAATGGCATATATGAATAAAATGCCATGTTTACACTAACCAAGCTTATAGCTCAATGATAGTGCACTTGTCTTGAGCCCAGTGGGCCTGGCTTCAAGACACCTTTCAGCCTTCAAAAAATTTAACTTTTTATTAAGCCCTAGATATGAGGCAAATTCAAGTCATGTATGACGCTGATATCTGACTACTGACCTAAGTCAGGCGTCAGTCTCGCTCCTAATTTTAGGTTCATTCGACTTTGTATATACTGAATGGCATAGATGAATAAAATGCCATGTTAACACTAACCAAGCTTATAGCTCAGTGCTAAAGCTCTTGTCTTGCATCCAGTGGGCCTGGGTTCAAGACCCCTTTCAGCCTTTAAAAAATTTAACTTTTTATTAAGCCCTAGATATGAGGCAAATTCAAGTCATGTGTGACGCTGATATCTGACTACTGACCTAAGTCAGGCGTCAGTCTCGCTCCTAATTTTAGGTTCATTCGACTTTGTATATACTGAATGGCATAGATGAATAAAATGCCATGTTAACACTAGCTAAGCTTATAGCTCAGTGCTAAAGCTCTTGTCTTGCATCCAGTGGGCCTGGGTTCAAGACCCCTTTCAGCCTTTAAAAAATTTAACTTTTTATTAAGCCCTAGATATGAGGCAAATTCAAGTCATGTGTGACGCTGATATCTGACTACTGACCTAAGTCAGGCGTCAGTCTCGCTCCTAATTTTAGGTTCATTCGACTTTGTATATACTGAATGGCACAGATGAATATTAATGCCATGTTAACACTAGCTAAGCTTATAGCTCAGTGCTAAAGCTCTTGTCTTGCATCCAGTGGGCCTGGGTTCAAGACCCGTTTCAGCCTTTAAAAAATTTAACTTTTTATTAAGCCCTAGATATGAGGCAAATTCAAGTCATGTGTGACGCTGATATCTGACTACTGACCTAAGTCAGGCGTCAGCCTCGCAAATAATTTTAGGTTCATTCTACTTTTAATATACTCAATCACATAGAAAAACGAATTCCTTCAACTTGCTGTCCAAACCTGACTAAAAAAAACATTGCATTTTATTCATCTATGCCATTCAGTATATGAAAAGTAGAATGAAACTAAAATTAGGAGCGAGGCTGACACCTGACTTAGGGGTCAGTAGTCAGATATCAGTGTCACACATGAATTTGCCTCAAATCAAGAGCTTAATAAAATGTTAAATTTTTTAAAGGCTGAAAGGGGTCTTGAACCCAATCTCACTGGTCTCAAGATAAGTGCACTATCATTGAGCTACAAGCTTGGTTAGTGTAAACATGGCATTTTATTCATGTATCCCATTCAGTATATGGAAAGTAGAAAGAACCTAAAATTAGGAGCGAGGCTGACGCCTGACTTAGGTGAGAAGTCAGACATCAGCGTCACACATGACTTGAATTTGCCTCATATCTAGGGCATAATAAAATGGAAAAATGTTTAAAGGCTGAAAGGGGTCTTGAACCCAGGCCCACTGGACTCAAGACAAGTACACTACCACTGAGCTACAAGCATGCTTCATGACAGACTGGGATTTTATTTAGCTATGTGATTTGGCATACAAATACATAGTACATCTATAACTCATTCTCACTTTGACCCTGACCTATGAAGAGCATAATTCAAACTCAGTTGTCAGGGTCAGGTGTCAGGGTCAGGTGTCAGGGTCAGGTGTCAGAGTCAGGTGTCAGGGTCAGGTGTCATAGTCAGGTTTCAGGGTCAGGTGTCAGGGTCAGGTGTCATGCTGGCATTATTTTGATAGTTGACTATGATATCTGACCATGTCCTAAAATGAACACCATATATTCCTACACTAGTAAGAACTGACGTGACGTGCGGTGCTACTTGACTCCAGCTTATATAGAGGCTGGGCACATGCTGCACTGGCCAATTAGAGCCATGCCATTAGTAGGCATGGCTGTGATGGCTTCTAAGGGCACACTAGTTAAATGCTTGTTGATTGGCTGCCCTGCAGCCTTTCAACAAGCGCCATTAAACGGTCAAACACCGAACTCGAACCCGAACTTTTACGGAAATCTTCAGGTTCGGGTCCCGATACCAGAAACCCTAAAGCTCGGTACGAACCCTAACTTTACAGTTCGGGTTCGCTCAACCCTACAGACTAGTAAGAAGAGTGCTGTTACGAATAGGAGACTCATAACTTGCCAAGAAAGGAAAACGTCTCACTATTCCACTCAAGTTGGAACGTCCTATACAGAAGTTAGTTGTTCTGCTTGAGAGTGATAAAAGACACTTGGAAAGTTGAGAACCTGAGGGAAAATTCCCCAAATTCATGTTTAAGTCTTACCACTAAGAACGTAGAATTATGGATAATTTTGGTGGAAGTGTAGCTGGCCAGCTAAAACCTGTCCTAGGTTGCTAATATGGCTTACATGTTTATACAGCTAGACCTGCTAATAATGTTAATACATTTCCTATGTTTATATGTTAGAGACATAAAGAGAGTTATTTACAGTGACCTCGGGTTTCTGGATGTCATATAACAGTTATATATTGTGTTCATAGAAGCAGAAAAGATAATATGCCTTTAAGGTTCAGTAAATGAATGCAAGGTAAGCTCAATGACACAGCAGAATTAACAACAGAAATCATAGAGTTAAACTGTTGTTACTGCCCAGGAGTCTTAACTAATCACAGCAGCCAACCTCACACTGAGCCTGTATGGGAAATCCCCTAGCAGAATCGTCTGGAGTCAAGACCAGAGAAGAACAACGGAATAGTCACATCCAGTCAGAGCTGTGTTTTATGGGAACAAGAGGCCAAATAGGATATAGAACAGTTATAAGATGTTAATATTGTGATTAGAACTGTATACTGAACCAGTTATATGTTTCACCAAACTGCACAAATCATATCTTAAACCAAACTGCAACCAAACTACCATAAAAGCAATCATCAAATAATTGCATACAAAAAAAGCAGTAGCAAATCTCAGATGTGCCTCTCAGAGAGAATATAAAGTGCTTAAATAACTTAGAGTGAAAGTACAGATGCTGAAAAATATATTCACTATTTATGTTGAATGACAAGATTGAACAGTTAAACCACCATTTTATGCATACCGCCATTTTGTGATACTTTCTGCAACACGTGTTTGTACAGTCGTGGCCAAAAGTTTTGAGAATGACACAAATATTAGTTTTCATAAAGTTTGCTGCTAAACTGCTTTTAGATCTTTGTTTCAGTTGTTTCTGTGATGTAGTGAAATATAACTACATGCACTTTATACGTTTCAAAGGCTTTTATCGACAATTACATGACATATGCAAAGAGTCAGTTTTTGCAATGTTGGCCCTTCTTTTTCAGGACCTCTACAATTCGACTGGGCATGCTCTCAATCAACTTCTGGGCCAATTTCTGACTGATAGCAACCCATTCTTTCATAATCACTTCTTGGAGTTTGTCAGAATTAGTGGGTTTTTGTTTGTCCACCCGCCTCTTGAGGCTTGACCACAAGTTCTCAATGGGATTAAGATCTGGGGAGTTTCCAGGCCATGGACCCAAAATGTCAACATTATCACTTTTGCCTTATGGCACGGTGCTCCATCGTGTTGGGAAATGCATTGTTCTTCACCAAACTGTTGTTGGATTGTTGGAAGAAGTTGCTGTTGGAGGGTGTTTTGGTACCATTCTTTATTCATGGCTGTGTTTTGGGGCAAAATTGTGAGTGAGCCCACTCCCTTGGATGAGAAGCAACCCCACACATGAATGGTCTCAGAATGCTTTACTGTTGGCATGACACAGGACTGATGGTAGCGCTCACCTTTTCTTCTCAGGACAAGCCTTTTTCCTGATGCCCCAAACAATCGGAAAGAGGCTTCATCGGAGAATATGACTTTGCCCCAGTCCTCAGCAGTCCATTCACCATACTTTCTGCAGAAGATCAATCTGTCTCTGATGTTTTTTTTGGAGAAAAGTGGCTTCTTTGCTGCCCTTCTTGACACCAGGCCATCTTCCAAAAGTCTTCGCCTCACTGTGCGTGCAGATGCGCTCACACCTGCCTGCTGCCATTCCTGAGCAAGCTCTGCACTGGTGGCACTCCGATCTCGCAGCTGAATCCTTTTTAGGAGACGATCCTGGCGCTTGCTGGACTTTCTTGGATGCCCTGAAGCCTTCTTAACAAGAATTGAACCTCTTTCCTTGAAGTTCTTGATGATCCTATAAATTGTTGATTGAGGTGCAATCTTAGTAGCCACAATATCCTTGCCCGTGAAGCCATTTTTATGCAACGCAATGATGGCTGCACGCGTTTCTTTGCAGGTCACCATGGTTAACAATGGAAGAACAATGATTTCAAGCATCACCCTCCTTTTAACATGACAAGTCTGTCATTTCAACCCAATCAGCCCGACATAATGATCTCCAGCCTTGTGCTCGTCAACATTCTCACCTGAGTTAACAAGACGATTACTGAAATGATCTCAGCAGGTCCTTTAATGACAGCAATGAAATGCAGTGGAAAGGTTTTTGGGAGATTAAGTTAATTTTCATGGCAAAGAAGGACTATGCAATTCATCTGATCATTCTTCATAACATTCTGGAGTATATGCAAATTGCTATTATAAAAACTTAAGCAGCAACTTTTCCAATTTCCAATATTTATGTAATTCTCAAAACTTTTGGCCACGACTGTACATGGACTATCTGCTGCGGAGGTTGCAGTGTTATATTGGAAGAAAAGTTAAAGTTAATAAAGAAGTTATTCTAAGCATTTGGTGTGCTCTTTAAGCCTACTGTTTCCATAGAACGGTGCTAGAAGAATTAATGCAGAGTAACAGGCAGTCTGGTTGGACTAAAAAGTTAGAGATATCAAATTCTTCTAATGCCACAGCGCAAAAGACACTTCATTGTGCTGTGCCTGTCACACTACCTACTGGACAAGGATTAACTACTATGTGGGTACTTCGATTTGCCTCTATGTTCTGGAGAGCAGTGAAGCAATATTGTCATGGTCCCTCCTGTGACAGAGGTGGGAAGATCGAACAGACTTGCTGCATGTGAGGCTATCTTTCAAGTCTCTCTGTTTTCCTCTTAGCATGTTATTGTTTGGCAGGATCTCACCTCTCCTCAGGTTCTGCTCGTTATCAGTGATGAGGCTCTATTTAGGTCCGCCTCACATTGCTGACCATGCGGTTGATATTTCCTGTTGGAGTTGCTAGAGCTTGTTTGTTTTGGATCTCCTGCTTTTCCATACTTCTCAAAGCTAAGTACTAGTTGGCTTTTCTGTTTGTTGTTCTATGGTGTCTTTTATTTCTAGGCGTCAGGTAGACGCAGGTTCCTTCATCTCGGAAGGAACCAGCTGTCTCATCTCCTGCTACCTATCCTAGGTGTTGTCAGTTTCAGCAGGGCCTAGGTATCCGGCGTATGAGCATTTCCACCATCAGGATCTGCTCATACTGGCAGGAGTTAGGCTGCGTTCAGACTTGCGCGTATTTGATACGCATTACAGCGCGTTTTTGGAAATAGGAAACGCGTGTCTAACGCGCGTTCGTGTGATTGACCACTGTGGCGTCAATCACAATTCGCGCGATAAAACGTCCCAAAGAAGCTCAAGAACTTTTTTGAGCGTAGGGCGTTTTTCAGCGCGTTCAAACGCGCTGTAAAACGCTCAAGTGAGAACCAGGGCCATAGGGAAGCATTGGTTTTCATGTATTGAGCGTTTTACAGCGTGTTTGAACGCGCTGCAAAACGCGCAAGTCTGAACCCAGCCTTGGGGAAAGGCCTAGGGATTACTAGGAGGTCACCACCCCTCTTCCTTAGCTTTTGAGGCCTAGACTGTTGTCTATTCTATCCTTTTGTGTGTATCTGGTGTTTTCCCTTTCCCCTCTATACGTGAGAAATATCCTCTGATCTTTTCTAATGTCCATCAAGATAATGTGCCAGATCTTCTTCCCTGGACCGAATTGCCCATAAGAAATAAGTGTCTGAGTCCACAGAAAAATCAAATTTCCACGCTGTCTATGGATGGGAGCCTTTTCTACCATTGTCCATTTCCATTCTAAGTTGGCTTCCAGCCATGGAGGGGCTTTGTCTCGATATCCGTGACATCTGGACTGAGGCCTAAGCAAATTTGTCTGCAGTAAAGGCTAAAAATAGTGGAGACAGATGCAGATGAACCACTTCTAACATTTCTCCAGGAAATAAGGTCTGTAAGAAACTTTCTCCTAGATTCATTGTTCCTCTCAAAGTGATTAAACTAATCTACAAAAACACATTTCATCATAAATTGCCTCCTGGACCCCTCTTAGGGCCTCTAAAAGTTTTAATTACCCTTTGCTCTGCCCGCTGGTCCTTAGCCAATTCTCTACAGAAATGAAGACATTGCCTGTGTCCATGCAGGATCCCAATGTTGAATATGAAATTAACCAAATCCTGGATTGCAAAAAGGTTCATGGGAGGCTCTTCTATCTCATAGACTGGAAGGGTTATGGTGCTGAAGAGAGCAATTTGGTTCCTTTGCCAGACTCTTCTGGGAAGGGGCCTAAGGGGGAGGGGTACTGTTACTCAGATTTTCCAGATCCAGTGCCTTGCACTGCGTGATTATGCCTCTCTGGCCAGCCCAGTCTTCTCTCCAGCAGCCTAGTGTTTGTTGCTATGGAAACTCACCAACACACTAATGACATCATACCTTTTAGATTTTTTAAAAACTGCCTGGTTATTCAAAAGATTCCTCAGCATTCTGCCTGCCTACCACATTGTTTAGCTCCATCGCTACTTCTGCTGCATTATTTTGCTCCATCACTACTCGAGTCCTGCTACATCATTCAGCTCCATCGCTTCTCCAGCTCTGATACATAATTCTGTACAATACCACTACTTTAACACTGTTTCATCAGGAAAGCGCCTGTACTCTAGCTCTTTTACATCAGTATAGCACCACTTCTTTAGCTCCATTTCATCATTTATCCAGCTCTACCAACTTCGCAACACCTTCAGCTCTGCAGTAGAACTGGCATTGAGTTACCAATTTAGCTACATCTCCAGTTCAGCTACTTCACCAGCTTTTCTGCTTCTGTTTCTTTTCCCTGCTGCATTAGTTCCACCTGTAAGTGCTATGTGAGACCTGCTCATCCAGACCAATGGCTTCACGGATCCACCTCATCAGGTGAGCCATAACAGAAAGACATACATGCAAAAAGTCTTGTTTCAAAAAAATGTGTTCTCATCAGCTACCTAGCACAGGGGTATGCAACCTTCGACATTCCAGCTGTTGTGAAACTACAACTCCCAGCATGCATACTTACTCTGCTCTTCTTAGAACTATCATAGAAATGAATGGAGCATGCTGATAACTGTAGTTTCACAACAGCTGGAGTGTCGAACGTTGCTGACCCCTGTCCTAGCATGTCAAGTAATGGCTGTACAGCAGACAGGTCCCTTTATAAACTCATAACCTCTGGCTGCTGAGATGACCTCTTTGTGACACACACAGTGATCCTTAGGCTACATTCACACGTCCGTGTGTGTTTTGCGGATCCGCGGATCCGCAAAACACGGACATCGGCAATGTGCGTTCCGCAATTTGCGGACCGCACACCGCCGGCACTCTCATAGAAAATGCCTTTTCTTGTCCGCAATTGCGGACAAGAATAGGACATGTTCTATTTTTTTCGGGAACGCAATTGCGGACCCGGAAGTGCGGATCCGCAATTGCGGACCCGGCCGGGACATCGTCTGTCCCCATTGAAATGAATGGGTCCGCAATTCCGTTCCGCAAATGCGGAACAGAATTGCGGACGTGTGAATGGACCCTTACAGTATCAGTCAGTCTCCATTTTGATTTGGATCGGACTAATTGTTCTTGTCAACAGCTGCCTTTTGCAGCCCATAAGGGGGAGACAACAGCTTACAATATGGAAATGAAGCATCAAAACATCTACACAAGTTGCCAACATCTTTAATGGTATGGTACGTGTCCAGGTGGACTTACAACATCCATGCTATTTCTTTATGGTTGAGGTTTTGCAAGAGAGTAGGGACAGTCTATGAATCCAGGCAAATGTTTCAGGGTGGCAGTCACTATCTTGCTACTCCTGAGCTAATTTTTAAAAGGGTTATGCACTAATTTCCAGACCTTTTAGACTGGTGGGACCTGCGTCGGTGATCATACTTTTCTGATCCCCGGCGCTAGGTCCTTGCTCATTTTGTTGTGCTTTTTCATAGGTATATATATTGATATCATATTATACTCAAAATGGACGCTCATTGTTTTTTAACAATGTCATACATTGTTCAGAGCTGTATACTGAACCAGTTGTGTGTGTTTGCTTACAGTTCCACCAATCTGCAAACTGCTCATACCAGTAAAGAGCGCATTAGAGCAGCGGAGCACCAGCATATACTGCTGTGCAGCAACTGTTCCCTGAAGACACCTCAGCAGAGCTACCATAGAGGCCATAGAACATGTGTATTAGTCAAACTGCAGCCGACCCTTAAAGTGTCAGAATGGCAAAGGCAACATAGTCAGAGAAAGAGTGCCAACCCTCCTGCGATCCCTAGAGAGAGAAAGAGACGCATGGTGGGAGGCCAATGTCCAGAGTGTCTGCACCGCTATCCACGAAGAGGCCACGTACTTCAGCCAGCTAGTTTCCTGCCATTAGGCCCAAAGCCTCCATGTGAAAATAGTCCAGGTCATACATGTGAAAATAGTCCAGGATGGGGCGGAAGGATACAGTTATCTCTTCTAAGTTATATCCTTGAATGGATTTGCCCATTCCTAAAGTCATGTGAGGTGTAGTTGGTTAGAGGGGGGCAGAATGTATTCTTCATTCCATATTGATGTCTAGGATTAGACATGCCCGTCCTGATATCATGAGGTTTCCTCTGAACAGAAGTGATGTATATAATATAACTTCTTGTTTTGATATCCTAACCAAATAATAGCTTTGTTATAATGTGACAAGTTGCTTCTACCCACATGTATTGTTAAGCTTGTTATGCTTTTTACCAAATCCCTATATAATCATTGGCATATATCATTGTGCTTATTTACTTATGTTTATAACCTTGTAATCAATAAATCTGCATGTTTTTATAATACCTGCGTATTATTATTTAATGTCAAAACTACATCTTTAGAATTAATGTCATCTCACAAGAACTTATTATTAGGTTATCTACAATTTACCAGGTCATGATTTCATGAAGGTATGAAAAATTATGGTTAATTATTTTTATGACCATAATTAATAATTTTTATTTGAATTATTATAAACCCGATAATTTGCTCACGAACCTCTTCTGCTTGTCTCTTGTCATTCTATGTAAACTGTAAACTTCCATTTTGGGGGGAGGGGGCAGCGGCTAGTGAGGGGCTATAATGGCATCACTGAGATATTTACATGGAGGAACCTGAGACAAGCAGTGGAGGCCGGGGAGCGAACTAGCAGGGGCTCAGCGCCGGGGATCAGGTAAGTATGATCACCAACTCAGGTCACCAACTGTGAGACCTGAAAATAAGTGCACAACCTCATTTAGGCTCTCCACACAGGCTCATCAGTTAGTAAGATGCTGAGGTACAGTTGTTACCTAGAACACGGAGGTGGTGTGGTGGAGGTGGAGCAGATCAGAAACCAGACACACTAGGTGAGAACGACACACGTGAAAAAAGCCATATTGCACAAAATTCTCTTTCCGTCACCTTCCCAGTTTGTGGTGTGAAGGCTTTCCAGTAGACAGGGTTTTTTATGAGCTCATGATCCCTGGCTGCTGAGAAGACAACATTGTGACACGCACAGTGTTGTATGCAAAATCTCAATGAGCCTAAGGGCTCATGCACACAAATGTGTGCAGCCCGTGCCTGTTTGGTGGCCTCCAAACAGTGGATCTGCAGTATATGGGCACTGGCCCTGTGCACTCCGTATCACGTATGCGGACCCATTCACTTGAATTGGTCCTCAATCTGCAAGATGCGGAGTGGAGACACGGAGTGGAGGCTCACAGACGCCCTAGGGAGCACTTACCTGGGATTTCGGTCCATGTCTCCACACCGCAAAAAAATAGAGCATGGACTGAATCATGCAGATTGTGGACCTCGCATCCGCAAACGGCGGCCACACGGCATGGGGCGCACACGAGCAAGTCCATTACGGGAATCACGCTCCATGTGTGAGCGTGATCCTCCATTCTTGCAGGAGCACACGGCATTATCATGATATATAATGCTATGGGCCTCTGCTTGACCTTAGTCCTTACAGCTTTATGTCAGTATGATTCTGTAAGGGTAAGGTCATGCAGAGGCACATAGCATTATATATCATGTGCGATATTCAAGCACCGTCAGTGAGCACACCATATCACGGATGCAGACCCATTCACTTGAATGGGTCCGCAATCTAGAAGGTGTGGTGCCGAACAGAGGCACGGAACCCCATGGAAGCACTCCGTGCCTCCACACCGCAGATTACGGACCCATTAAACTTGAGCCCAAACCAGGTGTGGGTCAAAAACACAGAACAGGATGAAAATTTCACATTATACCTTATTTCTGTGTAGGTTTCACTACTGGTTTGGCTCACAATAAGGGCTCAAGACCATTGTTGTTTTGCAGTCTGCAAATTATGGATCCGCAAAACACAGTCCTATTCTTGTCAATAATTCAGACAATAATAGGACATGTTCTATTTTTTTGCGGAGCAGACATACGGACACGGAATGCACATGGAGTCCATCGAACTGAATGGTTCTGCATACAGGCCGCAAAAAAAACAGAATGGACATGGACAAAAAATACCTTTGTGTGCATGAGCTGATGGATATAACTGACCAAATAACTGAAGTGTGAACTGAGCCTTAGTGGGCTTCTCAGGTAAAACTTGTTACCTAGAACATGCAGATGGAGTGATGACCTTACAGAGCTAAGCTGCAGTGTAAAGCAGGACAAACAATGTGTCTCTACATCAGTGCATAATGCTGACACAGAGACACTTACTGTACCTGAGCGCACAGAGCAGGGCATGTTGGCGTGTGTCGGTGATGAGAGGGTGAAGATTCAGGTTCATCTGCAGAGCAGAACTGGGGGTTCAGCAGGAAATGAGGTGTTCACTTCACACCTAAAACACATATTACTGACAGCACAGTCACTTCTCACCTAAAGTCATTGTTTCCGCACTCATCATCCTCTACATTGTCACTTGCAAGTTGCTTGCAGAGGAATGAAATCCCGACTCCCATGGCACAGGACACCAAAGTTACTCTGCTGGGCGCTAGGCAAGCCAATAAGCATCAGACTCTGCAAGCACTGCTAATGCTGATTGGCCAGCCCAGCAGTGAGATAACATAGAGCGTTAGTCAAGACTCCAGCGGGTGCAGCACTAGCCACTGTTGATTTGCTGAGTAAAGGGGGGCCCTGAGGACAGGGCAGAGGAAGCAGGGCACTGGAAAGCAGAGCCTGAGCCCCGGACATGGACTCAAGACAGGAGCAAGAATTAAGTGTAATTAGAAAGCGGGGCCTTTTGTCCAAGACCGGGCCCCCTTCCTCCAGGGGCCCAATAGCAGCTGAGTGGTCTGCCTCTGTTGGAGGTACACCACTGACTGTACCTATTAATTTTTTTTTCAGCAGAATCTGTATAAGGCCCTATGCACACAACCATATCTGCAGCTAGCTAGTTTTATGGCATTAGGCCAAAAGCCTGCAGCAGCATATCCAAGCCAGCACATTGCAAGTCATCACAGAGCATCACAAGTCATCAAAGAGTATTGCAAGTCAGCACAAAGCATTGCAAGTCAGCAGAGAACATCGCATGCAGCGTATCCAAGCCAGCGCATTGCAAGTCAGCACAGAGCATCGCAAGTCAGCGCAAGCATCGCAAGTCTTCAGAATAAGGTCAGAGCTTTCCTTTTATTACTTATTTCTGCATTTGTCAGTATTGCATTTAAAGTAAAGTAAAATGTCTGAGCCTAGTATTACCATGCCACTGTTAGAGGATACAAAGATAGATAGGATAAAAGGTGAAGAGCAAGAGAACCTGTCTGAATTAGAAGAGTCTAATGCAGCCCTAGTCTTGCCTCAAACAAATATATCCCAATTAAATGAACTAAGATGTTCATTACGTGCAAGAAAACCGACCCCAAAGATGCTGAAAAATTTGGAGCAAGAAGCAGCATTAAAAGAGAAAAGGTTCGCCCGAATGTATGATAAATGGAAATGATACATTAAAGACATTCGTAGAAAGCTAAATCAAGAAAGTATAGAAAGGAACTTGAGTGATATGGTAGAGACTCCCAGCGGCACTCACCATCAATCTTGAATTGCAGTTGCAGTTTATTTTATTGTTGCATAAAAGTGGTGGCCGCGATACTTCTTATTCCTTGCGATATGATAGAGACGGTAGAAGAATCTGAATCAGAGCTTATTGCAGCATATGTCAACCTGTGGTCATCTACGACACCTTCCTAGGATACTGTAAGGAACATGGACACATATACTGCAGTCACTAAAGATTTAGTAAAGCTCATGAGAGAACTATCGTCTGCAGCAAACCATGATGAAATAAAAGCAAGAAAAAGAATGAACGAGCTTTTTATGAGAGACTATGCTAGGTCCTTAGGTGGAACCACAATCTCAAGTGGGACTTCCTTCTCTAGCAGAAGTGCCACCCGCATATCAGAGTCCATAAGTACTTCAGCCAAACAAAAGGAATAAGCTGAACAACTTGCTGTCAAGAGAGCCAAAATTGAGATGGAAGCTGCCATCAAGGTGCAGTGCCAACTGATGGCTGAAAAGGATGGACAGCGCTTTCAAATAGAAGCTGAAATGGAGGCACCAACAGATGAAAAATCTGGAATGGCAGACAGAAGTTAAGATTATAGAAGCCAGACTTAGAGTACACAAAGAGGATATGAATCAGAGTAGTCATAGGTTCAAATCTGTAGTAAGTAAAGAAACAGACTCCTACTTTACTCCATACGCCCAGGAGAATGGAAGGAAATCTCCAGCATTCAGTGAGGAAATAAGTTATTATCATTCCATCCCTGCTCATTAAAACAAAAAGAGGCCTAGTCCAGTGTTAGGAAAAAGGTGTGTGAATTTACCCTATATCTCTACAAGAAAAGATAAAGAAAGGGACTCACCTAATTCAGAGCTAAGTGAGAAAATAGAACCGGATGATTCTATTCCTAGATGTCACCGTAATGCTCAGGTGAGTGTTACAACTATTGTCCCAGCTGGACAACAGAGGATAGTCCTCACTAGACTTCCTGTTACAGAACCTACTGTATTTTGAGGACAGGTACTGAAGTTCATACAGTGGAAGGCAAGTTTTGAAATGATCATTGCTTCAGTCTAGTCGACAAGTTATTCTACCTCTAGAGATATGTTGGAGGGGGAAGCAAAGAAAGTTCTTGAAGGTAACTTCTATAGAAAAGAAGCCTACAAGCAAGCTTGGGAAAAATTAAATGCAAGATATGGTCATCCTTTCTTACTACAAAGAGCTTTTAGAGAGTAATTTAATAACTGGCCTAAAATATGTCCTAAAGAACACTTCAGACTCCAAAAGTATGGTGACATCCTGCAAGCATGCAGCAATGCCATCCCACATGTTCACAGACTAGAAGTACTGAACGACTATCTAGGAAACCACGGGATGCTAGCTAAGCTACCTGAAGAAGTGGCTTCTAGATGGAATCGCTATGTGACCGAACAGTTAGATCTAAGTAAGGACTTCCCAAGTTTTAAGAAGTTCTCCGAGTTCGTCTACAAGAAAGCACGAATAGCATGTAATCCAGAAACGGCAACTTACTTAGAAGAAAGGCCTGCGAGAGATATAAGACACGCAAGAGCAACTAGTTTTGCAACCAACACAGAGAGCAAGTTCAAAGTCACTACTGGGATCAGTAGAGAGACAGAACGACAAATCTTCAGACTACCTTCAAATGTATGTTCTGTGGAGAGAACCACTCCATACACAAGTGCCAACAATTGAAGGAGAAGTCCCCAGAAGAAAAGAAAAATTTATACTTGATAACCAACTGTGTTTTGGATGCCTAAGAAAAGGCCATGGTACTAAGGAGTGTAAGAAAAAAGCCACATGCATCGTTTGCAAAGGACGCCATCCTACACCACTGCATGAAGAATGTCCAAAGAAATATAAATCCTCAATACATAAAGATGCTGAGGAAGAAAATAAAGTATCGGTCTTCTCTTGCAGAGTGAGGGAAGGAAAAAGCAATGGCACATCAATGGTTGTACCAGTGTGCATTTCAAATCCTAAAAAGAGGAACAAGAAGGTATATACTTGTGCGCTACTGGATGCCCAGAGTGACGTCACCTTCATTGATCAATAAATCTGCAAGAAATTACAAGTGGCTACAGAACCAGTGAAGCTAAAACTCACCACAATGACGGGGAGAGACACATTAGTGAACAGTCAAAGGGTCAAAGGACTGAGAGTTAGAGGACTTCATTTAAACTTCACTTTAGATCTACCTCCAGCTTATACAAAAGACCTCTACCTCTAAATCGAGATTGCATACCTACCTGTGAAACAGCCAATAAATGGGAGCACCTGTTATATCTCATGAAATGTCCCGGCTAAAGGAATTTGGTGTTGGACTGTTGATAGACTATGATTGTCCCGAAGCCTTGGTACCACGAAATGTAATCACAGGAGGAAAGGGTGAACCCAATGCTGTTCAAACTGATCTAGGATGGGGTGTTGTTGGAGGAAAACAGCAGATTGCAAACTCAAGACAGGTGACAGGATTGTGTCATTGAATATCTGTCTAAGAGTTACCAACCGTAAGTCCAGCGAAAGTAATCTAAATTCTTGAATCTGATTTTGAGGACATAAGTTCTAAAGGAAAGAGTTTTACCAAGAAGACATAAAGTTCATACACACTCTAGAAGAAAGTATTCAGCAAAATCAACAAGGTCATCTTGAAATGCCCTTACCTTTTAGAGAATTGCCTCATCTGCCAAATAACAGAAATCTTTCCCTAGCAAGATTGAAATGTTTGAAGAAAAGGATGGGAAGAGATCCCAAACTCAAAAATGATTATTTGAAATTCATGGAAGGCATCCTCGAAGAAGGACATGCAGAGAAAGTTAATAATCAACCTAAAGAAGGAGCAGTGTGGTGCATCCCACATCATGGTGTTTACCAAAGAAACCAAATAAGATTAGAGTAGTATTTGATTGCTTAGCAAAGTATTATGCTGTTGCATTGAACAATCATCTATTAAAAGGACCAGATCTTACAAACACTCTGCCTGGAGTACTCTGCAGATTCAGAAAGTATCCCGTAGGGGTCATGTGTGACGTTGAAAAGATGTTCCACCAGTTTCATGTGAAGAATGAAGATAGAGACTTCCTGAGGTTCCTATGGTGGGAGGATGGAGATACAGATACAGAGCCTACAGAGTACAGAATGAAAGTACACTTTTTTGGAGCCGCATCGTCTCCAGGTTCCGCCAATTATGGTATGATATACCTGGCCAATCAGAATGAAAAGGATTGTCAATCAGCAGCAAATTTTCTTAAGAAAAGCTTTTATGTAGATGATGGTCTTATAAGTTTAGAGTCCACAGATCCTGCACTCAAGCTAGTGAAAGAAAGCCAAGAGTTATGGGCAAGAGGAAACCTGCGCCTTCACAAATTCATCTCGAAACGTGTATCAACAATGAAGAATATAGATCTCAATTATGATCATCTTCCAGTTCAGAACGTACTTGGATTGAGATGGAATGTAGAGAATGACAAGTTCTTCTTTGAAGTATCTATTAAAGAGAAAGTTGCAACTAGATGCACCATTCTTTCCGCAGTGGCTTCTATATATGATTCATTGGGATTCTTGGCCCCATTAATCCTCAGAGCAAGAGAAATACTACAAGAGTTATGCAGACAGATGTTAGGATGGGATGAACCCATACCTGAATATTTGAAGCCAAGGTGGGAGAGTTGGATAAGAGACTTGCAAAACTTGAGAGAAGTTCAGATACCCAGATGTTTTGTACCTCATGATTTCGGAAAGTACAAGAAAATAGAACTTCATAACTTTTCAGATGCCAGTAGTTATGGTTATGGTCAGTGCTCCTACATCAGAGTGATAAGAGAAGAAAAAATACACTGTGCCCTAATTATGGGGAAGGCCAGAGTTGCACCTACCAGTATTCAGACAATACCAAGACTTGAACTGACAGCAGCTGTTTCAGCATCAGTAAGCAGGTTTCTGAAAGAAGAATTATAATTAAAAATAGATGAAGAATATTTTTGGACAGACTCACAAGTTGTCCTAGGATACATAAACAACGAAGCCCGAAGACTCCATATCTTTGTCGCCAGTAGAGTTCAGAAAATTCGGGAAATAACAAATCCGGAATGTTGGCATCACATTGACACAAACCATAAATCAGCAGATCATGCTTCAAGAGGCCTGAATGTAAAAGAATTGAAGAATTCAAACTGGTTCACTGGTCCCGAGTTCCTCTGGAAAAAGTAAATCATACCCAGTAAAGGTAATACAGAATTGCCTAAGGGTCATCCAGAAGTAAAAGTTGTACAAACATTGAGCACTGCTGCCAGGTTTCAAGATGACATACTTGAAAGACTAGCCAGATGTTCAATACAGTCATAAACGTAGTAGCTCGAATTCAACGTTTGCAAATGGAATCAGAAAGAAGGAATCATTGAATGTAAAGGAAAGAATGAAAGCTGAAGAAACAGTCATAAGACTGATTCAACAGAGATTCTACAGTGAAGAGTTGAAGAGACTTAGTCCAGAACCTAAAAGGCTTCCAAACAACCACCCATTGTACAACCTAATCTTGTTCTGCAGGATGGTATACTGAAGGTGGGAGGGAGATTGGAAAGTGCATCGTTACCTAGCAGAGTTAAGCATCCAGCAATTCTACCCAAAATTCTATCTTCACAAGATTGATTATTGATCACTACCACAACAAATCCTTGCATCAAGAAAGAAGCTTTACCCAAAGCTGCTTGAGAGAAGGGGGTTACTGGATTGTGAAAGGAAGCAAAGTTATAGCAAAGTATATCAGTAAATGCGTAGTGTTTAGAAAGGCACATAGACCTACCAAAGAGCAAAGAATGGCAGATTTACTGGCACATCGTGTAAACCCATCACCACCATTTCTTTATAGCGGAATGGATTGTTTTGTCCCATTCATCACCAAACAGAACCGCAAGGAGTACAAGAGATATGGACTAATATTTTCATGTCTGAGCTCCAGAGCAATTCACATGAAAATGTTAGAAGACATGTCAACTGACGCATTCATCAACTCCTTGAGATGTTTCATAGCCATTAGAGGTACTGTCAGAGAGCTTAGAACTGACCAAGGATCTAATTTTGTCGGAGCAAAGAATGAATTGAAGAAAGCTCTAAAGAAGATCGATAAAAAAAAAAGTAACTGAGTATTTGTTAGAGAAACAGTGTGATTTTCATATGAATGCTCCATATGCAAGCCATACAGGAGAAGTTTGGGAAAGACAAATTAGAACTGTAAGAAATGTGTTAAGTTCAGTGTTGAAAAAGAATGCCGGAAGAAGGGATGATGCTTCACTTAGGACCCTGTTCTGTGATGTAATGTATATTGTTAACAGTC
Source organism: Bufotes viridis (assembly GCA_033119425.1). Classification (NCBI taxonomy): domain Eukaryota; kingdom Metazoa; phylum Chordata; class Amphibia; order Anura; family Bufonidae; genus Bufotes; species Bufotes viridis. The sequence goes on along the minus strand of CM065590.1, from coordinate 406,588,187 downwards.
GTCCACTTAAAGTTGATTACATCAACGACCCAACAAGTTTGGACCCTTTAACTCCCAACCATCTGCTTCACCTTAAGTCTGATTATATACAGCCACTGCCTGGCAAGTTCACCAAAGAGTATTTATATGCCAAAAGGAGATGAAGAAGAGTTCAATATCTATCAGAAGAGTTCTGAAATAGATGGAGGAAAGAGTACTTAGCCAATCTGATGCTAAGAAGTAAATGGCAAACACCCAGAAGAAATGTCCAAGTTGGTGACATAGTGTTAGTGAAAGAAGAAGATTTACCTATAAGTCTATGGAAATTGGCCAAAGTTCTAGAAATTCAAAAGAATGAAGACAGACTAGTAAGAAGAGTGTTGTTACAAATAGGAAACTCAAAACTTGACAAAAACGGAAAACGTCTCACTACTCCACTCAAGTTGGAACGTCCTATATAGAAGTTAGTTGTTCTACTTGAGAGTGATAAAAGACACTTGAGAGTTGAGAACCTGATGGAAAATTCCCAAATTCATGTTTAAGTCCTACCACTAAGAATGTAGAGTTATAGGTAATATTGGTGGGAGTGTAGATGGACAGCTAAGACCTTACTAAAAAGTTAAAGATATCAAAATTCTTCTAATGCCACAGTGCATAAGGCACTTCATTGTACTCCGCCTACCACACAGGGACCCGATGGCAGCTCCCTTTCTCCCCATTAGTGATGTCACGAACATAAAATTTTACATTCGCGAACGCGTACTTCCGCAAATGTTCGCGAACCGGGCGAACCGCCATAGACTTCAATAGGCAGGCACATTTTAAAACCCACAGGGACTCTTTCTGGCCACAATAGTGATGGAAAAGTTGTTTCAAGGGGACTAACACCTAGACTGTGGCATGCCGTAGGGGGATCCATGGCAAAACTCCCATGGAAAATTACGTAGTGGACGGGTTTTAATCCATAAAGGGCATACATCAACAAACATTCCTAAATTGTTTGGAATAACATGCTTTAAAACATCCAGTGTGTGTATACGATCAGGTATGATGTTGTATCGATCAGGTAGTGTAAGGGTTACGCCCGCTTCACAGACATTGACAGACCAAACTCCCCTTTTAATGCACCGCAAACAGTCCATTTGCACAATGGCAAACTTCCCATTTGCACAAGGTTGGATACCAAGCTAGCCATGTCCCGGTGATGTCATTGAAGGTTTCTTCCTCCACCCAGCAACGTACAACACCAAGGGTCCCCGAAAGGTGAATTGAATTGATTTTTCGAACAGGGAGATGGTTAAAAAAAACGCTGCCTTCCTCCCCTTTGTTTTTATCCACGGTCACTGTGTCTCCGCCGTGCAATTTACTGTCACACCCGATATGAGTGGTATTTTCTGTAGTACTATTCTCATCAGTTTAATCCCTCTAACGTCCCCAATCTGGGGTCCATTTATTGAATAGATTTTTTGAACGGGGAGATGGTTAAAAAAACGCTGGCTCCCTCCACTCTGTTTTAATCCACGGTCACTGCGTCTGCGCCGTGCAATTTACTGTCACACCCCATATGAGGGGTATTTTCTGTAGTACTATTCTCATCAGTTTAATCCCTCTAACGTCCCCAATCTGGGGTCCATTTATTGAATTGATTTTTCGAACGGGGAGATAGTTAAAAAAAACGCTGGCTCCCTCCCCTTTGTTTTAATCCACGGTCACGGCGTCTGCGCCGTGCAATTTACTCTCACACCTGATATGAGTGGTGTCTTAACTAGTACTATTCCTATCAGTTTAATCCCTGTTAAATCCCATATCAGGGATTGCCTTTTGTGAAAAAATTTTTAGGCCGGGTACCTTCGACTGCCTTCACAGTGACAGACCAAACTCTCATACACCAAACTGAATTGATTTTAGGAACCGGGAGATGGAAAAAGCAAGGCCTTATCATCTGGGGTGTGGCAACACACTCATAGAGGTGATGATTGCTTCATTGTGATACGCAAGCCCCTTCACCACAACAAGGTAACGATCACGAAGGGGAATTGACACTTGTATGTGCCTTTTTTGTTTTGTTTTGTTATTGCAGCCACAGTGCTGCACCATAGGACATAAAAATTAGGCATGTACACATGCCTGAAAAATAATGGCATTGTTGCAGCTGCTATTGTAGCAGCGGCCGGAAAAATTTATGTTTTCCAGGCAGAAAAGTGACTAACCCTGGGTTCAGACCTGGGCGTTCTTGAAACGCGCGTTTTACGCGTGTTTTTGTCGCGCGTATTTCAGCGCGTTTTTGCAAATAGGAAACGCGCGTTCGTACGCGCGTTCTTGTGATTGACTACTGTGGTGTCAATCACAAAACGCGCGACAAACACCCCAAAAAAAGCTCAAGTACTTGCTTATGCGTCGGGCGTTTTACAGCGCGTTCAAACGCGCTGTAAAACGCTCAAGTGAGAACCAGGGCCATAGGAAAGCATTGGTTTTCATGTGTTGAGCGTTTTACAGCGCGTTTAAACGGGCTGTAAAACACTCAGGTGTGAACTTAGGGTAAAACATTGCGGCTTGAACCCTAGTTGGTGGTGGAGAATTCACAAAAGTCATCTGGTATGCAGACATTAAATACAGCAGCGTGCGGACCATTTTTAGGCCAAGGCATGTAATCAGGCCTTTTGTTAGTCAAACGTATCCCCCACTGTCAGTCCCTTCGGGATCCATGCCTCATTCATCTTTATGAAGGTGAGGTAATCAACACTTTTTTGACCGAGGCGACTTCTCTTGTCAGTGACAATGCCTCCTGCTGCACTGAAGGTCCTTTCTGACAGGACACTTGAAGCAGGGCAGGCCAGAAGTTCTATCGCAAACTGGGATAGCTCAGGCCACAGGTCAATCCTACACACCCAGTAGTGAAGGGGTTCATTGCTCCTCAGAGTGTCGATATCTGCTGTTAAGGCGAGGTAGTCTGCTACCTGTCGGTCAAGTCGTTCTCTAAGGCTGGATCCCGAAGGGCTGTGGCGATATGTAGGACTGAAAAAGCTCCGCATGTCCTCCATCAACAACACATCTGTAAATCGTCCAGTCCTTTCCGCCGTGGTAGGAGGAGGATTACACTCACCTCCTCCCCTGTTAGATTCCCGTTGTGCTGTGACATCCCCCTTATAAGCTGTGTAAAGCATATTTTTTAGTTTGGTTTTGAACTGCTGCATCCTTTCCGACTTTCGGTAATTTGGTGACATTTCTGCCACTTTTTGCTTATACCGGGGGTCTAGTAGTGTGGCCACCCAGTACAGGTCGTTCTCCTTCATCCTTTTTATACGAGGGTCCCTCAACAGACATGACAGCATGAAAGACCCCATTTGAACAAGGTTGGATGCAGAGCTACTCATTTCCCGTTCCTCGTCCTCACTGATGTCATTGATGGTCTGTTCTTCACCCCAGCCACGTACAACACCATGGGTCCCAGAGAGGTGACAACAACGAGCACCCTGGGGTGCCTGCTGTGGTTGGTCTTCCTCCTCCTCAAAGCCGCCACATTCCTCCTCTGACTCCTCTTCCTCATACTCCTCTTCCAGCGGGTCCGGCAAGCGATGATGACAAGGCTGTTTCTGGTGGTGATGGTGACCACAACTCTTCCTCTTCACGCTCATCTACAGCCTGATCCAGCACTCTTCGCAGGGCACGCTCCAGAAAGAAAACAAATGGGATGAGGTCGCTGATGGTGTCTTCGGTGCGACTGACTAGGTTTGTCACCTCCTCAAAAGGACGCATGAGCCTACAGGCATTGCGCATGAGCGTCCAGTAACGTGGCAAAAAAATTCCCAGCTCCGCAGAGGCTGTCCTAGCACCCGGGTCATATAAATACTCGTTGACGGCTTTTTCTTGTTGGAGCATTTCGAACACTAGGAGTGTTGAATTCCAACGTGTCGGGCTGTCGCAAATCAAGCGCCTCACTGGCATGATGTTTCGCCGCTGAATATCGGAAAAGTGCGCCATGGCCGTGTAGGAACGCCTGAAATGGCCACACACCTTCCTGGTCTGCTTGAGGACGTCCTGTAAGCCTGGGTACTTAGACACAAAGCGTTGTACGATGACAACTTGCCCAAATTCAATGCCAACAGTGTCGTATCCGGGATGTGGAATAGCCCCTGGGGAGCTGGGGGGATTTAGTTAATGTGCAGCCAGACGCCGCAGCAGAAGAGGACTCAGCCGAGGAGGATATCGAAGAGGATGGAGTAGGAGTAAAGGAGGTGGCAGTAGGTCTGCCTGCAAGTTGTAGCGGTGTCACCAATTCCGCTGCGGAGCCACGCATTCCATGCTTGTCAGCCGTCAGCAGGTTGACCCAATGCGCAGTGTACGTGATATACCTGCCCTGACCGTGCTTTGCAGACCAGGTATCAGTGGTCTGATGGACCCTTGCCCCAACACTGTATGCCAGAGATGCTATGACTTCCTTTTCAATGACATTGTAGAGGTTTGGGATTGCCTTTTTTGAAAAAAAAATTCATCCGGGTACTTTCCACTGTGGTGTCCCAATAGCGACAAATTTGTTGAAGGCCTCAGACTCTACCAGCTGGTATGGTAAAAGCTGGCGGGCTAAGAGTTCCGTCAAGCCAGCTGTCACTCGCCGGGCAAGGGGGTGATTCTGTGACATTGGCTTCTCACGCTCAAACATGTCCGTGACAAACACCTGACTGTGGGCAGATGAGCAGGAACTGCTGAAGGTGAGAGGCGGAGTGGCGGTTGGTTGAGAGGGGGCAGGGAGGACAGCAGTGGTTGACGTGGCTGAAGATGCTGGACCAGGAGGAGCAAGGTGGCTTTGAGTTTGTGTGCTGCTTGTACTCATGTGTTGATCCCATAGGCGTTTGTGATGTGAGATCATGTGCTTTCGCAAAGCAGTTGTACCGAGGTGGGTGTTGGACTTCCCACGACTCAGTTTCTTTTGGCACAGGTTGCGAATGGCATTGCTGTTATCAGAGGCAGACACACAAAAAAAATGCCACACTGCTGAGCTTTGCAATGACGGCATTCTGGTGGTGGCAACAGCATGCGTTGACTGGTGTGCTGTCTGGCTGACCCCGGGTGCCGATACATGCTGTCTGACTGTGCCACTAACTCCTTGCGACGACCTCCCCCTGCTGATCCAACTGATGTGTAAATAACTCCTCTGACGGATCAAGTGAAGCGGCTGTGGTGGCTGTGGTGGTAGTGGTGGTGGTGGCAGCGGGCGGGAGAGTGGTAACTTGAAAGCAGGTGATCGAAGCTGAGCTGGAGGAGGATGGTGCGTCAAGGTTCTTAGCGGAAGCTGTTGAAGATTGGGTGTCCTGTCTAAGCCAGTCAACTATGTCCTCAGAATTTTTCGGGTTCAGGGTACGTGGCCTCTGAAAACTAGGCATTATTCCAGGGACAGTGGAAGTCACAGCACCACGACCACCTGCGGGGTGGCCTGCCTCTGCCTGTCATTTTTGTTTAGATAAGTGATACTACGCGTGCTAGGTACTGTGCCACCTGCTATGAGTGGTTGGCACTGGCAGTGGGCACATTACAGTCAGTGGAAGTTGGCCTGGCACACACTGGCAGCAGGCAAGCAACTGAAATTAGACTAAAGTGTAAAAATGAAATGCCTTATTTATCGGCAAGCTACTGTGCCACCCGGTATCAGTGGTGGGCACTGGCAGTGGGCACACTACAGTCAGTGGAAGTGGGCCTGACACACACTGGCAGCAGGCAAGCAACTGAATTTAGACTACTGTCTAAAAATTAAATGCCTTATTTATCGGCAAGCTACTGTGCCACCCGGTATCAGTGGTTGGCACTGGCAGTGGGCACACTACAGTCTGTGGAAGTGGGCCTGACACACACTGGCAGCATTCAAGCAACTGAAATTAGACTAATGTGTAAAAATAAAAATGCCTTATTTATCGGCAAGCTACTGTGCCACCCGGTATCAGTGGTAGGCAGGGGCGTAGCTAACCGCTCATGGGCCCTGGTGCAAGAGTTCAGCTTGGGCCCCCTTCCCTCAGTGCTTTGTGTGTCTTCTTATGCGGCACAAGGGTCTTTGGGCCCCCTCAGGCTCCTGGGTCCGGTAGCGTCTGCTACCTCTGCACCCCCTATAGCTACGCCCATGGTGGTAGGCACTGGCAGTGGGCACACTACAGTCAGTGGAAGTGGGCCTGACACACACTGGCAGCAGGCAAGCAACTGAAATTAGACTAAAGTGTAAAAATTAAATGCCTTATTTATCGGCAAGCTACTGTGCCTCCCGGTATCAGTGGTGGGCACTGGCAGTGGGCACACTACAGTCAGTGGAAGTGGGCCTGACACACATTGGCAGCAGGCAAGCAACTGAATTTAGACTACTGTCTAAAAATTAAATGCCTTATTTATCGGCAAGCTACTGTGCCACCCGGTATCAGTGGTTGGCACTGGCAGTGGGCATACTACAGTCTGTGGAAGTGGGCCTGACACACACTGGCAGCAGGCAAGCAACTGAAATTAGACTAATGTGTAAAAATTAAATGCTTTATTTATCGGCAAGCTACTGTGCCACCCGGTATCAGTGGTTGGCACTGGCAGTGGGCACACTACAGTCACTGGAAGTGGGCCTGACACACACTGGCAGCAGGCAAGCAACTGAAATTAGACTAATGTGTAAAAATTAAATGCCTTATTTATCGGCAAGCTACTGTGCCACCCAGTATCAGTGGTTGGCACTGGCAGTGGGCACACTACAGTCTGTGGAAGTGGGCCTGACACACACTGGCAGCAGGCAAGCAACTGAAATTAGACTAATGTGTAAAAATTAAATGCCTTATTTATCGGTAAGCTACTGTGCCACCCGGTATCAGTGGTTGGCACTGGCAGTGGGCACACTACAGTCACTGGAAGTGGGCCTGACACACACTGGCAGCAGGCAAGCAACTGAAATTAGACTAATGTGTAAAAATGAAATGCCTTATTTATCGGCAAGCTACTGTGCCACCCGGTATCAGTGGTTGGCACTGGCAGTGGGCACACTACAGTCACTGGAAGTGGGCCTGACACACACTGGCAGCAGGCAAGCAACTGAAATTAGACAAATGTGTAAAAATTAAATGCCTTATTTATCGGCAAGCTACTGTGCCACCCGGTATCAGTGGTTGGCACTGGCAGTGGGCACACTACAGTCTGTGGAAGTGGGCCTGACACACACTGGCAGCAGGCAAGCAACTGAAATTAGACTAATGTGTAAAAATGAAATGCCTTATTTATCGGCAAGCTACTGTGCCACCCGGTATCAGTGGTTGGCACTGGCAGTGGGCACACTACAGTCACTGGAAGTGAGCCTGAAACACACTGGCAGCAGGCAAGCAACTGAATTTAGACTACTGTCTAAAAATTAAATGCCTTATTTATCGGCAAGCTACTGTGCCACCCGGTATCAGTGGTTGGCACTGGCAGTGGGCACACTACAGTCAGTAGAAGTGGGCCTGACACACACTGGCAGCAGGCAAGCAACTGAATTTAGACTACTGTCTAAAAATTAAATGCTTTATTTATCAGCAAGCTACTGTGCCCTGTGCCACCCGGTATCAGTGGTGGGCACTGGCAGTGGGCACACTACAGTCAGGGGAAGTGGGCCTGACACAAACTGGCAGCAGGCAAGCAACTGAAATTACACTAAAGTGTAAAAATGAAATGCCTTTTTTTGATTCAAAGTCCTGTGCCACACGGGATGACAGGGGTGGGCACTGGCAGTGGGCACACTACAGTCTGTGGGCCTGCAGCTCCTCACACACGGGCAGGCCAGGCAACTGCAATATGTATATAAAGGGGAAAAAAAAAGCAGACTAATGTTGCAGCCCTAAAAAGGGCTCTTTGGAGTGCTGTCAGGACGCTGTCTTTACAGCAGAGATCAGATGAGTCTTTCAGGACTGGAGTGGACACTGAATACACTAGCCTAGCTATCGATTTCCCAATTAAATCAGCAGCAGCTACACTGTCCCTCTCACTACGACTGCAAATTCCGAATGAATCTAAAATGGATGCTGTTCAGGAGATGGGAGGGTCTGGGAGGGAGGGTATTCTGCTGATTGGCTGGAATGTGTCTGCTGACTGTGAGGTACAGGGTGAAAGTTTGCTCAATGATGATGTATAGGGGGTGGTCCGAACATCGCATGTGTTCGCCCGCCGCGGCGAACGCGAACAAGCTGTGTTCGCCGGGAACTGTTCGCCGGCGGATAGTTCGGGCCATCTCTACTCCCCATACATCGCATATGCCACGGTCAGCGCTGACCGCAGCAGTGCGAGGGTTAATGCGTCGGCATCTGTGTTTTCACTTATAGTCAATGAGGTCCATTCTGCACCATTTGGGTCAGTTACGTGCCGGACACGGCACTTCCATTATATTTGTTGCTCTGCTCCTATGATGGAGAACAACAGTTGAAATTGATGGCACTGGTGTACCAGGCCTTCTTTTAAAAACAGGGAAAACCTTGCCTTGTAGTGCCATATTCTGGCGCCCATCATTTTTTATTTTTCCACCGATGATGCTGTGTTAGGGCTTGTGTTTTTGCAGGGAATGTTGTAGCTTATATTGTTACCATTTTGGGCTGCATATAATTTTTTAGACACGAGGTGACCTATAAGTTGCTAGAAGTTTCCTGAGACTAGAGAAAATGCTTCGCATGGCAGAACGTTACAATAGCTTTATATGCAGATAGAGTGCTCCAATATGTTTGCGGATGCGCAAATCGTCAATTGATTATGCGCATATTTTGGCGCAATATGTGCAACTTCACATTTTAGCAGGTCTGACTACATATTACTGATTGGTGTATAGTTGTAAACTTGTGACATCCAGGGCCGGTGCAAGGATTTTTGCCGCCCTAGGCAAAAGAAAAGTTTAAAGCCCCCCCCCCTTAACTAACGCCAGTTCTCTCCCCCCCCCCTTGTCATTCTCTCCCCCCTCTTGCCATTCTTCACACTCCCCCCCCCCCCTTGTCATTCCCTTTCTCCCTCTTGTCATTCCCTTTCTCCCTCTTGTCATTCTCTCTCCCCTTGTCATTCTCCCCCTCTCCCCTTGTCATTCTCCCCCTCTCCCCTTCTTTGTCATTCTCCCCCTCTCCCCTTCTTTGTCATTCTCCCCCTCTCCCCTTCTTTGTCATTCTCCCCCTCTCCCCTTCTTTGTCATTCTCCCCTCTCCCCTTCTTTGTCATTCTCCCCTCTCCCCTTCTTTGTCATTCTCCCCTTCTTTGTCATTTCCCCCTTACCTCTAGTGTAGCGCGGCCGAGCTCTTTATGCTGCACGGGTACAGGAGCTTTAGTTTCCTGTACCCGAGGGACTGACATGAAGTGCACATTGTGTGCGCACTTCATGTCAGTCCGGCCGGGTACAGGAGACAGATGCTCCTGTACCCGCGGACCTTAAACAGCTCGGCCGCGCTACAATGAGGAACTGACAGGAGGGAGCGCTGAGCGCTTCCCTCCTGTCAGCTCCTCTCTTCATGCTGCGCCCGGGCGGTGCGCCCTCATGGACGCACCAGCCCGGGCAGTGCTGCAGCCGCCTGAGGCTCTATACAGAGCACTCGGGCGGCTGCAGCATGAGGCAGGGCCGGCGCTCCTAGCAGCGCCCCTTCCCAAGGGGCGCTCTACGCGGCTGCCTATTCCGCGTATAGGACGCGCCGGCCCTGGTGACATCACAGCACTATGCCTGAAGTATGTATGTATGGACAGCAGAACCTATCACACTACCTAACACCCTGCACTAACATCAGCTACACTATATTGCTATCTCACCTACACTGACTATCTCCCACTTACTATCTGCATTATAGATATATATATAAGCTAACTAACTTACTAACTATCTAATGTAATGTGACACAGTAAAGCAAAGAGCACAGCAATTACACTGACTATCTCCCACTAACTATCTGCATTATATATATATATATATATAAGCTAACTAACTTACTAACTATCTAATGTAATGTGACACAGTAAAGCAAAGAGCACAGCAATTACACTGACTATCTCCCACTAACTATCTGCATTATATATATATATATATATAAGCTAACTAACTAACTATCTAACTAACTATCTAATGTAATGTGACACAGTAAAGCACAGAGCACAGCAATGACACTGCTGTCTCTCTCAGAACTGCAAAAAACTGCAGAAAATGGCTGCTGGGGAGGTTCTTATATAATAAGGGGTAGGCAACTTTCCTATTGGTTGCTACGGATGTTACTAAGCTCAGACAAAGACATTGCAGCCTTCTCATTGGCCCACAAGCAAGAAGCAGGGAGGGATCATGGGTTCAAATGAAAAAAAAAAATCTAGAATATTCGCGAATACGAATATATAGCACTATATTCTAAATCTACGCAAATTCTCAAAGTGGCTATATTCATGATTAAAATGCGCGATTCTTGGCAAATACATTTTATACAAAATTATTTGGGCCTGTCTGCCAAACGTCAAGGCGATTTCTATAAGACGGGAAACTAACACTAAATACTATCTCTTATGTGCCATAATGGCCACCATAACATTCAGGGAGTGCAGGTTCCACATGCATGCTGGGTCCACTCTGCTTTTTACTATTTTTGGTGCCATAATGGCCTCTATTAAATCCAGGGATGCAGGTAGAAACATGCATACTGAGCCCACTCTATACTTCTCCTGGTGCCAAATGGCTTTGAATAAATACAATGAGAGCAGGCTACAGCTTTATACTTACTCTAATTAAAATCAGCCTATGGGGCAGAAAGGCTAGTCAGAGGTGGTAGGGATGGTCCATGAATTCAGGCCACAGTTTTAGGGTGGTAGCTACTATCTTGGTCCTGCTGCTGCTTTTCATTTTTATCAGTACCACTCCATTCAGGAGCAACAATTAGTGGGCTGCGGAGATGCAGCTTGTTACCTAGAACAAGGAAGTGGTTTGGGTAGAAAAGGAAGAGCAGGTCAAGAACAGGACACATGAGGTGCGAATGTCACCCCTACAAAAAGTCACACCTACAAAATGTGCTCCTGGCACTCTCCCACCCCCCAAGTTTAGAAATGTGGGGGGCTTTGCTGCCAGTGGGAAAGGGTAGTTTAGAGAACAATGCTATTGTCAGTAAGAAAGGACTGGAAAGGGGGGCAATGCTGCTGTCAGCGAAAGAGGTTTGGGAAGGTGGACAATGCTGCTGTCAGTGGGGGAGGTTTGGAGAAGGGTATACTGCTTCTGCCGGTGAAGAAAAAGTAGAAGAATACTGCTGCCTGAGAGACAGGGGTGGGAAGCAGACAAGGCTGCTGCCAGTGGGCGATGGTTGTTCAGGAGCATAAAGCTGCTGCCAGTTGCAGAGGGGTGGGAAAGGTGACAATGCTGCAGCCAGTGATGATGCACTATGGTATTTGGTACTTCTGTTGAGGTATTTTGTGATGCACTGTGGTATTTGTTTAGCATTGCTGGGGAGGTATTTTATGCTGTAGTGTGGTATTTGGTGCATCTAGAAACGTAGCTTGTGTTGCACTGTGGTATTTTCTGGTGCTGCTGAGGAGGTATCTAGTGATCTACTGTGGTATTTGGCATTAATTGGGGATGTATTTTGTGCTTTAACTCTGGTATATTTCATTTCTGGGAGTGTATTTTGCGCTATGCTGTGGTGTTTGTTTGCCACTGCTGAGGAGGTATTTTGTGCTGCACTCTGGTATTTGTTTGGTGCTGCTATTGGGCTATTTTGAGCTGTATGGTATTGGTGATAGTGCCTGTCATTGACCATATGATTGGGTGTTTATATCTTCCACTTTTATTGTCTTTCTTGTGTTATGGTTTACATATTACTGATGTGACCAAATAAAGCAAAATTCGCTGCAATATGGGGGAAGGAGAAAATTTGTTTGTAGCCAGGTGGTGATTATGTGCCAGAGCTGCTTTTTAATCCCAGTCCAGGCCGGATTAAAACCTCCATGTGATTTTACTGTATTCCACTTCTGTCCACTAGGTGGCACAGTCACAAAACAGGAATTAATGATTTAATGCAGCGTTTTCCCTTTACGTATGAATAATATACAGTATAATGTGTCCAGGGAACACGTATATAGTTGTATAATGTAACACATGTGTCTGCTGTTTGTTATGGAGACTGTGTATCCCATGTAACTATGTACAGAGAATGTAGTCTGTTCTAGAAGATAAATATGGCCTATTGTACATACATACAGACAAAAATGTAACTGTAGCTTATCTTGCTGATGTATACAGTTAGATGAAATAATGTCTGTGACTTCATGTTACATTTATTTATAAACCACCATCATGCTTGCAGTTCTATAGTGGATAAGAGCAGTCTGTAAAAAATGTGTCATGCTCTGTTCACATTAAAGTATACATAACATTCAAAATAGCATTGTGCGCAAAATATTTGGTTGTATGCCCACAAGTGGCCGCAACTTACAGAATTTGAATAACTAATAGTGGATATGTCTCCTTCATCATATCATACCCTAAAATGAATACGGAACCTGTGAACTATCACAGACCATACAACAGACCCCCAAATAAATATACACCCCATATCAGAAGCCTAAAGTGAATATGAACCCCAGATCAGACATCCTCCATAGAAATGCAGACCCCACTTTAAACCAATCCTAGACCAAACCGACCCATATACACAAACCCCAGATCACATCCATTAAGGACTCCTGCACACCCCCGTTTGCGGTCTTCAAATTGCAGATCCGCAAAACATGGATACCGGCCTTGTGCATTCTGCATTTTGCGGAACGGAAAGGCCGGCCCCCAATAGAACAGTACTATCCTTGTCCGTAATGCGGACAATAATAGGACACATTCTTTTTTTTTGCGGAACAGACATACGGACATGGAATGCATTTCAGTTTTTTGGGCCTCATTGAAGTGAATGGTTCTGCATACGGGCTGGGAAAAAAAACAGAGCGGACACGGAAAAAAATACGCTTCTGTGCATGAACCCTAATACAGAACCCAACCCAGCCCTGAACTGAAAAGGGTCTACTGATATAATTAAAAATCTCAGACAATCCCCCAAACTGACTAAATTTAAAGGTGTTATTACTTTACTATTACTTCCCCTCTCCTCCAGCGCTTTGGTGACGTACCAGTATATGGCACATGACTGCTGTAGTCTGTCTTCAGCGGTAGAAGGAATCCACTGAATATAACCTCTGGACCACTAGGGGCTTTTATTAAATCCTATGGAGAAACGCTGCCTGAAAAGGACCTTTGAGTCTCCATAGCCTCATGTCTGGGAAAATTAGGCCTCTTGCACATGAACGTTGTCTGCCCACGGCCGTATTATGTCCCGCATACGGTGGGTCCGCAATACACGGATGCTTAACGGATGCGGACCCATTCACTTGAATAGGTTCGCAATCACGGAGATGCGGAACGGAAGAACGAATCGGAACTCCACGGAAGCACTATGGAGTGCTTCCTTGGTGTTTATGCACGTGCCTCCGCACCACAAAAAATAGAACTTGTGCAGACTGATCGCTGGTGCCTGCTGTCCTCTGCTCACCGCGCCTGCGCCGAATACAGAGCGGCGGCGCAGGCGCGGGATTTCAGAAGAAGACAGTGCAGGAGGATCGCTTCCCCGCACTGTCACTCAAAGTAAGAAGGGGCGTGCCAGCAGGTTGCCGGACGGAGCCGCTAGGAGCAGGGCAACGCCCCCCTGCTCCTAGAGGCTAATTTACATATTATAAAAGTAAGTTTTTCTGCCTAAATATACATCCGATTTTTATAAAAAAGACATTATCAAGCTGGTCTGACATTAGCACATAGCTAATGTCAGACAGCTTATAATGTCAAAAGTTGATGACAGAAACCCTTTAATAAAACCGCTAAGCTGAAGGTGGTTACGCTGAAGTTATGAAGAGGCGCCGTCTTGTTCATAACTTCGGCGGATCCTCTGCCAGTTCAAAATGTAAGACAGCTTCCGAGCTGACTTACATTTAGATTTTTTTTTATGCCTGAAACAAGCGTAGAAAATGGTAAATGAGACGGGTCTGCCGGCCCATCCTCTTCCTCGCCCACAACACGCCCACTTTTTTAGACCTGAGCTGAGTGGGGAGAAATTGCAGATTGCGGCGCAACTAATCGTTGCAAAATGCACCTAAAGTACGCCCAATATAGGCGTATTTGAGCATTATAAATGGCCCACTATTTTTTTGAAAGAGGTTGGAGCTCTGCAGCTGCAAATAGGGTGATTTTCAGGGAGGCGGTAGAATTCCTCATTTAACATCTACGGCTGTGTGATGACAAAGGGAATATGAAGCACTGCATAAGGGTCCATTCACATGTCAGCAAGTGTTTTACAGTCCACAAATTGCGGATCCGCAAAACATGGATACCGGCCGTGTGCGCAGCATTTTGCAGACTGCACATGGCCGACCTGGTGATAGAAATGCCTATTCTTGTCCGCAATTTTGGACAAGAAAAGGGCATGCTCTATCTTTTTTTAAATGAATGGGTTTGCACTCGTTACGCAAAATTGCGGAATGAATGCGGACCTTGAACTACGGACGTCTGACTGGAAGTGACAAGGAAATCTGGCTTAGTTGCCCATAGCAACCAATCAGATTCTACCTTTCATTTCTCAGAGCTTTGGAAAATGAAAGGTGATTGGTTGCTAAGGGCAACTAAGCCAGATTTCCTTTATACCCGTTTTGTAAAAAATCTCCCCTATATTGTGCCTTTCTGGATTATAAAAATGTGCAAAAAAAAAAAAAACAATATCCAATTCTTCACCAGTCTTCGGTCTTATGGTCCCATGACTAGACTGTGGTGACCTTGCATTTGCAGTGAGGTTACAGTATATTGTCAAAATTTGACATCCCTAAGAGGAAAATATGACTGCATGGAAGGACTCCACTACCTGGTTATCTCACCAGTAACAGCACTGGACTGGTGGCAGAAGCTCCAGCAAGGAAACTCATGAAAGCATGAAAACTATTGTATGTATGGGAAAAAAATATCACCTCTAGGACGTGCCATCACTGTTTGATCGGTGGTGGTCCGACCTCTGCCACCTCCACCAGTCCTGAGAATGAAGGAGGAGGCCTCAGGGGATCTTAAAAGAGAGAAGAACAAAAACATTTACCAAGGGGAAACTTCTTTTGGGACCCGTTTCTGAAGGAAGAGAGCCATGTGAATGAGCCCCTATGTCTACTGTGTCAAGATATTTCTCGTTAAATTCTTAGAAGATGAAGAATGATGTTCCTTGGCAGTAGGTCTCATGAGATTTCCTCACTGTATAAAGCCCAGAAGAGTGCGTGACTTCAGGGTATCTCTGTATACAACAGCACTTTGAAGTCCGTCTCCCACACACCAGTGAGGTATGACATCTGCTTACTCTTATCAGTTCCCTCTTAGGCACCACAGGGCGGATATAAATAACTTCTTTCCACAGAAATCACTCCACGGCTCTGATATTCCAATGTCCTTGGAAACTGGGGACTTTGGTGACCACTGCTGGTGCAGTTACTTTTTGACAGTGCAGCATTGCATACAGATATAGCACAATACACCAGAATTAGGGTCCATTCACACCACCACATTTTCGGTCCACATCCCATCCACATGTTTTGCAGATCAGATGCGGACCCATTCATTCCAATGTGGTTGCAGAAGATATGGACAGCACACCGTGTGCAGTCTGCATCAGTATGTCAATTCTGCGGTCCAGCAAAAAAGCTAGAAACACGTCCTATTCTTGCCCGTTTTGCAGAGAAGAATAGGCATTTTTAACATAGGGCGGAATGTGCGGGACTGCAAAATGCGGGACACACACAGACAGTATCCGTGTTTTCTGGATCCGCAAAACGGATATGATTGTGTGCAGGAGGCCTGAATTTGCATATTCATTAATCATGTACTTATCCTGAGTTTCACCCTGTTAGAGCAATTTTCTACATGCCATATTTTGGGGGGAAAAAGCATTTTATGCAATCTTCAAGCCGAAAGTTGGAAGTGAATTCAAGAAAAAAGTGGAAATAAAGATTTATACATCTATTTCGCTGGATCTGTACCTGGTTTTGTCCCAAAAAGCTGCATCAAAAACTGCATGTGAAACCTCCTAGTCCGGAGCTGCATTTTGGTGGTTGTTGTTGGAAACAGTCAACAAGCTTGTTAGTAGACACACCCCTACTTATACTTAGCTGAGCTTCTATGATGGAGTGGAAGAGTTACACTGCTTGATGTAAAGACTACTCTTTCAGGAATGTTCTATACAGATATTATTCTGTAGAGGATGCTGGGAGATTCCAGCTCTGAAGCACAAGTGTCTGGTAACACTCTCTGAAAAATTGATGAGTAATAAAGTTAAATGATAAATAAAATAAAAAATATGACACCACTGTTAGCTCACTGTATATGTACTTGTAATAGGAATTTCAGCTCCTAGTGGATTCTATTAAATGAGCTCCCCCTTGTGGTGCCTGCAGGCAGCCAAAAAGTTATCGTGTAACTCTATGACAGGAGATCAGAGGTCTTGAAAAAAAAACAAGGCTTTGACTGCTAAATTAATATATTGGGATGCATTCCACAACACTTCCGTTAACCCCTTCACCTTCCCAAACAAGAATACGTTTTCTACGCAAATTCTTGTACTGCCAGTAAAATCTCTAGGATATGCCACAAATGTCAAATAAGTGCAGGTCCCCGGAAGTGAAAGGAGAGCTGCCATGCTCTCCATTCATTCCTATGGGAATTACGAAGATAACAAGCTCACTTGGCTGTTTTCAGAAGTCCAATAGTAATGAATGGAGAGGACGTCGTGCATGCATGTGCGCTCTTCTTCCCTTCATGGACCCCACTTCTGGAGATAGAAGTGATCCCAGTGGTGGGATCCACATCTAATTGACATTTGCGGCATAACCTGCAGCCTCATGCTCTGGGCGGGCACTGGCGTCGCTCCACTCACTCTGTGTTTGTCGCAGTTTCAGCCTTTGCAGCATTCCTGGGCGCCGGTTTCCTCTGTGTGTATTAGGGATATTAATTGAACCTCACCCTTCAGTACTGCAAGCAGGCTCGGACTGGCCCACAGGGGTTCAGGGGAATCCCCCGGTGGGCCCCTGAGCAAGGTGGGCCCAAAGTCTCCCACGTCCTGCACAAGTGGCACGTAACACAGCAGACTTACTGCACTACGTACATATATTCAACGTACAGCATCTCAACCAGCCTGTGTTCATATAAAAAACATGTTAAATTATTTATTATATTTGAATGTATCCGTACGGTGGGCCCCTAAAATAAATTTTACTGGTGGGCCCTAGGTACCCCAGTCCGACACTGACTGCAAGGGTTAATTCTCCTTTTGTTCTATGTGCTGCTGTTTGACTAACGTGCTGATGAGCTCTGCTATATATGCTGTGCCGTTTGTCTCACCATTTGCCTGAACAATAGGTTTCACTACCTTGCTTATCCTGCAAAGGTGCTATAATCTGTTTGTATGCCTGTCTACCAACTTTTGCCTGATTCCCAGATTTTGACCCTCTGCTGCCTCTGCTTGTTCAATGTACTGACCCTGTGCTGCGTCCCCTGACCTTTGGACTGTTTCATGGAGTCTATGCCTGCCTTGAGTTCAACCTGTTACTAAGACTTTTTCCCTGTTTCTTTGGTAATTCACACTGGTGTCTCTGATCCCAGTGGGTCAGCTGCCAACCACACCAGGACTATGCCAAGAGGTAGCGGCCTGGTGCATTCCCTGCAGTGAAGACCAGATCCCTGTATAAGGGTTAAAGGGTGAACACTAGGGAGCTGCAAGGATAATGTCCTTAGATTTAGAGCAAAGCCAAATCCATTGTTTGGCACAGTGATTTCACAACCACTGTTTGTAATACAGTCCCTGAAAATGTGGGCTGTCTTATGCCAAAAATGGGATGGCATCAATGCATTTCGGGGGTGTTCTCAGGGTTCTGGTTTTGCAATTTTAAGCATCAATTGACAGAACACAAGACATTATCACTTACTAATAGTAATTGATTATCTGTAATGCCCCGTTTTCCTGCACTCCATCGCAGTCACATGACATTTTCCACTGTGTTGGTTTCCTATCCTGATGACATCATATTGACATCTGAGGCGTGGCAAGACCTGTAAGGCTTTGCCCTATAAGCACAACATCATCGATGACCTTGCCTCTGAGGGCAGTGTTCTGCTCATTTTCCTGGACCCTGCCCTGTAGATGTGATGTCAGCAATAATTCTTTCGACCATTCACACAACCATATTTTTGTGTCCGCATCCTTTCAATGAGTTCGCAAAAGGTGCTGTCCACACACAGTGTGCTGTCCACATCCGTACTTCCACGGCCCTGCAAAAAAGATAGAACATATCCTATTCTAGTCCGCGGACAATTGGCATTTCTGTCATAGGGCTGGCCGTTCCATTTCACAAAATACAGAACGTACACGGACGGTATCCATGTTTAGCGGATCCGCAATTTGCGGACCACAAAACGGATACGGTCGTCTGAATAAGCCCTTAGGGTAGGAGTTTTCAGGCAGGATTGGATCTGTGATGTCCAAGCTGGGAGGGGAAGGAGAGACCTGATGCTATAGATAATCCCCAAGAGTCGTTCACCAGAATAGAAACACAGGGTGTGGGTCACATATCGCAATTAGGGCTCATGCACACGAACGGATTTTCTTTCCGTGTCCGTTCCGTTTTTTGTGGACCGTATGCGGAACCATTCATTTCAATGGGTCTGCAAAAAAAAAATAAAAAATGGAAGTTACTCAGTGTGCATTCCGTTTCCGTATGTCCGTTACGCAAAAAAACAAAACATGTCCTATTATTGTCCGCATTACGGACAAGGATAGGACTGTTCTATTAGGAGCCAGCTGTTCCGTTCCGCAAAATACGGAATGTACACGGACGTCATCCGTATTTTATGCGGATCCGTTTTTTGTGGACTGCAAAATACATACGGTTGTGTGCATGAGCCCTTACTCTGGAGGAGTCAAACTGCCCTCAGAACTTCATCTTCTGACATACAGTGCAGTCATAATAATAATCTTTATTTATATAGCGCCACCATATTCCACAAGCACAAAAGGTTGTATCTATAGGGTTGAATGCTGGTGTTATTTATTTTATGTGTGAGTGTAACTGGTATCTCCCTGCTTGTGACGCCGCTCAGTCGCAGCGGAATGCGTCTCAATCGACGGCGTCAGGGGCAGGGAGAAGGAGACATCCACTGAAAAACTTTGGTGTCCCCTCCCTGTACTAATGGTGGAAATTAACATATCAGGCGCCAAAAATAGTGGGGGGCACAGAATTCCCACAGATCGGGATTTTTGAAAAAAACTAAAACAAACATGTACATGTGGGGGCGTTTATCTATCTAGGAGGCATACCTATTTAAAATACTCAAACCAAATAAAGGTCTTTAAATGTATTAATGAACTAGCAGAAGGACCCGGCTTCGAACGGGTATATTTCATCCATTTCATTTAATGTTTGTGGGTGTTGTTAAAACATAACGACAGTATCTCGATAACAGTGACCTCTACAGCACCCCGCCCCTTTAA
The DNA here is from genome assembly GCA_033119425.1 of Bufotes viridis. Taxonomy (NCBI): domain Eukaryota; kingdom Metazoa; phylum Chordata; class Amphibia; order Anura; family Bufonidae; genus Bufotes; species Bufotes viridis. Next base: position 406,568,683 of record CM065590.1, on the reverse strand, counting down.
CAGTGATCTCCACAGTCCCCCACCCCTTAACACTGACCCCCCCCCCAGTGCCCCGCCACTTTAAAATGGGACCTCCACAGCAGCCCATCCTCTTAACTTTGACCTTCACAGCAACCCGCCCCTTTAACAGTGAGTTCCACAGCACCCCACTCCCTTGACAGTAACACCCTCAGGGGACCACCCCTTAACAGTGACCTCCACAGTACCCCGCTCCCCTAACAGTGACCTCCACAGTGCTCGCCCCTTTAACAGTGACCTCCACAGTGCCCTGCCCCTATAATACTAGGGCTACACGACGACATGTGTCACTCCACATTTTGTCTGTTTTTTTTTTTATAATGATAGGTTATGGTGTCGCACTGCGACATGTGACCTGCTGCAACTGCGACACGATAGTAACCAAAAATCCATCTAAGAAGGACTTTTCTGCGACTGTCATGTCGCAGCATGTCACATGTCGTGCGATACATGTAGCAGTGTACTTATGCCCTATGTGTTGTGCTACTTATTGTCGCGAGACTCTTGTCGTCATGTAGCCATAGCCTAAAGCTGACCTACAGCAGTGATGAAAAATGGCAGGGTCATTATGGAAACCTGTAGTAAAACTGTGTGTATGTGGAGACTATGGGCCTGCAAGCTTTTATTGGCTGATAAGGGTCATGTGACCGTGTGTATGGTAGTTGTGATATGAAGAGAAAGACTTGCAGGCTTGTATGGGCTAATGCAGGTCATTTTTGGGGAATATCTTAGGAATGGTACGTCCTAGAGAGCTGAGACCCAGTCTAAAACCTTCCTGGACACCTGATGTACCTGTGTGCCAAATTTGGTAAAGATCGGTCCAGTAGTTTGGTCACACATAAAGGACAGACAGACGACGTGACAGACAGAAACTCACTGTGTACCGGCATGTTACCTCCACAGTATTCTTTCCCAGATAGTAAGTGAAGTGACATGTGCACCAAGTGTAGTAGAAACTGATCGATGAGTTTTTGAGTTACAGAGCAATATGTGTGTAGCAAAATTAGAGAGATGATCAGTTTAAAACTTAACCTTTAATGGTAATAAAACTAGAAAAATGGGTCCCCAAAAAAATTAACGATACAGTAATCAAAATAAACTTACAGAGCGTCTATAGAAAACCCTTAGATAAATAATAACAATGGGTAACCAGAAAGAAATATACATGGTGTTAGGGTGCACAGATAAGTGAAAGTGCTCGGCGGCACCTCAAAATGTAACCATGATTCCTATCGCTCCAGTAGACACATTTCCTTGGAAGCAGTAATCTCACCGTCAGGTAGATGATGACAAATCTCTGAGGTTAAACTGGATAACAAGGATGGGTTAGGTGGGCTAGCTAACTTGTCCTGATAATGCCCTACAAGGTCCTACACTAGCCCTATTCACCTAGTCTTGGATCCCCGCGATCAGGTGCTACAGGAACCTAACCCTAGAATTGGTGTGCCCTAGTAAGCCCTCTCCTGCCTTATCCCCACATGCACGTTTCGCTTTTTGATGAGTGGAAAAGTTCATCAGGGGAAACAGAAGGGAGCTGCAGGCTTTTCGGTGAACAAGGTGCATTGGAAAATATACTAACCATGCCACCCTGATACCCAAAGAGAGCCCAGAGCCAAGATGAGGCTTCAATTGGACATATAACACCTAAGCCACCCTTGTTATCCAGTTTAACCTTGGAGATTTGTCATCATCTACCTGACAGTGAGATTACTGCTTACAAGGAAACGTGTCTACTGGAGTGGTAGGAATCATTGTTACATTTTGAGGTGCTGCCGAGCACTTTCACTTATCTGTGCACGTCTTATACAATGTATATTTCTTTCTGGTTACCCATTGTCATCATTTATCTAAGGGTTTTCTATAGACGCTCTATAAGTTTATTTTGATTACTGTATTGTTAATTTTTTTGGGGACCCATTTTTCTAGTTGTATTACCATTAAAGGTTAAGTTTTAACCACATCAGCCCCCTTAGCTTAAACACCCTTAATGACCAGGCCACTTTTTACAATTCTGCACTACACTACTTTCACGGTTTATTGCTCCGTCATACAACTTACCACCCAAATGAATTTTACCTCCTTTTCTTCTCACTAATAGAGCTTTCATTTGGTGGTATTTCATTGTTGCTGACATTTTTACTTTTTTTGGTATTAATAAAAATTTAACGACATTTTTGCAAAAAAATGTCATTTTTCACTTTCTGTTGTAAATTTTTTTTTTTAAAAACGACATTTCTATATAAATTTTCCGCAAAGTTTATTGTTCTACATGTCTTTGATAAAAAAAAATCCAATAAGTGTATATTTATTGGTTTGGGTAAAAGTTATAGCGATTACAAACTATGGTGCAAAAAAGTGAATTTCCGCATTTTGAAGCAGCTCTGACTTTCTGAGCCACTGTCATGTTTCTTCAGGTGCTAGAATGTCAGGATAGTATAAATACCCCCCAAATCACACCATTTTAGAAAGAAGACACCCCAAAGTATTCGCGGAGGGGCATGGTGAGTTCATGTATCAATTCACTTTCTGAGGAAAAAAAAAATAATAATAAAGTTTCCATTTCTGCTAACTTCTGGCAAAAAAAAAAAAATCTCAGACGGACTCACTATGCCCCTCAGTGAATACCTTGGGGTGTCTACTTTCCGAAATGGGGTCATTTGTGGGGTGTGTTTACTGTTCTGGCATTTTGGGCGAGGCTAAATTGTGAGCAGCCATGTAAAACCTAAAGGTACTCGTTGGAATTTGGGCCCCTTTGCGCACCCAGGCCGCAAAAAAGTGTTACTCATGTGGTATCGCCGTACTCAGGAGAAGTAGGGCAATGTGTTTTGTGGTGTATTTTTACATATACCCATGTTGGCTGAGAGAAATATCTCTGTAAATTGTCAACTTTGTATAAAAAAATTAAAAAAGTTGTCGTTTACAGAGATATTTCTCACACAAAGTATGGGTATATATAAAAATACACCCCAAAACTCATTGCCCTACTTCTCCTGAGTATGGCGATACCACATGAATGACACTTTTTTGCAGCCTGGGTGCGCAAAGGGGCCCTAATTCCAATGAGTACCTTTTAGGATTTCACAGGGCATTTTTACGCATTTGGATTCCAGACTTCTTCTCACGCTTTAGAGACCCCTAAAATGCCAGGGCAGTATAAATACCCCACATGTGACCCCATTTTAGAAAGAAGACACCCCAAGGTATTCCGTGAGGGGTATGGTGAGTTCATGTAAAATTTTATTTTTTGTCACAAGTTAGTGGAATATGAGACTTTTTAAAAAACAAAAATAAAAAAAATTAAAAATATCAATTTCCGCTAGCTTGTGCCAAAAAAAAATAATTCTGTGAACTCGACATGCCCCTCACAGAATACCTTGGGGTGTCTTCTTTCCAAAATGGGGTCACATGTGGGGTATTTATACTGCCCTGGCATTTTAGGGGCCCTAAAGCGTGAGAAGAAAAATGCGTAAAAATGGCCTGTGAAATCCTAAGGGTGCTCATGGGAATTAGGGCCCCTTTGTGCATCTTGGTTGCAAAAAAGTGTCACACATGTGGTATCGCCGTACTCAGGAGAAGTAGGGCAATGTGTTTTGGGGTGTATTTTTACATATACCCATGCTGGGTGTGAGAAATATCTCTGTAAATGACAACTTTTTAAAAATTTTTATACAAAGTTGTCAATTTACAGAGATATTTCTCTCACCCAGCATGGGTATATGTAAAAATACACCCCAAAACACATTGCCCTACTTCTCCTGAGTACGGCGATACCACATGTGACACTTTTTTGCAGCCAAGATGCGCAAAGGGGCCCAAATTCAAATGAGTGCCTTTTAGGAGGGCATTTTTATGCATTTTTCTTCTCACGCTTTAGGGCCCCTAAAATGCCAGGGCAGTATAAATACCCCACATGTGACCCCATTTTGGAAAGAAGACACCCCAAGGTATTCCGTGAGGGGCATGGCGAGTTCATAAAAGATTTTTTTTTTGGCACAAGTTAGCAGAAATTGATTTTTTATTGTTTTTTCTCCCAAAGTCTCCCTTTCCGCTAACTTTTGACAAAAAGTTAAATTTTTCATGGACTCACTATGCCCCTCAGCGAATACCTTGGGGTGTCTTCTTTCCAAAATGGGGTCATTTGTGGGGTGTTTGTACTGTTCTGGCATTTTGGGTGGGGCAAAATTGTGAGCAGCCGTGTAAAACCTAAAGGTATTCATTGGAATTAGGGCCCCTTTGCACACCCAGGCTGCAAAAAAGTGTCACACATGTGGTATTGCCGTACTCAGGAGAAGTAGGGCAATGTGTTTTATGGTGTATTTTTACATATACCCATGCTGGGTGAGAGAAATATCTCTGTAAATTGTCAACTTTGTATAAAAAAATTAAAAAAGTTGTCGTTTACAGCGATATTTCTCATACACAGTATGGGTATATGTAAAAATACACCCCAAAACACATTGCCCTACTTCTCCTGAGTACGGCGATACCACATGTGTGACACTTTTTTGCAGCCAAGATGCGCAAAGGGGCCCAAATTCCCATGAGTACCTTTAGGATTTCACAGGCCATTTTTACGCATTTGGATTCTCACGCTTTAGGGCCCCTAAAATGCCAGGGCAGTATAAATACCCCACATGTGACCCCATTTTGGAAAGAAGACACCCCAAGGTATTCCGTGAGGGGCATGGCGAGTTCACAGAAAAAATTTTTTTGGCACAAGTTAGCGGAAATTGATATATATATATATTTTTTTTTTACAAAGTCTCATATTCCATTAACTTGTGACAAAAAATAAAATTTTACATGAACTCGCCATACCCCTCACGGAATACCTTGGGGTGTCTTCTTTCCAAAATGGGGTCACATGTGAGGTGTTTGTACTGCTCTGGCATTTGAGGGTCTCCGCAATCATTACATGTATGGCCAGCATTAGGAGTTTCTGCGATTCTCCGTATATTGAGCATACGGGTAATGAGATATTTTTTTTCCGTTCAGCCTCTGGGCTGAAAAAAAAAATAAAATGAACGGCACAGATTTTTTCATTCGCATCGATCATCGTGGATGAAAAAATCTCTGCCAAAATCAGTGACTGCGGTGCGGTGGGCTGGGCGCTAGCTACCTAACAAGTAGCTAACTAACTGGCGGTGATAAGGGACCCTTATACCCGCAATTCTGTTTGTGGAACGGAATTGCGGACCCATTTATTTCTATGGGGACAGACTTTGTCCCGCTCGGATTCGGAATTACGGATCCGCGCTTCCGGGTCTGCACTTCCGTTCCGCAAAAATATAGAACATATCCTATTCTTGTCCGCAATTGCGGACAAGAAAAAGCATTTTCTATATAGTTCTGGCAATGTGCGGATCTGCAAAATGCGGATAGCACATTGCCGGTGTCCGTGTTTTGAGGATCTGCGGATCCGCAGATCAGATCCGCGCATCCGCTGATCCGTGGATCAGATCCGCGGATCCGTGGATCCACAAAACACATATGGACGTCTGAATGGAGCCTTACAAGGGGTGTGATCAATGACAGGGGGGTGATCAGGGAATCTAGATGGGGTGATCAAGGGGTTAACAAGGGGTTAATAAGTGAAGGGGGGGTTAGTATAGTGTTTGGTGCAACTTTACATAGCTACCTGGTCCTCTGGTGGTCGATCCCAGCAAATGGGACCACCAGAGGACCAGGTAGCAGCTATATCAGACGCTGTTAACAATTATTTCGCATCTACAGCCTGCCAGCGATTGATCATCGCTGGCACGCTGCAGTACAAGTTGTGAGACGCGCGGCACTGTGAACGTGCGCGCGGATGGACGCATCCGTGCGTACAGCCGTCGGGAGGCGGTTAAACTGATCATCCCTCTAATTTTGCTATATAATTCAGGTGGTCTATCTCAATCATCTTGTTATTCTGTTTGGCAATATGTGTGTAGCAAACAAACTCCATGCAGCTGCTGTGTAGGGGCGTATGACCCCCACAAAATTTATTTCCAAGTAGCAAGGGATGTGTATACCAAGTTTTGTTGAAATCGATGGTTGCGTTTTTGAATGATCGCGGAACATACATACATACATATATACGTCCTTCTTTATAAACAAAAATAATATATATAAATATTATAATATATAAGAAAGAAGAAGAAGAATAGATAGAAGAAGAAGGATAGATAGATAGATAGATAGATAGATAGATAGATAGATAGATACCAGCATTCTGCTATAAAGGTCCAGCTGGGTGTTAACCAGTTGGGGGGGTTCCTGCACAGTCTGACACTGGCAATACTAATTGGATGATGCCAGACTGTGCAGGGACACAAGCCTAAATAGTAACACCTAGTTGGAGCTTTATTGCAGACTGCCAGCAATTCATTCATGTATTTCTAGTAGGAATAATACAACATAGAGTTGTATAAAAAAGATGCTTCAGAATTATTTTGTGAGATTGTGAGTAATGACTAAAACAGACATGTCAGGAGAGGTGAAAAGCACGAAATGTAAAATGGTGTACTTTCCCCTTTAAGTGACCCCATTCTTTGGTATTGCTATTAGCGATGTAATAGAATGAGTAGCAGAGTGCGCAAGTTTACGAAGTATTATTTTCCTGTGAATCAGATTATAACACAACCGGTCAGACTTTGAGACAGGATGACCGATCACGATCTGCTCTCAATGCTGGTTCTGGATCGGCAGCCAAATAAAAAAAAAGGTGTAACCTTTGGCATAGTAGAGGGGATCTGACCCAGAGAAGTTGAGTGTTATAACAGATACTGTTGTGATAGAAATCAGTAACCACAACACTCAGTCCTGCCCCATTTACTCACATGGGAGGAGGCCTGCCCCAGCTACACACAAATACCGTAGTGATCCTAATAGAAGAGCTCCAACACTCGATTTAAAGGGTTTTTGTCACTAGAAATGTGCATCCTAAGCTGTCTGACATAAGCTATGGGCTAATGTCAGACTAACCTAATAATGTAAATCTAATGCCTCTCTGACCTGTAATAACTCTAAAAAACGATTTTATATTATATGCAAATTAGCCTCTAGGAGCAGGGAGGGCGTTGAGGGGCGTTTGGGCCCCTCTGCTCCTAGAGGCTACGTTGTTCCCACCTGCGGCCACACCCCTCTTCTTCTGATTGACAGTGCCGGGCAGCGCAGCTCTCCTGCCTCCGGCCCTGTCTTCATGCCAAAATCCCGTGCCTGCGCCGTCCGCTTGTGTATTCGGCACAGGCGCAGTGAGCGGAGGACAGCAGGCGTCAGCGTCCTCAGGACTGTCCCTGATTTTCAAACACATGGCTGGGGCTAATGATAACCCCGCCCAAAAGTGGGTGTTTCCTGTGGAGTCGACGCACTCCCATGGATGGGGTTTTGGATGCCCCGATTTTTAAAACCTAAATGTTAGTATGCGAGCTGCATTGTATATATTGAATACTTTGCGACATTTAAATTTGGGCACTGTCCAGTTGAAAAATAGGTCCTGGGACATGTTTGTAGAAATGGCTGCAGCTCTGGTTCCATGACCAAATCAATATAACGCTGAGCTGTTTAGTGTACCTGATATGAAGACTAAAGGGGTCTGGCGACCGTACATTATGCCACCCTACACCATAATCTCAGGAGAAGGACTGGTGTGACCTTCCCTTGTGAAGGCCCCTTCATGGTGTTGCCCACATTGTCTCCAGACCCATCTCCAGCTGTCATTGCATCTGAGACAATGGCAAAACTCATCACTGAAGAGGATAAACCTCCATTACCATCTTGCTGTGCACCATGATTCATGAGTCTTTGAGAGTGGTAGCGTGGGGGCAATGGAACCAGTGGCGGACACAGACAGCAGAGGGCCCCTGTGCAAAGAATGGTTATCCCCCCGCATATCAAAGCACACATACAAACATATAGCTCTTATGCATCCCCCCCATGCCCATATAGCTCTTATACATCCCCCCATGCCCATATAGCTCTTATACATCCCCTCATGCCCATATAGCTCTTATGCACCCCCCCCATGCCCATATAGCTCTTATACATCCCCCCATGCCCATATAGCTCTTATGCATCCCCCCCATGCCCATATAGCTCTTATGCATCCCCTTCGGCCCATATAGCTCTTATGCATCCCCCCATTCCCATATAGCTCTTATGCTCTGCTGCACACCCCCATGCCCATATAGCTCTTATGCATGCCCCCCATGCCCATATAGCTCTTATGCATCCCCCCATGCCCATATAGCTCTTATGCTCTGCTGCACCCCCATGCCCATATAGCTCTTATGCTCTGCTGCACCCCCATGCCCATATAGCTCTTATGCTCTACTGCACACCCCCATGCCCATATAGCTCTTATGCTCTGCTGCCCCCCATGCCCATATAGCTCTTATGCTCTGCTGCACCCCCATATAGGTCTTATGCTCTGCTGCACCCCCATGCCCATATAGGTCTTATGCTCTGCTGCACCCCCATGCCCATATAGGTCTTATGCTCTGCTGCACGCACCCCCATGCTCATATAGGTCTTATGCTCTGCTCTGCTGCACCCCCCCCATGCCCATATAGCTCTTATGCATCATCCCCCCCATATGTCTTGCCCCCCCTGGCCCCCAGGTGCCAAAATATAGTCCAGACCTCAGATCAGACTGAAAAACAAAAAAAAATAAAAATAAAATAATTACCTCTTTTCTTTCCTCCTACTCCACTCTCTAATCTATCCGCGCCACTGCTGCTGCCCTGCTCTCTGCTCTCCAACAGCCCGCGCTGCACAGTCACGTGACCTGACTGCGTACAGCGCGTCAGGTCACAGCTCTGCGCAGTCTGCCTGGAGGAGAGAGGAGCAGCTGCGCTGCCTTCTGGAGGGTAAGCTGAGCTGGAGCGCCGTGGCGCGCGCTTACTGGGGTAATGGATGGGGGGGGCAGGAATCCTTATATTAGCGCAGGGGGCCCGTGGCCATCATACTAGTGAGCGCTTGGGATGCGGTCAATAGTATGAATGGGCCCCCTCATACCCCGGGCCCCTGTGCAGCTGCACTGGCTGCACCGGCGATATGTCCGCCCCTGAATGGAACATCTGTAGATTGTAGGCGCCCAATATTGTGCAAACACCTTCTGATGGTTTGTGTAGACACTGTTGGCCACCCTAGGCTTGGGATGTGATGGCCAATTTCACTTGCAGTTCAGAACGGATCAATATGCATCATTCTTCTAATTAGATGAACTGTCCATGAAGAGCGCCTCTTGCGGTCATTCCATGTCATCCTTGTTCTCCCAACCTCCGGGACAAACAACATTGAACAGTGCTGACATCTTGGGCTAGGCATATAGTGGTCTGATGGAGTGATAAACCAAGGTCTCTCAGTTCAAGGATTCAGCCCCTCTCAGTTGGCAACAAGTGGCAATAACTGGAACGTCAATAAACAGGAGGCATCACACAATCATCCCATACGACATGATCTGATTTTAGAGGTTTCACGTGGCTAAAAAACTTTGCTTTTAATCTGGCTTTTATACCCCTCCCACATGACACAGATTGGAGCTAGGTGCTTGAAAATGTGAGCCTCTCCAAATCTTAGTGTCAGCTTCTACTTTCTCGATTTGCATAAGCTTACGGCTTGTCCTTCTTGGTGTTGCAATTTCGATGTTAAAGAGGACCTTTCACCTGAAAATGCATGTGAAACTGAAGACATACCCTTACTTGCCTGTCCCCCGTGGTGCTTAATCAGCTCTTCTTTTTTCAATATGTGCCCCCGTTTGTCTGCGGTGCCCCCTGCAATAACTCCCGCCGTGTATGCTAATGAGCCATTCGGCTCAACTGGACGGGCCTGCAAAAGTTCTCTCGGGCGTGTCTTTCTTCTCCCTGGCACGGAGCGCATCCAATCAGTGCGCTCCGCTTTTTGCCAGGGAGAAGAAGCTCCAGTTCTCGCGAGAAGAAGAGCAATTTCATTCATCCTGCTGCCGGTGCCATCTTGGATTCCCGCGGCGAGCAGCGTTGGAGGCGGAAGCAGGATGAATGAAATTGCAAACCTGATTGAAACACTACTCACTAAAAATTAGGGATATTTGGCTTGTGGGTGAAATTTCAGGATGAACCTAAAATGCAATCTAACCTTTACAGGTGAACTTAATTTGACCTTCTATAAACTTTTCAATGCACATGTATCAGTATTTTTTGAACAACTTGCTGTTCTCTAACAAGGAGCTTGGCAAAATTCATAACTCATGTTTGATCCAGAAATCATCCAATAAATGTCCTTGCTCAATTAGAATTGGTATGTAAACAGTCCTCTTCATCACGCTGTTCACATTTTTACATCATGAGACCAACCCGACACCTAACAATTGATCAACAGTACCTCGCCATTGCAACGCTTCAAGCAGGATGTTTTCAGACGGAAGGGGCCACTGAGAGTGTCATCAGCAGGTTGCAACAGAGATACAGAGAGACTGGAGGACACTGAGGACCGCTTAATTGTGAACAATACCCCGAGGAACCAGATAATGAGTGCCACACAACTCCAGGCACATTTAAGGGAGGTGAGAGGCACCCAAGTGTCAAGTCAGACCATTCAAAACAGTTTATATCAGTGTGATCTGTGTGCTGGAGGACCTGCAAGGGAACCTGACCAGACCACCAGGCACAGGCATCATCATCTCGCATGGACCAGGGAGCATCTACGCTGGACGAGGGACCAGTGATGTTGGAGACGTCAAGCAGAGCGCTATGCATCCTCCAGTGTTGTCACCAGACAAGCCTTTGGGGGTGGTGGTCTTACAGTGTGGGCAGGGGTGTCTTGTCAATACAGAACTGCCCTACACTGTGAATGGTACAGTGACAAGCCCATATTACTCGAATAACATCATTAATCCAGTCATTGTGCCTCTGCATGAGCAACACAGGCCTAATTTCATCTTCATGGATAACAATGCGCCAGCTCATCGAGGTCACATCATTATGGAACGGCTGATGGAAACTGGGAGACCTCATATGGAGTGGCCTTTCTCCAGACCTGAATCCCATTGAAAATCTATGGTATCAGCTGAGTCGCCGTGTAGAGGCTCGTAACTCTGTATGTACCCCAGAACCTCAATGACCTGAGGGCCGCCCTTCAAGAAGAGTGGGGTGCATGCCTCAGCAGACAAGAAAACTACTTGTGAACAGCATGAGACGTCATTATCAAGCTGTAATTGATGCTCACGGCCACACGACAAGTTATTGAGACATTGACATGTTGTGGGGTATACACAGCACTGTTGTAGGCTTTAGTTCCAATACATTCTTTGAGATGAGGAGCTCACCATCGCATGCTTCTACTTAAATGCCCTACTTTCATGATATAATATCACTGTGGCTTTTCCATAAATTTCACCTGAAAGACAAATATCCCTAACGTGTTGTGAGTAGTGAATGAATGGAGCAACAACAAATCTGCCACGTGTGATCTTCGCCAGTCCCTTATTCACACAAACGTTTTCTTCCATGTGCAATCTGTTAAAACATTTTTTATAATGATTGTCAATGGTGTCGACACGACAGTCTCAAACACTCCGTCCGAGTTGTTTTTTTGTGCGACTGTTGTGTCGCAGTATGCCACCATTGACTATCATTATTAAAAAAATGTCACACCACACATGTTGCAATGTAGTTGTGCCCGTTTTGTCGCACAGCCTAAATCCCTTGGCACTGCCAGAGCCCCAGTACCAGGGTTATTGTGACTGTACTGGAATATAGCTCTGTATATATAGCTATACACATACATATAGATATCTCTAGGAGCAGCAGCTGTCACCTGGGGCCCTCCCTCCAGCCTCCGCTGCGCGGCTCTTCTGGTAATTACGGCCACAATAGTTTTGCATCGCCTGAAGTTTGTGAGGAGCAGGTTTAATAAGGAGGGGACGGAGCGGCCACAGGAAGGACAAGCACCGGGGCAAGATGTGAGGAGCACTGCTGGCTGCAAACCCCGGGCAGAGGGATGGGCTGCCGAGCCAGCAAACCCTGCTGCTGCCCTGGAGCCAGGAAGAAGGTACCGTCCGCCTCAGATTCCCGGGAGGAAGTAGTGGCCAGAAAACTGAACTTTAGCTCCCGGGCAGTGAGAGGGTTAACTCCCAGCGCACATTAACCCCTGCCTCCCCGGCATAGAGCTCAGTGTTGGGGTGATGTGCTTGTCCCCTGCAGGAGTTGGGGCGGGCGGGGTAGTCAGTAAGATGGGGGAGTGATATCATTGGGCTGTGAAAGTGCCAGGCTCATTGAAGGCAGGTAGGTGGAGGTGACCAGTGATGGGGGTCAGAAGGCTGGGCAGGTAGGTGGAGGTGACCAGTGATGGGGATCAGAAGGCTAGGCAGGTAGGTGGAGGTGACCAGTGATGGGGGTCAGAAGGCTGGGCAGGTAGGTGGAGGAGACCAGTGATGGGGGTCAGAAGGCTGGGCAGGTAGGTGGAGGTGACCAGTGATGGGGTCGGAAGACTGGGCAGGTAGGTGGAGGTGACCAGTGATGAGGTCAGATGGCCCGGCAGGTAGGTGGAGTTGACCAGTGATGGGGGTCAGAAGTCTAGGCAGGTAGGTGGGGGTGACCAGTGATGGGGTCGGAAGGCCCGGCAGGTAGGTGGAGTTGACCAGTGATGGGGGTCAGAAGGCTGGGCAGGTAGGTGGAGGTGACCAGTGATGGGGGTCAGAAGGCTGGGCAGGTAGGTGGAGTTGACCAGTGATGGGGATCAGAAGGCTAGGCAGGTAGGTGGAGGTGACCAGTGATGGGGGTCAGAAGGCCCGGCAGGTAGGTGGAGGTGACTAGGTATGGGGTCGGAAGGCTGGGCAGGTTGGTGGAGGTGACCAGTGATGGGGTCGGAAGACTGGGCAGGTAGGTGGAGGTGACCAGTGATGAGGTCAGATGGCCCGGCAGGTAGGTGGAGTTGACCAGTGATGGGGGTCAGAAGTCTAGGCAGGTAGGTGGGGGTGACCAGTGATGGGGTCGGAAGGCCCGGCAGGTAGGTGGAGTTGACCAGTGATGGGGGTCAGAAGGCTGGGCAGGTAGGTGGAGGTGACCAGTGATAGGGATCAGAAGGCCCGGCAGGTAGGTGGAGGTGACTAGGTATGGGGTCGGAAGGCTGGGCAGGTTGGTGGAGGTGACCAGTGATGGGGTCGGAAGACTGGGCAGGTAGGTGGAGGTGACCAGTGATGAGGTCAGATGGCCCGGCAGGTAGGTGGAGTTGACCAGTGATGGGGGTCAGAAGTCTAGGCAGGTAGGTGGGGGTGACCAGTGATGGGGTCGGAAGGCCCTGCAGGTAGGTGGAGGTGACCAGTGATAGGGGTCAGAAGGCTGGGCAGGTTGGTGGAGGTGACCAGTGATGGGGTCGGAAGGCTGGGCAGGTTGGTGGAGGTGACCAGTGATGGGATCGGAAGGCTGGGCAGGTTGGTGGAGGTGACCAGTGATGGGGGTTAGAAGGCTGGGCAGGTAGGTAGGTGACCATTGATGGGGTCAGAAGGCAGGAATCACGCAGGCAGATGGAGGTTCCATGTTTGATGCAGATGTTTTTTGGATGCTTTTTTCCCTATATACATCCCACTCCTGGCTTTGACTGTAAAAAAAACAGCCACAAAAACCATGTGTGGATCCAACCCCAAACTGGTTGTCCAGGACTTTCATATTGATCATCCTCAGGATAGAAACATAGAATGTGTCGGCAGATAAGAACCATTTGGCCCATCTAGTCTGCCCAATATGCTGAATACTATGAATAGCCCCAGGCCCTATCTTATATGAAGGATGGCCTTATGCCTATCCCATGCATGCTTAAACTCCTTCACTGTATTTGCAGCTACCACTTCTGCAGGAAGGCTATTCCATGCGTCCACTACTCTCTCAGTATGGGTGCTTTCACACTCGCAAGTCGCCTGAAAGCATTTGAAGACTGATCAGGATCCTGATCAGTCTTCGAAATGCTTTCAGGTTACCATGGCAGCCAGGACGCTACTGAAGTTCTGGCTGCCATGGTACTCCACAGCAGTGTACTTACCTGCGCTGCGGCCTCCGGGCGCTCCTTCATGACGTCACAGGTCCGGGCGGTGCATTGATCTATGTTCCGCGGGGACCTATGACGTCATAAAGGAGCGCCCGGCGGCCGCAGCGCAGGTAAGTACACTGCTGCGGAGTACTTACCATGGCAGCCAGGACTTCAGTAGCGTCCTGGCTGCCATGGTAACCGATCGGAGCCCCAGCTTACACTGGGGCCCTGATCGGAACTGCTGCTGCGCATGCGCAGAGCTAAACGTCGGATCCGGCGATGCGCCAAAACGACGTTTAGCTTAATTCCGGATCCAGATTAATGCATTTCAATGGGCATTAATTCCGGATCCAGCGTTACGGCATGTCTTCCGCATGCTGCGCTTTTGTCAACGTCCAAAAAACGTTCACATATTGAACGGAAGACATCCTGATGCATCCTGAACGGATTTCTCTCCCTTCAGAATGCATTGGGATAATCCTGATCAGTATCTTTCTGTCCTAGAGCCCCGAGGACGGAACTCTGGGACGGAAAGGAAAAACGCTAGTGTGAAAGAGGCCTAAAGTAATACTTCCTAAAATTGCTTTTAAACCTTTGCCCCTCTAATTTAAATCTATCTCCTCTTGTAGCAGTTTTTCTTCTTTTAAATATTCTCTCCTCTTTTACTGTGTTGATTCCCTTTATGTATTTAAAAGTTTCTATCATATCCCCTCTGTCTCTTCTTACTTCCAAACTATACATGTTAAGGTCCTTTAACCTTTCCTGGTAAGTTTTGTCCTGCAATCCATGTACTAGTTTAGTAGCTCTTCTCTGAACTCTCTCCAAAGTTTCAATAGGACATCGATATCTGATCGGTGGGGGTCCGACTCCTGCACCCCCCTCCGACCCATCATCTGTTCTGGAGCAGCTCTGGCGCCTTCCCTGTACCGCTCCATCCGCTGTATAGAGGACTGGGAACTACTCCCATGGAGGTGAATGAGAGCAGCAGTACCCAGCTCTGTCCTCTACACAATGGGTGGCGCTGTGGAGATGATGGGTGGGGGTGCCGGGCGATCCCTATCGGGTGCGTATCGGGTCACCCTGATATTCTTCTGTACATAGCGGGAGAAAAAAATAGCATCCTATCTTTTTGAGGAAGCATTTACTCCTGATACTTTCAGTTTTTATTTGTTCTGTATATTATGTTGGGCACCACAGATGCGCCCATGTCTATGTGCGCTTATTTACGTACGTTGACAGCACAATTTTCCAGGTGTAGTATTTATTATGTCACTTTCTGACCGTCTGTCCATAAGATGAGGAGATCTGCCTGTGCCACTAAGGGTACTTTCACACTAGCGTTATTCTTTTCCGGTATTGAAATCTGGTAAAGGGTCTCAATACCGGAAGAAAACGCATCAGGGATGCTCAACCTGCGGCCCTCCAGCTTTTGTAAAACTACATCTCCCACGGTGCTCTTCTGTAGGATGATAGCTGTATGCTGTCAGGGAATGATCAGAGTTGTAGTTTTGCAACAGCTGGAGGGCCACAGGTTGAGCATGCCTGGACCTAATTCTGAATGGAAATCAATCCGTTCAGTATGCATCAGGATGTCTTCCGTTCCCATTATAGTATACCGCACTTGCCGGATGTAGGTGACCAGTGATGTATTAATGCCGGATCCGGTACCAAGTGTTCCGGAAATTGGCGCGTTGCCAGATCCGTTTTTCCGGTCTGCACCTGTGTCGGGATATAGGAGAAGCTAGTTTTGCTTTCGAACTTTGAAAAAAATGAAATACCGGATCCGTTATTCTGGAGGATACCGGATGAGACGGATCCAGAATAAACGATATCCGTATACACATGGATTGCCGGATCTAGCAGGCAGTTCCGTTGCCGGAACTGCCTGTCGGATCCTCACAACGCTAGTATGAAAGTACCCTAAGAAACCAGAAGTGTGTGTATAGAAGTGCGATGCCTTGCAGGAGGTGGTACACCCCCCGCTGTGCCCATGCTGAAGTGCCAAGAGTTCTTCATGTGCTGGAGCTTCCCCATTAGAAGACTCCTAAGAGGCGGCGTGTTACATATGGAATTGTTTCAGAATCATTTACAACGAGCGCTATGCAAGTTTTTGCCAAAACCAAGATTTGCGGCTGTGCGGCAACCTGTGCGACTCGAGGCGTTTTTACACCGGCCTCTCCACTTGTGAGTGGTGGGGCTGGGGCTTCGGCAAATTTAGTTTTACTGAAACGAGTGTAAAAGAGGAGTAAAACGACTCCGGTCCGAGTTTTTACTCCAGGTGCACGGACTGCCGGAGGTGCACCTAATTTATGACCAGAGAATTTAGCCTGGGTTCACACGTGGCTGATTAGCTGCGGATCTACTGTCCGTTTTTTTTTCATGCGCCAAATCTGCAGCATTGTACAGTACCAGCAAAGTGAATGAGCTTTCAGCAATTCCCAGTCACCTGTGGTGCGGATTTAAATACTGCAGCGTGTCAGTTTATGCTGCGTATTTCACCCTTTCCAGTACAAAGAATAAAACGGCGTCTAATCTACAGCTTTTCTGGAACAAATTCAGCGACAAAAACCCACAGTACCAAAATCCGCAGCTAATCGGTCACCTGTGAACCCAGGCTAAGGGCTCGTGCACATGAAGTATTTTCTTTCTGTATCTGTTCCGTTTTCTTTTTTTTTTGTAGATCGTAAGCATTAATTTCAATGAGTCCACAAAAAAACGGACGTTACTCCTTGTACATTCTGTTTCTGTATGTCCATTCCGCAAAGTAATAAAACGTCCTATTATTGTCCGCGTTACGGACAAGGATAGGACTGTTCTATTAGGGGCCAACTTTTCCGTTCCGCAAAATATGGAATGCACACAGACGTCATCGGTTTTTTTTTGCGGATTCGTTTTTGCTGACTTCAAAATACATAGGGTCATGTGCATGAGCCCTTGCGCTGTGGATTTTTTCTGTAGTGCATGGAGGAGATTTTGTCAAATGACATCTAGCTTACGGTCTTCCCATCTGACACAAGGGGGCTTATCGCTAGGATATGCCTCCATTGTCTGATGGGTACGTGTACCACCTCTGGGACCCGCACCTACACCGAGAACGGAGCGGGGAAGGTGGTAGCTTGATGTGTTTTGATGCGCTTTTCACGCGCGTGATAAAAAACTGAAGGTTTACAAAAACATCTCTTAGCAACCATCAGTGAAAAACGCATCGCATCCACACCTGTTTACGGATGCTGTGCGTTTTTCACTAAAGCCCCATTCACTTCTATATTCAGCGTTTTTCACGCAGCCCTGGCCCCATAGAGCTTGCTGCGTTTTTCACGCAACGCAGAACTGATGCATGAAAAAAAAACGCTCATGTACACAGACCCATTGAAATGAATGGGTCAGGATTCAGTGCGGGTGCTATGCGTTTACGCCACACATTGCACCCGCGCGGAAAACTCGCTTATGTGAAAGGGGCCTTATGGAGAAATTTGCATACCTGTTGGTGAGGGGGTTGCCATTTCTGTGGATGGCATAATATTATGGGGGCACACTGCATTCCCACATGTTGAACCCTATATAGAGGCCGCGCACGACGTAAAAGGTCAGCACAGAATCGGCATTTATTTTTCTCCGGGGCAACTTTCCAGATTTAAATCTCTTGTCGCTGGTTAATGACAGGGCTTGGCTCATGGAAGTGGTCAGAGGGGCTTTAGAGATTTGATGCCAACCTGCTATTGCTGGCCTTCCTAACAGCTGGGTCACTGTGCCCCGGCCCCTCTCCTCCTAGCATCTCGGAGCTGTGTTGATGGGCAGGAATGTGCATTGGCTGTTTTAAGCGATTCAGTCATTGCAGACCTGACCTTACATTCCCACACATATATACACACTACTACACCCACACGCTACCAGAGAGCCTGCCGCAGATTATATTCCACCACTGAATAGATTACATGGTCGCCAAGGCTTCCTAATTTAGATTGACAGTCCCTAGTGAGTTGTCCTTCGAAATGTTGCTGATCGTCTTCATAAGAAATACATTTTATTTATTCTGTATTTTTCTTATGCTTTTTTTCCTGTGTCAGTACTGACTACAGCAAGAAAAAATATCTGTCGCAGCCTCCTGAGGATAGGTCATCAGTATCTGATTGGTGGGGTTCCGACACCTGGGACCCCAACCGGTCCCGAGTGTTGGACGCCACTGATTAATACTGATGACCTCAGTATCTAAAGTTTTGGCTACATGCACATAGGAGTGTAGTGTATGTGGGTTTTTGTGCAGTTTTCACACCAAAATCCACATGTGTTACTTGCATAATTTGATATGAAGTTTTCCAAAATCCATACACCAGTGCTGATATGCTGCAGAAACACATAGAAATCTCCACGGAAATGTTTTGCACATGGCTTAAAAGGGAATTGAAGGGTCATTAAGGGCTCGTGCACACGGCCGTTGCTCGGCCGTTCCGTGTGTTGAAAACCGCAGTTTGCGGTCCCCAATGCTCGGGCAACATTCGTGCGAATACCACAGACGGATCCAAACCCATTCAATTTGAATGGGTCCGTCCACACCGCAAAAAAATAGAACAGGTTCTATTTTTTTTTTTTTTGCGGTGCAGAGGCACGGAGAGAAACCCCAGGAAGCTCCTTCCGGATTGCGGATCCATTCCGCAAAATGGGAACGGCTGGGCGACGGACATGTGCATGAGCCCTAATTCACATCAGTTGTAAGATTATGGAATGGTACCAAGCATGCCAAACCAGGTTGGATGGAGCATGTCATTTGACTTGTGACTTTCCTTTAAAGGGGTTGCCTTTCCCTTTTGAAAAGGGGCACAATGGGTTAAAAAAATAATCGAAAACCTTTCTCACTGATTCCTCCTGCTCTTCTGATGCTTACCAGGTCACCCGTAGTCTCCACTTCCTTTTCCCATGTTAACATACAAGAAATGCCTGCTCAGCCAGTCACTGCCTGAGAAGCGTACACATCTCCAGCCATTTCCTGGACCAGGAAGTCCAGGCCAGCAAGGACCTGCTACTCCATTCATTCTCTAAGGGACCGCCCGAGATAGCAGAATACAGCACTTGACCTGCCGCTCCATCAGATCAGGGGAATGGGACCCCCATTCTCAGGATCGGTTGGAGTCCCAGCAGTCGGACCCCCATTGATCAGTTAGTTATCCCCTATCTTGTAGATGGCTGAGAACTTCTAAACTTGGCACAACCCTTTAATAATTCATACAGAATCTGTGAGAAGATAAATTGTGGAAGGAGGCAATGTGGTGCCACACGCAGGTAACATATCATGGCATGCACACAGAGTGCCTCTAGGCAGTGGCGTGCCTAGGGTGTTTGGCACCCGGGGCGGGTCCTTTCTCTGGTACATACCTCTTATATCCAGGGACATCTGTCATGTAGACCTTCTCTTTCATCTTCTCCTCCGTTAGACGGCCATGATGAATTCTTTCAGCCGCATCTCGTCTCTACAGACTTTGTAATACAGACACGTTAGATTTCTCAGTTTTTCCATTAACCTCCCCATCCTGGTGTCCCCACAGTGTCATCCTGCTGCCACTCCCAAGACTGTGCCCATGGTGTTCCCCAATGTCCCAGGTACTATACTGCTGAAAAAATACTGACCCCAGTAGACATAAATGGGGTCATTTATCAAACTAGTGTAAAGTAGAGCTGGATTTCCAAAAGAGCTGTCAAAAATGAAAGGTGGGATCTAATTGGTTGCTGTGGGCAACTAAGCCATTTCTAGTTTACACCAGTTTGATAAATTACCCCAAATGTCCCTATAGTATCTACAGCAGCTATAATGTCCCCTAGAGTGCCCCCAGTAATAACACCCTATATTGTGCACCAGGCAATAATCCCTGTATAGTGTCCCCAGAAATAATAGAATTGCCCCTACAGTGCTTCCCCAATAGCAACACCCCCCACGCTGCCCCCATATAGTAATTTCCCCCACACTGCCACCCCATAGTAATTTGCCCCAAGCTGTAATTTCCCCCACACTGCCCCCATAAGTAGGTTTCCCCACATAGTAATTTCTCCCACACTGCCCCACACAGTAATTTCCCCCACACTGCCCCCACACAGTAGTTTCCCCACACTGCCCCCACACAGTAGTTTCCCCCACACTGCCTCCATACAGTAGTTTCCCCACATAGTAATTTCTCCCACACTGGCCCCACACAGTAGTTTCCCACACTGCCCCCACACAGTAGTTTCCCCACACTGCCCCCACACAGTAGTTTCCCCCACACTGCCCCCACACAGTAGTTTCCCCCACACTGCCCCCACACAGTAGTTTTCCCCACACTGCCTCCATACAGTAGTTTCCCCCACACTGCTCACCCACAGTAATTTCTCCCACACTGCCCCCATATAGTAATTTGCCCCCACACAGTAATTTCCCCCACACTGCCCCATACAGTACTTTCCCCCACATTGCCCCCCCACAGTAATTTCCCCCACATTGTAATTTGCTCCCACATAGTAATCCCTCCCATAATAATTTGCCCCCATTCTGTAAGTTCCCCCCGATGTACTGTACCCCCCCATGTCCCCCAAAGTTGGCACATAAAATAAAAGCTGAATACTAACGTATGTCCAGGCGCACGATGGCAGGCGTGCACACTTCACTGTGCTGTGTCCCGGCACAGGCGCGCACGATGACGCCTATGGCGGTGATCAGCTGTGGGGCAGGGAACTATGTGCTCCCTTGCCCCGCCGCAGTATGTATTGATGGAAGCGCTCTTTGCTTCTGGCACCCCCCTGAGAGCCCCCCTTGGCAAGCCACTGCCTCTAGGCCCTTGTAGGCTTCATTATGTACATAAGGTCTGTGTTCATCTAGGCCAGTGATCAGCTGCTGTGAAACTACAACTCACAGCATACACACTTAGGGCTCATTTAGACGGCCGTATGCTGTCCACAAAAAATGTGAATCCGTTTTTTTGCGGATTAGATGCTGTCCCATTCACTTCTATTGGGGCCCTTTTCTTCCATTGCATGGCTCAACAGAAAAAATGAAACATGTTGTATACTTGTCAGTGAAAATCAGGACATGGCCCTATTGAAGTCTATGGATCAGCAAAAAAACGGGATGCAATCCTTTTTTTGTGGACATGCTGAACTGTCCGCAAAAAAAAGGATCTGCATTTTTTCGGACAGCATACGGCCGTCTGAATGAGACCCTACTCAGCTGTTCTTGTTACTACTTTAGAAGTTAGAGGAGTATTCTAGAACAGCTTGAGTGCATGAGGTTGCTTTGAAAACTTTTCGGATTAGCGTAAAACGTATGTGACGGCATGGTTTTCAGCTGCACTGTGGGTAATAAATGTGACCTTGCGGGAACCCTCATAGACACCCATTCAAAACAACAGGAAAGTTAGAGGTTAGCACATTTTTAGCGCATTGGCTATCCAACTGGTGGATTTGTCCAGTCCTAATCTAGGCCTGTGTGGTCATTAAAGGGTGCATGGTGTTGTGCCTTGCTATTTGCGGCTCATAATCTGTGCCACCCTGACCACAGTGCTGAAGTACCCAGACGCTCCGAGCTCCCTTTTTATTACCAGACAGCACGAATCTCGTAAACACTGTTTGACATTACAAATGTGGTTGGCATGAGCTGCGGATCTGTTTCCCAGTGCAGAAGATTGTACATTCCTTCTAGGGATCTGTCCGAAGTATGAAGCCAGGCTCAGGGAGGGTCCTCAGTACTTCTGTAGCAGTAAGGACTAGTCGGGAAGGGGTGGTTACACTTTACGACTGAAGTGATTGACAGAGAGGAATATAAACACACAGGTTCATATGATATTGGCCCTAGTGTCTGGTAGAGGAGGAAATCTTGAGCCTTTCTAAGGATAAAGACTGATGCAAGTGATGGCGATCTGTGTACCGTGCTGTGGAATGTGTTGGTGCTATGTAAGCAGCAATGTTTGTGCTGGCAGGCGAGTGGAATTGTGCAGCATTCAGTGTTGTGGCTCTTTCCGTCATATACAAGATACAGTTGCTAGCATACACTGATAAGGGTGAAGTCACACTCTGCTGAATGGCTGAAGAATTTTAGTACGAAAAATCCTCAGCAGGTTACAGTAAAGTACATGTGGACTGGGATTTATAAACCTCATGCATGTGTTGTGGAAAAAAATCAGCAAGGAATTGAGGGCATGCTGTGGATTTTCTAACACGGAAACCCGCAGCGTATAAAGGTAACCTCCTCCTTGTATCCATGGTTAGTACTTGCCAAAAGTGGTCCAAGGAAGGACAACTGGTGAACCAGAGACAGAGTTATGGGCTCCCAAGGCTCACTGATGCACATAAAGAGTGAAGGTTAGCCTGTCTGATTGTACTAAATAGCTACTGTAGCACAAATTACTGAAAAAGTTGATATTGTTAGTTGCAGGTCCATGTGTGGACAGGATCAGTGATGACAGATTTCACTGGTCTCAGAATACTGTTTATTTTCCATCCATAACACAGGAGATTAACCTTTACACAGCCAACAGGTCATGCAGCTTCCAGGCATCTGACACTGAGCATTTCAGCCCTGTATTATCCTCACAGTAATGAGCCCAGCATCTATACCTGGGATTACTTCAGGCTATCAGAAAATGTACTGGAGTGGGGAGGGAACGGCGGCTCCTTCTACCAACCTAACCACCATGCCATAAAAATCCAGGCCCATAAAACACTTGAATGAAAAGTGCCTCAGCAAACGACATTTTGCTGAAACTACCCAGTTTTACTGGACTATTTTACCTCACCCATCCAAGCATTCTGGGTGAGATATACATCCCCTCCAGTACTTTACCAGCCACCATGCTACACTGGCTATCACAGAATGGTGTCAGACCATACAGTATATTGCAGCTTGTTGTATAGCTTTAGACTGTCACAGTGTCCATGCTGAACCCTCACCGAAAGCATCTACAGTGAGCATCAGAATTGGGCTATAAAGCAGTGGAAGAAGCTGGCCTGCTCTGATTACTCATATTCACTTTTACATCATGCGGACAACCAGGTGAGTGTGTATTGCTTACCTGGGGAAGAGATGGCACCAGGATGTACTATGGGAAGAAGGGAAACCAATAGAGGCAGTGTGATGCTCTGAGCGATGTTCTGCTGGGAAACATTAGGTCCTGGCATTTATCTGGATGTTACTTTGACACATTCCACCTACGTAAATATTGTTGCAGACCAAGTATAGCCCTTCATGGTAATAGTATTCATCAAAGGCAGTGGTGTCTTTAAAGAGTATAATTCACTCTGTCACAAGGTGTTGACTTCAGATTTCCCAATATCTGTGAGATGTGCTGAAAAACATGACCAATTCTTTTAGGCCTCACCTCATAACGTACAGAATTTATAGGACTAATCTGTTGGTGCCAGATACTACCAGACACCTTCAAAGGCTTTTGGAGTCCATGCTTCGAGGGGTCAGTTCTATTTTTGTTGGAGCAAAGTCACATCCCACCTGCCAACCAGGAGAGCTATACTACACTTGAGTTTTGGTAACAAGTTGCATTACAATAAATAACTCCTGTAAACTACTCCTTTTTCAATTGCAGGTAGCCTGGTGACCAGCTGGGTGTTGTTTTTCCAGGATTTGTAGTATGTGCTGGCCACAGAAATACATAGCCAACCATGTAATCCATGGATGGGAGCATGTTCACTAGAACGAGAGAATCTCTTTGTTAAAAACTCTACACTCTGGCTCAAAGAAGGGGGTGCCTTGCAAGGAATCCCCCAAAACAGTCAAGTCTCCAAATTTAAGAGGAGACGAACCCTATAATAGAGCATGGTGTAGGCTACCAACAACATGGTCTGCTAATCTTTACAGCTGGGTTCTGCCAAGAACAGAGGTACAATAATGACCATTTATCAGACTTTTGTGTATTTCATACTACTGCTTCTGGCTAAACTGCATATATATGACATGGCTTTGTTATGGTTTTTATGATGCTGTTATGGTGTGTCTCCTGTTCCATGGAATATCCTTCGTATATTCGAAAGTTTGAGGATGTCCTCCACTCCGATGAATAATCTATATTGTTCTAGAACCATAGTGCACATTTGAGTACTATACCTGTTGCTATGGGTTATTGCACTTCCATGGTTAACAGCCCCTACAGTAGCCAGTAGCAGTGTCGGAGCATAGGGTTAAATATGGGTTATCTCAAGTATCCTAGGTTGTTTTTGTCTGTGAATGTTTAACAGTGATTGTCTGTCTCTGGGGGTAAAATGGCTGCTGGCAAGGTCACTGTCATGAGACGCTGAGCAAGGGGAATGTGAAGTGATGGAGCTGGATCAATGTTACTTTCAGAAAACTATAAGCAAAGATATGTTCAAAAAATCATTGGCTTCAGTTTGCATTTGAAGTCCTGTTAAGGTTCTACTTGCGGACCTGAAATGTAAGGGGGTCTCACGACATGGTCGTTGAGGGTCTCCCACCAGTTGAGTAAATGGGCTGTGGCTAGGGTGGCTAAACATCTGGCTTTAGGCCGGACAGTCTAGTTTCCTGGGTTACTGTCCTCTGTTCAGGACAAAGTCTGGACAGACATTTGTCTGGACTGGTGTCCTTGTCATCTGTGAACATGAGCTGCAGCCACAAACTAACTGAGGCTTTCTTTCGCCCCCAGTCTGTCACTAGAGCCAGCGGACACGTCACCGTGTGACTAATCTGACTGTCTGGCCTAAGCCTAAGCTATTCACTCTCTGCTGAGCCAGTCTTCATATTCAGCCAGTCATGGAGCGAGATGTTACTCTAGTCAGTCATGGAGCGAGATGTTACTCTAGTGACTCTATTCAGTCATGGAGCAAGATGTTACTCTAGTCAGTCATGGAGCGAGATGTTACTCTAGTCAGTCATGGAGCGAGATGTTACTCTAGTCAGTCATGGAGCGAGATGTTACTCTAGTCAGTCATGGAGCGAGATGTTACTCTAGTCAGTCATGGAGCGAGATGTTACTCTAGTCAGTCATGGAGCGAGATGTTACTCTAGTCAGTCATGGAGCGAGATGTTACTCTAGTCAGTCATGGAGCGAGATGTTACTCTAGTCAGTCATGGAGCGAGATGTTACTCTAGTCAGTCATGGAGCGAGATGTTACTCTAGTCAGTCATGGAGCGAGATGTTACTCTAGTCAGTCATGGAGCGAGATGTTACTCTAGTCAGTCATGGAGCGAGATGTTACTCTAGTCAGTCATGGAGCGAGATGTTACTCTAGTCAGTCATGGAGCGAGATGTTACTCTAGTCAGTCATGGAGCGAGATGTTACTCTAGTCAGTCATGGAGCGAGATGTTACTCTAGTCAGTCATGGAGCGAGATGTTACTCTAGTCAGTCATGGAGCGAGATGTTACTCTAGTCAGTCATGGAGCGAGATGTTACTCTAGTCAGTCATGGAGCGAGATGTTACTCTAGTCAGTCATGGAGCGAGATGTTACTCTAGTCAGTCATGGAGCGAGATGTTACTCTAGTCAGTCATGGAGCGAGATGTTACTCTAGTCAGTCATGGAGCGAGATGTTACTCTAGTCAGTCATGGAGCGAGATGTTACTCTAGTCAGTCATGGAGCGAGATGTTACTCTAGTCAGTCATGGAGCGAGATGTTACTCTAGTCAGTCATGGAGCGAGATGTTACTCTAGTCAGTCATGGAGCGAGATGTTACTCTAGTCAGTCATGGAGCGAGATGTTACTCTAGTCAGTCATGGAGCGAGATGTTACTCTAGTCAGTCATGGAGCGAGATGTTACTCTAGTCAGTCATGGAGCGAGATGTTACTCTAGTCAGTCATGGAGCGAGATGTTACTCTAGTCAGTCATGGAGCGAGATGTTACTCTAGTCAGTCATGGAGCGAGATGTTACTCTAGTCAGTCATGGAGCGAGATGTTACTCTAGTCAGTCATGGAGCGAGATGTTACTCTAGTCAGTCATGGAGCGAGATGTTACTCTAGTCAGTCATGGAGCGAGATGTTACTCTAGTCAGTCATGGAGCGAGATGTTACTCTAGTCAGTCATGGAGCGAGATGTTACTCTAGTCAGTCATGGAGCGAGATGTTACTCTAGTCAGTCATGGAGCGAGATGTTACTCTAGTCAGTCATGGAGCGAGATGTTACTCTAGTCAGTCATGGAGCGAGATGTTACTCTAGTCAGTCATGGAGCGAGATGTTACTCTAGTCAGTCATGGAGCGAGATGTTACTCTAGTCAGTCATGGAGCGAGATGTTACTCTAGTCAGTCTAGGAGCGAGATGTTACTCTAGTCAGTCTAGGAGCGAGATGTTACTCTAGTGACTCTATTCAGTCATGGAGCGTGATGTTACTCTAGCGATTGACTGAAGGTCAGAGAAGCAAGCTGGGCCCACTCGCAAGTCACCTTAAGGTGTTGGGAGGACATGATGGTCTTCAGATGTAAGCCAGGTGGTTTTGGATGTAAGAGTGGTAGTCGCTCTACCCAATTTTCTTTTATCTTGCCGGTGCCGTTACTGTGAGAATGGTGTGGCTTAGCGGGTTGATGGGGGTGACTTTTAACTGGAAAAAGGCGTGACCTATGATGTTCCCCTTTTTGGGGTTATGCAAGTTGCCAATGGGTAGCAAAGAAACTCCAGCACACCTGTGCCGTGGGAAAGATCGTGCACAGATCTAGTCTGATTCTAGAATTCTTAAACACCGAAAAATGTAAAATCCAGCTGCATCTTTATTTCAAACTCACAGCAATACAGAAACACTCCGTTGATGCGTTTCGGACAGGTTACATGTCCTTAGTCATAACGAATGCAAGTTGCCACTCCGGCTGTGGCGGTTCCGTGCCGATCCAGACACGGTACCGCATACATCCAGTATGCTACCATCCATACACACACAGCTGTGTGGGCACTCACTGTATTGTGCCTCCATGAGGCACCATATGTTCATCTACAGCTAGTGCCAGAGGACATCTTTATAGTCTGACCCGTACATGTGACGTATACAGCAGCATGAATTCTGTGCATGAGTGAGGTGATATAGGGTCTGGCACTATCATGGTGAGGCGGGGATTGGAGATTCTCAAGTATGCATGTGGGAGTATCTGTGCTGGTTAGAGAAGAAACAGAGCCCTGTATGCTGGCAAAGGGCTGAGAAATACGTGGCCATTAGGAGATACTACATTTACTGACAGTTGGCAAACCTCCAGCTGCTTTATATTTTTGTACCCCCTCCCCATGCCCCCTTAGTTACTTTTTACAGAAATAATAAATCGGTAAAGAATGTTGTTGTGCCATGGTTGGCATCCGCAGACCGTTTCTTTAGAACAGCGCTGGGCAATCTGGGTTTTAGGCCGTTCTCGGTTTCTTCAGTGTCAGTTATAAAGCTTTATCATTGTATAAAGAAAAGGTCTAAAAGTATTCTAGTTTTATATTTCAATTTGCCAACATTTTCAAGATCTCTGCCTGTTGTCAGTGAATACATATATTTTTTTAAAAAGGGGTGTTCCGGGGGTTTGATATTGATGACCTATCCTCAGGATACGTCATTGATATCAGATTGGTGGGGGTCCGACTCCCGGCACCCACGCCGATCAGCTGTTTGAAGAGACCTCTTTCTAGGCCAGTGATGTCACGTTCATTGGTCATGTAGCCTAGGCACGTCCAAGTGAGTACCAAGCACTGCCACTGCTGCAATACCAAACACTACCAGTATACAATGATTGGCGCTGTGATTGGTATGCTGCAAGGAGCTCCTCAAACAGCTACCGAGAGTCGATCCCTGCCGATCTGATACTGAGGACCTATCCTGAGGGTATGTCATCAATTTCTGAATCGTGGAAAACCCCACCTTAAGGCCCCATGCACACGACCGTTGTTTGTTTCCGCGTCCGTTCCGTTTTTTTTCACGGATAGGATGCTTCCCCATTCATTTCAATGGGTCCGTCAAAAAATGCGGATGGTCAACCGTTTTTGTTCCGCATCCGTGATCCGTGTTTTCATTCCGTCAAAAAAAATAGTGCATGTCCTATTTTTTTCACGTTTGCGGACAAGGATAGGCATTTTTACAATGGATCTGCAATAAAAATTGGATCCGTCAAAAAAAAACGGTCCATCATCTGTTTTTTTTTGACGGACGCAAAATTTGCAGGAGGAGCGGACGCGGAGGCAGGCAATGGTCGTATGCATGTAGCCTAAATGCTTGAAAAAATACGCCAGCTTGCAGGACTATTTCTTTTGATAAAATGGCAGAAACCCGAGGGACCCTGTTTTAAATCACAGCTTGAATTCCATTTTTCTGCTGGTATGTGAACCTAACCTTAGGGTTTCTTGCAGTTCTATCCAGATCAGGTAATTCTCCCTGAGCTAAACAGACTGATGCTTTATCTACACCGTTACATTGTAGCAAACCACCAGAACTGGAAGAAATTGGTAGTGCTGATGTGTTTAGCTCACAGAGGATTGTCTTCACTGGATACAAGTGTAGCAAAGTACAGGTTTTCATTCAGTGCCTGAAAGATTGTATTCACACAGAGCAAGCAGAGATCTTGAAACGGCTCAAAAGCGAATTGCTATGCCCTAAAATACCTCTATTACTTGAATCATCATTACCTTGACACCCTCCTCGTACTCTAGTACATGCCAGTTTGATTCTGCTGATGCCCCAGGAGGGGAAGCAGGAAGAAGACCTCTCATCTCTCCGGATATGTCTGCTTTAAGATGGCCTTACACATTAGATTTATGTTGGCTGCACCAGACTATGTATATGGGGTCTCCTGACTCCTCCCGCAGCAGATGTTGGGGGAGATGGGGATTGGGCAGCTTCGATTTGTAACTGCCCCTCTCCATTCATTATGGTCAGCCAAGCACGCATATGTATGGGAGAATCGGGAGAGTTTAGCTTTAGTGACTTTAGTTACAGTTCTGTAGCACCTTTTCTTAGAACTTTGAATTGTGATGTTCCTCTATTATGCGTCTTGGAAATGTATAGATACTGTAAATTGCCCCTAGGCGTTCCCGTTCCCCATGGGTTGTGTTCCTGTATAGTGTGGCACTGTCCATTCACAGCAGACAGTGGCATACTGTGTAGGGACACCCTGTTGAATAGGGAATAGTAACATCCGATTATATATTTATTCATACATTTCCAGGAGCAATCTTCGAGGAATGCAGAGTTCTAAGAAAAAAAATGAAGCTGAATTTTTTAGTAAGACAGACCTATCGGGAGAGGTGACGGATAAGTTCCTGGGGTTGGTTGCTGTGAACCTCTCCAGGGACATGTTTGGTACAGTATACGGAGAGATCTACAACCCTTTGACTAGTGAATGATGCTGGCAGCCATCATAATAACCAAATCAGCGACGAACTATAAATTTTCACCCGCACAGAGGCCTGCCTGGCTGAGCTTCACACATTCCTTGTGTATTCTCTGTCATCCATCCATCTATTTTTTTTTTATTTTTTTTTTTTACTTTTTTTCCACTCCGCTTTCCTGTTTTCCATCTGAAACCCACATTACAAATATCTCCTCGATCAAATGTGACAGAACTCTGCTGGAGCGAGGGTGAATGGATGTCATCCATGAGAGACACCCTTACACTGGGTTCAGACCTGAGCGTTTTGAAGCCTAGCGTTTTTGGTGCGTTCAAGACTGGCGTTTAGGCGCGTTTTTGTCAAGCGTTTTGGTAAATAGTATAGGCGCGTTTGACGCGCGTTTATGTGATTGACTGCATAGTTGGCCAATGACCAAACAGCCCTCCCTATATAGTTTGGCCAATCTGAGGTGTGAATTTTGAAAAACGCGCGTCCATAGGCGCGTTTTACGCAGCACAAACGCCCGAACAACACGCCTATCGCGTTTCCCATTGAAGTCTATTAGCACCAAACGCTCGAAAAAAGCCCGAATTAACGCGAACATACTTGCCTATGCGTCGGACGTTTATAGGCGCCTATGAACGCGCATAAAAACGCGCAAGTGTGAACCACCCTCATTGGAATGCATGGTTCCTTTACTGTTGTGCGTTTTTATGTGCGTTCAAAAGCGGCGTTTTACGCGAAAGTGTGAACTGAGGGTTACAGTCCTCATTCTTGTGACGGCCTAAGATGAAAGGGAGAAAGTGATCTCTAGGATCGTTATCAGCTATCCTGGATGAGAAATATTTCCTAAACATATTATAATTTCACATTCTCAGGGCTCATGCACACGTACTGCAAATTGCGGATCTGCAAAACACGGATACCAGCCGCGTGCATTCTGCAGTTTGTGGAATGGAATGGCCAGCGCCTAATAGAACAGTCTTATGCTTATCCGTACTGCGGACAATAATAGATGTTCTATTTTTGGGGAACGACCATGTGGACATACGGACAATTCCGTTTTTTATTTTTGGCTACCGCATTGAAGTGAATGGTTCGGCATACGGGCTGCCAAAAAGCTGGAACAGACACTGAAAAAAAAATATGTTTGTGTGCATGAGCCCTAAGGCCCAGGAGTGAAGCCTTCACAGAGATAAGGGAAAGGTCTGCACCTGCTCTGTGTTTTTGACCTGCACCTGGTTTTGGCTCACAAGCACTGATGGAAATCACTGACCGAACACTAACTGTGTGAATAAGGCCAAAAGAGCCTCCCCTCACTAATATCTCTTGCCAAATGCAGGGGGCAGAAGTGTAGAAGGTGACTTGCTCCTTAATACATATTGTGGTTTGAGGGCCACATTATTATATTGTAACATTCCTGAGAGCCACAGTTTAGGAGGTTACTGGCTCTTCTTACCCTGGGTTCACACCTGAGCGTTTTACAGCGCGTTCAAACGCGCTGTAAAACGCTCAACAGATTAAAACCAATGCATCCCTATGGGAGTGGTTCACACTTGAGCGTTTTACAGCGCGTTTGAACGCGCTGTAAAACGCCCAACGCATAAACAAGTACTTGAGCTTCTTTTGGAGCGTTGACGCGCGTTTTGTGATTGACACCACAGTAGCAATCACAAGAACGCGCTGACTGAACGCTGCGTTTCCTATTTGCAAAAACGCGCAAAAAAACGCGCGGCCAAAACGCTAGCAAAACGCGCGTTTTTGGAACGCTCAGGTCTGAACCCAGGGTTAAGGAGACTGGTTGTGTTTGGAGATTTAGTGGCAATGCTCCATGGTAAAATATTATTCAAAGAGGTATCTCTCAAAAATAAAGAGAACCATCTCGCTAGGGCCCCCTTCTGGAAGTGGCTCTCTATGAATCAAAGTCTGACTTTAAAACAAGACTTTGAACAAGTGAAAATGGCCAATCTGTTTTGGAGGCTTTGGCACCCATCAGTACGGTGTAGGATCCTGGCTGGTTGAGTGAGATGTCTTGAACACAGTTTAGCCTCAGTAAAATGATATTTCCATCTGAAACATATCATGGTTTATGCTATAAATAGGTGGGGTTTAGTTCCTGAGATACGGGAACCACAGGCTTCCACTCACTCTCCATGTAGGTATTCCCTACAACACATCAGTCAAGGAGAATATGCCCATAATATGACGCTTCTGATGGAACATGCCATGAAATGAAAGACTTACACTGGGTTCAGACCTGAGCGTTTTGAAGCCTAGCGTTTTTGGTGCGTTCAAGACTGGCGTTTAGGCGCGTTTTTGTCAAGCGTTTTGGTAAATAGTGTAGGCGCGTTTGACGCGCGTTTATGTGATTGACTGCATAGTTGGCCAATGATATAGTTTGGCCAATCTGAGTGCTTTAGAGGTGTGACATTCCATGGTGGCTGATTCAGCATGTTGCAAACTTTGTAAAATGCGCATCCATAGGCGCGTTTTACGCTGCACAAACGCCCGAACAACACGCCTATCGCGTTTCCCATTGAAGTCTATTGCCACCAAACGCTCGAAAAACGCCCGAATTAACGCGAACATACTTGCTTATGCTTCGGACGTTTTTAGGCGCCTTCGAACGCGCATAAAAACGCGCAAGTGTGAACCACCCCCATAGGAATGCATGGTTCCTGTACTGTTGTGCGTTTTTTTGCGCGTTCGAACGCGGCGTTTTACGCGAAAGTGTGAACTGAGTGTTAGGGACACAATATGAGCCTATAGACTACTGTGGGTGCCATCCTGCCATGCTGACCATCTCAGAGGTTGTATGTAGCCATAATACAGATGTGTGCATGAGGCCTTGATTGCTGGTATGTTCACCGTAGGGTTACATGTGGACTTCTAAAATTCTTATTGCTGCTAAGTCCGGGCAGAGTCCAGCTCATAAAATAAGGTAGACACCATGGATACATTGAAGCAAGAAGTAGAACGTTTGTTTGGTGAATATTTGTCAGTCGGTGGTTTCATGGAACCCCGCATTTGCATGGGACTTTAAAAGGGGTTTCATGCACTGTTCTTACACAATATGTAGACCCTCCTGCTGCATCAGGTCCTTCAGTGTCCAGCACAGCCAGCATCAGGACTAGGGTTGTTTCGGGTATCGAACTTTCGATACCCAATCGATACTTTTCTCTGGTATCGCACTCGATACCAGGAAAAGTATTTTATCGATACTGGGCTGCGCTACTGCACAGCCCAGTATCAGAGAACGTGGCTGCGCTGCTCTGAGCGCGGCCATGTTCTCCTCGGCAGCACAGGGAGAAGGAGGCGGTCTCTCCCTCCCCCTGTGCTGCCGCTTCAACCAATAGAGGGAGAGGGGGCGGAGCGGGGGCGGGAGGAGGGGCGGAGCTGGGGGACGGGAGCACTGGCCAGCAATGCAGAGTACCGATTCTTCTATAAATGCAGGCAGAAGACACAGCCTGCCAGCACCTGCCTGTGACCCAGCACTGCAATCAGAGGCAATTAACCCCTCAGGTGCGGCACCTGAGGGGTTAATAGCCTCTGATCGCAGTGCTGGGTCACAGGCAGGTGCCAGCAGCCTTTGTCTTCTGCCTGCATTTATATATGAACGTTATTAGGCTGGCCAGTGCTCCGCCCCCTCCCTAGTATTAAAACATTGGTGGGCAGTGTGCCCCCCCCCTTCCCCCCAGTAATAAAATCATTGGTGGCAGTGGCCACAGGGTCCCCTCACCTCCTCCTCATTGGTGGCAGTGGCAGTAATCAGAGCCCCAGCAGTGTAATGCTGGGGCTCCGATCGGTTACCATGGTAACCAGGACGCTTCTGAAGTCCTGGCTGCCTTGGTCTGCTCCCTGCTGCTGTGTGCACTGTGCACAGGGCAGCAGGGAGAGTGTGAGATCCTATTCACCCTGATAGAGCTCTATTAGGGGGAATAGGATGAGAATATCCCAGGTTCTAGCCCCTAAGGGGGAAATGGTTAATAAATAAGCTGTAAAAAAAAAAAAAAAAAAAAAGTTAAAGTACACCAAAATATTAATTATAAATCACCCCCTTTCCCAATTTTACATATAAAATATATAAACAATACATAAATAAAATATTACATATCGCCACGTCTCAAAAGTCCAAACTATTAAAAAATCCACTTTTATGCGGTGAACGCCGTAAAAGAAAAAGAAAAAATTTACGATTCGCCATTTTCTTTTAGTCGCCTTGTCCCCACAAAAAAGTAGAATAGGACTGTTGTATTATGAGCCGGCGGTTTCATAAAATGTGGAATGCATGCGAATTTTTTGGGCGTTTTTATTTTTTTCGCGTGGTATCTAATGGTATCGAGTATCGCAATACTTTTTTATGGTATCGATACCGAATCAAAATTTTGGTACCGAAACAACTCTAATCAGGACATTGAGCACATGGTACATACAAGGTCCGGATGCTAAGCACCGTGTGCAGGTCTCTGAAACAAGAGCAATCAGGTGCACAAAGTTGTAAGTAAATACCTGTTTTCATTTCTGATCTTAGATCTGATAATTTAGAGGTCTGGTCTGGCGTGTGATCTGAGGTATGGGGGCCGAATTCATTTTGGACTGTGGGGTCTCATGTCTTGATCTGAATTCATTTTGCTCTGTCTTGTGTATTACTTCTTTTTAGCTTTTTTTTTTTTTTTCTCTTTTGAAAAAAAATAACTGTTAGGGGTTTCCAGAGATTTTTTTCCAGAGGTTCTCCAATACTAAAAAGGTTTAGAAACCCTGATGTAGGTATTTGAACTCCATTTACGGATGTTAACCACCTCAGCCCCCCTAGCTTAAACACCCTTAACCACTTCAGCCCCCCTAGCTTAAACACCCTTAATGACCAGGCCACTTTTTACAATTCTGCACCACACTACTTTCACCGTTTATTGCTCCGTCATGCAACTTACCACCCAAATGAATTTTACCTCCTTTTCTTCTCACTAATAGAGCTTTCATTTGGTGCTATTTCATTGCTGCTGACATTTTAACTTTTTTTGCTATTAATCAAAAATGACCGAAATTTTTGCAAAAAAATGACATTTTTCACGTTCTGTTGTAATTTTTTTTTTTTAAAAAACTACATTTCTTTATAAATTTTTAGCAAAATTTATTGTTCTACATGTCTTTGATTAAAAAAAAAATCCAATAAGTGTATATTTATTGGTTTGGGTAAAAGTTATAGTGTTTACAAACTATGGTGCAAAAAAGTGAATTTCGGCATTTTGAAGCAGCTCTGACTTTCTGAGCACCTGTTATATTTCTTCAGGTACTAGAATGCCAGGATAGTATAAATACCCCCCAAATGACACCATTTTAGATAGAAGACACCCCAAAGTATTCGCAGAGGGGCATGGTGAGTTCATGTATCATTTCATTTTTTTTCACAAGTTAGCGGAAAATGACACTTTCTGAGGAAAAAAAGAAAAATAATAAAGTTTCCATTTCTGCTAACTTCTGGCAAAAAAAAAAAAAATCTCCCACGGACTCACTATGCCCCTCAGTGAATACCTTGGGGTGTCTACTTTCCGAAATAGGGTCATTTGTGGGGTGTGTTTACTGTTCTGGCATTTTGGGCGGGGCTAAATTGTGAGCAGCCCTGTAAAAGCTAAAGGTACTCGTTGGAATTTGGGCCCCTTTGCGCACCCAGGCTGCAAAAAAGTGTCACTCATGTAGTCGCCAGTACTCAGGAGAAGTAGGGCAATGTGTTTTGGGGTGTTTTTTACATATACCCATGTTGGGTGAGAGAAATATCTCTGTAAACTGACAACTTTGTATAAAAAAATTAAAAAAGTTATCGTTTACAGAGATATTTCTCACACCCAGCAGGGGTATATGTAAAAATACACTCCAAAACACATTGCCCTACTTCTCCTGAGTACGGCGATACCACATGTGTGACACTTTTTTGCAGCCAAGATGCGCAAAGGGGCCCTAATTCCAATGAGTACCTTTAGGAATTCACAGGGCATTTTTACACATTTGGATTCCAGACTTCCTCTCACGCTTTAGGGGCCCCTAAAATGCCAGGGCAGTACAAACACCTCACATGTGACCCCATTTTAGAAAGAAGACACCCCAAGGTATTCCATGAGGGGTATGGTGAGTTCATGTAAAATTTTATTTTTTGTCACAAGTTAGTGAAATATGAAACTTTGTAAAAAAACAAAAATAAAAAATAAAAATATCAATTTCCGCTAACTTGTGCCAAAAAAAATAATTTCTATGAACTTGCCATGCCCCTCACGGAATACCTTGGGGTGTCTTCTTTCCAAAATGGGGTCACTTGTGGGGTATTTATACTGCCCTGGCATTTTAGGGGCCCTAAAGCGTGAGAATCCAAAATGCGTAAAAATGTCCTGTGAAATCCTAAAGGTACTCATTGGTTTTAGGGCCCCTTTGCGCATCTTGCCTGCAAAAAAGTGTCACTCATGTGGTATCGCTGTACTCAGGAGAAGTAGGGCAATGTGTTATGGGGTGTATTTTTACATATACCCATGCTGGGTGTGAGAAATATCTCTGTAAATGACAACTTTTTTAAAAATCTTATACAAAGTTGTCAATTTACAGAGATATTTCTCTCACCCAGCATAGGAATATGTAAAAATACACCCCAAAACACATTGCCCTACTTCTCCTGAGTACGGCGATACCACATGAGTGACACTTTTTTGCAGCCAAGATGCGCAAAGGGGCCCAAATTCCAATGAGTACATTTTAGGAGGGCATTTTTACGCATTTTTCTTCTCACGCTTTAGGGCCCCTAAAATGCCAGGGCAGTATAAATACCCCACATGTGACCCCATTTTGGAAAGAAGACACCCCAAGGTATTCCGTGAGGGGCATGGCGAGTTCACAGAAATTTTTTTTTTTTGGCACAAGTTAGCGGAAATTGATATTATTATTATTATTATTTTTTTTTACAAAGTCTCAAATTTCCACTAACTAGTGACAAAAAATAAAATTTCACATGAACTCACCATACCCCTCACGGAATACCTTGGGGTGTCTTCTTTCTAAAATGGGGTCACATGTGGGGTGTTTGTACTGCTCTGGCATTTGAAGGTCTCCGCAATCATTACATGTACAGTATGGCCAGCATTAGGAGTTTCTGCGATTCTCCGTATATTGAGCATACGGGTAATGAGATTTTTTTTTCCGTTCAGCCTCTGGGCTGAAAAAAAAAAAGTGAACGGCACAGATTTCTTCATTCGCATCGATCAATGTGGATGAAAAAATCTCTGCCAAAAAATGTGAAAAAAAAAAAAAAGTAGTAAGGCCCCATTCACACGTCCGCAAAAATGTCCGCATCTATTCCGCGAATGGGGCCAGCGGTGATGCGGAGAGCACACTATGTGCTCGCCGCATCAGCATTTGCAGAGCTGCAGCCGCAAACTTCCGGGTTTCAGCCCCCAAACATCCGGCCACAGCTCCGCAAAAGATAGAGCATGTCCTATTCTTGTCCGCAATTGCGGACAAGAAAAGGCATTTTCTATATAGTTCTGGCAATGTGCGGAAAGCACATTGCCGGTGTCCGCGGATCCGCAAAACACATACGGACGTCTGAATGAGCCTTACAAGGGGGTGATTAGTGACAGGGGGTGATCAGGGGGATGACATGGGGTGATCAGGGGTTAATCAGTGATTGGGGGGGGGGGGGATGGATGGGGGGGCCTGTGTGGTGATTGGTGCACTTACAAAAGTTTCCTTTGGTGGTCCCAAGCAAAAGGGACCACCAAAGGAACGAACAGCAAGCATATCAGACGCTGTTAACAAAACCGCGTCTGATATGCCATTTTTTTTTAACTTCTACAGCCTGCCAGCGCATGATCAGCTCTGGGAGGCTGTAGTTAAAGTTCTCCCCGACGCGATCCTGTGAACGCGCGCACGCGGTTGGCACGCGCGCACGCAATCCTGTGAACGCGTCTCGGCGGTCGGCAAGGAGTTAAGCACGTATCTTGAGAATTCCAAGCAAATTATGGGCAAAGTATGTAAGAAAGTTCCATGAAACAGTGGAACTGAACAACTCCTGGTAGAGGAGCTGTCCACACAGACGTCAGATACTAGCTGTTTGTATTGGATTGCACTGGGTAATCAGGATTGCCATAAGTACCTACACTTTCATTCCCATTCGTGTGACAGTCTTAAGTCTCTCCCCTGGTCTGCCTGGAAATGAGCATGAAACAATTTGGGTATGTCCTTTTTTATGCACAAGCACTGCCCACATTTTAACCCATTTCATGGGATAGTCCCATGAAAAACTGGACTGTTAGGAAGCAGGGTTTACTATTGGACAGTGTCTCCAATAGTAGTGCCCGACATTGTCCACCACCCCCTTACTGTTGTCCTTATAGGATTTACTACAGTGTCTCCCCTTAGTAGTCACAGCAGGCCCCCATGTATTCCATGCTTTGTCAGACTCGCCTAGCCTAGCTTCAAGCAGGATCAGGGGCGGACTGGCTATAGACCCTACAGGGAAAATTAGCTTGCCGATGCCCCGGTGGCTCTCCAAGTCCTCCTCAGTCGGGTAGATAGCAATCTGATGCTCTCAGCACTGATTAATGTTAGGAGCGTCTGCTACTTATGCATCTGCCTTGCAGTATAAAGTGCCGTCCTGCGTTCAACTGTATTGCTGTCTTAAAGGGGTTATTCTGGAAAAGATAATGATGACTTATCCTCAAGACAGGTCATCATTATCACATCAGCGGGGGTCCAAGTCTCTGCACCCCTGGCAATCAGCTGTTTCAGGGAGCCACTGCGATACAGGCTCCCGTCAGTCTTGTAAGGACAGCGTGTACATCGTATTGTGGCAGTGCTTGGTACTGCAGTTCAGTTCCATTGACTTCAATGGGGTAGGATGCAACTAGGCCATGTGTCCAATGTACAGTAATCTCACTGGCCTAGGAATAGGGTGCGGTGCTCAAGGCCTAACAGTTGATCGGTGCGGATCACAGGTGTTGAACTCCTGCAGATCTGATACTGATGACCTATCCAGAGGATGAGTCATAAATATGTTTTCATGGATAACCCCTTTAAGGACGATGATAGAGTTGAATGCTGCAACGGGGTAGGCAGTATTTTGTGCTGCACTGTGTATTTGGTTCTGCTGGGACCTTTTTTTCCGCTGCACTACAGTATTATAGGCCCTGCCTACTTATATTGGACCTGCATTTTGTCAATTTGGACCCGCTTACAACATGAGGCCATTTTTTGTTTGTTCCCAGTCCGTCCTTGAGCAGAACCACCCATATTCACGTGCCTATAGGGGAAACGTGGCCCTGCAGGTAATGTTGCATATTCTCTAGCTCCAGTTTTGCAACCACTTCTCCAGACCTCACAGATTGTTGTAAGATGGATAGAACCTAGATGATGTGGAGATGGCCATTTACAGGGAGACCTTGACCCCATGTGATTGCTGGGTTATGTCACATTTGTATTTTATGTGCACTGTGTAATGAAAAGCGTAGTAGGGTATAAATTGATGACAGACTTATTACTATTATACTGTGTCTTATGTGCACCTATTGCGGGGAACATACTCCTGGTGCACTATAAACTGTGGTAATCTGTGGGATCAGAAAGGAAATCTGTCACCTGACCTAGTGAGCCCAGAGGTCTACCGTGATCCTGGGCGGGAGTTGTAGAAAAAGTAAAGGCTCCCAAAGTTTGAAAAAAAGCCGTCTGATTGCTGCTTTGTAACCCAATTTTGGAGTCATGAGGGAGGAGTCATTCTGGATGGTCTGCCTCGTGGTTTTCAGCTTTAACCGGCACATACACATTGAAGTAAGGTGCACTGGCCACAACACATGTGCCGGATTCTGCTTGTGATGACGTCCCTATACAGAAAGCCGCAAATCAGGCCAAGAGGGGAACCGCCCAGCATGACTCTTTCAAGGAGTGGCTCCTCCTCCATGGCCCCCTGAAACTGATTACAATACAGCAAACAGCTTTTTTGGACATCATTTTGACTCCTGGATGGCAGGTTGTGGCAGCTTGGGAGCCTAAAGGCAGCACCCTCACAACTCTCTCATATGCTGCCAAACACTTATAGCGGTGGCTTATCTCCCAGGAGAACAAAAGGAAGAGGCTAAAGTATTAATTTTGCCAACCCTTCTCTTCCCCGTCAGAGGATGTTGGTAGCTCCCCACACACACTAAATTGTCTGCCGGCAGTGTCGTCCAACAATACACTAATGTTAAAGGGGTTTTCTGTGATTTTAATACTGATCGGTGGCACCCAGGACCCCCACCGAAAAGCTATTCGAGAAAGCAGTGACGCTTGCATTAGCTCTACAGCCTTATCGCTGCTTTCCTTAGGCCAGTGACGACACGTTCATTGGTCACATGACCTAGACGCAGCTCAGCCCCATTGACGTGAATGGGGCTGAGCGCGATACCAAACATAGCCGCTGTACAATGAACAGTGCTGTGCTTGGTGAGCAGAGAGAAGGCCGCTGCGCTCATTCCTTCTCAAACAGGAGGGAACCGATTTACCAAAAATTGGGAAAAATTTGTAATTTTCCAAGTTTCAATTTCTCCACTTCTATAATACATAGTAATACCGCCCAAAAAGTTATTAATTTACATTCCCCATATGTCTACTTCATGTATGGATCATTTTGGAAATGCCATTTTATTTTTTGGGGACGTTACAAGGCTTAGAATTTTAGAAGAAATCTTGAAAATTTTCAGAAATTTTCAAAAATACAATTTTTAGGGACCAGTTCAGGTTTGAAGTCACTTTGTGAGGCTTACATAATAGAAACCACCCAAAAATGACCCCATTCTAGAAACTACACCCCTCAAGGTATTCAAAACTGATTTTACAAATGTCGTTAACCCTTTAGGTGTTTCACAAGAGTTAGGCCTCATGCACACGGCCGTTGTTCGGGTCCGCGTCCGAGCCGCATATTTCGCGGCTCGGCCGTGGACCCATTCACTTCAATGGGGCCGCAAAAGATGCGGACAGCACTCCGTGTGCTGTCCGCATCCGTTGCTCCGTTCCGTGGCCCCGCAAAAAAAATAGAGCATGTCCTATTCTTGTCCGTTATGCGGACAAGAATAGGCATCTCTATAATGGGCCGCGTTCCGTTCCGCAAATTGCGGAACGGAACGCGGAGCAGCTTCCGTGTTTTGCAGATCCGCGGTTTGCGGACCGCAAAACACCAACGGCCGTGTGCATGAGGCCTTAATAGGAAATGGGGCTAAAAGTTTAGAATTTAGATTTTTCCGCAAATTTTCCATTTTAACCATTTTTTCCAGTAACTAAACAAGGGTTAACAGCCAAACAAAACGCAATTTTTATAGCCCCGATTCTGTAGTTTGCAGAAACAACTCATATGTGGTCATAAACTACTGTATGGCCACGCGGCAGGGCGTAGAGGGAAAGGAGCGATGTGAAAGTGACCCCATTTTGGAAACTACAGGATAAGGAGGCTGTTTTTTTGCGACTATTGTTAGGGTACATATGATTTTTGGTTGCTCTATATTACATTCTTGTGACGCAAGGTTACCAAAAATAGAAATTCTGAAATTTCATCTCCATTTGCCATAAACTCTTGAGGAACACCTAAAGGGTTAACAAAGTTTGTAAAATAAGTTTTGAATACCTTAAGGGGTGTAGTTTATTAGATGGGGTCACTTTTATGGAGTCAAAATCTGCCTTCCAGGAA
This sequence comes from Bufotes viridis, assembly GCA_033119425.1. Classification (NCBI taxonomy): domain Eukaryota; kingdom Metazoa; phylum Chordata; class Amphibia; order Anura; family Bufonidae; genus Bufotes; species Bufotes viridis. Next base: position 406,527,722 of record CM065590.1, on the reverse strand, counting down.
CCATATTGCGTTCCTTTCCTTCTGCGCCCTGCCGTGTGCCCGTACAGCAGTTTACCACCACATATGGGGTGTTTCTGTAAACTGCAGAATCAGGGCAATACATTTTATTTGGCTGTTAACCCTTGCTTTGTTACTGGAAAAAATGGATTAAAATGGAAAATTTGCCAAAAAATAGCTGTTTTGGCACCATTTTTTTTATTTTTTTGACCGTGTTAATCTGAGGGGTTAGGTCATGGGGTATTTTAATAGAGCAGATTATTACGGACGCGGATACCTAATTTGTCTACTTTTTTTAAAATTTATTTAGGTTTAACACTATATTATCCTATTTGAAACAAACTAAAAAAATGTAACTATCTACACAGTCTAAGAGTCAGTTTTTTTACAGTTTTTACCTGATTGTCTCAGGTAGGGGCTCATTTTTTGCGGGCACTATTATTGGCACTATTTTGGGGGGCATATGACTTTTTGATCGCTTGCTATTACGCGTTTTGTTATGTAAGGTGACAAAAAAATTCCTTTTTTTGCACCTTTTTTTTATTTTTTACCGTGTGAATCTGAGGGGTTAGGTCATGGGGTATTTTTTATAAAGCAGAATATTACGGACGCTGCAATACCTAATTTGTCTACTTTTTTTAAATTTATTTAGTTTTCCAAACAAAATTTTTGGGGTGTCTCAAGTCTGAGAACCATAGTTTTTATCCGATTGTCAGTGGCTAAATGGAAAAGGGGATAATAAATGTAGTACTCCATGGAAGTGTGGTACTCCCTGAAGCAGAGGCCTAGATGATCGGGGCATGTGTCACACTGAGTGGTGGTGTCCTTCTGTATCCCCCTTCTGTGACACACTCTACATTTTCTAATCATGCCTGTAATGATATCATGTCTGTGTACAGATAAGACAGGATCCACCACTCACAATAGGTCATTGTCAGAGCTTATCTCTTCTTTCCTTCTACAAGGTCACAGAGCATGCCTAGAAGACTCTCTCATAGAAGTCAATGAGGTCCCTCAAGACCATTATGTCTATGACCCATGCCATAAAGCTATTTTTTTAATGCTGCGTAAATGCTGTTAAGAATAGCTTAGGCAAGATTGCCGCCCTCATGATACTTATCAGGAAATTAAACAAAAAAAAATCTACAATCAGAAATTATCTGGTTTTAACTGGGAGATTATTTTTTTGGTGACACATTTCCTTTAATTAGAAAAGATGCACCATTCCACAGTCACACAAAAAAGATAGAACATGTCCTATTCTTTTCCGTTTTGCAGACAAGAATAGGCATCGTTACAATTGGTCCCCCAAAAAAAGCGGATGCCACATGGACGTCATCCATATTTTTTGCAGATCACAAAATACATACGGTTCTGTGAATGCACCCTAATTCTGAAGTCCTTTTAATCCATATGCAAATGATTAGTTGAGTGCACAGAGGGCAGGCCTAAGTCACTCTGTGCAACTATGCCCCTCCTTCTTTCTCTGCCACCCTCTCCCTGTCATTCTTCATTGGCATGGGCAGGTCCCTGTATAAATATCTTTACTGGCCCGGTCAATCAAGGAGAGGGAGGAGCTGGCAGAGGAAGTAGGAAGAGCAAGGGTACACAGAGCAGCTTGGGCACGCCCTTTCTACGCTTTACTCATTTTCCTATTAATTAAAAGTACTTTTTCTCCAGAATATAGCAATGGATCACTAAGTGGAAGGTATCCTCACATTCAGCTAAGCTAGTTCTCCAAGACATTGTGCCTGATTTAACGTTGAATTTCCTCCTTTAAAGGGGTTGTGCCCCAATTGACACATCACCTATTCACCAGATAGGTGATAAATATCTGATCACTGGGGGTCCACCGTTTGCTAGAATAGAGTTTGTGAGCCCTTCATTCCTCCTCACTGCACAACCACAGTGAGGAAGAATGGAGTGGTGGTCAATCACCCGTGTCATTGTGGCCGAGTCTCTACCTAATGGTATTTACAAGTGTTCTTATTTAACTCAACTGCCATCTGTTTCTATAGTCCCAGACAGGACTGTGTGTCTGTAGGATGGGGTCAGGTACTATATAAGGTGCATTATTTCCTTCTATAAGTACCTGGCTCTATTTCAAAAATATACTGGTTGGTTCAAGGGGCTGCCCATTAATTAAAGCTTTTGGGCTAAGTCTTCTTTCCACTTCTCTGACAACCTTTGTCCATATCAAAGCCTGTAGCTATTAGGCTGGTTGTACACGGCCATAATAAAGCTGCATTTTAGCATCCATATTACAACTATAGGGGTGACTTGTGTGTCTGGGATTTCCAGGATTTTACTATTGATGGGCAATTGGTATCTGATCGGCAGGGATCTGACACCTCTCACACTGCTGATCAGCTGTTTCTGACTAGTTCCGCAAGTAGGTACAGGAACTACACAGCTCTGTCCACTGTGGTTGGAGTTAGTTACTTCAGCACTGAATCCACTACTACACAATTGATGGCATTATGTATTTCCAGTGCCGGAGCTTCGGAACAGCTGATCAACGGGGGCGTGGGGTGTTGGACCCCTGCCAATCAGATGCTGATTGCCCCCCCCCCCCAATAACATATTTATTGGGGATATTTAAACTATTGTAAGGCCACTTACACAATGGAGTACACTGGTGTTTTGGCTTTCTGTTTGTCAGATCCGTTCAGGGATCTTACAAGCGCTCCAAAACAGTTCAGTTTTGCCCTTTATGCACTCTGAATGGATAAGGATCCGCTCAGAATGCATCAGTTTGGCTCCGTTCCGCCTCCATTCCGCTTTTGAGGCGGACACCAAAGCACTGCTTGCAGCGTTTTGTTGTCCGTCTGACAAAACTGATCCAAACGGATCCGTCCTGACACACAATGTAGGTCAATGGGGACGGATCAGTTTTTTTTCTGACACAATCTGGCACAATAGAAAACAGATCTGTCCCCCATTGACTTTTAATGATGTTCAAGACGGATCCATTTTGGCTATGTTAAAGATAATACAAACGGATCCGTTCTGAACGGATGTATGCGGTTGTATGATCTAAACCAGGCATGCTCAACCTGCGGCCCTCCAGCTGTTGCAAAACTACAACTCCCATAATTCCCTGACAGCCTACAGCTATCATCCTACAGCAGGGCATCGTGGGAGTTGTAGTTTTACAACAGCTGGAGGGCCGCAGGTTGAGCATCCCTGATCTAAACAAATGCGTTTGTGAAGATCCATGACAGATCCGCACCAAACGCGAGTGTGAAAGTCGCCTTACAAGTACTGATGCAAAGTAATGACCAAATACTGACCGTGGGAAAGTAGCCCAACACTGAGGTTTGGCAGCTATGCAGTACAGGTTTATCTGTTGAGCTGGGCCTGAAAACCCAAAAAGAAGGCAAGAAGCATGTATATCAGCCCCTCATCTCAGCCCAGTGCTCAGTGAACAGGATGTGGTACTTCTGTATCCTGTTTCACCCCTGGAGGACGGCGTCATCACAGTTCCGTGGTCTGCGACAGAAATGAGATCAGCTATTGCGAGTTCAGGCACAATATCAGCTTATGTGTCTGCTCCGATTACTTAAGGAAGTGAATAATAATACGCTGAGAAACATATTTAACCATTTTGCTGCCAAGGTTTTAGGCACACCTAAAAAGCCTGAATTATAACACTTGTGGGTGCCTTTCCCTGTACTGGATTTAATAGAGCTTTCTCAATATTAGAAAAAACTAAGTAAAAACATTCAAGAAAATAATATGGGAGTATATACATGTACAGTGCCTTGCAAATGTATTCACCCCCCTTGACTTTTTCGGTGTTTTGGTACATAGGTGGACATCATTTCACTAATTATGCAACTTCTGAAGGTAATTGATTGGCAGGGATCTGACACCTCTCACACTGCTGATTAAGTTCAATCTTTTGTTAATCTGAATTTTATGTGATGGATCAGAACACAATAGTCTAAGTTGGTGAAGTGAAATGAGAAAAATATATGAATAAAACTATTGTTTAGAAATAGAAAACAGAAAATTGGCATGTGCGTATGTATCCCCCCCCCCCCCTTTGTTAGGAAGCCCATAAAAAGCTCTGGTGCAACCAATTACCTCCAGAAGTCGCATAATTAGTGAAATGATGTCCACCTGTGTGTAATCTAAGTGTCACATCATCTGTCATTACATATACACACCTTTTTTGAAAGGCCTCAGAGGCTGCAACACCTAAGCAAGAGGCATCACTAACCAAACACTGCCATGAAGACCAAGGAACTCTCCAAACAAGTAAGGCACAATGTTAAGAAGTACAAGTCAGGGTTAGGTTATAAAAAATATCCAAATCTTTGATGATCCCCAGGAGAACCATTAAATCTATCATAACCAAATGGAAAGAATATGGCACAACAACAAACCTGCCAAGTGACGGACGCCCACCAAAACTCACGGACCGGGCAATTAGGGCATTAATCAGAGAGGTAGCACAGAGACCTAGGGTAACCCTGGAGGAGCTGCAGAGTTCCACAGCAGAGACTGGAGTATCTGTACATAGGACAACAATAAGCCGTACGCTCCATAGAGTTGGGCTTTATGGCAGAGTGGCCAGAAGAAGGCCATTACTTTCAGCTAAAAACAAAAAGGCACGTTGTGAGTTTGTGAAAAGGCATGTGGGAGACGCCCAAATTGTATGGAGGAAGGTGCTCTGGTCTGATGAGACTAAAATAGAACTTTTGGGCCATCAAAGAAAACGCTATGTCTGGCACAAACCCAACACATCACATCACCCAAAGAACACTATCCCCACAGTGAAACATGATGGTGGCAGCATCATGCTGTGGGGATGGGACTGGGACACTGGTCAGACATGAGGGAAAGATGGATGGTGCTAAATACAGGGATATTCTTGAGCAAAACCTGTACCACTCTGTGTGTGATTTGAGGCTAGGACGGAGGATCACCTTCCAGCAGGACAATGACCCCAAACACACTGCTAAAGCAACACTTGAGGGGTTTAGGGGAAACATGTAAATGTGTTGCAATGGCCTAGTCAAAGCCCAGATCTCAATCCAATAGAAATCTGTGGTTAGACTTAAAGATTGCTGTTCACAAGCACAAACCATCCAACTTGAAGGAGCTGGAGCAGTTTTGCAAGGAAGAATAGGCAAAAATCTCAGTGGTAAGATGTGGCAAGCTCATAGAGACTTAGGCTAGGTTCACACGACGACATTTTTATAATGGGAGTCTATGGTGTCGCATTGCGACATGCTGCCACTGCGACGCGACAGTCACAGAAAAATCCATCTTGAATGGATTTTTTGCGACTGACTGTCGCGTCGCAGTGGCAGCATGTCGCAATGCGACACCATAGACTCCCATTATAAAAATGTAGTGCGACAAATGTCGTCGTGTGAACCTAGCCTTATCCACAGCGACTTGGAGCTGTGATTGCCGCAAAAGGTGGCTCTACAAAGTATTGACTTTAGGGCGGTGAATAGTTATGCACATTGACTTTTTCTGTTTTTCTGTCCTATTTGTTGTTTGTTTCACAATAAGAAAAATAAAAATAAAATCTTCAAAGTTGTGGGCATTTTCTGTAAATTAAATTATGTAAATCCTCAAACAATCCATGTTAATTCCAGGTTGTGAGGCACCAAAACACAAAAAAAGTCAAGGGGGTGAATACTTTTGCAAGGCACTGTATAAAAAAATGTCCTATTATTGTGTTTCAGGTGACCAATGTTTTTTAAGGCCCATTGATGTTCTACTATCTGGCTTAGTTCAAGTTACATATAGCTGTGTGGTGGTGGCACCTAGATTCTCCACATTACATGGATGGAGCTCAATGTAACGACCTCTTATAAGTCACTCTTTTTTCTCATTTTAGAGACGTCACAAGGCAAAGAACGAGCAAGAGCTGAATGACGTAAATGGTGAGAAAGTTCTGTGCAATCCATTGTTGTACAAGTGACAGGAGATGGTAAAAGAAACCCAATGCTATTATTTAACCCTTTTTACATGTACGTGCAGAGTGGTGACTAATTAGAAATATCTAGGCATAGAAATCAGGCAGCCCTGGATACTGGAGAGACCCTGATCAAAGCTGATGCTGGTCCAACATGGGTCACCAATGGATAGTTGATCTGCCTGTGAACATTGTGGGTTCCATGTTCAGCTAATGATTTTGCCTTGGTTGAATGGGTTTGCATGTCCAATGTATAGTCTGTTGGTTCCACCATGGTCTTTTTTCTTTACTCCACCGAATATGTAGACAATGGGACCCAAAAGATCAAGGACAATAAGCAGGAAATTCAAAACCTCCTTCAGAGATTCCAGGAGGAGAAGGTTGCCCTGGAAAAGGCCAACAGCCTCAAGTTGGAAGAGCTGGAACGTGAGGTGAAAGAACAGGTCAGTTACACATATTAAAGCAAGCGTGGGGATCATTCCTAATTGCCTGGCTTAGAAAACTGTGGCCTGTCATTCATTTTGCTACAGAAGAAATGTAATATGAGATGTTGGCCATTTAACGGAGGTCTACGTAATACATGGATGTCCACGTCTACCATTTTTAGTTCTCTTCTATTCGCTAGGGTTAAAGGATCCTTACCTGTGTAGTCCATATGCGCTTTCTTTATAAGGCAGCCCCTGTAAATATTTCTGGAGTGGAATACTCGAAAGTTTCCCTAGAGGCTTGTTACACATGTTTCCTGTAAGTCTTGACTTAAAAGCATTTAGTCTTCAGTAACATTTCCTATTAAGTATTAAATTCCCCTGTCATCTAGAAAATTGTACCACATCTCCAGTCCTTAAAGGGGTTGTCCAGTGATTTATTTATTTGGGTTAAAAAAAAATAATACCACCTTGATCCCCTACCACTTCCGTTCCAATGCATTCTGTACTTGCTTTTTCTTCTCGACATAGATATGTGACCACTGCTGGCAGTCACTTGCTGCAGAGGTCACGGAATACTGAACACGTGACCTGTTGGGAGAACTTCAAGGGATTTTCCTATAACCAAGATTTATAATGCATCTACAAGATAGGTGATAACATATGATCACTGGGACCCCCACCATCCCAAGAAGTGGTGTCCCCTGTGTAAATTGCATGGTGGAATTTATGCATGAACACAGATCCATTCACCAGCAGAGGGATTTGTGCTTATGTATTTAGCTTGCAGAGCATTACCTAGACTGGTTACAACTGTATTGTCTAGTCAGTGCTCTGTGAGCTGAACAGCCTGGACTCCAGACTGATGCATTGTAGTAAACCAGCAGAGGGATTTGTGTGCAGATGCTGATGTATTTAGCTCACAGAGCATTGCTGACATTGGATACGACTGTATTGTCTAGACAATGCTCTGTGAGCTGAATAGCCTGGACTCCAGACTGATGTAGTGTAGTAAACCAGCAGAGGGATTTGTCTAGCAGATGCTGATGTACTTAGGTTGCAGGGCCTTACCTACACTGGATACAACTGTATTGTCTAGACCAGGGGTAGGCAACCTCCGGATCTCCAGCTGTTGTGAAACTACAACTCCCAGCATGCATTATTGCTCTGCTCTTCTCAGAACTCACATAGAAATGAATGGAGCATGCTGGGTATTGTAGTTTCACAACAGCTGGGGTTCCGAAGGTTGCTGACCCCTGGTCTAGACAATGCTCTGCAAGCTGAACAACCTGGACTCCAGACTGATGTATTGTAATAAACCAGCAGAGGGACTTGTGTGCAGATGCTGATGTTTTTAGCTTGCAGAGCATTGCCTACACTGGATACAACTGTATTGTCTAGACAATGTTCTGCGAGCTGAACAGCCTGGACTCCAGATTGATGTATTGTAGTAAACCAGCAGAGGGATTTGTGTGCAGATGCTGATGTATTTAGCTCGCAGAGCATTACCTAGACTGGTTAAAACTGTATTGTCTAGTCAGCGCTCTGCGAGCTGAACAGCCTGGACTCCAGTTGTAATAATCCAACAGAGGGATTTGTGTACAGATGCTGATGTATTTAGCTCACAGAGCATTACCTAAACTGGATACACCTGTATTGTCTAGTCAGTGCTCTGTGAGCTGAACAGCCTGGACTCCAGACTGATGCATTGTAGTAAACCAGCGGAGGGATTTGTGCAGCAGATGCTGATGTATTTAGCTCACAGAGCATTACCTACACTGGATACAAATGTATTGTCTAGACCAGGGGTCCTTAAACCTTTTAAACAGGGGGCCAGTTCACTGTCCCTGAGACTGTTGGAGGGCCGGACTATAGTTTAACTATGAGCAAATTCCTATGCACACTGCACATATCTTATTTAGAAGTGAAAAAACAAAAAGGTAACAAATACAATATAAATAAAATGAAGAACTTGTAAAGTTAAATCAACAGACTTACCAGTATTTCAATGGGAACTGTGGGCCTGCTTTTAGTTAATGAAATGGTCAATGTCCGTTTCCATATTTGTCACTAGAGATGGCCCGAACTATCCGCCGGCGAACATAGCTTGTTCCCTTACGTCCTAACCAGTGGCACAAATGGGGTATTCTGCCCCTGTGGACTGGTTAGGACAGGTGGAATGTTTAATGAACATAACATTAAACACATGAGATACCATCTACACACGCCCTCCCTGCCCCCAATAAAGAGGGGGCGTGACCCCCAGGACCTCGTGTTTTTTTTCTGTCCTGTGGATAGAACAGGACGGGTGGCCCCCTCCTCCATCGTTTTGGTGGAGAGAGGGGTTGTTTTTCTATTTTCTATGAGGTTTTTGCCTCCCCCTTTTTCTTTCTTCTAGTCTCCGGTTCATTTTTCTCCGGAGCATGAGGACTCACCCCCTTCAGCTTGGGCAGAGCGGCGGCATCGGCGTCCTGCATGTGCGGCTGGGCGCCGCCATCTTGCGGAAGTGACGTCGTGTGACGTCACTTCCGGTTTTCCGGCCGTTTGGTTCGGCCGAATGTTTTTGCTTGTTTCTCTGGCTGTGTTCGCCGTTTCTGTGCCCTTGCTGGGCCCTTGCTGGGCAAGGGGGTCATATATATATATATATATATATATATATATATATATATATATATATAGTTTAAACTCTAAGGTGTATTTAGGCGTTTTTTTAAAAGCGGTGTTAGCTTTTAGTAGTACCCCGCCCCCTTTTGGGCAAAGCTATAGTCGCCTGACGCCCAAACTGGCTATTTAAGCGTGGAGAGTCTCCAGGTTCAGTCTCCTGGAGCGCAGAGTCTTCTGTTAACCTTGAGTGCGTTTGGTTTGCAAGTACTATTCCCTTGCAAATCCGCAGTTGTTGCTATTTAGCTTTTTTCTCACTTGCTAGGATCTTCTGGGTAAAGATCCTGAAGCTTGCTATTTACGGTGTTTTTCCGTGGATTTATACCTAAATCATGTCTTTTGTTTCCGCAGCCATGTCTTCCATCGGGGACGGTGAGCGAGAGCCCAGCAGGAAAACCACTGGCAAAAGACGCCATCTGCAGTGCCATGACTGCCAAATCGTGCTGGAGGACAGCTACGCCTTCTCCCGATGCCCACCCTGTAGGGCCAAGTCACTCCCTCAGCAGGAACCGACAGTTCATGACGTCGTGGATTGGGTCAAAGGGTATATGGATTCCAATATGAGCCAAGTGAATGCCTCTATTGAAGAGTTGAAGCACGCTTTGGTTTCCAAACGCCGTCGTCCTTCCTCTCCCCATCGTGCTATGGAGGTTTCGGGGTCCAGGATGCTAGGGACGCTTCGGCCTCTTCCTCCTCCGAGGAGGAGGATGGTTTTTCATATTTTTTTCCGCCGGAAAAAGCCCAGCGGCTGCTGAGATCCATCCGGTCGGGGGACCAGGACGTTGATCCGGGGGAAGCCTCATCATCTGCCTCTAAGGGGCCTAGGGCCTTTAAAGCGGATAGTTACCTCCTGTCTCTGATGAAGACAGAATGGAAGAAGCCTGAAAAGGGTCCGGTACTGACCAAAAGGTTTAAGGCTGTATTCCCGGTCAAGGAGGATCAGGTGTCTTCTTGGGGGCCTGTCCCTAAAGTGGACATGGCAATATCAAAGTTGTCAAGAAGGACTCTAATACCATCGGATGACGGGTCAAGCTTACAGGATCCCATGGACCGGAAGGCAGATTGCGCCCTTAGGCGCGCTTATTCGGCAGCCTCAGCTTCCGCCTCGGTTGCGATTTCCTCTTCCGAAGTGGCGAATTTTCTAAAAACAAGATTCGCCCAGGTTCAGTCTGACCTGGACCAGGGGGTCTCCAGGGACGACATTTTGGCCTCTTGCAAGACGGCCAGCCTTGCCATCGACTTCCTGTGCGACGCGGCTCCACAACAGTTGAAGCTGGCGTCCGCTGTGGTTAAAACCATGGAAGGCCGATACAACTTCCAAGCACAATTTGTGTGCCATGGCGTACGAACCCGGCAAACTCTTTGGTGCAGAGCTGGACCAAATTATGGAAGGACTGTCGGACAAGAAGGGCAAGTCTCTTCCCCAACAGTCCTTTCGTGGTCGGGGCAAAAGGTTCAGTTCCAGAGCGGAACCTCAACCTAGAGCCCAGAGAGATTGGGGCTCCCGTAGAGGAGGAAAATCCTCTAGGGGTTCTAGACCCCCCAAGAAGTCCTCGACGCTCTGATTGCGGGCCTCCTCGAGGCTCTTGGTATTTAGCCGGTCCGACTGGAAATCCCATGCCCCCTTTTCCCCACATTCCCGTAGGCAGACGCCTACAGCATTTTCTTCCTTGTTGGCAAGATTATATCCAGGACCAATGGGTCCTGCGTATAATTTCACAGGGGTACCTTGTGGACCTGAGCAGTCCACCATCGGACAAGTTTGTCCAAACAAGGATTCTTCCCTGCAACAAGCAAAAGATTCTGGAGAATTATGTCCTAGAATACTTTCAGAAGGGGGCCCTGCAAGAAGTTCCTCTTCAAGAGAGAGGAACAGGTATCTACTCCCCAGTGTTCCTGGTACCCAAGAATACCGGAGGTTGGAGGATGATTATAGATCTGAGATACTTCAACCGTTTCATAAAACAAAAGAAGTTCCGTATGGAAACTATCCAGTCGGTGACCAATCTTCTTTTGCCGGGAGATTTCCTGGCAACTTTAGACCTCAAGGATGCTTATCTCCATATTCCCATCCATCCTGGGTCCAGAAGATTCTTAAGGATCGCAGTAAACATCGGAGGGTCCTAAAACATTTTCAGTTTGTGGCCCTCCCGTTTGGGATTTCTTCGGCCCCACACACTTTCACCAAGGTAGTGGTGTCCGTGGTGGCCGCTCTAAGGCTTCAAGGCCTGAGCATAGTTCCATACCTGGACGATTGGCTCCTCAGAGCACCTTCCCAAGCGATCCTGTCTCAACATATCCAGCAGGCTGTTGCATTCCTCCATCAATTGGGATGGATAATCAATTGGGACAAGTCCCAGCTTCAACCAGCCACCTCGGTAAAGTTCCTGGGGTTCGTGGTGGATTCAGTCAGAATGACTATTCATCTTACTCCCGAAAGAAGGCAATCCGTTCAGCAAACAGCCCGTTCTCTCTCCGTGCCGAAGCAGGTAACGATTCGAACATTGATGAGGATGTTGGGACTAATGTCTTCAACCGCAGAAGCGGTGCCTTGGGCATTATGGCATCTACGTCCTGCTTCAGTCGGAAGTACTAGCCAAGTGGAATCACAGTCCGGTGGGACTCAATTCCGTGCTCTCCCTGCCTTACAAGGTCCGGTCCTCCCTAAGGTGGTGGTCCCACCTCGAGGACAGCAAGTCCCTGATCCAGCCCTCCTGGATCATACTTACTTCAGACGCATCCCTGGTAGGCTGGGGAGCTCATCTTCTGGACAAGACAGTCCAAGGAACTTGGACACCTCAGGAGAGGTTATTGTCATCGAATCTCCTGGAGATCAGAGCAATCAGATTAGCTCTTTTTCATTTTGCTCCTTCCATTCGAGGGAAGGCCGTGAGAATACAGTCAGACAGCATGACTGCCGTACTGTACATCAACAAGCAGGGAGGCACGAGGTCACAAAGTCTCCTGAGAGAGATAGGTGTGATATTGGATTGGGCAGAAATGAACCTCACCCACTTGTCAGCCGTCCACATTCGCGGAGTTCACAATGTGATCGCGGACCGCCTGAGCCGAGGTCTTCCGACCGGAGAATGGTCACTTCATCCAGAGGTCTTCAAGGAGATAACGCTCAGGTGGGGCATGCCAGAGATCGATCTCATGGCAACGAGGTTCAACACCAAAGTGGAGAAGTATTGCTCCCTTTACAGGGAGGACAACCCGGTGGCAATAGATGCTCTGTCAATCCCATGGAGGTTCAGGCTGGCCTACATCTTCCCTCCAATTTCCTTGATACCAAGGGTCTTGATGAAAATCAGGCAGGACCAAGCGTCAGTCATCGCCATCATTCCATACTGGCCGAAGAGAGCTTGGTTTACCCAACTCTTACAGATGAGTCGGGGTCAATTTCTGAGGCTTCCCCAGAGAGAGTACTGGTGTCGGGGACACACAGATCTCCTCAAATCTTCAAATGTTCAACCTGACAGCCTGGAGGTTGATCAGTCCCTTCCAAGATTAGAAGGGCTATCGGGGTCTGTCTTGAGAACCTTAGAGCACTCCAGATCAGAAGCTACCAACAGAGCCTACTCCAGAATCTGGAAGATTTTTTCGTCCTGGTGTTCTAGGCATCAGCAGACGTCGGCTGAAGCTTCCATCCCGGTAATTCTTCAATTCCTACAAGATGGTCTGGACAAGGGGTTATCGCCCTCTACTATCAAAGTGCAGGTCTCGGCAATCTCTGCTTGTCTCAACAGAGCTGTTTCTCAAGACCCCTTATCAAGAGGTTCCTGAAGGGAGCCTCAAGATTAAAGCCTACAGTAATCAGACCTATCCCTGTTTGGGATTTATCGGTCGTGCTCAGGGGTTGACGTCTCCCCTTTGAGCCCCTAGAGGAGGCGGGATTCAAGTTCTTAACCTGGAAAATCACCTTCTTGTTGGCTATTACCTCTGCAAAGAGAGTTGGGGAACTCCAAGCCTTTTCAGCTTTTGAGCCTTATACGAAGATTCTTCAAGATCGAATTCTTCTCAAGTTTTTACCTTCCTTTATTCCAAAGGTTCCTTCCTTTGACAATATAAATCAGGTGATTTCTCTACCAACCTTGGCTCCACCCCCTCCTCTGAGGAAAGAGGGCTCCATACCCTCGACATTTCGAGATGTCTCAGGATTTACCTGGAACGCTCCAAGGTATTTAGGAAGGATGAAAACCTCCTTATCCTTTTTCCGGTACCCATAAGGGGAGGAAAGCCTCTAAGCCCTCCATCAGCCGATGGATTAAGGAGGCAATTCGGGAGTCCTATGTGTCTCAGGGTTCTGAGCCCACTGAATTTGTAAGGGCCCACTCTACTCGAGCAGTGGCCACTTCTTTTGCAGAGAGAAGCTCGATTCCATTGGACGTGATCTGTAAGTCAGCTTCTTGGAGTTCTCACTCCACTTTTATTTCACACTATAGAGTGGATTCTAGAATACATAGTTATTCTTCCTTTGGCCGGACAGTATTGTCTTCCGCCAGGCACGAGGACCCTCCCATGGGGGTTTCTACTTGCTAAATCCCCATTTGTGCCACTGGTTAGGACGTAAGGGAATCGTTAATTTCTAACGATAATTTGTTTTCCCTTAGTCCTAACAGTGGCACACAAATATCCCCCTTAGTTAGATTGTTATTATTTTGTCTACTTGTAATTACACGAGGTCCTGGGGGTCACGCCCCCTCTTTATTGGGGGCAGGGAGGGCGTGTGTAGATGGTATCTCATGTGTTTAATGTTATGTTCATTAAACATTCCACCTGTCCTAACCAGTCCACAGGGGCAGAATACCCCATTTGTGCCTCTGTTAGGACTAAGGGAAAACAAATTATCGTTAGAAATTAACGATTCGCGTTCGCCTCAACGGGCGAACACATGCGATGTTCGGTCCGCCCCCTATACATCATCATTGAGCAAACTTTGACCCTGTACCTCACAGTCAGCAGACACATTCCAGCCAATCAGCAGCATACCCTCCCTCCCAGACCCTCCCACCTCCTGAACAGCATCCATTTTAGATTCATTCGGAATTTGCAGTCTTAGTGAGAGGAGGGAGAGTGTAGTTGCTGCTGATTTAATAGGGAAATCGATAGCTAGGCTAGTGAATTCAGTGTCCACTCCAGTCCTGAAAGACTCATCTGATCTCTGCTGTAAGGACAGCGTCCTGACAGCACCCCAAAAAGCCCTTTTTAGGGCTGCAACATTAGTCTGCTTTTTTTTTTCTCCATATACATATTGCAGTTGCCTGGCGTGCCTGTGTGTGAGGAGCTGCAGGCCCACAGACTGTAGTGTGCCCACTGCCAGTGCCCACCGCTGTCATCCCGTGTGGCACAGGACTTTGCATCAAAAAAAGGCATTTCATTTTTACACTTTAATCTAAGGTTAGTTGCCTGCCAGTGTGTGTGAGGCCGACTTCCACTGACTGTAGTGTGCCCACTGCCAGTGCCCACCACTCATACCGGCTGGCACAGGACTTTGCATAAAAAAAAGCCATTTAATATTTACACTTTAGTCTAATTTCAGTTGCTTGCCTGCTGTCAGTGTGTGTCAGGCCCACTTCCACAGACTGTAGTGTGCCCACTGTCAGTGCCAACCACTGATACCGGGTGGCACAGTAGCTTGCCGATAAATAAGGCATTTCATTTTTAGACAGTAGTCTAAATTCAGTTGCTTGCCTGCTGCCAGTGTGTGTCAGACCCACTTCCACAGACTGTAGTGTGCCCACTGCCAGTGCCCACCCCTGTCATCCCGTGAGGCACAGGACTTTGCATCAAAAAAGGCATTTAATTTTCACACTTTAGTGTAATTTCAGTTGCTTGCCTGCTGCCAGTGTGTGTCAGGCCCACTTCCACTGACTGTAGTGTGCCCACTGCCAGTACCAACCACTGATACCGGGTGGCACAGTAGTTTGCCGATAAATAAGGCATTTCATTTTTAGACAGTAGTCTAAATTCAGTTGCTTGCCTGCTGCCAGTGTGTGTCAGGCCCACTTCCACTGACTGTATTGTGCCCACTGCCAGTGCCAACCACTGATACCGGGTGGCACAGTAGCTTGCCGATAAATAAGGCATTTCATTTTTAGACAGTAGTCTAAATTCAGTTGCTTGCCTGCTGCCAGTGTGTGTCAGGCCCACTTCCACAGACTGTAGTGTGCCCACTGTCAGTGCCAACCACTGATGCCGGGTGGCACAGTAGCTTGCCGATAAATAAGGCATTTCATTTTTAGACAGTAGTCTAATTTCAGTTGCTTGCCTGCTGCCAGTGTGTGTCAGGCCCACTTCCACAGACTGTAGTGTGCCCACTGCCAGTGCCCACCACTGATACCGGGTGGCACAGTACCTAGCACGCGTAGTACCACTTATCTAAAAAAAAAAATGACAGGCAGAGGCAGGCCACCCCGCAGGGGCCGTTGTGGTCGTGGTGCTGTGTTTTCCACTGTCCCTGGAATAATGCCTAGTGTTCAGAGGCCACGTACCCTGAACCCGAAAAATTCTGAGGACCTAGTTGACTGGCTTAGACAGGACACCCAATCTTCAACAGCTTCCGCTAAGAACCTTGACGCACCATCCTCTTCCAGCTCAGCTTCGGTCACCTGCTCTCAAGTTACCACTCGCCCACCCGCCGCTGATAGGAATAGTACTAGTTAAGACACCACTCATATAGGGTGTCACAGCACATTGCTCTGTGCACGCGCAGTGCCCCAATTTGGGAGTATGAGGACCGACCAAGCTGCTTTTTCCATCTCCCGGTTCCTGAAATCAATTCAGTTTGGAGTATGAGAGTTTGGTCTGTCACTGTGAAGGCAGTCGAAGGTACCCAGCCTAAATTTTTTTTCACAAAAGGCAATCCCTGATATGGGATGTAACAGGGATTAAACTGATGAGAATAGTACTACAGAAAATACCACTCATATCAGGTGTGACAGTAAATTGCACGGCGCAGACGCAGTGACCGTGGATTAAAACAGAGTGGAGGGAGCCAGCGTTTTTTTAACCATCTCCCCGTTCGAAAAATCAATTCAATTCACCTTTCGGGGACCCTTGGTGTTGTACGTGGCTGGGTGGAGGAAGAAACCTTCAATGACATCACCTGGACGTGGCTAGCTTGGTATCCAACCTTGTGCAAATGGGGAGTTTGCGGTTGTGCAAATGAACTGTTTGCGGTTGTTTGCGGTGCATTAAAAGGGGAGTTTGGTCTGTCAATGTCTGTAAAGTGTGCGTAACCCTTACACTACCTGATCGATACAACATCATACCTGATCGTATACACACACTGGATGTTTTAAAGCACGTTATTCCAAACAATTTAGGAATGTTAGTTGATTTATGCCCTTTATGGATTAAAACCCGACTCTGCGTCCACTACGTAATTTTCCGGCATGCCACAGTCCAGGTGTTAGACCCCTTGAAACAACTTTCCCATCACTATTGTGGCCAGAAAGAGTCCCTGTGGGTTTTAAAATTCGCCTGCCAATTAAAGTCTATGGCGGTTCGCCTGGTTCGCCCGTTCGCGAAAGTTCGCGTTCGCTGTTCGCGAACGGAAAATTTTATGTTCGCGACATCACTATTTGTCACTGCTAGTGACTAGTTTGTGTATCAGGTATGTATTGTGTGTTTCTGAACATGTGTACGGAATGCGTTGTGTGAATCTGTGTTTGTATGTGTAAGGGCTTCAAGCTGTGTTTCTGTGCACATGAGGGGTGCATTATGTGTGTGTGTGATGGATGTGAATCCCCCCTCACCTTCCCTGTCACTTTTTCTCAACCCCCCCCCCTCCATTTTCACTCTCTACCCCTTCTTGTCCATCTCATTCCCCCCTTCTTGTCACTGTCTTTCTCACCCCCCTCCCTTGTCACTCTCATTTCTCAGACCCTCCCTCCCCTGTCACTCTCATTTCTCAGCACCCCTCCCTCCCTTGTCACTCTCATTTCTCAGTCCCCCTCCCTCCCTTGTCACTCATTTCTCAGTCCCCCTCCCTCCCTTGTCACTCATTTCTCAGACCCCTCCCTCCCTTGTCACTCTCATTTCTCAGACCCTCCTCCTTCCCTTGTCACTTTCATTTCTCAGACCCCTACCTCCCTTGTCACTCTACCCCCCCCCCTTCCTTTTTGTCACTCTCATTACCCGCTCCCTTGTCACTCTCTTTCTCAGCACCCCTCCCTCCCTCATCACCTTGTTACACTCCTTTCCCCCACCCCCTCTCCCTTGTCACATTGATATACTCATCCCCCCCCCCTACTCCCCTAGTGTAGCGTGGCGTAACTCTATGAGATCCACGGTACAGGAGCATTTGTTTCCTGTACCCGGCCAGACTGATAGGAAGCGCACACTAAGTGAGCACTTCCTGTCAGTCCGGCCGGGTACAGGATGCAGGAAACAAAAGTTCCTGTACCGCGGACCAGACAGAGCTTGGCCACGCTACACTGTCAGTCCCTCTCTTCATCCACAGCAGCCTCCTTGCGTCTCCACTGGGAGGAGGTGGCGGCTCCATGCAGAGCCGTGAGAATTAGCAAAAACACCCGGCGGGCCAGATTAGTGTCCTCGGCGGGCCGCATGTGGCCAGCGGGCCGTAGTTTGAGGACCTCTGGTCTAGACAACGCTCTGCGAGCTGAACAGCCTGGACTCCAGAATGATGTATTGTAGTAAACCAGAAGAGGGATTTGTGTGCACATGCTGATGTATTTAGCTCACAGAGCATTACCTACACTGGATACACCTGTATTGTCTAGGCAATGCTCTGCAAGCTGAATAGCCTGGACTCCAGACTGATGTATTGTAGTAAACCATCAGAGGGATTTTGGTGCAGGTGCTGATGTATTTAGCTCGCAGAGCATTACCTACACTGGATACAACTGTATTGTCTAGGCAATGCTCTGCGAGCTGAATAGCCTGGACTCCAGACTGATGTATTGTAGTAAACCAGCAGAGGGATTTGTGCAGCAGATGCTGATGTATTTAGCTCACAGAGCATTACCTACACTGGATACAACTGTATTGTCTAGACGATGCTCTGCGAGCTGAATAGCCTGAACTCCAGACTGATGCATTGTAGTAAACCAGCAGACGGATTTGTGCAGCAGATGCTGATGTATTTAGCTCGCAGAGCATTACCTACACTGGATACACCTGTATTGTCTAGGCAATGCTCTGTGAGCTGAATAGCCTGGACTCCAGACTGATGTATTGTAGTAGACCAGCAGAGGGTTTTGTGCAGCAGATGCTGATATATTTAGCTCGCAGAGCATTACCTACACTGGATACACCTGTATTGTCTAGGCAATGCTCTGCGAGCTGAATAGCCTAGACTCCAGACTGATGCATTGTAGTAAACCAGTGGAGGGATTTGTGCAGCAGATGCTGATGTATTTAGCTCACAGAGCATTACCTACACTGGATACACCTGTATTGAACTAGTCAATGCTCTGTGAGCTGAATAGCCTGGACTCCAGACTGATGTATTGTAGTAAACCAGTAGAGGGATTTGTGCAGC
Organism: Bufotes viridis; assembly: GCA_033119425.1. Taxonomy (NCBI): domain Eukaryota; kingdom Metazoa; phylum Chordata; class Amphibia; order Anura; family Bufonidae; genus Bufotes; species Bufotes viridis. The sequence continues at coordinate 406,509,193 of CM065590.1, read as the reverse complement.
AGATGCTGATGTATTTAGCTCACAGAGCATTACCTAGACTGGATGTATTGATTTTTGAGATCAGGACTAGGAATGGACGGCCTTGCAGGCTGTGAATGTAAATAAGAATGTTCTCATTTACTGACAGCAATCATATTTCTTGTCAACTGGGAGTAATTGAATAGAGTATATTGGCTAGTTGTACAACTTTTCATTTATACAGCAAGTAACTATTTTTTGCATAAAAACAGAAATTGACTGCATTTCACCTTTCCGTGAAAAACATTGAGGAATCTTTGGTGTTACAGGCAAAGAGAGATGCAGAAGCAGAGACAGAGCGGCGACTTTCTGAAAAGGCCACAGAGATGAAAGCTGAAATGGATGTGAAAATTGCAGGTGAGGCAAAATATTTAAATTTATTTTTTCCAGACCATTAGACATATTTTTAACAGACTGAAAGCCAAATGTCAGGTTGAAGTGAAGCGGTGTGTCACAGCAGGTAGGCATGAATAGGCTAGGGCTGCGGTCCAGCTTCACACTGTCCATGTGTCTCCTACAGCAATGATTGTCAATGTGCCCAATACGCCCTTTATTTGTCTATAACCTGCTGCTGTTAGGTGTCATAATTCCCAATAGCTGCTGGCAATCACTTCTGTAATACATTACAATACAGAACTATGCTTTTCTCTGTTACACTGACAATTAAGCCCTCACGTAAGAGCAAAGTCATCCGAGCCTACCAATTTCTGCAGGACTGGCTGACCATCTCGTGTGTTTGGGACTTTCGAAATCTCATGTACACAGTGCGGACATTTTCAGCTTAGAAATTGAACTGTGACGTGGATTTAAAAATCGCAGCATGTCAATTGTTTGTGTGGATTTTCTGAGCAGATTTAACCCTTTGCAATGCAAAGGTTGAGTGAGATCTGCATCAAAGCTGCATCAAAATCCACGACAAAGTCCACAAGTGACGCATGCGTATTTTGGTGTGGAAACACGAACACCCGCACATTGTGCATGTAGCCTTAAACTTTGTAGCATGCTGCTAGCTGGTAGTTTGATGCAGTGGTGTGCCTAGGGTGTTTGGCACCTGGGGTGGGTACTTTCTCTGGCACCCCCCGATCCCCAATACAGTAGTATTGCCCTCATTGTACAGCCTTCACAGTAGTTTTGTTGTGTGCCCCCTCACAGTAGTTATGCCCACATTGTGCCCTCTAATAGTAGTTACTCTAATAGTAGTTATGCCCACATTGTGCCCTCTCACAGTAGTTATGTCAACATTGTGCCGCCCTGACAGTAGATATGCCCCATAAGTGTCCCTTTCATAGTTGTCATGCCCTCTTTGTGCCCCCTTCACAGTAATAATCCCCATTGTGCCCCCTTCACAGTAATAATCCCCACTGTGCCCCCTTCATAGTAATATTCCCCATTGTGCCCCCTTCATAGTTATAATCCCCATTGTGTCCCCTTCATAGTAATAATCCCCATTGTGTCCCCTTCATAGTAATAATCCCCATTGTGTCCCCTTCATAGTAATAATCCCCATTGTGTCCCCTTCATAGTAATAATCCCCATTGTGTCCCCTTCATAGTAATAATCCCTTGTGCCGCCTTCACAGTAATAATGTCCATTGTGCCCCCTTAATAGTAGTAATGCCCATTGTGCTTGTAATGCCCTCTGTGCCACCTCCATAATAGAAATCCCCATTGTGCCCCCTTCACAGTAATAATGCCCACTGTACTTCCTTCACGGTAATAATGCCTTCTGGCTCTGTGCCCCCTCCATAGTAGAAATGCCCATTGTGCCCCCTTCACATTAATAATGCCCTCTGTGCCTCCTCCATAGTAGTAATGCCCTCTATGCCCCCTCCATAGTAGTAATGCCCTCTGTGCCCCCTCCATAGTAATAAAAAAAAAAAAAAAACTCAGTAACTACTCACCTTGTCCCGTTCCTGAGGCTCACAGTCCTCTCTTCCCTGCAGGCACAGATCGCTCTGCAGCACTGAGTGGGCGGAATGTATGCAGATTTCCTGGCTGCAGGCTCCACCCACACATCTGTATTGATGGAAGCGCTCATTGCTTCTGGCTCCCCCCAGAGAGACGACACCCGAGGCTGATGCCCCCCCCCCCCACCCCTTAGTATGCCACTCGTATGATGTATTAGTCACATGCACGCTTCTCTTGCCCTCCACCTCCTGATTGACAGGATTCTCCACAGTAATAGGGCCTCAAAAGAGGGCATTAAAACTGAATTGACAGGTTCCCTTTAATCGTCTGGGATCAGAGTTATCACCAGTCTCATTCACTCCAGGTATATCTAGCAATCACCTCCAACTTTCAGTGAGGGACACATAGAATGAAAAATAATAGTATGTATGTATTTATTAGTCTTTTATGTTGTGTTTTATATTTGTCTTGGTTTTTGAATAGGAATAACGTTGAGTTTTTTTGTCCCACAGAACTGCAGAAATCCTTTGAGAAAGAAAAGGCCTCACTTACAGTAAGCAGTGAAAAATGATTGTAACCTAGACCGCTGCCCTCTCAAACAGCTGATCGGCAGGGATCCCGGATGTCGGACCGCCACCGATCAGATACTAATTACCTATTCAGGGATAGGTCGTCAGGGAAAAAAAAACTCTTGGAAAACCCCTTTAAATATGCTTTAAATGTCAGTGATGGGCATTGGCGGATTTGGCATTTCTGTCTGCCCCCCCTCCCCAGGTCACAGTGCCAAGCTCTGTTCCTGTTGCACCGTTAATCTCTGCGCCATTGGCCCACTAAGCCTCACTTTAAGCTAAGCACATCCTGGGCACATCTGCTACTGCTGTACAGCTGGGAAGCTGGCCCTTGCGCGGCTGCACAGGCGGTATGTCTGCCCCTTTTTTTGCTCTTTAGCCGACCACTTGTGGCCAGCAGGGGGCCCCCTCATCTCGGGGGCCTTAAGCATTTGCATGGTATGTGTGGTGTAAAGTCCACTCCAGTGATGGGACTGCCTCCTTTCACCACTTCCCTTCAGATCTACGTATCTGTTGCTCAACTACAGTTGTAGGAAAATGATGAACTTTAAAAAAACGGGAGGAGATCGCTAAAGGCTGTACCATCATGCTGCTGTGTGTACCATTGTGTTTAAAGTGTCAGCAGGTCCCTGATATGTTATTTCTAATGATTTATTATAACCATATTTGATTCCCTTAAATTGCTTTGTTTTTTCAAATTACAGTCTTCAGAAAAACTTTTCTAGTCCCTGGTCCTCTGTCGGGTAGTGACGTGACTGCACATGTATTAAATACACTAATTATTTAATATACTGTATCTGCTCTTTATAGGAAACCATCACTGACCTAAAAAGCCAGTTGGAATCCTTTTTACAAAAAATTCAGCAAAGTGAGGAATCGGCCTTGAAACAAAACTACGAAAGACATATTAAGGTACAAAACCTGAATCATTTTCTTATTAAAATAACCAAGTTCCACAATTGGTACCAGCGCAGTTGCCAGTGCGGTACCGCCACCCGTTTCCAATGATACTGTTAGCAGTGTAGGGACACTTCCTATTGACAAGGGGAAAGATAATTCCCACTTCATATCTTTCCATGAGGAATAACAGATGAATGGCACAGTGTAGAGTTCTAAGAAAAGATGCTCCAGAATTTGTATTAATTACTTCAGAGGCACAGCAAGCAGCGCTGCGTTATGTTTACATAAGTCCATGCTGCATTTACGGTGTAAGTGCGCAGTTTAGTCCTCACGCTTGGCAAGTCTATGTTCCGACCGGTGGGCTTTGTGCTCTGTTTATTCCCCTGCAGTGTGTTACTCATTGATATTCACAGCGTAGTTATTTTAGTGCACAATGCAGTAATCCTATTCCTTTCATAATCTGTCCGCACTTAGGTGTGTTTTGCATTCCTCGCCTCCCTCTTGTCATGCACATGGAGGCTTAAAGGGCCCCGAGTGTATTTTTGGAGCCAGCGTTTTTTATAAGGTCAAAAGTTTAAAAAGGAAGAGTTCTCGTTCTTTTCTCTAATTATTTTTTTGCCTTATGTAATGTCTACTTGATTCCGCTGTTTGTTTGGACGCTGGAACCTGTTAAATTTCAGTATTCATCATATTGTACGAGTACTCCCATCCTCTCGGCTGAACTCAAACTCCTAATGTAGGCAGGGACCAGCAACCTTCGGCACTCCAGCTGTTGTGAAACTACAACTCCCAGCATGCTCATTTCACTTCTGTGAGAGTTCAGAGAACAGTCATGCAAGTGTGCATAATGGGAAACACCATTTTATTTTACAATCTTCAACACTGAAATTGCAACACCAAGAAGGACGAGCCATAAGGTCACTAAGATCCGCAGATGATCAAATTTTTAAGCACCTAGCTCCAAACTGTGGCATGTGGGAGGGGCATAAAAGCCAGATTGGAAGCAAAGTTTTTTAGCCACATGAAACCTCAAAAATCAGATCAAGTCATGTGGGATGATTGTGCGATGCCTCCTGTTCATCGTTGTGCTAGTCATGACCACTTGTCACAGACTGAGAGGGACAGAATCCTTGAACTAAGAGACCTTGGTGTATCACTCCAGTAGATCACTACATGCCTAGAGCGAGATGTCAGCACTGTTCAACATTATGTCTCCCGGGTGTTGAGAAACAGCAACGAACTGGAATGAAAGCAAGAGGTGCACAGAGGTGAACCACGGCATGGACAAACTGACTAGCAGAATGGGGCAGAGTGATCCTTTCTGTACTGCAAGTTAAAAGTGGACATCATCATCCCAAGCCTTGGGCGGCAAACAGTGTCTACACTAACCATCAGAAGGAGTTTGCATGACATTGGGCTACGAGTCAGACATCCAGGGGCAGGTGGTCCATTGACTTCACACCACCGCTCTGAAAGGCTAACATGGTGTATGGTAACATAGGAGTGGAGGCTGGAATAGAGGTCTATCCTCTTCAATGAGGAGTCCCGCTTTTGTCTTGGATGCAATAGTAGCTGGAAATTGGTCTGAAGACCATGTGGGCAACACCATGAAGAGGCAAGGGAAGGTCATACCGGTCTTACTCCCGGGATTATGGTGTAGGGTGACTTAATGGAGACGTGCCATACACCTGCACATCATTGTGCATGTTGCAGTGTCAGGGTCGTGCACAGTGACATACAGGTGTACAGAGCGTGACTGCTGCAGCCAATCACTGTCCTCAGCATTAGACCACTAAGGATACTGATTGGCTGCAGCAGTCGCATGCCATATACCGACATGTCACCGCTGCGGCTTGTAAACAAGCAGCGACAGAAGCCCCGGAGCAGTGCTGCACAAAAACAGCGCTGGAGAAAGGGGAGAGTATAGCTTTTTTAAGATTTTTAATTATCTTGGTCAACCCCTTTAATACAGAGCTTCAAATTCAAAGCATAGACGTAGAGTGACCCTGGGTTCAGACCTGAGCGTTTTGAAGCCTAGCGTTTTCTGGGCGTTCAAGACGGGCGTTAACGCGCATTTTTTTCAAGCGTTTTGGTAAATAGTGTAGGCGCGTTTGACGCGCGTATATGTGATTGACTGCATAGTTGGCCAATGACCAAACAGCCCTCGCTATATATAGTTTGGCCAATCTGAGTGCTTTAGAGGTGTGAAATTCCATGGTGGCTGATCCAGCATGTTGCAAACTTTGAAAAACGCGCGTCCATAGGCGCGTTTTACGCTGCACAAACGCCCGAACAACACGCGTATCGCGTTTCCCATTGAAGTATATTGGCACCAAACGCTCGAAAAACGCCCGAATTAACGCAAACATACATGCTTATGCGTCAGATGTTTTTAGGCGCGTTCGAACGCGCGTAAAAACGCGCAAGTGTGAACCACCCCCATTGGAATGCATGGTTCCTGTACTGTTGTGCGTTTTTTTGCGCGTTCGAACGCGGCGTTTTACGCGAAAGTGTGAACTGAGTGTTAGAGGATTGTAAGCTCTTGCGAGCAGGGCTCTCACTTCTAGCATTCGATTTGTGTATTCGTGTTTAACGCTGTGATGTCTGAATTAGTTTGTACATGTACCCTTTGAATTGGAAAGTACTGCAGAATATATTGGCGCTGTATATAAATGAAGATTATTATTATAAGATACAATTCTGGCTGCCTGCAGTCGTCACGTGGGGAAGCTTACTGTTTATAGGTTTTGAACGTTACAGTATAATGAAATCCAGGCATAAAGTGCCCTCTAGTGGTGGATGCACACAATCAGAATCTTATAATTCATATCCTAATGATAAATCATCAATAGGGGTCCGACTCTTTGCATCCATAGTGAATAGCTGATTCCATTGGCTACAGCAGTGTTTCCCAACCAGTGTGCCTCCAGCTGTTGCAAAACTACAACTCCCAGCATGCACGGACAGCCTTTGGCTGTGCAGGCATGCTGGGAGTTGTAGTTTTGCAACATCTGGAGGCACACTGGTTGGGAAACACTGGGCTACAGCCCCAGACCCAAGCATAATAATACACAGCTTCGCACACTGTCTAGTGGCCGTATCTGGTTACTACAGTGCTGCTCTCATGGACTTGAGAGAAGCGCTGCAGTAACTAGACAAGGTCACTACACAGTGTGCAGAGATAAGTACTGGAAAACCTCAGTAAAGGGGTTGTCCAGGCTTGAAGCAGACAACCCCTGGAGTCCTAGCCTCTACCCCCAACATAAAAAACCCCACTCACCTGACCGCAATCCAAACGCTGTTACATTCCTGGATTCTTTCGGTCCCCGCAGGACCGGGAAATAGCTTGGTCCAGTGACTGCTGCAGCCAGTCACAGGCCTCAGCAGTCACATCACCTTGAATGATACATCACAGCCAATGGACACAGGTTGGGACTTCAGGAGTTGTTGGCTCCAAGCCTGGACAACCCTTCTAACAATATGGTTGGACAGGGGATTTGACCCTCTGCATCATGTATCATTATGTAAAAATACATCCTATATTAGGAAATTAATTAGCATAGAGTTATGGTTCTTTAAAAGGGGTTTTCAAGGTGTTTAATATTAATGACCTATCCACAGAAATGGTCATCAATATCTGATCGGTGGGGTCCGACTCCTGGCAACCCTACTGATCAGCTGTTTGAAGGACAGCACTTTCCTTGACCTTAGATGTCACATTTATCAGTTGCATATCCTAGGAGAAGCTCAGTCCCATTCAAGTGAATATGCCTGAGCTGCAATACCAGGCCCAGCTGCCTTTGCACTTGGTAAGCTATGAGGAGGCCGCAACGCTCATTGGAGTGCTGTGGCCTCTTCAAACAGTTGATCATTGGGGATGCTGGGTGTTAGACCCCCATCGATCAGAAATTGGTGGTCATCAACATAGAAGACTTGGGAAAACCCCTTTAATGACACGCTGGATACCATGTAGGACTGGTAGCATTGGGGAATTTGAATGTCCCCATACGCTGGGGCCTCACTTCTGCTGTGGCAGCCAGTTAGATGTCTGCCAGCTGTAGGTTTGCAGCAGAGCTATACAAGAATCATCTTGTCATTTAAATTCCAGTGCATTGTGCTATTTAGAATACTTGTATACGTATTTCAGCCATTAAGGTCAATGCTTTTCCTTTGTTCTCCAATGATATCACCTTTCTGGTATTTACTAAGGATTATGGGAGCCCTGGTGAGTTCTGGGAACAAGAACTGCACAGCTTATACTTTGTGATTGAAATGAAGAGCAACCTGAACAGGGAAAAAGACAAGAAGCTACTGAACCAGCAAGTCATGGTGAGATATATCCTATACTGACCTCCTAATGCACTATCATGATGCATGCAGGGGTGCACCACCAATGAGGCCAGGTGAGGCGATCACCCCAGGCAGCACGAGGGGGGCAGCAGAAGGGCCATGGGCTGAAGGGAAGGGGTTAGGTTAAGAAATTGGCATTAGGGAGGGAGGGGCACCGTTTCAGTTTTCGTCTCAAGCAGCAGAAAGGCTAGGTGTACCCCTGGATGCATGCACATACTGCCATGCAGCTGAGTGATTCAAAATCTCTGCTTGGGGAAGTGAATTGAACCTGACCGTTTGCCATGCACTTGTCCGAGCATGCATGTGTCTTGAATGGGGAGAGGGGAGGAAGCAATTACTAGAAATAGATATCTGATGGTGGTTTATCTCCTTGAGAACAAATGCTTCTGGCAAGGGCCCTATTAGACTGCCGATGTTCAAGCCTTGTGAGCGCCAGTGGATGATAAATCCATTGGCACTTGTTTGCAGCGGCTTGATTACACAGGCTGAATCAAACTAAATGTGGGAGGAACAATTGTTACTGCAGTTGTCCCTCCCTTATTCAGTTCCGTTAATTAGGAGCAGTACATTTTTGATTACACTGCGAGATTTTACAGGCCAGTTTTTGGGAACGAGCAATTGAACTCTGCGTCAGGAGGCCCCCATACACATTAGATAGCGAGAATTGCTTTGCAAATCATGGTTCCTGTGGAAAATATAACTTTGTTTAATTTATGTAATCTGGGAGCTGCATTCAGAAAGACTTAATATAGGCATAAGATACAGACCATCATGTGAATTGAACTTAGGTCACCAAACAATCCAATGATGTCCATTTGAATGAGGCCTTTTGCTATTTATAAGGTGGAACTGGCCCACTGTTGTACCAGATGATCCTCAGGTGGACCAATGGTTCCTGAAGGTCCAGCAGAAGACCACCCAATCTGAAACAGACATTGTAGCCAATCATTTGTTTCTACGAACAATGCTTGGTGAATTTCTATAGGATCCAGTTATAAGTTGATGTGCATGTGTTCTGTATAGATGGGGCAGGACCATGAGCATGGTTTCATCTGGTGGGTCCAAGAAAACCCAATTTATAGCTCATTAATTCTATCTGTTTTTGGCAGATGGAGAGAATCCTTACACTGGAGGAGAAAGTGAAGATGCTCCAGCAGGAGAATGAAGCCCTTCAAGAACAGACACAGAATCACTCCACCATTGCGATGTGAGCTCTGCATTGAATTGTATTACATACATTTCAGCTTTGCATTGTTAGATTTCTGTCCAGGAGTTTTGCATATTCAGGACCACAAAAATCTCTCAATTAAATTGAATCCATTAATAAATCCTTCCCACAGCAATGCTCGGCTTTCCACAAAGCACACGATACATCTGTGGCTATCTGGACCTACCATTAGAGGAAGCAGGTGGATTTATATATCTTTTCCTGCCCGAGTTTTATGTCATATGTCCTTGCAAAATGGCAATTCAGTAGCCCAGAATGTACCTGGTATGTCCTTGCTGCTGTTGGCTTGTTTTAAAGTTGACAATCTCAGATTTAAAACAGGATCAAGATCAAGGCTCTATCCATAACACACCTCAAGTTAGAGCCCTTAGATTGGGGTCTCGGTGAAAGCTGCTTATACCTGCATCTTTCATTCCTGACTAGATTTTTAAGTGCTCTATCTCACAATTTATCTCAGATAGAGCCTCAATCTTGGTCTTGTTTTAAAGGTGAGACTGTCAAACCTGGCATGAATCTATAGCTTTTACACAGCCTGAAGAAAGCCAGTAGAAGTCAGCCCTCCTCTCCTCAGTCAGCTGAGTTGTCAGCCAGCCTGGAGTGCAGTGGGAGAGTGCTTACAGGCTGCACAGAGGAGAGAGTTACTGAACATGTCCCCCGAGGGAGGATAACATGGACTTCTTTGCATGTTATCAGTCCCCCTTTTCCCATCATTTAGAAAGCATACTTGTTATCTGATTGTCACATATGGGTGGTCTTTTTTTTTTTTACAGAAAAGCGCTATGAAGACTGTTTGCTTAATCACCTCTCTGTGCCCAATTAGACTGTTTATTGGCGTTATGATCCAGGCGTTTACGAGCGTCCAGATCACAGCACCAAACACAGGAGTTTTGCATATTCAGGACCACAGAAATCTCTCAATTAAATTGAATATATAAGGCCCCATTCACACGTCCGCAAATAGGTCCGCATCTGGACCCATTCATTTTCAATGGGGCCGGACATGAAACTTCCAGTCCGCAGCTCCGCAAAAGATAGAACGGGTCCTATTCTTGTCCGCAGCTTGCGGACAAGAATAGGCATTTCTTTGGGGGGTGCCGGCTGGGTGTGTTGCGGATCCGCAACACACCACGGACGTGTGAATGGAGCCTTGTTCTGCTTTCCACAAAGTTGCAAACACACAAGCATAATAATAATTCCATTATACACTGTCCTGTCCCCGTCTTGTCCATATCCTATCTTTTAGGTTTAAAATATGCTGATGGTTTCTTAAGAGATACTGGCTGTAGTAATAGCAATAACTATTATCACTAGTGATATATCTGGAATATGAAAAAATGTAATCTGTCAGAAAATACATTTTTGCTCACTGACTGTTGCCATAAAAAATAATTTTTAATTACTGCAGCTTTCCTTTTTTTTTTCAAGCAGCAGTATTCAGACACTTTTCAGACAGGTGTAAAGGTACTTTCGCACTAGCGGCATAGCTATCCGGCAGGCTGTTCCGGCGGGTGAAAAGCCTGCCGGATCCGCCATGCCGTAAGTACCCGTGCACTGCCGTGCTACAGCGCAGCATGGCAGTGCACGGCCAGAGATCGCCGGACTAAAAGTATTGCAGGTCCGACTTTTTAGTCTGGCAATCTTTGCCGTGCACAGACGTGCTGCGCGGTAGCGTCGCCCCCTCGCCCTATTATAGTCAATGGTGACGAAGCGGCAGCACTGCAGTGCACGGGTCCTTGCGGCATGGCGGATCCGGCAGGCTGCCCACCCGCCTGAACAGCCTGCTGGATAGCTATGCCACTAGTGTGAAAGTACCCTTAGAGGGGATTTTTTGTGACCATATTATGGATGCCTAACCCAGACCTCCCGCAGTTTGTCAGAACTAAAAGTATGGCACTGACAACTCATTTTCTGATGAACTACAGTAGGTTAAAGTGTCATGTCTATAATACGGGAGTAATAAAACAGCATGTAGACTTATATGGTGTCATGATCACGTACAGATACAACATGACAGGCCACGAAGGGCACTCTGGCATTTACAGCACCCGTGACCTTGGATGTGACTGTAAGGTGGGACTCCGTCCCCACTCTCTACTAAGATAGAAGTGAACCCCCAAACACATTCACACACAACGCTGTTACAATTCGTCAGTACGGCCAAATAAATACCCTGGTTACAGGTGCAGAACATTCACAGGAACGCGCTGTGTTCTAGCATGCGACATAGAGGCCAGCACACTGCCCTTCAATGGTAACACAGCAAAGAATGACTTATTAAATTTAAGATTTATTAAACAAAAATGTACTGTGATAAAAGGTTACAGAAAGATGACAAAAAAGGACATATATATAGTACAGAACTAAAAGGGATAAAATAATGAATTGTACACCAATTAGATCAGTGATTAGATTAGTAGGCGCCATAGCCACCGGGTGCCTGCTGTTTTAACCCACACGCCTTTAACCCCTCAGATGCCATGGTCACATGAGACGTTACGCTTCCGTTTTAAGAGCGATGGTAGTCTATACAAGGTTATTCACACAGCAGTTTTTTTGACAGCCAGTGAATAACGTACGTCAAAAAATACAACCTGTCCTATTTTGTCCATTTTCACTGACCAACAGCCCCCATACAGTTGAAGGGGACCATTTTTAACGTTCCTTCCCGATGCTCTGCTGCTCGTTCAGTGGGGGTTAAGCGCTGCATTTACATACACCTCCACAGTATGAGAAAGGGATAGCTATTGCGATTGCTCGTCCTCATACAGCTGCATTGTCTAAACGGCGATCATGCTGCCCATAATTTATGTGCCTGCACTAATTAATCATTTCACCATTTACAAGGGCAGATCATCAGGAACATTCGTTCCCAATAATCTACCCGATTTTATCTGGATGTGTAAATCCACCTATAGAAATGCCTAGGTTTTTAAAGGAGCTGTATAAGCAAAGCTTTAGGAAACTTAGAATCAAGACTTAATGCAAAGTTAAGTTATGTTTTATCCCAGATGGATTGGTACAACATAAATTAATTGTAAAGGCGGACATAGCCTTTCTACTCAACCATGCATTGTGCTCCACCTAGTGGCAACTCCAGGAAACTGCTCTAATACAGGAGAAGCAATGTGGTGCAAGGCACCATTCTCACCTTGGGCCTCATGAAAGTTGTCAGGCCTGTCTCTAAGTTTTGTTTCTTTGTTAGAGACATTTCTACCCAATTTTCTGATTCTGGTATTGTGAAAATCCACATTATATTGAAGTTCTGTGCTGGATTATCAGATTTTCTGATGTAATGGATGTTGGATTTTATGATGTTCTTATGTAACTATGTTAGGAATTAATGCCGCCACCTCTGTTGTATTTCAGGTGCTTGACTGAGGAGCTTCTAAGCACTAAGGCTGCCCTGGAGAAGGAAATACAGCTCCGGGAACAGCTTCAACATGATAAAGAGCAGCACGTGTACCGGGCAGTCAGCGGAGACCCTTCCTTGCCATTCTCATTGTCTATTTCCTCCCAGGATGTGGCTGTTTTGGTGACTTAGACCAAAGACCAATGAAAAATAATGGACAAATTGTTCAAGCATTGTTTTATACTGATTGCCGTCTCTCCTGGATGGAGCCAGATATCGGATTTTATTTATTACTGTTAATTATATAATCAATAAACCCAGTTCTTGTCACTGGTGTCCATAACTGAACGAGTGCTTCACCCCCTCCACCGCTCGTAATCATCCTTCTTGTTACCCTGTCACTAATCCGGAACCGAAGAACACGACTGTCATTAAACTCTAGATTTCTACTTCTCTTTATTGTTGTTGTTGTGGCCACCATCGGTCAACATTGCTTTTATCATACTACATAAAAGGGAAGGCAAGCCAAAGTGGTCTTCTAATGCGTGAAAGATACGTGACAGAAGATCACATTGGTGAAGTCAGTCTCGGCCTACAACTTATCTGTAGAATGAAGGGGCTTTGTACGAAGCTAATACCCTTTTGCACTTGTGTCAGGTTTCTGGTGCCACAATTCTGTTAACAGTGCCCTCACAGGGGTATAAGCATTCTATAAAGGGCTTTCATTCTAGAAATTAAGATCAGACTTCACCAATATTTGTCTCTTTGTACATATAGGGGGAGATTTATCAAAACTGGTGTAGTTGCCTCTTGCAACCAAACATATTAGATGTTTTTGTCTTAGAAGTCCGATGTGCAAGATCGCTGAAAAAGGACTTTTATTCCCCTGCAGGCTGTATGTAAATAAGGTTTTTTTAAGTTAAGGGGCCAGCGGCTTTCTAGCTTGAAGTCAAGTTCACCGCACCCCCTTTACTCCCCTTTGCATTTGATTGACAGCCTTTGGTATACTTTCAGGCACGATTCCGTCCTAGATTTCGCACATGTGCTGTATGATTGCATTTCCGGTGCTTGCGGATTAATCCTTGCTGCACTGTACTCTGTGTGCTCCTGGTCCTGTGAGTGACATATATATGCGGCAATGTTCTGTAGTGCGCTCCCACACTTGGGTCTGTGCCTACAAGTACAGAACAGGAGGGATGAATGGGCAAGCACTGGAAATGCAATTATACGGCGTATGCGCAAAATCTAGGATGGAGTTGCTCCTGAAAGTATTCCAAAGGCTGTCAATCAAATGCAAAGGGGAGGGAAGGGGGTGTGGCGAGTTTGACTTCAAGCGAGAAAGCTGCTGCCCCCTTGACTATCGTGTCGCAGTCGCAGCATGTTGCAATGCGACACCATAGACTACAATTATAAAAATTGTCGCGCAACATTAATGCAACAAAATGTCGTGCGACAAATGTCATCGTGTGAACCTAGCCTAAAAGTGTTTTTTCAGCGATCTTGCGCATCGGACATCTAAGATAAAACCATCTTTAGAAACACGATGACAACATTTATAATGTAATGCTTGTGGTTTATGGTGCATCTTGTAGCCGACAGGTTCCCTTTAATGCTGATGACTTAGGGCTCATGCACACGACCGTATTTTTTTTTCCCTGTCTGTTCCGTTTCTTTTTGCTGATAGGATGCAGACCCATTCATTTCAATGGGTCTGCAAAAAATGCGGACAGCACACCATGGACTGCTCATTAACTGGAGGTGAAGCACGGCATTTACCTGCAGTGATCACCTCCATAGTATGAGGACAAGCGATCACTACTGCTATCACTCATCCCCATACAAAATCCTGTTTACACCGCACGATCTGCTTCCCCGGAACGACGATTGAGGTGACTGCACCTCCGATCATGTCACCCAATAGTTATCCTGAACATCGGACCATGTAAATCCACCTTTATTCACACAGCTAGTGTTCGGTCAGTGACTTTCATCAGTGATTGTGAGCCAAAAGCAGGGTGCACATTTACTATAACCCTCAGTTCACACTTGCGCGTTTTAGCGCTGTAAAACGCTCAACAGGAGAAAACTCCTGTTTCCCTACGGGCATGGTTCTCATCTGAGCGTTTTACAGCGCGTTTGAACGCGCTGTAAAATGCCCTACGCTCAAAGAAGTTCTTGAGCTTCTTTGGGGCGTTTTGTCGCGCGTTCGCACCCATAGACTTCAATGGGAACGCGCGTAAGACGCGCGTTTAACACGCATTGTGTAGATATGCCTTTTTCAATTGGTCTCCAGAATCACGAACGCGCGTATGACGCGCGTTTCCTATTTGCAAAAACGCACTGTAATACGCGCGTCTCAGAAACGCTCAGGTGTGAACCCAGGGTAATACTTGCACCTGCTTTTAGTCTAAAAAATGCAAGTTTTATAGAAATTGCGCCTGTCTGTTTTGGAGGTTTTTGTGCCTCGTTTGACTATTGATTTTTTTCAGAAATGTTCTAACTTTTGTGACTTTTTTCTGACTTCTCTATGTAGGTACGCCTTTTTTTGCACCTGAATTTGTAGGAAAAACAGTCTAATTTCTACTCCACCCCAGGGCTGGCATATTTATCTTCATCTGTTTTCAGTGGTGAAGCGCTACTTTTTTTTTTTTGCAGTAAAAGGCGCAATTTCATGGAGACATGCGACTTTTCTCTGCAAACATGCAACTTTTTTATACGCAAATTAAATTAGAGCAGTCTGTATGACGGTCGTGTGCAAGGGCCCTTAGAGCCAAATCTAGGTGCGGCTCTAAACACAGAACAGGTGCAGATCTTTCCCTTATTCCTGATCTGTGTGAAGGCTTCACACCTGGTTTTGGCTCACAATCACTGATGGAAATCACTGACTGAACACTGGCTGTGTGAATAACCCTGGGTTCACACCTGAGCGTTTTACAGCGCGTTCAAACGCGCTGTAAAACGCTCAAGACATGAAAACCAATGCATCCCTATGGGAGTGGTTCACACTTGAGCGTTTTACAGCGCGTAAAAACGCGCTGTAAAACGCCCGATGCATAAGCTCGTTCAGGAGCGTTTTTTTGGGCATTTGTCGCGCTTTTCCTCCCATAGACTTCAATGGGAACGCGCGTTAAACGCGCGTTTAACGCGCGTTAAGTGTAGAAATGCCCTTTTTTAATTGGTCTCCAGACCAATTAAAAAAAATCTCCAGAGTCACGAACGCGCGTAAAACGCGCGTTTCCTATTGCAAAAAACGCGCATAAAAACGCGCGACTAAAACGCGCGTAAAACGCGCGTCTTAGAAACGCTCAGGTCTGAACCCAGTGTAAGGCCTTACACTGACCGATGATCGCTAACGAGCATTCACATGAACACTTGTTAGCAATCATCTTGCAGTATAATACCGCCGCTAACGCTCGTCCATCGGACAATGATTTTCAGATTGTGCTTTCTTATAGCGATCTGCAAATGGCAAACCACTAGACAGTATGGGGATGTATGATGGCATAGCCATCGCTCCTCCTCATGCTGCGGAGGAAGTCGTTGCATGTAATAGCTGCGGTCTCCTCAGCTAGCAGGTGATTGGTGCGAGGGAACGCTTCCTGATCTGCCTGCCTAATACAGGCTTAAAGGGGTTCTGCACTTCTGATCGACGGGAGTCCGACATCCGGGACCCCCGCCGATCTGGTGTTTGAGAAGGCAGCAGCGCTCCAGGAGCGCTGCGGCCTTCTTACTGTTTACCGCCGGCCCAGTGACGTCACGACTAGTATCAATTGGCCTGGGCGGGGCTAAGCTCCATTGAAGTGAACAGAGCTTAGCCGCGCCCAGGACAGTTGATACTAGTCGTGACGTCACTGGGCCGTTAGTAAACAGTGAGAAGGCCGCAGCGCTCCTGGAGCGCAGCTACCTTCTCAAACAGCTGATCGACGGGGGTCCCGGGTGTCGGACCCCTGCCGATGAGATGCTGATGATCTATCCAGAGGATAGATCATCAGTTTAAACAAAGTGCAGAACCCCTTTAAGGCTTTAGTTAGGCTGCATCTCTGTATGAAAAATATTTGTCATTGAAGGCTAGATTTAAAAAAAAAAAAAGGCTAAATATAAGCAGGGTCTGTATTTTACAGTTTTTGTGGCAGATAAAGCATCAGAAATAACCACTTTTCTATGAGATTGTCAGTGCAGGAAAAAACTATGAAATATTTCATAAATTATTTTTTTTTGTTCAAGCTTCCATTGATATCTATTATGCATATAAGATGCAAGGGCCCACAATGCCTAATCAATTTAGTGTCAATTATTCTGCCCTGATTATTCTTTTATTTGTTTTATTTTCCAATTTCCTATTGGTTACATGGATATGTTGTGCTTAAAGGGTTTCTGTCATCAAGTTTTGACATTATAAGCTGTCTGACATTAGCTATGTGCTAATGTCAGAGCAGCTTGATAATGTCTTTTTTATAAAAATCCGATTTATATTTTGGCTGAAAAACGTACTTTTATAATATGTAAATTAGCCTCTAGGAGCAGGGGGGGCGTTGCCCTGCTCCTAGAGGCTCCGTGCGGCAACCTGCTGGCACGCCCCTTCTTACTTTGAGTGACAGTGCCGGGCAGCGATCCTCCGGCACTGTCTCCTTCTGAAATCCCGCGCCTGCGCCGCCGCTCTGTATTCGGCACAGGCGCGGTGAGCAGAGGACGCTGGTGCCTGCTGTCCTCAGCTCACCGCGCCTGCGCTGAATACCTCTGAGTACACCCGGAAGCAAGGACAGCGCGGGATTTCAGAAGGAGACAGTGCCGGAGGATCGCTGCCCGGCACTGTCACTCAATATATAAATCTGATTTTTTTTTGCCAAAATATAAATCGGATTTTTATAAAAAAGACATTATCAAGCTGCTCTGACATTAGCACATAGCTAATGTCAGACAGCTTATAATGTGTAAACCTGATGACAGAAACCCTTTAATCTCATTCTATTATTTCACTGATACCCTTGTAGGAACAGTAGACCATCCAAAAGAATTCATTCAAGTGGTCACTCTGTTACCATGATCCATTTTCATCTATTTTTAGTTATCAATAAATACACATTTTTAGGTAAGGTAAGCTTTGAGAGTTGGTCATTTTGTACTGTATAGATTTTGGGTTGTATTGTGTCCCTGATCCAAACTCCCACAGAAAGATACCGTAAGACTGCTATAAGGATGTGAGATTTCTGTGATGGTATTGTCTCATTAAAATTGCCTGCACAAGCAATGCCCCCACTGAGGGTTATGGAGATACGTAAGCACCTGAGTATTGGAACTCTTCAGTGACAGCCTCTTGATTTTAATGAGCACCATGCAATACTTAATTTCCCCTGGTGGGGGTGCTGCAAGGGAATGGAACACTTTCCAGATTTTAGTAGGTTGCTGCAGGTCTGAACAACAAGACACCCTTTCAGGGTTGCCAACCTAAATTATAGTTTTTTCTGGACAATTTACCCAAAAATCATGGATATTTTTTACGGACAAACTGGAAAACTACAATTAACTATACAGAGAAGTAATACATGTCTATAGGTCAGATACTCATACTGAACACATTACCAGCATTTACTGCGAGCTCAGAAATGCTAAAAATTACCAGCCTCAAAGAAAAAAGAATCAAGGACACGTCTAATTTTTTTCATGGACACTTAAAAAACGTCCCCTATTTTTATGGTCTGTCCAGGAATTTGTGGCCGATTGGCCCCCCTGCACCCTGTATCAACGTATTTTCCTGGGGATCTTCCTTAAAGCCAGGAAGGTATACCAACCAAAATGGGTCTCATTTACTGAAGCCTAGCATTTCACACGTTAAACTGCTGCAGCAAGATGTGACCACAATATAAAATTTATTAGAGGTACAAGACTTAATAAGGCCTTATGCACACAACCATATTTTCCCCCCGCATCCAATGTGCATTATTTTGCGGAGTGGATGTGGACATTTTTAACAGGGTCGGAAAAAATCTGTCCTGAAGAAAAAAAAAACATTTTGCACGGACAAGTACAGTAATTTAGACAATAGGACCCGTGGGAGTAGAAGGATGCACATGGTCGGTATCCATATTTTGTGGGTCTGCATACCACAAAATATTAGGCCTAAATTTGTTGCAGCTGTGATGTCTGTGTGCCAGATACTGAAACCTATATCACCTAGGTTCTCGTGTAGACTTCCGTTATATTTTAAACCAGTTTTCAGGGGTAAATTATAGCATCAGACCCTTCTTGTTCCTGTGCGCTTTGCCTACTTTTTTTTTTAAAAGAAAAAGTCCATCTGGACATCTCACGCAGAACCGTGGAACTTCTCAGCAACACTTGTAGCTGCTTAATTTTCATTTTGTAAGCTGCTGTCTCCCCCTTGTGGGGTGTAAAATGCACTTGTTGACAAGGGCAAGTGGGCTGATCCAAATTAAAATGGAGACTGACTGATACCGTAACGCTCATTGAGCCTTTGCCTAGACGGAACACTGCCACAATGAAGTCTCCTGAACAGTCAGGGGTCATACTCTCATAAAGAACCTTGGGGCACACTTACAAAAACTGTCGTGTTTCCCCTTACGCCGCCAGAGGATCAGCCTAATTGATTACGAGGCATGCCCTAGGGGCTGGCACAGTTTTTTGCCATAAATATTAGTAAATCTGCTAGGGCTGGAGTCCCGCCGCCAACACCTCCCTGTCTGAACGGTGTAAAATGCAACTAAATATTGTTGCATGGCCGGTTAAAAAGGGGACTTGTGACTATTTTTTTTTACTAAAATAGCCAGTCCCTTAATAAATGTGCCCCAGTATTGGATCAGTGATTTCCATCAGTGATTTTGAGCCAAAACCAGGTGCAGGTCTTCTACTTATACCTTTTCTCTTTGTAGCCCCTACTCCTGGTTTTGGCTCACAGATAGAAATCACTGACCAAATATTGATGTGTGAATAAGGCCTTAAACGAGTTAGCAATCCCTATAATGACCCCGAGAATGCCTGGGCCCCTCCTCTAGAGCATACTTAGCTTCTCCCCGGCACCTGCGTTCCTCTAGATCCCTGCATGGCCGCCGCTTCATCTCCCTGTCGTGCAGATCAAAACATCCAGCGACAGGGGAGTAGCCAATAGCAGGCCGCGAAGGTGACCAGCCTCCCTAGCATCACCCCTGATAATCCTAAGGATAGGCCATCAATATGAAGATCTCAAATAACGCTAGAGGGCTTTGTAAGACTCATTGGGCTTTTGAAGTACTCTCAACAGCCGCAGGACATGAGCTCATAAAGGATCCTGTCTATTGCATGAGCAATACAGAACATGGGTAATAAATGGTAGATCATGGAGATACAACATAGGCCCCTTTCGGACGAGCATATTTGCAATACGTATATGGTCCGGATTTTATGTCCCAGAATCCGCTGCTAATGGTAATGAATAGAGCTATTAACATAAGCGTATAATTTCCATCAGTATTTGAAATCCGCAGCATGTCCGAGTTTTGTGCGCATTTGTTTTAAAAATACGCACATGACAGTCTGTGCAGTGCATAAATAATGAAGGTAGGAAGAAATAAGCATGTAAATCCTGATGAAATCCTGAAGCAATACTGATGGTATATCACCAGGAATCCTGAGCCAGAATACTGACGGATCTCAATACGCTCGTCTGAAAGCGGCCATAAACAGGCAGATGAAAGGAAGAAGAGCACTGGACATGCTGTCCAAATTACAGGGTCACACTGAAACAGGAGAGAAGTGTGGATAACATGAAAGAGGTAGGGAGGATAAGAAACCAAAACTAAAGGCCCTTTCCTCCCCCGTAAAACAAAGGCTGATTAATAGCAAGCTGGAAGGGAGTAGAACTACAGGAGCCTGCTGGGAGAAAAAGCGACCCAATGCCAAAAACACCCCATCTGGGGTTTGCCAGAATTGCTAGATGGGCATTCTGGCCCTCGTTGTATGCCCAATGCCATACATAAAGAAGCATTGCTTGTAGTGAAGAATGCGATGCCTCAATAGGTACAATATGGTGGCACACTGAGTAATACAGGCCCATAGAGTATACAGTAGGTCTATAGATCAATATACTGATAAGAAATTATCACCAGTATTAACTGAAAACTGCAAGATAATAATAATTACCGCAAAAAAAACCTGCTCAAGTACCACGACCTCAAATAAATCTCAGAAGCATCTTTTTTTTTTCCAACAAAGGAAAAAAATTGCCATTTCTGGATGCTTGTCCCCACTCAGTGCTGGTAAGGTTTTGCGACTTTTTCAAAATGTTGCGATGATAAATCTGGCAAGAAACTGCTAAAACATGCTAATCCGCCACCCACTTTTATACTACTTTTCAAAAGTGGTGAGGATGGTGTAAAAACGGCAATGTCGAAAAATTTGCCACAAAAATGAACTTTGCCACATTTGCAACTTTTGTATGCCAGTTTTCTGGTGCACAAAGTTGATACTTTCACCCTTTAATGGCCAAACCATAACTGGGTCTGTGCATACATGAGCCCTAAGGTTTCTTAAATTATATAGTATTCAGTTAAAACAGTTTGAATAAATCTCACTGTCTAAACGGAGCTCCGGGTTCCTTCCAACAAGTTCCTAACGTAACCTGAACTAAATAAAATTCATCCTTCCATACAATCCCACCTCTTCATTCGTTCTCACCACCTCCCTGCAATGTCCCCTCTGTGCACCTCCCCTCCTCCTGGCAGGAAAGCAGTGGATTCCTGTGACCCTCCATAGCTGTCCTGTACTCATAATTTCTCACTCTGGAGAGGAATTTGCAGGACTAGTCATGAATTCCAAACTGCTGCTAATCCTACTACCCAGCCTCTTACTTCTAGGTAAGTACCATCCGTTTGTTCCCTCATTCATGGTATTATAGCTCATCGATATACCTTGTGCACACATCTAATGTAGCTTAATGGACAGAGAGATTATTATATGAGGGGAGCACACATTTACAACTACTGTAGATGAACTAGATTTTGTTGTGAAGGTATGAAAGCCATAGTACGTTCTTTGTACTTCTTAGGCCTTGTTTGCTTCAGTTGTACCAGAGTACCTATTGCAACCTAACAGAATTACCTAACTACTCGAAACCACTACCAAATAGTCCTCCACGGAGCTCAATATATAAAAAGTCCACAAGATCATGCTGGACTTTCCCTTCCATATTGCTTTTGAGCAGTTAAGCTCTATCATGCATCTGTTCTTCATTGAGCAGGAAAACCAACGCAGGCAAGATAGACATAGTGGATTGTTGTTTTTGACTTCATAAATAGGTCTAAAACCTGATACAACATTATTTGCTAGAAATGTGCTAAATTTTGCTGCATTTAAGACAGGGTCTAGGTGCATTTACATTTGTAAATCTGGCCAGAAGCAACTACGTAGCCTTAGTGCTCAATAGGGTTAGAGTGCAGCTACTGAACTATTTCACGGACCTATGTCACCTTGGGAGTGGGAGCTGACCTCAGGGGCGTACATAGAAATCACTGGGCCCTATGCAAGTATATGAACTAGGTCCCCATGCTCTGTCCCCTTCCAGTACCCTCCCCTGGCCTTTCCCCCTACCCTCCCCTGGCTCATCCCTGCCCCGTCTCTTTTTTACCTACAAATAAAGGACATAGATGTACAATTCAATCTTATTAACCACCACCCAGCCATTCATGCATTGCAAGTCTGAATTCTTAGGCTTCTTGCACACGACCGTATGGCTTATTCAGTATTTTGCGGTCCGTTTTTAACGTATCCGCTGTTCCTTTTTTTGTTTCCATTGTGTTTCCGGTTCCGTAGTTCTGCAAAAAATCTCCGTATGGTTTCCGTATGCGATCCGTTGTTTGAGGATCACAAACAGAAACATAACATTTTTAATCATTAATGTAATGTACAATAATGTGTTTTAACAGTAAACACATGGACAAAATGGGCATGGATCCTCAAAAAACGGAAGACATACTGATGTGTTTCGTATGCATTCCGTATTTTTGCGAACCAGTTGACTTGAATGGAGCCACGGATCATTATTTACGGGCAATAATAGGACAAGTTCTATCTTTCAACGGAACAGATATCCGGAAATACGGAATCGGAATGCATACGGAGTACATTACGTTTTTTTGTGGAACCATTGAAATGAATGGTTTCGCATATGGACCGCAAAAGGAATCCGCAAAAATGGAACGGAAATGGAAAGAGGCCTTATCGGCAAACCTCCCCCGCCCTATCATGGACTGTCCAGCCACTTCCCCTCACCCACCATCATGAACTGCAGCAGAACATAATACACACCTCAACTGCTGCAGAACCTCATAATACATTCACCATATTTGCTGCAGAACCTCATATTGCACACCTTAACTGCTGCAGAACCTCATAATACACACCTCAGCTGCAAACATATTAACTCAGCTGCTGCAGAACATCACAATTTATGCCTCAGCTGTTGCAAACCCTCATAATACACACCTCAGCTGCTGCAGAACATGATTATCTGATGATGCAGAACACATATGGCTTTGATCACACCTGTGTTAAGGCCTCTATCAAGCTTTATGCCATAAATACTAGACAAAATTTTGCCGCCTGCCAGGCTCCATGATGGAAGCCCAAAGGATCTCATCATAGTCAGCGGGATTCATAAGGTTTTGTCATCCGTGACCGTGACGTGAAAGATCTGGCACTACCATAATTCTTGTTGTTGTCCTCTTATCACAGCGCAGGACAGAAAAATTCACTAGCGCAGGTGTGAACAAAGCCTAATAAAATCTCTGATGCGGCAGAACATCATAATAGAGACAAGAGAACTACAAGTCTGATCATGACCAGGTTGTTATTATTGGAAATTAGAGGGGAATACATGGAGACGGTAAAAGGAGAAAACTACAACTCCCAGTATGTCCATACTATTAGTAGGGGCACCAGTGGACATTAGAGGGATGAGATATGAGGAGAGAACTATGGGGCACATTTATTAAGACTGGCGTTTTAAACGCTGGTCTTAATAAAGACCCATAGCTGGAGGAGGTTTCACCGGAATTATGAAGAGGTGCGGGCCTCTGAATAACTTCGGCGCAAGCAGCGCAAGTTCTAAGTGTAAGACAGCTTCCGAGCTGTCTTACATTTAGACCATTTTCTACGCCTAAAACAGACGGAGAAAATGGTGGATGAGACGGGCCTCTTCCCCGTCCATGCCATGCCCACAATTTTAGACCTGGTGTGAGCGGGGAAGTCGCAGATAGCTGCACAACTAACTGTTGCGCTGCCATCTGTGCCCGAAATACACCGAATTAGGCGTAGTTTAGATTAGTAAATGACCCCCTACATTCTGAGCAAGTCCAGACAATTATTATGGCACCAATGAATATTACAGGGAGAAGGGTATAATAGAAAAGAACTACAACTATAAGCATTTCTAGGATGTTATTATGGGCTATTACATTATAGCTCATAGAGGAAGAGAAACCGCTAGCTTCTCACCCACAGCACAGGAGCTTTGCCCCCACATCTTGACATCACACAGGTCCTTCCCCACTACTTCTCTTTTGCACTGCTGAGCTCTCTCTTCTAGCTCTGGTCACGTAATGATGACATCACACAGGTCCTTCTCCAACTGGTATAGTCTCTGCACAGCTAGCTTTCCAAGTGTAAAGGGGGGTGGGGTATCTTTTGTCCATGGCCAAGCACCCTTCTCACACAGGCCCCATAGCAGCTGCTGATCTGCCTCCATTGGTGGTATCCCACTAGGAGTTGTGTAAAGCTTGGTTTCCCTGTGGTGATGGTGCAGGGAAACTGAACATTGTAGATTACAGTTGATCACTACCCTTTTAATCCCTTCAAAGAAGAATTCCACTTTACTCTTACATGGCATATAGAAAAAAAGAAGAAGATACTATTGGTGAGATCCCTTGTCTAGGATCAGCCTGAGCATCACAGCATTATTACCGTATATTAAATATAGGAATATTTAGGAGGGATTGCTCATGTTCATGTTAGTAACATAGTAACATAGTAACATAGTATATAAGGCCGAAAAAAGACATTTGTCCATCCAGTTCGACCTGTTTCCTGCAAGTTGATCCAGAGGAAGGCAAAAAACCCCTGTGAGGTAGAGCCAATTTTCCCCACTTAAGGGGAAAAAATTCCTTCCCGACTCCAATCAGGCAGTCAGAATAACTCCCTGGATCAACGACCCATCTTTAGTAGCTATAGCCTGAAATATTATTACGCTCCAGAAATACATCCAGGCCCCTCTTGAATTCCTTTATTGTACTCACCATCACCACCTCCTCAGGCAGAGAGTTCCATAGTCTTACTGCTCTTACCGTGAAGAACCCTTTTCTATGTTTCCTAAAACAAAAAAGTCCTGTTGTAATCTTACTCTCATCCATTTTTTGTTGACAGATGGTTGAATGGGTCTGAGTTGGCTAAAGGGTGGGACTTGGATGATGGTCATCCAATGCAGATACAGCATATAATATGATCGAGGGACAGTATATTAAGGGACAAAATATTCAAGGACAAGATATTAGGCTTAACTTCCAAAATTTGAATTGCAATTTGTGCATGCTTTAAACCCTGCCCCCTATCTGGCTAACAACACCCCAAAAACTGACAAGCAACACAATGTAGATAAATATAATACTTACCCTAGTAATAAAGTAATGGAGTTTTGCACTATATAGACTTAACATATTCTCTCATGAATCCATTCTCAGCTGAAAGTGATGTCAAACAAAGACCAGAAAAGACTGCAGACAAAAAGTTGTCAAAACAAGCAGCCCTTGGGGTGTCAACTAAATCTACAACCAAGAAGCCCAAGAAAGACCCCATCGAACGTCAGCCCAAGACTAAACCTGCCACTCCTTCTTCTCAGGGCCAAAATGTAGGGTCCATTCTGTCTCAAGTTCTGCAGACAGGAAGGTTTCAACCAGTTGGGGACACATTGACCGTTAAAGCTGGTCATAATCTTGATCTCCGCTGCAAAGGCACCTCTGTACGCTGGAACTATCCTCATTACTTGCATGAGGATGATGAGGGAAGATTAAAGTAAGTATAATTAGTAATGTATGGAATTAACTGTATTGTATAATTCATAGGTGGAATCCCACAGTTGGTATAAAGCCTTGATTGGTAGTAACATGTCCTCCCTTCCTATAATTGCTAGCACTGCAAAGTAAATAATATGACCATGTTAAGGCTGTATTACATGGGCAGATTTTCTGCCCGATGGTCATTAACGAGCGTTCATATGAAAACTCATTAGCGATCATCTTGCAGTGTAATACTGCTGCCAATTGCCCAATAAATGCTCGCATCATGCTGTCTAATTATGATCTGCCACAAGCAAACAACTAGATAGTATGGGGAAAAGCGATGGCATAGTGATCACTCCTTACCATGCTGTATAGGAGATTGCTACATGTAATAGCAGCGGTCTTCTCCGCTAGTGAGCAGGCGATTGCCAGGAAGAAACGCTTCCCTCCCGACAATCATCTGCCTGATCGGGGTGTCTAATACACCCTTTTTAGTCTTTTTTTGCATCCTTTTTAGTTGTTTGTAGGTAACAAAGGAGTGTCAAGGTAAATTTGTGCTTGATCGTGGAACTTACACCCATAGCTCTCAAGCAACAGCATTATTTATGGTACTGGTCGTTTGGAGCGATAAAGAGGTAATATGTACATCCCTGCTGATCTAGGGTAATAAATGGGCTCATGGTTACCAGCTTTGCTGATCTAGAGTAGTAATGATGTTAATTAAATCATATCTGGTCATCTACAGTAATGAAAGGAATAGCTTTTTCATATCTTGTGTCCATAGGGATATTTACCTCTCCAGCCCTATCCTGCTGAGAGAAGATGCTAAATGCAGTGATTCTGTCTCATGCTCATAATGTTCACCTTCCTCTACCGGCTCTACACTTTGTAGAAGTGTAAAAGTCAGGTTACAGCAGAAAGTAGTGAGGTCTATACAGCCATAATTTACCCCCCTGATTACTCTGCCTGGTCACTAGAGAACAAAGTCCCTTATTAATATGAATATTCGGCTCATGTAAGTTATATCAAAGGAAAGCCATTTGGAAAGATCACACGTTGTGGTATTGGGTACAAACCAAGGCTTTGGACCACAACCACTGCAGGAAACCCTTCAAATTCTGGGTGTGCTGAGACATCTGTTGGCCCAGAACAGGAAAAGTATGCCTATGCATGGCATAGCTAAGCAATAGGGATGAGCTGACCCATGGATGTTTGGGTTCGCCGGGTTTGGCCAAACTTCAAGTCAAGGTCCGGGTTCGGAACCTGAACTTGACCCAAACTCAAACCCGAATCCCATTAAAGTCAATGGGGACCCGAACTTTTGGGCACTAAAATGGCTGTAAAATAGTAAAAGTAAGGGCTAGAGAGCTGCAAAAGGAAGCAAAATGAGGGTAAGTGCAGGACAATTGACCTTCAAACAAATGTGGATAGGGAAATAACTTAAAGTAACATTGAATATAAAAAAATAAAAAATAATAATCTTGAACTAGGAGGCAAGGTCAAAGTGGAGTAGGAGGTTGAGGAGGCGGTAGACGTGGCGGCGTAGGTGGAAGCGGCGGTGGAGAAGGAGATAGCCAAGATTGTTTTTCCTTTATTTATTTATTTATTTTATATAAATTTGGGAAGCCAAAACATTGGGAAAAGGAAAAAGAGAAAGTGTGCTGGAGTATAACAATGGCTGGGTGCGGCCGGTATACTTGTCTATTCAGCACAAGGTATGGACAGGTCCTGTGGAATCCATGCCTGGTTCATTTTAATGAACGTGAGCTTGTCCACGTTGCCTGTGGACAGGCAGCTGCGCTTGTCTGTGATCACCCCCTGCCGTGCTAAACACACGTTTGGACAATACACTGGCCACAGGGATAGGCCAGCACCTCCAAGGCGTAAAGGGCTCAGGCCATGTGTAGCATCCCCAAGTCAGGGGAGTATGAGAGACTGACCTGGGGGATGCCAGTGATGGAGAGGCTGGCACGTGGATCCTCTGGGGCACTCTCTGGGTTCTTGAGGGACACAGCCAGGTGTAGTGTGAGGTGCCCTTGGTGTTTGTAGATTAACGTGCCTGTGGCTGGGTGTCCCTGATGTCCGTGACGCCAGTGCCGGTAATGGTGGCACACCGATTTGCAAGAGGAATAATTGAGGTGCAGGCTTGGATAGTAAACTAGAACTTCACTTTACTGAACAGTAACAAACAGCATACACTCTCTTGACAGTTCCTCAGAAGACGATTGGTTTCAGCAGGCTTTAAGTTACAGTACATTAATGGCAGGCTTATATTTAGTGAGGTGATTCACAGAGGGTTAAAGCAGGACTTGCAGTACAGGCGGCTTGCACACTATTCCTGACTGATCCTGACTAGGAATATATTCTTCTCCAAGGCCCCAATGCCCTATCTCTGGCTTTTATCCTTGGGATTACAATTACTGAGTACCTCCTCTGATATTTGTAGTACCTCTTGCTGTCTTGGTTACTGCTCTGCCTTCCCTCAGCTCTCACTCAGGCTGGTGACCAGTGATGTTCCTGCTGGGATCTTTATCCTGTTTGTAGCTTGACTAAGGAGGCAACACTTCTCCACTAGTCCTAGGGTCTGGACTGCTCCTCCCAGGGAATGACTCTTCCTAGGCTGGACCCTCTCAGGCTATAGGGCCTGGGCTGACTGCAACAGGCTCAGGGCCTGAACACTGAACACCTTCACAGGCTCATGGCCTGGACTAGACTGCCTCACTTCCCCTGACTGGGCCTATATAAAACTAGGGCTCCCTAGCTCCCTCTAGTGGCTAAAGCTGAGATGACACCCCTAGCAGGCCTGCACAATGGCACATAATAGCAGTAACAGGGTGATAGGATATATAAATAGGCATTACATTACATTGCATTTACTTAAAATGACATTCACCAATCTCCCCACAAATGAGGGGAACGTACGCGCCCTGGTGACCCTTCTGTAGTGTCGGGCATCACAACTCCCGTACACTACATACCCCGCTGCTTTAAGATGAGTACGCCCTCGTACTCCAACAGGGCCCGCCCAACTGGATCTCTCACCTGAAAGACAAAAAGAAAATGCAGGCATACATGGACATATATATCAATATGATCTGCATATATAAGAATTATATCACGTCCAGTTGGCAAAGGTCAAGTGCGGTGACAAGGGGCGTCGTTCTCTTCTCACAGGATAGTGTTTGGAACTGGGGAGCTGACCTGGCACAGCGGATGTAATGGATTACCAGGACAGTCCATATGAGAATGCATAAGTCCACAATAAGAACATATTAAAACATCACAGAGGCTCGCACCTGGGGAGTCCATCTCTGGGCACCTTGACTTGAATAAAATAGCAATAAATATGGTCAGCAATACACATTACTTTTCTTTACATCACAGGACTCTGACAATACCAGGGCCAAGTTATCCTGACAAGTCCTGCGTACCCCTAGAACGCTGACATATAGATTCCCCTTCAACCTGAAATGGGGGTTAAAAAGGGGATAAGGTTCAATATTGAAGGCACAACTTGGATGACAAAACTTTTCAAAGCAGGCAGAGTGTCCTGGAAACAAATAGGGCAGGCTGGGAGCAGTGGTTCCACAGTGGCAACTTATCTTCACAAAAATACCACCGGCCGTGGGGAACTGGCAGCAAGCTCCACCAGCCTGACAACATAGGGGACAGCTCCAGCAACATGATGGATCCCTCTGTAGCTTCTGGCAAAATGGCCTAGCAGGCCGGACTACAGGTAAGTGTCATAGGACCAGTGTCGGACTGTGGTACCTAGGGCCCACCAGTAAAATTTATTTTGGGGGCTTACCATACAGATACACTCAAATATTATAAATAATCTATCATGTTTTTTATATGAACATAGGCTGGTTGAGGTGATGTACATTGAATATATGTATGTAGTGCAGTAAATCTAATGTGTTTTGTGCCACTTGTGCAGGGGGTGGGAGACTAGGGGCCCACCGGGGAATTCCCCTGTACCCCTGTGGGCCAGTCCGATCCTGCATAGGACCCTTGCTCATCAGAGGTGGTGCAGCCCTGTACAGCCTGGGCCATGTACAAGGGACACCTGAAGGTTGTGCCCACCAGACAGAGTGGGCCGGTATCATCACAGGAACTGGGCCTATCCATCAGGAACTGGGCCTATCCATCCCACAGGTCTGACAGGTCGGGAATTAACAGGAGCTGTAGTTATTGGGACACTGGCCGGCACTGGGGCAGACACCTCCGCTGGCCGGGATAAGGAGGTCTCCACACGGCAGACTCAGCTCCTGGAGTATATTAATTTAACCGCGTCCACACTCATTTTGGGCAGCTCATTATTATGCACAGGACCCCGGGCTATAGGTTCAGGATGCACAGGGGACGCAGGTGACTCACCACTGCTTGGCTGCTGCGATGCTGTATGGGAACTTGCCACTTGGCGCAGGCCATCCAGGTGGATTTGCAAACTAGCAATCCGCTCCTCCAGGGCGGCGATCTCACTGCTGGATTCCGGCACGCTTGCAGCAGGCTCAGGAGACGTCTCTTTCTAGCGCTTCCCCCGCAGGTTGTCCAGGGTCTTACGAAACCGGGCCATGTGTGCCCAGTATGCAGCCGTTTTCTCCCGGCGTAGCAATTCCGGGGAAGGATACGGACTTACTGGCTTGTCCAAGACGGTCGGCTGCCAGAAGATATTTGGGCCTAAGAAAGAGCCCTTTTCTTGGTATGTATTCCGGGCCGGCCCCGGCGGGTCTTCTGACTCTGGTTGTTTCTCCGCCTCCTCCCAGCTCTCAGGTACTGGGCCCGGACGGGTCACCGCCGTAGCGTATGGGCCTCGCGGGCCCTCAACGGGGGTAAATTCCACTTCTTCCCCATCGCGCAGGTAGTGGAGGTAATCCGGCAGGTAACTCCTCTTTACTGACCTCCGTTTGACATACAAGTCCCGGCCGGTCACATAGTCCCGGATAAATCCAAAGCCACGGTCCTTGTCAAAAGTCAGAACCACCCCCATCCGCCGTTCCAGGCAGGGCTGCGTATGGGGGTGTTTGTCTAGCACAGTTTTGGCTAGCTCTTTGACGTAAATCTTCTGTTTTGTGGTCTTTTTGACGGCGGCCGCCCGTACCTCCGCCATTAGTTGAGACAATAGCGCTGGAGGCCTAACTGGTCCTCCGACCGACTTCACACACGGTGTAGGGGGCCACCCAAATCGGGAACCGTGCGCCCTCTCCGGTTCCGGACTGCAGGCTGGCGATTCTTCCGTCTCGGATATGGGTTCCAGGCCTGGCGCATTTTCAGCAAGCATCGCCATCATGATCGTCGCAGGCTCCAATACTTCCTCTCTGCTTGCACAACTCTGCAGCCACTCCCCCAGACTCGGAAGTTCTCGCCCAACTTCAGGCCCGCCCCCTAGGTTCTCCGCAATAGGGTAGGCGGTACCCACATTGTAATCCACGTACAGGGGCGGCATGTCAGGACAGTTGTCTCCTCCCTCTTGGAGGGTTTTGGCGCCAAATTTTCACGCCACTGAGGACAGTGATGGCGCAGGAAGAATTCTAACAGCGCCGGCGGCCATCTTGGGCGCTATGATGCGGCTATTCACTGACAGCAAGCCTCGGCAATAAAATAACATAAACGTCCACAAAAATACACTTTGATGCAGCGATTTTCTTCCTCTTGATTGCGCAACACTGCACAGCGCTTTTTAGAGGTTTTAGGCACACTTTTTGCACGTTTTTCAGTCCACAACGTCCATTCTAGCATACAGGCAATTTGTCACTTGGCAGTAAGGTTAAGGTACAAAGTTCACGTTTCACTATTACTGCAGAAAAGTGCGTATCCTGTTCGTGACGCCAAAATGTAGCATCCCCAAGTCAGGGGAGTATGAGAGACTGACCTGGGGGATGCCAGTGATGGAGAGGCTGGCATGTGGATCCTCTGGGGCACTCTCTGGGTTCTTGAGGGACACAGCCAGGTGTAGTGTGAGGTGCCCTTGGTGTTTGTAGATTAACGTGCCTGTGGCTGGGTGTCCCTGATGTCCGTGACGCCAGTGCCGGTAACGGTGGCACACCGATTTGCAAGAGGAATAATTGAGGTGCAGGCTTGGATAGTAAACTAGAACTTCACTTTACTGAACAGTAATAAACAGCATACACTTTCTTGACAGTTCCTCAGAAGACGATTGGTTTCAGCAGGCTTTAAGTTACAGTACATTAATGGCAGGCTTATATTTAGTGAGGTGATCACAGAGGGTTAAAGCAGGACTTGCAGTACAGGCGGCTTGCACACTATTCCTGACTGATCCTGACTAGGAATATATTCTTCTCCAAGGCCCCAATGCCCTGGGGTGATGGGATATATAAATAGGCATTACATTACATTGCATTTACTGAAAATGACATTCACCAATCTCCCCACAAATGAGGGGAACGTACGCGCCCTGGTGACCCTTCTGTAGTGTCGGGCATCATAACTCCCGTACACTACATATGTTTCCAATTTAGAGACCCAGAAGTTGAATGGGGCAGACCCATCAGTCAGTACGTGTAAGCATGTGCACATGTACTGTTCCATTATGTTGCTGA
Source organism: Bufotes viridis (assembly GCA_033119425.1). NCBI lineage: Eukaryota > Metazoa > Chordata > Amphibia > Anura > Bufonidae > Bufotes > Bufotes viridis. Next base: position 406,477,272 of record CM065590.1, on the reverse strand, counting down.
AATGCTGCCTCCTGCTAAGACGTTTCGTATCAGCTGGTGGTGCTGGTTTTCCACATTTCAGCCATGCTAACCCTCCCTTTTGAGGTGCTGGCGGGGCCCCAGCAGCATTGGCGACTTCTTCCTCCTCCTCTGCCTTCGCCTTGTGCTTCCACTGAGCCCCCGCTGTCAGTTGGGAATGCCATCAGCAGCGCGTCTACCAGCGCACGCTTGTACTGGTGCATCTTCCGATCATGCTCCAATGACAGAATTAAGGACGGCATGTTGTCCTTGTAGAGGGGATCCAGCAGGGTGGCCACCCAGTAATCAGCACTGGTTAGAATGTGGGCAACTCACTGCTTTGGGTGCCACCCTGCTGTGAACACGGTTCCTCTTCATCATCCTCCTCCTCATTCTCCAGAACTGTGCATTGGCTGGACAGTTGTGTAGCTGGCCTTTGTTGGTGCAGGAACCCGCCCTCTGAGCCACTTGTGAATGACTGGCCTCTTCCATCATCGCCCAAAACGTTTTTTCAAGGAGACATAGAAGAGGGATAGTAACGCTGAGGAAGGCGTCCTCGGCACTGGCCATGTTGGTGGAGTACTCGAAACACGGCACACATGACCTCCCACATGGAGGCCCACTCGGTGGTCAAGTGGTGCTCTTCCGCAGAGCGATTCGTGCGTGCTGCAGCTGAAACTCCACTATCGCCTGCTGCTGCTCGCACAGTCTCTCCAGCATGTGCAAGGTGAAGGTCCACCTTATGGGTACGTCGCATATGAGGTGGTAAGCGGGAAGGCCGAATTTACGCTGCAGCACAGAAAGGCGAGCAGCAGCAGGGTGAGAACGCCGAATGCGCGCAGACGGCCCGCACTTCCTGCAACAGCTCTGACAAATCAGGGTAAATTTTCAGGAACCTCTGCACCACTAAATTTAGCACATGCGCAAAGCAAGGGATGTGCGTCAAATCGGCTAGTGGCGGCTGGGAACCCTGTACAGTGAGACAGCCACCTCCATAAGGTTTTCAAAAGTCTCCGTCTCCACCAGATGAAATTACAGCATTTCAAAGGCCAGTAATTTGGAAATGCTGGCATTCAGGGCCAGGGATCACTGGTGGGTAGGGGGGTGCTCCCTCTTTCTCTCCAGTGTTTGGGGGATGGACAGCTAAACGCTTCCATGGGACAGTGTGGAGATGTTTAGTGACGGTAGTGGAGGTGGTGGTGTTGCTGCCACATCCTCTGTTTTTGGGGTGGAAGGTGCCACTGTCACTCGAGAGGGGGAGGAAGAGGCTGAGACTGCAGCAGAAGAGGGAGCAGGAGGAGCCTGAGATCTTTCGTGGTTTTTGAGGTGTGTACTCCACTGCAGCTTGTGCTTTGCATTTAGATGCCTGGTCATGCAGGTGGTGCTCAGGTTTAGAACATGTATGCCTCGCTTTAGGCTCCGATTGCACAGTGTGCAAACCACTTATGTCTTGTCGTCAGCACGTTGTCTGATGAACTTCCACGCCAGGGAACTCCTTGGAGCTGGCTTTGGTGTGCTCAGTCTCTGGGTGCTGTGGGCAGTAGCAGGCGTACTGGCTAGGGGACGGCCCTCTGCTTTTGCACCCTGCTCGCTCTTTTGCTGTGTGGCTGGCATTGTGTGACCACCACCTCTTTCTCTGAACTGCACACATCACTCGCATGACCTTGATTCCATGTGGGGTCTAGGACCTCATCATCCTCCACATCATCTTCCACCCACTCTTTACCCCTGCCCTTCTTGCCAGTCTGCACACTGCAGAAAGGCGCAGCAGTTGGCACCCGTGTTTCGTCATCATCAGAGACGTGCTGCGGTGGTCCTCCCATGTCCACATCCTAAAACATAAGTGGTTGGGCATCAGTGCACTCAATCTCTTCCACTTCTGGGGCTAGGTGGATGGCCCACGGAAACCCTGCCAGCAGAGTCATTAAAAGCATAAAAGACTGCTGCATGACTTGGGGCTCAGACTGCTTGGTTGATTTGCAAGGGGGTGAGGTGAAAGACAGATGCCCATGGGCTGCAGGTGCCAACACTTTAATTTCCGCAGGGGACCAGGTGAGAGAAAATGTGAAGGAACTGGAGGCACTGTCAGCCACCCAATCTACTACTGCCTCTACTTGTTCTGGCCTTACTATTCGTACACTGGTATTCGGGCCTACAAAATAACGCTGAACATTCTGTCGCTTACGTGCACCTGAGGAAGGTGTTTCATTTGGGCTTGTAGCTGGCACAGATCGACCATGTCCTCTCCCTGCAACAGGAGCTCCACCAACACCAGCAGCACCATGACCAGGGCCACGTCACTTATTTGATGCTCTCCTCATTCTTTGAGGTCACCCACCGAACTAACAGACAGATTAACTATATTTATTTCCCTGTCACGTATGCAGTGCAGGTGTACCTCACACAAAAAATGGGTATATGCCACCCACCGATCTAACAGACGGATTAACTATATTAATTTCCCTGTCACGAATGCAGTGCAGGTGTACTTCACACAAAAAACGTGTATATGTCACTCACCGAACTAACAGACAGATTAAGGCTCCTTTCACACAAGCGAGTTTTCTGTGCGGGTGCAATGTGTGACATGAACGCATAGCACCCGCACTGAATCCTGACCCATTCATTTCAATGGGTCTGTGTACATGAGCGTTTTTTTACGCATCAGTTCTGCGTTCCGTGAAAAACACAGCATGTTCTATATTCTGCGTTTTTCATGCAGCCCTGGCCCCATAGATGTGAATGGGGCTTCAATGAAAAACACATTGCATCCAGAAGCAAGTGCGGATGCAATGTGTTTTTCACTGATGGTTGCTAAGAGATGTTGTTTGTAAACCTTCAGTTTTTTTATCACGCACGTGAAAAACGCATCAAAACGCATTGCACTTGCCAAAAAACTGAACAACTGAACGTGATCGCAGACAAAACTGACTGAACTTGCTTGCAAAATGGTGCGAGTTTCACTGATCGCACCCTAAACGCATCCGGACCTAATCCGTCACGCTCGTGTGAAAGAGGCCTAACTATTATATTTTTGTGTCAGGGGTACAAAGATGGTGCATTGCACCCACAAAAGATCGCTGTAGAATTAACAGCCAGATGAGATTCCTAACACTGTCCCTCACTTCAGCTGCCTTCCTCCTGTCCCTGCACTACTCAGAGCTGATGGGCGGTGCTACACGTGATCCAACTTGTATAGAGGCTGGGTCACATGATGCATCGGCCAATCACAGCCATGCCATTACTTGGCATAGCTGTGATGGCTTATAAGTGCCCACAGCTTAAAAGCTTGTTGATTGGCTGCCCTGCAGCCTTTTAACAAGCTTTATTTAATGCTCGAACACTGAACTCAAACTCGAACTTTTACTGCAAAGTTTGGGTTCGGGTCCGGGTACCCAAACTCGCAAAGTACGGTAGAAACCCGAACTTTGCAGTTCGGGTTCGCTCAACACTACTAACAGGGGCGTAGCTAACCACTCATGGGCCCTGGTGCAAGAGTTCAGCTTGAGCCCCCCTTCCCTCAGTGCTTTGTGTGTCTTCTTATGCGGCACAAGTGTCTTTGGGCCCCCTCAGGCTCCTGGGCCCGGTAGCGACTGCTACCTCTGCACTCCCTATAGCTACGCCCCTACGTACTAAGCAACCTTCATTGGCTCTTGGTTGCACTTTGCTAATATAACAAATTCATTCTACTCAGTAATTTATTCTGTGGGCTGTAATATTATAGTAAGATGAAACATTGAGTCAATAAATGTGTAGGCCACTTGGACCGTCATACAGATACAGTTATATCTTAATCAAATTAATAGTCTGCCATTTTATTATTATATATAGGATAAAACACTTTGGACGTTACAGTCAGCTCATCCTGGTTAACGCCTCAGCAGCTGACACAGGGGAATTCAGTTGTGGAGGTTACCAGTGCAGTGGACATGACTGCCATGACGGAGAAGAGAAAACCGGCAAGACCTATGTGTTTGTCACAGGTGAGCTAAATGGGTTGTACTACTAATAAAAATGTATCCTGCCCAAGAGATATCGCTGTTACAGTATATCTCTTCCCCAAATACCAACATTTATCAAAACTGCCTTGTTCTAAAGTTATTAGCCTATCTGTGCATTCTGTGGCAAATGTATTTCCATATTCAGTTGCGGCAGGTTATGCCCTGCATTGCAGCCTTGTAATGTAAGATGTAGGACGTATCATGGACCGTATGTCTCGGAGGGCATACAGTTGTGTTCATGGGCTCTTATTCCTTTTTTTTTTGTTTGGTGTATGTGTGTGTTAGGGGGGGGGGTTGTCACCAAAACCGTGTTTTTAGTGTTTTTATATTTTAATAGTGAAGAGGTTTTTTTTTATGTTTATTTATCTTTATATAAAACATTGGTAAGGGGGGTGATTTGAACTTTCATCCCAATCTCCTCCCCATTGCTCTATTGCTCCGATGTTCAGTATTTGCATACTGAGTGGGGAAAATGCCGGGGGGCACAGCGTGGCATAGAAGCACTATTTTAACAAAACAGGTAGTGTGGTAGCATCAGCGGGGAGTACCCCGCAAGTACAGGTACTTATCTCAATTAATAAAATCTAGTGAAAGGTCCTCTTTAAGTTGTTTGAGACACTGTTCCTGGGCGGCCAGGCCCCGAAGCAGCCGCTTCCTCTGCTTTCCCGATAGTTACACCACTGGGCATGGTTAATGTCACATAATCTGCTGATGTCAGGACACATCTCACTGCCCTAAAGCGTAATGGATCAACAGACACATGACAAACCAGGAAGTAAGATTCAAGCATGAGGGATAAGAGAAAACTGCAAATGAGATAAATTTGAAGAAAAAAAAACAATCCAAGGAGGAATGGGACCTGCAGTAACTAATGAAAAGTAGTTTACTGCACCAGAAACCTAGTCAAAAGGCAGAAATCAGACAAGAATATACCAACTCCATGATAATAGGTGTTATTTGAATTTTCTGGACCCAAATAAAAAACAAAACACAGGCAAATAGCTCACCATTGCCAAACAAACCTCAATGTACGAATGCAGACCAAGAAATTCTACTATAGCACAAAAAGAGAAAAAATCCAGCATGGGAGAAGCTGTAGTAAAATGAAGTTCTCTTTACTGAAAATCCATTAAAATTATTCAAATACAGTGCAATATAGGAATCCTCCGCGGAAAACCATCAAAGAGTTTCAGACTGAACTTAGTCCTTAGTCATGCTCGTTTTTTTTTCTTTTTGTGCAAATAAAACATTTGTAACAAGGTTGTGCTCTGAAGGCATAATCTACTACGTGCATACCTGTAAAACGTGTGGGCACACTCTTTTGACATGACGTTGGTATTGGTTATTTTTCACTCACCCCTTCGATACTTACCTGAACCCAGACGCAACCCTACTTAACTAACCCAAACCCAAATAGACCTAATCTCTCCTGCCCACCAACCCAAAAAGACACAGATACCAGGTTGGATTAATATCGGCCACAGCAGCCACTTTATTTAACATAAAAAAAAACTTTTTTAATAAAAATAACATAATATTCCCAGTAACCCATATGCAATGGCATATGAACAATACCCATTCCCCCGTATGTATAACATATACATACAGGAGGAGGTTCTTGAAGCCCCAAACAATGATATCACCCTGTCCGGGGTAGGCCATCTTGCCCCCAGCCAATGAGCGTCAGCTCGGGGGCACCACTGATGGCCCCTTAACACCACCAGAACCAACCACCAACCATGGGAGTCCAGCCCTAACCATGGAGCCCTCGCCTCATTCCTACCAGGCCTTTTCTCCAACTCCAAGGACCTCCCCACGCCACTAACGCGGAGACTTGACCACCCTTAAGACTGCGCATCCCTCCATACACCCAGCGCTGTTTCAATTCCTTCTTGTAGGGCCAGACAGCAAATGTCAATGCCAACCGCTTTGAGATGTACTCTGGCCCCCAAAGCCTTTTTCTAACTCCATAGGCCTAACTGCCACCGCCCCGTTGCATGCCATAAAATGCCCAATCGCCCAATTAACTTTAATATGGGCTCTATTCGCAGCCTCGACTGAGTGAGCTCCATGCCATACCCTACACAGAACAATGTTGGACCATACGGTTACCAACTTTGGGAACAAAGCCCAATATCTGAGCATGTCAAAAAGGCCGTGCCCTAAAATCATTACCCCCAAGGTGTAGCACTAAAATATCCAGAGCCCTATCTAACCTGACAAACTGGTGAACCTCTGGTAAAACACCACTCCAAACCATCCCCCTGCACCCTAGCCATCTTAGCACCGCCTCCGATCGGGAAAGACCAGCTGTTGACCATCCGGCCGTACAGCTCCCCAAAAAACATATGAATGTCCCAGGATCCACAGGAGTGCTGGTTCTGTGCCTGCAAAAGAAAAATGAGAGAAAACCAAGGAGCAAAAACGCAACTATTCTTCCCTTATAACAAAACAAGGCTACCACATTGCCCTATAATCTGTCAAGTCTAACATAGGACCTAAACCTGATAGACTCCCAACTCCCCGGTCCTTTTTATAACATCATCACCCAATCCCGATCGTGCAGCCCCTGTCGCCGCCCTTATCCAAAACGAATGACTGGCATAATGAAAACTCCCTACCCCCAAACGATCAAAGCATGTCCGAAAGATTGCCATAAACTGAAAACGTGACAGAAATGACCCATCTGCATGCACTAACAATGGCAAAACCTCCCTCTTTCTTCCCAACCCATACTCCCTCAAACACCGTACCAGCACATTGAACACCTGGGAATCGCATACAGAACTACCTTGCATCCCTCCCCTTCCACATACGTCTTTGACCGGCAAATGCAGAACTCTACCCTATCCATAATAACATTACCGTCCTCCACAAGCAACCCCCCAACCTGCCGAATCGTAGGAGAAACAAGCTCCCCTAACCTCATGGCCCTAAAAAACGCCAAAGAAAACGCTAACCGAAATAACCGCATCTCACAAGAAGAACTGCAGACCGCTGATACATGCGACCCTAAATCCAATAGCAAAGCAAAAGAAACCAGATTGACGCCCATCTTTTCCAACTAACAACTGCCGCCACCCCTTAAGCACGCGGCCAACCAGAAAAGACTTGGCGAAGTCAGTCATCTTGCGCAACTTAAAACCGAAGGCTAGTCCCGCAACATACCTATTCACTTTGGACACCGACCACCCTTACTCCCTGCAATGCCCCAGAAAAAGCAATAAAGGCACTTCTAAATGACCCTCACTAGCCCCCAGCCTAACACGCCACTCCTCCCAGCAACCCCACGCCTTAATAAAAGTATCCCACGTACCGGGTGCCAAAGACGACTGGATGAGCCCCACTTCTGTGCTGCCAATAGATCCCACAGGCAACCCGGGCATGCCAGCCCAACTTCCTCCGCCTCCAGGGCCAGTTGCCAAAAACGTTCCCACTGTGACCGAGAGAGCGCATCAGCAATGCAATTGTCAACCCCAGGTATATGCACCGCCACCACCCAAGATTCAGTAATACGTTTTCCAGCACCAAACGTTGTAACAGCCTCGCTACCAAAGGTGACGATGCTGACAACTTGTTAATCGCCTGAACAACAGTTATCACAATAGAAACTGATCTTTTTGTTATGGAAAAGCTCGCCCCAAAGCATCACTACCACCACTATTGGAAAAAGCTCCAATAAGGCCAAATTCTTAGACCAACCCTTCATCACCCAGCTATCTGGCCACACTTCGGTACACCATTGGCCTTTACAATATACCCCAAAACCACAACCCCCAGCCACATCTGTAAATAGCTCAAAATCCAAAAGAATCTAGTACATCCCCCATAAACAGTGACCTGCCATTATATGTTTCTTAAAAAAGAACTCCAAACATGTAAATCTGCCCTTAACTCGCTGTCCAAGCGCACATAATGATGTGGCATAGACACCCTGGCCGTCGCCCCCACCAATCGCTGACTAAAAACCCTCCCCATAGGCATGATCATACACGCAAAATTAAGCTTGCCTAGTAAGGATTGAAGCTCACGTAACTGAATCTTACGTAAATGCCCCGCCCTTAACACCTCCTTCTACAAATCCATGAGTTTATCCAGGGGAGATCGACATTCCATCTTCACATTATCAATCACTATCCCTAAAAAACTCAACTCTGTAGCTGGACCCACGTTTTTTGCATAACAATGCTGAACGAACCTGCGAATCCAGAAGACCAATGCATAAGAAGGCATCCAAGTAATGAATGATAGACTTACACCCCGCTGCATCTGCCACTGCCCATTCCAAAAATGAGCTAAACGTCTCAAAATACGCACATGATAGGGAACATCCCATCGGCAAACACCGGTCAACGAAAAAACACCCCAAAAGATGCAAGCTATCAGGGTGTACTGGCAACAACCTAAACGCCGCTTCAATATCCGTCTTAGCTAACAACGCCCCTGTACCAAACTTACAAACCCATGCCGCTGCCGTGTCGGATAAGGTATAAAACACATAGCATATATCCGGGTCAATACCATCATTGACCGACGAACCCTTCGGAAATGACAGGTGGTAAATAAGACAAAATGTATTCACCTCCTTCTTTGGAACCACCCCCAATGGGGACAAACATAAATCAACCAATGGAGGTTCCAAAAAACGGTCCCGCCATGCTACCCAATCTGACTTCCTTGACCAATTTCTCAGGAACCACCTCAGGACGCTCTAAGGCTGATTTCAAATTCTTTTTAACCATTACTGGCTCAGACGGACTAAACGGAATCTGAAACCCAACCAAAAAACCCTCCCTTAACAAATCTGCTGCCGCCCTATCTAAATATCTATTTAGAAACATCTCCATCCTTTCCAACTGAACCGGCGTCTTCCTCTTTGGTATGGGGTTCCCCCCCTTTCTGTTTGTTCCCCTTAAAACAACATGTGGCTCCATGAGCCCCCCCCACCCCCCCACACACACGTGGAGCACTCATGCTTATTTGCATTTTGCTCCAAATTTACAGCTCCCTTCATTAAACATGAAGCACAATCCTTTTGCAGATGCTGCCGCAAAATAGGATTGGCCTCCATTTCCCGATTCCTCCTGAAAGGACTGACCCGATCTGACCGGGGCCGTAACTTTTAACCACAAGGCAATATCCTTGTGATCCCACCTAATGTTAGGCTGAACTGCTTTCTGCTGCTGAAATTGCTCGTCGTATCGAAGCCACGCCTACCCCTCTAACACACTACGCCTCCCAATGGCATCCAGGTAACAGAACAATGCCGAACAACACTCCCCTATCACGCTTGCCAATATTGTAAACGCCTGCAACCAATTCGGAAAAGTGTGCGGGATCAACCAATACTGCCGCTTTTCCTCGTCTTCCTTTTTACTGTCATCCCTCTTAGCCCTATCCAAATAAAAATTTTCCAAGGAGAGCAAGGAAAATATTTCTACATAATTCCCTTTCCATATTCGCTTGCGCACCTCCTGTTTCAAATGTTCCCCCTCAAAACAAACGTATACCTCCCATTTTTGCTCCATCATCATCCACCGGTCCCCCACCTGCGTCTCAACAGACACCGAGCCACCACGTGCCGCCGACGCAGCCCCCCCAGCACCCAAGGGTCCACCACAATACCCATCGACCCCCCACGCTGGCAAGAGCGACCCCCCTGCTCTCTCCCACCCGGCCAACAACCCCGCCAGAACGCCCAGTAACTGACCTAAACCCCTACCTAACTCTGCCCCCCCCCCCCAACAAGATGACATAAAAGGCAATACAGTTCCCCAATTAATCTTACCTTGCTGCCTGGGTGCTGTGATCTGATCAGCCGCAGATCCAGTCCAGCCGATCCCTCCTCTGCGTTGTCCCAGAATATCCCGGTGACGACTTTTCACTCCCAGTTTCCCCAGCATCTCCCATGCCGAAGACATTACAGCCATTGGTCCTGGATGCCTGCTCACAGGAGGAGAAAAGCTTGCTGCCTCCTGCCACATGGCCCGCAGCAGCTCCATTCCGACCGCCATCTTGGTCGTGCAGAGGGCCGGCGAGAACAAGGCTGAGGCGAGAGTGGTGCCTCATCCACCCCCCGAAGAAGCCCTTAAAGCTGCCCCTGGACCCATCCTGCACCACGGACGTCAGCTGTCGCCAGGGGCGGATTAAGTGCATGATAGGCCCGGGGCTGTCTACCCAACTTGGGCCCCCCCCCCTCCCCACTCCATTTTAGGTTTCAGGTTTTTTTTCTGTATAAAGAGGCTGCGGTGCTTTGTAAGCGTCACAGTCTCTTCCTAGGCCATATGACATCACATTCATCGTTCACATGGCCTATCTGCAGCTCTGTCCTATCTGAGTGATTGGGGCTGAGCTGCAATACCAAGCACAGTGCTATCACATGGACAGCGCCGTGCTTGGTAAGGAGCAAAGAGGCTGCGGCGCTCACTGGAACATCGCGGTCTCCTCTAACAGCTGATTGGCGGGGCTGCCAGGAGTCAGACCCCACCATCTCATAACTCTCTGAGTACAGATGTCATAGATGTTTCCTGCAGTCCTATGTAACACCCCACATAACACAGTGAATTATTGTGTTATGTGGGGTGTTACCTAGGACTGCAGGAAACATGTACATTATCTGCACACAGAAAGTTATCACTGTTATCTGGGCTGTTACATAGGACTGCAGGTGAAAAATTTAAATTTGAGGTGCCAAATTTAAAATACATATGATTATGATAAAGACTTGGAGGAGAAGATGAGACGCAGGTCACAGTAGTGAGCCAGCTCTACATATAGGGGAATACAGCACCACATACCTCTTACATCCAGGGACTTCTCCTGTCATGTAGCTCTTCTCTTTCCTCTTCTCCTCCGTTTGACCCAGACCGCCATGACTAATTCCTCCCGCCGCATCTCGTCCCTACAGAGTTTGTTACACAGACACGTTAGATTTCTCATAATTGGGGTCATTTATCAAACTGGTGTAAATTAGAACTGGCTTAGTTGCCCATAGCAACCAATCAGATTCCACCTTTCATTTTCCAGAGGAGCTGTCAAAAATGAAAGGTGGAATCTGTTGCTATGGACAACTAAGCCAGTTCTACTACAACAGTTTGATAAATGACCCTAAAGATCCCTATAGTGTCTACAGCAGTTATAATGTCCCCTAGAGGGCCCCAGTAATACTAACATCCTATATTGTGCTCCAGGTAATAATCCCTGTATAGTGTCCCCCAATACCCCACACTACCCCCATATAGTATTTTCCCTTCACACTGCCCCCATACAGTAATTTCCCCACACTGCCCCATATAGTAATTTCCCCAGACTGCCATCTATTAATTAATTTGCCCCCACACTGTCATCTATTAATTAATTTGCCCCCACACTGTCATCTATTAATTAATTTGCCCCCACACTGTCATCTATTAATTAATTTGCCCCCACACTGTCATCCATTAATTTGCCCCCACACGGTCATCCATTAATTTGCCCCCACACGGTCATCCATTAATTTGCCCCCACACGGTCATCCATTAATTTGCCCCCACACGGTCATCCATTAATTTGCCCCCACACGGTCATCCATTAATTTGCCCCCACACGGTCATCCATTAATTTGCCCCCACACGGTCATCCATTAATTTGCCCCTACACTGCCATCCATTAATTAATTTTCCCCCACACTGCCATCCATTAATTAATTTTCCCCCACACTGCCATCCATTAATTAATTTTCCCCACAACTGCCATCCATTAATTTGCCCCCACACTGCCATCCATTAATTAATTTGCCCCCACAACTGCCATTCATTAATTTGCCCCCACAACTGCCATTCATTAATTTGCCCCCACAACTGCCATCCATTAATTTTCCCCCACACTGCCATCCATTAATTAGTTTGCCCCCACAACTGCCATTCATTAATTTGCCCCCACAACTGCCATCCATTAATTTTCCCCCACACTGCCATCCATTAATTAGTTTGCCCCCACACTGCCATCCATTAATTAATTTTCCCCCACAACTGCCATCCATTAATTTGCCCCCACACTGCCATCTATTAATTAATTTGCCCCCACAACTGCCATTCATTAATTTGCCCCCACAACTGCCATTCATTAATTTGCCCCCACAACTGCTATCCATTAATTTGCCCCCACACTGCCATCCATTAATTAGTTTGCCCCCACAACTGCCATTCATTAATTTGCCCCCACATTGCCATCCATTAATTTTCCCCCACAACTGCCATCCATTAATTTGCCCCCACACTGCCATCCATTAATTAATTTGCCCCCACACGGTCATCCATTAATTTGCCCCCACAACTGCCATTCATTAATTTGCCCCCACACTGCCATCCATTATTTTGCCCCCACAACTGCCATCCATTAATTAGTTTGCCCCCACAACTGCCATTCATTAATTTGCCCCCACACTGCCATCCATTAATTTTCCCCCACAACTGCCATCCATTAATTTTCCCCCACAACTGCCATCCATTAATTTGCCCCCACAACTGCCATTCATTAATTTGCCCCCACAACTGCCATTCATTAATTTGCCCCCACAACTGCCATTCATTAATTTGCCCCCACGACTGCCATCCATTAATTTCCCCCCACACTGCCATCCATTAATTAGTTTGCCCCCACAACTGCCATTCATTAATTTGCCCCCACAACTGCCATCCATTAATTTTCCCCACACTGCCATCCATTAATTAGTTTGCCCCCACAACTGCCATTCATTAATTTGCCCCCACACTGCCATCCATTAATTTGCCCCCACAACTGCCATTCATTAATTTGCCCCCACAACTGCCATCCATTATTTTGCCCCCACAACTGCCATCCATTAACTAATTTGCCCTCATGGAAACATATCCCTCTCCCCCAAGTTAGCACACACACAAAAAATAAAGAGCTAATACTTACCTGTATGCTGAATGGTGTGGCAGGCGCGCGTACATCAGAGCGTGCGCGCGCCACTATACAGGCGCACAATGACGTCATCACGCGCGCCGCGCGATGATGTCATCGCGCACGCCGGGCTTATACCACCACATAGGCCTCAGGCCTACTAGGCCTGAAGCCTATGGCGGTGATAGGCGGCAGGGCAGGGAACTATACGCTCCCGTGCCCCGCCGCAGTATGTGGGCGCTCGGGTCGGCATTGGGCCCCCCAGTGATGCCGGGCCCGGGGCTGCCGACCCGAACGCCCCTATGTTAATCCGCCACTGGCTGTCGCCTGCAGCTCACTCAGTAGAGTTTCAAGCTAAGACATTTAGAAGGTAAAGGGGTAACCTAATACAATGGTTAGCTTAGCTGGCTAGCTGATTAGCTTTTCCCAATCCTCAAAATTGCCCCTGTCTTCTTCCTGCTCCCCCTTATATAACCCCCCATTTTAAGCCCAAACCCCTCATCATGCTGGCATCCTCTAAGGCCTTGCCCCCCAGTCCGGCCTCTCCTTGCATCAGATCAGGTAAATGGATGTTTTTTGCTGTAAAACTGCTACAATATCTAAATATGTCCTTACAATCAGAAGGAAATATTACCAGATATGGTTTCATGAAGTGATTGTTCATCGTTGAGTCTATACAATTACATATTTTTCTCTAATTCTTTTTGTTTAGATCCTCAGGAACTCTTTGTCCCGACAGAGGACTATTATGTGGTTGTCCAGCTCCGAACACGACAACCAGCATTACTTCCATGCCAGGTCACTAACCCACTAGCTAAGGTCACTCTGCATAGAGAGTTCCCACCAGAACAGATCCCTGTGGATGGCGTGAAGATTGCTTTAGACCTGAAGAAGGGATTCGTCATATACCAACCACATCCATCTCTTGCAGGATCGTTGTTCTGCATTGCAGAGTATGGAAATCTTCGACAGATGTCAACTAAGTATATGCTGATATATGTGCACTGTAAGTGCCTTTTCCGTGTATCACCAACCTCCACAGATAACCATACAAGATTTAAAGGGTGTTTTCTGTCCTCTAAAATAGTTCACCAAACGTAATAGCAAAAAAGAAAACACAAAAATGCTGATAACGTAGATATGTGGTGTTCATAGTGGATCCTTGTTGTGATCTTTGATTGCCTGCTATGATCAGGTGGAAGTAGACAACATGTCAACACCATGCAATGACAACAGGGAGGAGTGGGTGAGGCTTGAGTCCCAGCAGTGGTGTAAAATTAAAAGTTAAGTATGTTTGAACTGTTTTCAGGGATGGGACAAGTGTAGACCACACCACTGGAACCATAAAACCTCAGGCATGTGAGGGAGTGATCGGCCTTTTCCGGGGACAAGAGAATTTGTCCTACCCACGATTCTCTTTCCCTGTTCTATCCACATTAGGTGCAGTTCAGACGTTTATGGGGAAAATAATAACCAAATACCCATATCTGCTGGAACGGAAGTGCGGATGCGGACAGCACACTGTGTGCTGTCCGCATCTTTTCCAGCCCCATTTTGCGGACGTGTGAATGGACCCTTAGGCCCCTTTCACACGAGCGAGTTTTCCGCACGAGTGTTATGTGTGATGTGAACGTATAGCACCCGCACTGAATCCGGACCCATTTATTTCAATGGGTCTGTGTACATGAGCGTTGTTTTTCACGCATCAATACTGCGTTGCGTGAAAATCGCAGCATGTTCTATATTCTGCTTTTTTCACGCAGCCCTGGTCCCTTAGAAGTGAATGGGGCTTCAATGAAAAACGCATTGCATCCGCAAGCAAGTGCGGGTGCGTTGCGTTTTTCACTGATGGTTGCTAGGAGATGTTGTTTGTAAACCTTCAGTTTTTTATCACGCGCGTGAAAAACGCATCAAACGCATTGCATCCGTGCGATAAAAACTGAACAACTAGACGCAATCACAGGCAAAACTGAATGGCTTTGCCTGCGAAATCGCACAGTTTTCACTGAGCGCATCCGCAACGCATCCGGACCTAATCCGGACACGCTCGTGTGAAAGAGGCCTTAGAGTTGAGCTGCAATACCAGTAACTTTTAACTGTTAGTACTGTGACCTCATTGACAGTTCAAATTTGGGTATTTATCCCCAACTTTAGACATCATGCACATAGGTGTTGTGTGGATCTATGTAGTATGGCTCTCTGGTTCGGCCCTGCGTCCATGAAGAATACATTGCATAACTAGGGTACTATACAGTGGGACCTGGAATGCCTACATGGAGTGTCCACCTACGGGTTTCATGCATTTGGCAATACCAGGTGCATGGACCCTAAACATCCTCTTCAAATGTGTTATATGGTGATTATAAGGGTATTATTATCTCATAAAATCACAAACCATTAAGACAGGACATAACTTTATAATCAGTGGCATTCCTATCTTTGGGACCCCCCTCAATTCTGAGGAGAAAGGGGCTGCAGTACTGGTGCAGTGCTGGGTCCCCTTCTACGTAGTCCCCCAAAACTGTGCAGGAAAAAGCAGCCACCCTACTCATACGCAGTTCCCTGCACGGCCAGGAGAGCCGCTGTAAGGAGAAGTAGCATTACACCAGTGCTGTGGCCCCTTCATTCCCATGATTGTGGGTGTCTTTGATACATGCCATCACTTACATGATGAGAATAATCCTTTAGGCTCATGCACATGGACCGTACCCTTTTTCTTTGCGGTCAGCAAATTGCGGATCTGCAAAACACGGATACCGGTTGTGTGCATTCCACATTTTGCAGAATGGAAAGTCCTGCCCTCTATAGAACTGTCCTATCCTTGTCCGTAAAACCGACAAGAATAGGACATGTTCTATTTTTTTGGCGTGTGCAATGGAACAGACATACTGTATGGATGCGGACAGCATACAGTTTGCTGTCCACATCTTTTGCAGCCCAATTGAAATGGGTCTGCATACAACCTGCACAAAATGCGTATTGGATGCGGAAAAAAAAGTTTGTGTGTATGAGCCCTTAATCACAGGTTGCACCAAGCAAGTGATCATTTTTCTAAATGTATAAGGGTGCTGCCAAAATCAGGAGTGGATCATTAAAGGAGGAAAGGATTAAGGAGAGATACTACTTCTATTCTTTTTTTAATCTACTCTTGGTCTTGGCTTCCAAAACGGCATTAAAAATCTGGACATGTGGCAGCTCCCTTATATTCCTGTCTGCGGTAATTTGCATTTAAAATGGATTTTGAAGCAGGCAGTGTAACTGGGAAGAATTTTTTTTAATTTTTATAAAGTTTTTTGAAATTTGCAGACCCATCAGCCCCACCCAAACCCACCATTGAAGCATCAGTGAAGTCAGTACATGCAGGAGAAAATTTTGTTGTCACCTGTACGGTTCTAGGGGAACTGGAGATCAGTGTGGAGTTTACCTGGGAATACCCAGGACAACAGGTAAAGAGAAGTGAATATTTGCCTTATAAGATGTGTTATTTTTGCATGATCATGGGGGCACATTTATCAGGCTCGTCTGTTTTTAGGTGTACAGGTGTCGCAGACCACAGATGTATCTGCCTGAGTAGGTGGTGATAGTGAATTTACTAAAAGAGTTCAAGAGGGGCCTGGATGCATTTCAGGCGCATTTTCAGTAGTAAATGTGACAAAAAAATAAAACAGTCAAAAACAGCATTTTTACGCCTATAAATGTGCCCTATGGTCTCCAACCTGTGCATGAAATAGGCATGCTGAGAGTTGTAGGGTTACAGCAGCTAGAGAGCCACAAGTGGGAGGTCATGAGTACATAGGATAATGCATCTTGTAAGCCAGAGCCCCAAAAAAAAAACATTATAACTTATATACAGCCATAGACTTACAATTTTGTGTTTCCACAGATTGGTAGACCTCCTTATGTCCGAGAGAACGTTTCACAGACAAGACGTGGAGGACAGCTAATGCAGCAGTCCCAAAGTATTTTGTATATCGATGAAGCTCGTGCTTTGGATGATGGCATTTATACCTGTACAGCTCAAAACTTACAGGGCAGCACATCTGTAACCACAAGGGTTACCGTCCTCCCACCAACGTCCACTACCAGAGTAAGAAACCAGGGATGACATCTAGATTTTTGTGTGTATGGGGTTCAATGTTTAAATGATGATATCACCAAACCACATTAAAGAAAAATAAAAAATTGTCCTTGTCTTAAATATTTTTTCAAGGCTGGTTCTACAGTCTCATCATTTACATAGTCCAAATGTAATCGTATTGTACTTATTGCTATTAAAATGCTCCTTTAGGCCAAAATTCAGGTTCTCAATTTTTAACTCTATACAAAGATCACCCGTTAAAGTGTCCAGTCCAGCTCAATGGACTCCAATGGGTTTGTGATCTGCAAGATGCGGACGAAAAATAGGACATGTCCTATTTTTTGTGGCACGGACACACAGACTGGGAAGCACATGGAAGGACTTCCATGTTTCCATGTGCTTTCAGATCCATGCCTCAATGCCGCAAAAAATAGGACATGTCCTATCTTCAGCACTTTCTTGCGGATCTCAGACCTATTAAAGTCAATGAGTCCACAGCGCAATGGGGAGTGAACACAGTTTCTGTGTTTTCCAGATCTGTGGTTTGTGGTCCACAAAACGGGCGTGATCTTTCCATGGTCATGTAAATGCGGCCTTACTTACAGGCTGCAGAATGGATGGTCTTGCTTACAGGCTTGTCTTCTACTACAGGCCCTGGCTACGTCCAGGATGCACAGACTATTCGGATTCTTTCTACCCCTAATTTCTGGCCTCAACTCTTCTGTGATGCTCAGCTTCAAATGCCCTAGCTAATCCCTGAGATATTGTTACTTAATTACTAGTACCAATCACCTACACTATTACTCTCAGGATTATTGCTGGCTTTGTTTCCAACAGCAGCTCCCCAGCTCACTCTGCCTACTACTTGTAGTACCCCAGACTTGGGGGTACTACAAATTGTTTATTGTCATGCATTGCATTTCACTGTTTTGTTTCCTGGCTATTACTACCAGCAAGGAACAGAGAACAACTAAAGGTTGGCAGCAACAGGGTTAACTACCGTGTTCCTCACCTCTTGGTAGGAGTGGGCTGGTTCCTGTCTAGAGACAGAGTGGAGAGTGCGCAGATGGCAGTGCTTCTTTTCCTACACAGAATACTCTGGAGAGAACCATTACTACATTGACTCAAATAAATTGCTGCAAAGGCCCAGAAACGCTCCGTTCATCACTCACCAGCACAGAAGTGGTTAATCGTCCATATTGGATCCACACCACATGGGTTGACGCATTGAAGCACTGCTCCTCCAAAGTAGGAAACCAGAGAAGATGCCCAGCAGTGAAAAGACTCTTCAGGCCAGAATAGTCTTTTTTACCTGGGAATGAGAGTTTGCCCATCGCCAGAAGCTGCTGTCTTGCTGAAGCACTGGAGACGAAGGTAGAAGAGTCCAGCACGTGCTCAAGATGGCAGGCAGATCACCCAGCTCAAAAGACACGATGCGCCACGGTCTCCTGTGTCATGAGACTAGCCCCTGTTTTGACTTTGTTTCATGGGCCCTACTTTTGCCACGCTCCTGCTGTATGGGATTCCTGTTCATCCAGTTGGCACCTGTTGTGTCCCGGTACCTTTCCCTTTTTTGGGTTTTTGGATCAATTTTGCAGAGAGGAAGGAGTGTAACGTTTAAGAAGAAATGCCTAAGGAATAGACTTAAATGTACTTGAGATCCTTGTGACCCTCATCTGTGCCTCCAGGACTCTTTGTTAAATAGCCACAAGTGAAGGGTTCTGTTGCTGGCAATGTTTTTAAGATTATGGCCCACCTTCGGGACCTTCCACCTGAGTGGATATGTGCTTGGTTACGGTGTTTCTGGGACTCCGAAGTAGAGCAGCAGACCCAAGAAGCACTATTGTACCACTGTGGATTTCCAAGGATTCTGACTCAGAAGAGCCCCACAGCTTGAGACTGTGTTTCATTAGTCTAGGATACCTAGCCCCCCTTCTTGGCACTATCATGGACTGCACCTTGGGACTCTAGCCATTTTTTGTTGCATAAGCACTTATGTCCTTAACCTGGTCTCTTCACAGCAATGGAAGGGAGAGGGTCAGCAAGAACTGTAAGCCTTGGACATCTGATGTATGACTACCAAGGGGAGACCACAAGCACAACCGAGGACAGCGAGAACAGCTTGCCTTTCACCATGGGGTGTGTAGTATCCCAGACTAAGGGGTACTACAAATTGTTTATTGCCATTGCATTTCACTGTTTGTTTCCTGGTTATTACTGCCAGCTAGTAAGGTATGGCAAAAGGTTGGCAGGGTGTATTGAGTTTATCCTTCAGGCCCCCTCCCGGTGAACTGAGTTGACAACGAAATTTTACTATTATAATAATGTTTTTAAGATTTTATAATTGACATTCCCTCCAGATAGTAGAAATAATTAACGACAACTGCATGTACGTATATCTATTTTATTGATTTGTGGCGCTCGTTATTACCTTTTTGTCCTTACTTCACTTTGATCTTCTTTACTTCTTTCCCATATTGATCTTCTTTACTTATTTCCCCTATTTTACCCATTATCTCACTCTAAGGGCTCATTCATCTATAAATCTGAAAGGTTGGCAGGTGCAGGGTTAACCACCCTGTTCCTCAACTCTTGGTATTGGGCTGGTCCTGCTACCTGCCAGGAGGAGGAGTTCCTGCCTAGAGAGAGTGGAGAGGACACAGACTGCAGTGCCCCTTCTACTACACAGATTTCTCCTGAGGGAACCATTACCACATTGCTTATAGTAAAGCTTTGAGAAGATAAAGACAGCAGAATAATTTGCCATTTTCAGCTTCTATAGACTGTCCTCTGAAGTGAGGGATTACAGCTAAGACACCCTTCACCAAACAACCATTAGGCCAGTATCACCTAAGTGCTGAATCGACACAAACCAACCTGCCTCATTATCCTTGGTGGTGCTGGAGAAGAATTGCACTAAAGGTCCAACACCTGGGCCCCCCACCGATCAGCTTTTTAAAGAGGTTGGGTGCTTTATGAGCAATGTGGCATCTTCCTAGGTGATGTGATGTCACCATACATCGGTCACATGGTCTAATTGCCTCTCAGCCCCATTGAAGTGAATGGGGCTGAGCTGCAATACCAAGCACAGTCACTATACAATATATGGCTCTGTGCTTGGAAAGTTGTTGGGAGCCAGCTGCTCTCAACAGACCTCCGGAAAGTGTGGCGGCTCCCTGAAACAGCCGATTGGCTGACTGGGTCTTGGACCACCGCCAATAGGATAATGATGACCTATCCTGAGGATACGTCATCATTATCTATCACAGGATAACCCCATAGACTGTACACCGTTTCCCTCATAGTGGCGATGCAGTGTAATTACAGCTTCTACTCCTATTCACTTGAATGTAAATAGGTCATCTATACCTGTAGCCCTGGGTGCAGCTCAGCCCCATCCACCTGAATGGGACTGAGCTGTGCCCATGCCACGTGACTGATAGTCACTAGGGTAAGCAGCGAGAAGGCTGTTGTGCTCAGAGGAGCACCGGTCCTTCTCAAACAGCTGATTGGCGGGGGTCCTGCGTGTTGAACCCCCACACAGATTAAATGCTGAAATAGTCGAATAACCCCTTTAAAGGTGTAGCAGCAGTCAAGTAAAATTTTAACAGTTCAACTAGGTGGAGTAACCACCACAACAGGGTCAACAGTAACTTATAGCAGAAAGATACATTTTTTTCTTGTGAGTGGGTGTACTTACATGCTGCTAGTGAAGGTATCTCTGCATAACCTTGCATCTATTGAATTATATTCACATATGTCAGTACAATTCATTAGATACAGGTCATGTAGAGGCACACAGCATTATAAATCAGTACAATGCAATGCGCTCCTGAAAAGTCACGCAACATTTTTGTATGATGATAGTCAATTGTGTCATTCTGTGACTGCGACATCCAAGTTGTTGTGCGACATGTCACCGTGTAGCCCTTGCCTTACTGCATGCAGTTTCTGAATGTAACCAGCTGCAATGAATTAAATCATTTTGATAAACACTAGCGTTCAATTAGTTGCTAAACTAGCTAATTTCTTTGGTGCTCATTTACTAACAGTAAATTTTACTGTTTACACTTCTTTTTGGCATAAAATTGTCACAGTAACCCATATTTTTTGACTTTTCATATGCCTATGCATGGGTGTTTGTAAGCCATGTTCAACACATAGGAGTATCGAGGGAGTGTCGGGTGCCAGGGCACCAGCCCTGACAAATTTACTAATTTTACACCAGAAAAAATATGTAAACGTTGCTTTAACCCCTTAAGGACCGGAGGTTTTTTACTTTTTGAGTTTTCGTTTTGCGCTCCCTGCCTTCCCAGAGCCATAAATTTTTTATTTTTCAGTTCACATAGCCATATGAGGGCTTGTTTTTTGCGGGACAAGTTGTACTTTCCAATGCCACCATTTAATATTGCATATGATGTAGTGGGAACCGGGGAAAAAATTCCAAATAGGGTGCAATTGCAAAAAAAAAGCAATTCCACCACAGTTTTGCGGCTTTTTAAATTCCGTCGTTCGATGTGCGATAAAACTTACTGGTTAATTTTACTCTACAGGTCAGTACGAATCCGGTGATACCCTATATGTATAGGTTTTCTTGCGTTTTGATAGTGAAAAAAAAATTCAAAAGTGGGAAAAAATCAGTTTTACTTTTTGTCACCATGTTTTGACCCCTATAACTTTTTTGTAATTATATGTACAGAGCTGTATGGGGGCTCGTTTTATGCGTCATAATCTTATCTTTTTATTGATACCATTTTGGGGTGTGTATGACTTTTTGATCACCTTTTATGTTATTTTTTGTGGAAAATGAAGCGACCAAAAATGGCGAATCCGCCATTTGGACGCTTTTTCCGTTTTGCTGTTTGACGTATGGGGAATATTTTTTATATTTTTATACTATGGGCGTTTTTGCACATTGCGACACCCATGATGTGTATTTTTAAAAATTTTTAGTTTTTAATTTTTATTTTAGCAAAGGGGGTGATTTGAACTTTTATGTTTTTTATTTTTATTTTTTAACTTTTATATTTTTTTTTTACACTTTTATATAGTTCCCATAGGGAACTATAACTTACAATCATCTGATTGCGATTTTCATACATTCCAATGCAATAGCATTGGAATATATGAAAACATCGCATATTTCCTATGAAGCCTATTACAGGCAAGGCTCCATAGGAAATACTACAGAGTAGCCTGGGTTTCATTCATAGAGACCCAGGCTACTACAGCTCCTGCTCCTCCGATCGCCACACGGGGGAGCCGGAGCGCAAACCGAAAGTAAAACTTTCGGTTTGTGCGTACTCAGATGCCGTAGTCAGGATTGACCACGGCATCTGAGGGGTTAAATGTCCGCGATCGGCATCGCTGCCGGTCGCGGACATTAGCCGCGGGTGTCTGCTACAGGAACCATGCGGACACCCGCGGCTAAGGCGCCCGCATGGAGCAGGAGCGGGCGCCATCTTTAAAGACCGGACACCGGACAATTGGAATCTGGTCGTATGGGGGAAAAAGATACTCTATGTAAAATAAAATGGTCACTTCAAAAAGTATGGCACAGAGTTAAAAATATATTAGAGATTTCGGGTGCACTTCCATTCACAGAATTATGGAATAATCGGCAATTGGTGGAATTTGCTAAAATAAAAGAGGTAGGATTTTGGACTAAAAGGGGAATTACGAAAGTGTCAGATATTGTAGGTCCTAGTGGGCTTAAGAGGGTGAATGAGTTGATGGGGGAACAATGCACGTTTATGGATACGTTTAAATTCACTCAGCTTAAATCTGCATATGAGAGTACGGTTAATAAAGGGTTATTAAAGGTACAAGGGGATGAATTCATGGAATATTGTGTCTCGAATAATAAGGAGGTGAGGTATAAGATATCACAGATATATAGTAAACTAAGGGGGGCACTCGGGAGAGTCACGGTATTTAGAAGCACTAGAAAATGGAAGGCTGTGTTAGGAGTATCAGAGAGGTGTTGGCCAGAGATTTTTAAAAACATAAGGCATGCTACCCAGTCAATAAACTATAGATTAATCCAGTTTAAAATAGTACACGAATTATACTATTCCCCCAGATTGCTGAACAAAATGAGCCCCAGGGGCCGCCCGGCTCAATGTTGGAAATGTGGACATAAAGACGCGGACTCCCTCCATCTCCTTTGGGGATGTGGAGAGGTCCAGAAGTTCTGGGGACAGATCACGAGATCTGTCTTCAAGACGATTGGTAGGAGTTGGACGCCAGACTGTAAGTCAGTAATTTTAGGCCTAGGATTGGAGGACGATATCAGAGGGAATATTAAGCGGGAATGGCTAAAAGGCTGTTTGGTGGCAAAAGTGTTGTTGGTTAGATACTGGGGCACAGAGGTGCTGCCGTCCCTCGCAGAATGGGAACAGTTAATGTACCGGATTTCAATTTATGAGAAATTACGGAATAATTAAGTCATTGGCGGGTGATGGATATTAGGAAGCGGTGGTCTGTGGGAGTGCATCGGCGTCTACAGGGGTGGGGGAAGGGGATGAAAAATATTGTAACAATCATGAATTACTTCCTTCTTTTTTGATGGCTTTTGTATTCAATCATGGTTGCAATAAAAGTTTATAAAAAAAAAAAAAAAAAAAAGACCGGACACAGGACGTACATGTACGTCCTGTGTCCTTAAGGGGTTAAAACTACGTCACCCCCTGATTTTCTGACAGACGCATGGTCTACCAAAGATGCACCTAATTTATGACGAGGTGCGCCCCCCCCCCCAGTCTTAACCTGTCTTACAAGAAATCAACCACTAGATGTCAGACTTAAACCAAAAAAGAAAAACCTGATTTATTAAGGGATAATAAATGAGGCGCAAATTGAAGAGTGGCGTTGCCAATCAATCAGTTTTTTTTTTTTTTACTCCAAAAAAAGGCAAGCTTAGTAAATGTGCCCCACAGTTGGTATAAAAATTTTGCAGCAGAAATTGACCTGTGGTGTGGAATTTAACCACGTCAGCCCCCCTAGCTTAAACACCCTTAAAGGGCTTCTGTCACCCCCACTGACGAATTTTCACTAGCTGACATTAGCTACTTGCTAATGTCAGCTGAGTTCAAACATATGTTTAATATCTTTTTTTCTGTTTTCTATCTTCTTAAAAACTTACTTTTGTCATATGTAAATTAGCTTCGCTACCAGCAAGTTGGGCGGGTACTTGCTGATAGCCGCCGCATCTTCATGCCCTTGGAACGCCCCATCTTCTTTTGATAGACAGGGCCAGCGCGCTCTCCTCCTCCCGCTGGCCCTGTCTGCAGCTGCAATCGTCATCGGCGCAGGCGCACTGAGGACGGAGCGCCTAAGCGAGCGTCCTTCACTCAGAGCGCCTGCGCCGACTAAAGACCGACACGGCGCAGGCGCGGGATTGCAGCTGCAGACAGGGCCAGCGGGAGGAGGAGAGCGCGCTGGCCCTGTCTATCAAAAGAAGATGGGCGTCCAAGGGCATGAAGATGCGTGGCGGCTACCAGCAAGTACCCGCTCAACTTGCTGGTAGCGAAGCTAATTTACATATAACAAAAGTAAGTTTTTTAGAAGATTGAAAAAAGAAAAAAAGATATTAAACATATGTTTGAACTCAGCTGACATTAGCAAGTAGCTAATGTCAGCTAGTGAAAATTCGTCAGTGGGGGTGACAGAAGCCCTTTAATGACCAGGCCACTTTTTACAATTCCGCACTACACTACTTTACCCGTTTATTGCTCCGTCATGCAACTTACCACCCAAATGAATTTTACCTACTTTTCTTCTCACTAATAGAGCTTTCATTTGGTGGTATTTTATTGTTGCTGACATTTTTACTTTTTTGATAATAATCCGAAATTTTTGCAAAAAAATGACATTTTTCACTTACTGTTGTAAAATTTTTCAAAAAAACTACATTTCTATATAAAAACAAAAAAAATGCAATAAGTGTATATTTATTGGTTTGGGTAAAAGTTATAGCGTTTACAAACTACAGTATGGTGCAAAAAAGTGAATTTCCGCATTTTGAAGCAGCTCTGACTTTCTGAGCACCTGTCATGTTTCTTCAGGTGCTAGAATGTCAGGAAAGTATAAACACCCCCCAAATGACACCATTTTAGAAAGAAGACACCCCAAAGTATTCGCGGAGGGGCATGGTGAATTCATGTTTCATTTAATTTTTTTTCACAAGTTAGCAGAAAATGACACTTTCTGAGGGAAAAAAATGATATTAAAGTTTCCATTTCTGCTAACTTCTGGCAAAAAAATAAAAAATCTCCCACGGACTCACTATGCCCCTCAGTGAATACCTTGGGGTGTCTACTTCCCGAAATGGGGTCATTTGTGGGGTGTGTTTACTGTTCTGGCATTTTGGGCGGGGCTAAATTGTGAGCAGCCCTGTAAAGCCTAAAGGTACTCGTTGGACTTTACGCCCCTTTACGCACCTAGGCTGCAAAAAAGTGGCACACATGTGGTATCGCTGTACTCAGGAGAAGTAGGGCAATGTGTTTTGGGGTGTATTTTTACATATACCCATACTGTGTGTGAGAAATATCTCTGTAAACTGACAACTTTGTATAAAAAAATTTAAAAAGTTGTCATTTACAGCGATATTTCTCACACAAAGTATGGGTATATATAAAAACACATTGCCCTACTTCTCCTGAGTACGGCGATACCACATGTGTGCCACTTTTTTGCAGCCAAGATGCGCAAAGGGGCCCAAATTCCAATGAGTACCTTTAGGATTTCACAGGGCATTTTTACGCATTTGGATTCTCACGCTTTAGGGCCCCTAAAATGCCAGGGCAGTATAAATACCCCACAAGTGACCCCATTTTGGAAAGAATACACCCCAAGGTATTCCGTGAGTTCACAGAATTTATTTTTTTTTGGCACAAGTTAGCCTAAATTGCTATATTTTAAATTTTTTTTTTTTACAAAGTCTCATATTCCACACTCGTGACAAAATTTTTTTTTTTACATGAACTCACCATACCCCTCACGGAATACCTTGGGGTGTCTTCTTTCTAAAATGGGGTCACATGTGAGGTGTTTGTACTGCCCTGGCATTTGAGGGTCTCCGCAATCATTACACGTATGGCCAGCATTAGGAGTTTCTGCGATTCTCCTTATATTGAGCATACGGGTAATGAGATTTTTTTTTTCCGTTCAGCCTCTGCGCTGAAAAAAATAAATAAAATGAACGGCACAGATTTCTTCATTTACATCAATTAATGTGGATGATAAAATCTCTGCCAAAAAATGTGCAAAAAAAAAAAAGAAGTAAGGTCCCATTCACATTTCCGCAAAAATGTCCGCATCTATTCCGCAATTCTGCGGAATAGATGCGGACACATTCAGCAAAACGGACAAGAATAGGATATGCTCTATTTTTTTTGCGGGGCTATGGAATGGACATACGGATGTGGATAGTACACGGTGTGCTGTCAGCATTTTTTGCGGACCCATTGAAATAAATGGGTCCGCATCCTATCCGAAAAAAAACGTAACGGACACGGAAACAAAATGTGGTCGTGGGCATGAGGCCTAATGGGGTTCTTTATATAAGGGCTCATGCACACAACCGTGTTTTGTTTCCTTGTCCGTTCTGTTTTTTTTGCTGATAAGGATGCAGACCCATTCATTTCAAATGGGTCCGAAAAAATGCGGACAGCACACCATGTGCTGTCCACATCAGTATGTCCGTTCCGTAAAGCATGTCCTATTTTTTTCTAGTTTGCGGACAAGGATAGGCATTATTACAATGGATCCGCAAAAATAACGGATCCGCCAAAAAGCATGTCATACGAACATCATCCGTTTTTTTTGCGGATCTGCAATTTGCAGACCGCAAAATACACATACGGTCGTGTGCATGAGGCCTAAACAGAAAATCCACACTCAAATCTGCACCAAAACTGTAATAAATAGTGTGGATTTATGTGCGTTTTTTGTCTAGTTTTTGTGCCATGTTCAACACATAGGAGTGTCAAGGGTGTGGCGGGACTTCGGGCCCTGACAAATTTACCTTTTATGCCTGAAAAGAGATGTAAATGTTGGCAAAAAACTACTCCAGCCAGGGGCTGGTCTAGTTTTTCTGCCAGGCGCATGGACTTAGGCTACATGCACACGAAAGTTGTTTGTTTCTGTGTCCGTTCCGTTTTCTTTGTGGATAGGATGCAAACCCATTCATTTAATTTCAATGGGTCCGTTTTTCATGGATCCGTTGTTCCGTTTTTTGGATCTGTTGTGTTTCCGTTTCTGTTCCATTCTTTCCACAATAACAGGAACTTTGTAATCATTGCAAACACCAAACACATGTGCAAAATGGGCTGGGCATAGCATTTCTACAGCATGGATCCGCAAAAAAACAATGACTTAGGCCTCATGCACACGATCGTATGTGTTTTGCGGTCTGCAAACCGCGGATCCGCAAAACACGGAAGCTGCTTCGTGTTCCGTTCCGCAATGTGGCCCATTGTAAAAATGCCTATTCTTGTCCGCAAAACGGACAAAAATAGGACATGCTCTATTTTTTTTGCGGGTCACGAAACGGAGCAATGGATGCGGACAGCACACGGAGTGCTGTCCGCATTTTTTGCAGCCCCATTGAAGTGAATGGTTCCGCACCCAAGCAGCAAAATATGCGGCTCGGACGCGGACCAAAACAACGGCCGTGTGCATGAGGCCATACGGACATGTATTTCGTATGCATTGCGTTTTTTGTACGAACCCATTGACTTGAATGGAACCACTGAACGTGATTTGCGGACAATAATAGGACCTGACTTAAAATGTTGCAGAACGGAAAAATGGAAATACGGAAACGGAATGCATACGAAGTACATTACGTTTTTTTGCGGACCCATTGAAATGAATGGTTCCATACACGGACCGTATGCGGAACGCAAAAAATGGCCCTTAGGCCTATTGCACACGACCGTATGGTTTTGCGGTCCGCAAAAAACGGATCCTCAAAAAAAAACGGATGACATCTGTGTGCATTCCGTTTTTTGCAGAACGGAACATCTGGCCCCTAATAGAACAGTACTATTCTTGTCCGTGATACGGACAAGAATAGGACAAGTTCTAACTTTTAGGCCTTGTTCACACGTCCGTGGTGTTTTGCAGATCCACAAGTTTGCGGATCCGCAAAACACCTTGTCACCAGCCCTATAGAGATGCCTATATTTGTCCGCAATTGTGGGCAAGAATAGGACATGCTCTATATTTTTGCGGTGCCGCCGTCCGGAGGATCCGCAAATGCGGATGCAGAGAGCACAGTGTGTGCTCTCCGCATCCATCACGTCCTCATTCTAAATGAATGGGTCCGCACTCGTTCCGCAAATTTGCGGAACGGGTGCGGACGTAGATTGCAGACGTGTGAATTAGGCCTTAACGGAACGGAAAAACGGAAATACGGAAACGGAATGCACACGGAAACACTTCCTTTTTTTTGCGGACACATTGAAATGAATAGTTCCGTATACAGACCGTATACGGAACTCAAAACGGCCCGTACACCCGCAAAAAAGACTTTCGTGTTCATGAGGCCTTAGTCAAATAAAAAGTTGCGGGTCCCTTTTTCTAAATGTTGTTGCATGGCTGGTTCTCAACAGTTGGATGGGATGGTGGAGGAGCAGAGGACTGTTGGGGCTGTGCCAGGCCCGGACAAATTTACTAGTTTTACGTCTGGAAACAGGCATAAGGGTCTGGTTTGGCTAGTTTTACACTAGCGACAGGACGGATCCGACAGGCTGTTCAGCCTGTCGGATCCGTCCTGCCGCTAGTTCAAGTGTGCCCCCGGACTGACGCTCCGTCCCCATTGACTATAATGGGGGCGGGGGCAGAGTTCCGGCACAGCATGGCAGCGCACGGCAAGAGGCCGCTGGACTAAAACTACGACATGTCCGACACTTAGTCCGGCAGCCTCTTACAGCAACAAGTGTCGCACAACAAGAAACTTGAGTAAAATTTCATGTAATGCATTTCAATGGTGCCGCTATGTGACATGCTTTGACGCAACAGTCACAAAAGTTCCATCCCATTTCTATTTTTTTGAAACTACTGTGTTGCAGTCGCAACATGTACCATGCCGCATTGCAACACCCATTAAAATAGATTATATAAAATATTGGGCGACACAGGTTGCCATGTAGCCATACCCTTCTGTGACCCGAAATATAGTCAAAAACCCTTTACCCTACCTACCTATACAACTAGGCCATGTGACTAATGTATAGTGATGTCACATGGCCTAGGAAGAGAACATGGCACTCACGGAGCATCTACCTCTTCTAACATCTGATCGCTGGGGGTCCTGGTTGTTGAGGATAGGATAGGTCATCAATATAAGTTACCGGATAACTCCTTTAGGCTACATGCACACGACCGTTGCCTGCCTCCGCGTCCGCTCCTCCTTGAAATTTTGCGTCCGTCAAAAAAAACGGATGACGGACCGTTTTTTTTGACGGATCCGATTTTTATGGCAGATCCATTGTAAAAATGGATCACGGATGCGGAACAAAAACGGTTGACCATCCACATTTTTTGACGGACCCATTGAAATGAATGGGGAAGCATCCTATCCGTGAAAAAAAACGGAACGGACGCGGAAGCAAACAACGGTCGTGTGCATGGGGCCTTAATCGAATTATCAGTGGAGGACAATTATCAAGACTGGTATATTGTACACCAGTCTAAATTCCTGCTGTTCTGCATGCAGATGCGCCAAATTTGTGTAGAGGTGCAGACCTCTCATATATCTGGCGCTTATTCCACCCATGCGACACACATTTCTACGGCAGCCTCCTAGCAGCCGCATATTTAAGTATTTATTTATGCCAGAAAACTAGCATTTAAAAAGTCGCAAAAAAGGGGATCATCATATGATATATACACACCAAAGACAGGCATAAAAAAGTTCATAAATGACCCCCTGTAGATTCAGAGGGAGGATTTTGTCCGCAACAAAATCCACCAGGTGTTTCATGGCAGGAACTGCTGCGCTGTGCTTCGGGTTCTGACTTGGGTTTTCATGCGAATGTGCACTAGGTTTATAATTTAACTAAACTGCGCACAAGCTCCCGCTACAGCTTTGTGTGGCGTCAGCATGGTAACCACTCCAAAAATGGACTGTACATTCTGGCTCGGATCTTGAAAAGCACATCGGCCACATAAACTATGACGGGGATTCCCATTAAAGACAATGGAGTGTGAATTCAGCCCAGATTTGGACTGGTTTTCTGCACCTAATCCACACGGAAACCTGTGCCCAAAATCCTCCATCTGAGCATACCCAAGACTTTCTCCAAAAACTCAGTGGGACACATTTACTAAGACGGGCTTTTTACGCCAATCTTAGTTTCCCCCTTGCGCGGCCATTTGATTAGTCTCATTTATGATGAGGCATGCGCCTCGTCATAAATTAGGTGCATCTGTGGCAATCCTGGCGCCTGGCGTAAAAATTACTCCAGCCCCTGGTTGGCATAGCTTTTCCGCTAACATTTACGTTTGTTTCCAGGCGTAAATGTTAGTAAATTTGCTGGGGCTGGAGTCCTGGCCCTGGCACAGCCCCCGCCCCTGTCACATCCAACTGGCGGACGAGGCGTAAAACCTGATGTGCGACTAAATATTGTTGCACAGTCGGTTAAAAAAGGGGACTTGTGACTATTTTACGCCTAAAATTGTCGCAAGTCCATTAGTAAATGTGCCTTAGTGGAGTATATTTACTAAGACCAGCTTTTTACCTCAGTCTTAGGTTTCTTCTCACATCTATGGCAGTCCTTGTCCATCTTATATTCTGATGTCTATCATCAAGAGTTCACCTGTATATTGGTCATCCTCAGTGAAGATGATAATACACTACAATCTACCGGAATCACAAAGCAGAAAATCACTGTGGAGCCTAGGCCTGCTATAGTGCGGTGTTGGAAGTCCTATGTAAAGCCACAGCTACGTCTGTCTATGAAGGGTTAAGCTGCATACTGATTGATGATAGAATTCCCTGGAGAACCTCAATGATACACCCTGCACCTGAAGTCTTTCATCTCTTAGCCTATCACACAGCTGCTCTGGCCTCACACAAGCTATAAAACTCTGGGCTATGGCAGACTGAGGTATTGGTAGCAGCTGCCAGGATGGGCTTGTGCAAAGCAGGGATGAGGCTGGTCTTAGCCCTTTTGGCTTATGGATTGGGGTCTTTAGTATGTGGGGCACCGGATTATTGGGATGATCCTTCCCATCTGCAGTGTGGATCTCACACTATGGAGTTTTCTCTACCTTCTTTGTTGGAGGATGCAGCGTTTGCCTTGAGTATCATTGGTAAGTAGGCTAAGATGTATGTAATACCTTCTCACTGTGCTGTTTTCTGTGGAAAATATGGTAGTACTCAATTCCTTTCTATCGCTTATTGTGTGTCTGTACAAGGTGACCCCCATTTCTGTATTTAGGGCTATCTGCTTCAAAATGAACAGTGCTCAGTTTATGAGAGGGGCATCTGAGGTGAATATCTGCTAGTACTGTCTAAATATCTGAGCATACCAGTGCTTTGTTGGCCCTGGAGATATCTCCTGGCAACTCAGCTAAACTTGGATGCACTGCCCTTTCCTAATGGCATGTAAAGTGTGGCCTGTTGGGGATGAGCAAGCTTGTGTTCAAGTTTGGTGTACAAGGTTTGGGTTATCTAAGGATTCTGCTACAACAGACCAAAAGTTATGGTCGGTGGGAGAGGAATCTATAATGGAATTCTTAGCGAACCTGAACCTTGTACACTGAACTTCTGCTCATCCCTGTTGGTGTACTACCACACATGGTGGGTTTGCAAATCTCATGTTCCACTTTGGAAGCTGGAAATTCAAAGTAGAAACCGGCAACATAACTTGACATTGGGGTTGGCTTGGCCCACCAGAATACCAAAGGATCCTCCAGTGGGTCTACCATCTGACAATAATGGACCCCTAATAACAGGGCCCTTAAGGCTCTATATAGAGGGTGGGCTCAATAATTTCCTCTGGTGGGCTCAAGGGACTTTACTCCAACTCTGCTTGACATGCTGTGGACTTAACATTGACACTGGGTTTTCTTGTTGAAAAGGACTTCAGCTAGTGATTGGGTCCTCTTCAGACACCAGACCCCATAAACCTACCCAGTAATTTCTCTTGTCACAGGCCAGAACATAAGTAGATCATTGGCATTGCCCTGCTGTGCACTGGCCAATAGGTGGCTGTTGTGCTTGGATGCTGGGTGTTATGATAATGGTGTTACAGGGAGTTTTTCATAACTAATATGTAAAATATCAGTATCTTTCTCATAACAAATGTATTCATAGATCTCAGGAGCCTCCATTGCAAACTGTTAAAATAATGCAGCATGCTAAGGTTTTGATGGTCACTCACTCCCATGCATCAAGTCACAAGACCCCCTTTTTTATGCCATACTGGCACTAGGGAGTGGTGGGGGCAGGAACATTGTCCCTAAAAAACCTATGCAGGGAAATAGTTTCTCACTCCAGCTTCAGGATGCACTGCAGGGTGTTCCTTGTCATAAATTGGGCACATCCCTGCCAGTATAGGGGAGAAAGACTTGTGTGAAACCATAATGGAAACTCTATTCAATGGGATTTATCAGCGCAGTTCATTCATGTGGTAAGTATTTGGCTTGCACTCCATTTTCAGGAATGGGATGCTTTCTGCAGATGTCAACGATGCCTAAACTGTCTTTTAAACTTTTCTCTACTGGAATACAAATGTGCTTCAAAGTAGTTGGGCTACTTTCACACTGGCGTTTTGGTTTCCGTTTGTGAGACTCATTCAGGGCTCTCACAAGCGGTCCAAAACGTAGCAGTTTGGGGTCTAATGCATTCTGAATGGATGAGGATCTGCTCAGAATGCATCGGTCTAGCTCCGTTCTGCCTCCATTCTGCTCTGGTGTCCGTCTGATGAAACTGAGCCAGGACGCATCTGTCTCCGTTGACTTGCATTGTGTCAGGATGGATCCATTTGGCTCAATTTCATCAGACTGACACCAAAATGCTGCAAGCAGTGTTTTGGTGTCCGCTTCCAAAGCAAAATGGAGCTAGACATGCATTCTGAGCAGAACTTATCCATTCAGAATGCATTAAGGGCAAAACTGATCTGTTCTCACTGGCAGAATAGAAAACGGATCCGTCCCCCATTGACTTTCAATAGTGTTCAAGACGGATCAGTTTTGGCTATGTTAAAAATAATACAAACGGTCCGTTCTGGACGGATGCATGCAATTGTATTATCTGAATGGATGAGTTTGTGCAGGTCCATGATGGATCCACACCAAATGTGAGTGTAAAAGCAGCCTAGGGGGAGTCTAAAACCATCATGGCCGCCATGTGTGGTCACGGCAGGTCAGCATGGTTCTCAAACTGATGGCTGTGGCTTTGCAGGCAAATGGGAGTTCTAAAATGGTGTAACTGCTAATAGTTTAAAACTGGGTAAAGCTGGAGTTTTTTTTCTTCATTGTGGCTATTGTGTGGACTTAACTTGTGTATACATGTTATACTAAACTTTAAGAGAAAGTTGTATGAACTGACTGTAATTCTAGACAAGAATGGAAAACCTCACTATCTTTACAATGACTCCACTTGTGGGACTTGGATTGGACAGAAACCTGATGGCTCACTGGTGGTTGGCTCTACTCTCAATGGCTGTTATATTCGTGAGGAGGTAAGTTGTGGAGACTCTAACTCTGCAAAGTCTTAACTGTTTAAGGGTAGATTTAGATTTTTGGTGCTTCTTGCACCTCCATTTTGGCAGTGAGAACAGTAGTTGAAGGCCCTTGGGATGGAAGTGGTTTTTGTACTATTGGGGAAATCTGCAGGAAAATTCACTTGTATAGGATATATAAATTGAGACGTGAATTGTACATGGAAATGTTCTTGTGTGGGAACACTCTATCCTGTCTATGGTAAGGGTTTGAGAACAGATTCATTCTGCATCAACTGGGAAAAATTATTTTTCAGAATGGAAGCTATATGGTAACAATCACTCTGGAAGAAATTCTTCGTGATGAGGAGTCCCAGTATCACAAGAAAGATCTTGCATGCCCGATTCTTCCAGGTGAAGATTTGTTTAAAAAAAACTTGGTAGACTTAACTTGATTGGTTCCTTTAAATGTGGTGGTCCGATTATCTGGTGTTTCACCACCACTATTTGAATGGAAGACACATTGCCACTGAACTCTTGGGCTGCTGGAGACAGTTGATCATTGTCACTAGACTATTGCCTGCAGCCCCAAGGACCATGCTTGGACTTAAGATGACATGCTACCTGCAGCTACCATTTTGAGTTTTTAGATTGGGCTAAAGATTAATCTATTCTGCACAGTAATTGGACTGAAAAGCATGACTAAACATTAAAATTCACTTTAAAGCTGATCCAATACTCTGCAGGGAAGTAGTAGCCCTTAACAATCCTTATGATTGTCCATAGTTCTAGGAGTTTGGTTTGAGCTAAATCTTCCAGATTAACCACTTCAAGTAGTGTAATTTCACCAGTTTAATTTGTTACCCCATAGAACTTAAATCTAGTCCCATAAATTCAATGACGCCTAGTTAATCTGGGCATCCTAGGGCCTATGTGCAGCTACTTTGCTGTATCTATACAGCAGGGAGGATGAGAACTTTTCAGTGTGCGGCTGAGTTCCTCTAAAAAACTGCCACATGCTTTCTTGTGCTGTGGGTTTCACCCTTTGCAATATATTCCTTGGCAAAATTTCACCTCCAGCTGTACTGAAATTGCAGAAGTTGAATGTGCAGAACAATTGCCAGTAAACAAATGATGGCAAAAGGTAGCCATGGACATCATCCTGAAGTTGTCAAACTTTGGGTAAACATGGCCACTCTAGCTAGCTGATGAGATTGTCATCTGGATGGACATCGGCCATGTTTATTGCCCCGCTACTTGCTAATCAAGAGCAGTTCCATTGAGGGTTCTCTAGACCTTTGCCCAGTGTTACTGGAAGTGTGCAGCAAGTTTAGACTAATGTGGCAGCACAGGCATATAATCAAAGGCTAGGCTAATCAGCCACTAACCTAATTATATTATGTAAAGCCAAAGGTTTTCCAGTTTGTCAATAGATATTGTCTGATTTTTGGGATAAGCTTGACAACCCTGTCTCCCCCACCCCATGAATTGTCCATGGAAGGATAAAAATTTGGAACTTGCTTTAACACAACACACTTAGTGTGTAGTTTTAAAGATGCTCTACATTAACTTCACAACTGGTTCATCTTGGAGAACATTCCACCAACTTGGACTTTCTAAAGACAGTTTTGCTTTGACACCAACATCATACTTATGTCTTTGCACCTCCAAGTGGGTTTAAAAGGTTGTCACTGTTCAGTGGGTGTGGGTCCCACATCTCAGATGCAAAGCTATAGGTCACACATCATTCTCCACTCAAATCTATAGGAGCAGTGGCTTGGGAAGCTTATTAAAAATTCTTGGTTGTCTGGTTTCAGCAAAAAACTGTACTTCAGGGGGATTTGCCTGCAATAGTGTTGCTTACTAGACCCATGCTGCTTTAGTTTTCATCCAGGACCTGTTAACCTGGCTGCTCAAATAGATAAACATGTGACCACTATAATCAGTTACTGGCCTTAGCAGTGCAGAGGCCAGCGACTGGCTGTAGCAGTTGGGTGATGTCACTACTGCAGGTGGGTAAAGATCCCAGCAGAGAACTGGACTAGACAATTGTCCAGTTTTCTACTGAAACTTGACAACCCCTTTCATGTCAGTCACAGGACATGGACTTCAGAAGAGTTGATTTAGTGCTCCTGTCTGATGAATCTGTTGGAGACATAAATTGTATTGACAATGTTTCCTTATCTATAGCTATGGATGCTCCTAGCCAAAGTGACTGTGCTTCAGTTCTACAAGCTGACCGCCTGCAATGTGGTAATGACTCTGTATCTCGAGAACTTTGTGAAGGACTTGGATGCTGCTTTTCTCAAAATGCACTTGCACGGCGCTGCTACTATGGAAAGAAATGTGAGTCTTTGCAAGAATCTAATTCTATTCAACCACCCAGGCTATAACGGTTAGCATATCACTGTCCGTTTACAGTTGGAATATATTGGCAGAAAAATTAACCATAATGACATCAGGATTCAAGAGATTGAATGACTCCAGTTTTCCTTTGGGTCCTAATATACATAGTATAATTCTGAAGCTTCCTGTAGTGTCTACTTGAGTGCAAGGCAAGGATTTCTGTAAGGTAGCGTAATAGCGGTTTCAGACTAGTCGGCCAGATCATCTATGACAAGCACTTGCCAATGGCATTGCTACAATCTGCCTGTTAAGGTGCTGCTGACTACTGATAAGCAAGTAGATCATGCTGTGGAGACACTCTGCCAGCAAAATTCTGTATGGGGGAATGTGTGATGGTATTGGCCATTGCTCTTTCCCCATACTATGGAGGACATCCCTGCATGTAATGGAAGCAGTCTCCTTCACTGACAGGTAGGTGATTGTCAGGAAGTGTTCCTTTCTGACAATCAAAATGCTCATCTGCAGGTCCAATACAGCCATAACTTGTATACATGCTAGGATATGCCCCCATTGCCTGACAGAACAGAGCCCCGAAATGGATGGTACATGTGCAGCCACCCTACATTTTACTTTTGTATGTGGCCACCAAAAAACAGCTGAGCGCTGGCTTGGCTATTTCTGTTGGGCCCATAGAAGTGAATGGGAAGTTTGGGGCTCCGCTTAGGAGAGGAGTGTGGCCCCTACAGCTATAAGACAATGGATGTATATGCTGGTGATACAACCCCTTTAATTGGGGAGGCAAGGTAATCTACTCCAGTGAGAAGGGGTCGGTCAACACATCCCAATACACAGGTGCCATGGCTAGAAACATGAAGATAAAAACACAATACAACAGCACTCTGCAAACATAAATGACATACAAAAATGCCATAGTTAGAAAATATTCTGGTGCTAATGCTACGCTGCTATGAACCTGAGATTCTTGTGGAAATTTTGTACTTCTTTTTTTTTTTTTTGCCGGTCTGCTGTCATTAGTATCTGCTCAGTGGTGGTCCAACACCTGAGACCCCTGCCGATCAGCAGTTTTGAGAAGGCAGCGGCACTCTTGTAAGCACTGCTGCCTTCTCAACTCACAGCTCCATACGTTGTATAGCAGCTGTGCATGGTATTACACTTGGGTCCCATTCACTTGAATGGGGCTGAGCTGCTCCTGGGTCATGTTGACAATGAATGTGACATTACTGGCCTAGGAAAAGCCACAAGAAGTCTGCGGTGCTCACAGGAGTGCCACTAACTTCTCAAACAGCTGACCGGTGGGTGTCCCAGTTGTCAGACCCCTACTGATTACATACTTGCCTATTCTGAGGATAGGTCAGTATAAATGTCAAACCCCTTTAACCTTAGTCTGACAACTAGGCTAAAGCCTTGCATGGACACTTGAAACTCTGTTGCATGTAGAGTGGATGCCTTAACAGTCTGCCTTTTCCGTGTAGTGACTGCCTACTGCACTGCTGATAATAACATGGTGGTTGCAATTTCAAAAGACATAACCATGCCATCCTTGATCCTGGACTCTGTGAAAGTACTTGGTGTGGATTCTAACTCCTGCACAAGCCTAATGGTGGAAACAACTGCATCATTTATTGGGTTCCAGTTCCCACTGTCCTGTGGGCGTGCAAACGAGGTGAGCAAAATGTCCAATCAAACATACACTGAACCTACCTGAAATGCTGGTTAATGTCTATGGACTACAGAAAATGGCAAGGGGTTTCTCCTGTTCCAATACCCAAATTTACACTGCCAGGCTTTCCTTGAAGCACTAACAATTCCATCAGCCACTGTTGTGGTACAGCCATGAGACATAATCTGCATGTGTTGCATGCAAACTTGTCCTGGATTTCACCCTATGCACTACAAAGGGCAAAGATCAGAAAAGGCTGCTGTTGGTTAAAATGGGTTTTCAGAGTAATAATGGCCTAATCTCAGGATGGGCCTTTAATATTACCTGATGGGTAGGAGTCTGAATCCCCGCACCCCTGCTAAGCTATTGAGGCCACTGAGCACCATGGCCTCTTGGGCCAGTGATGGTCACATGGCCCATGTGCAGCTGCCAGTTTGGCCCTATTTGAGTGAATTGACTTGGGCTGCAATACCAAGCACATCTGCTACACAACATGTGGTGCTGTATGGTGTAAAGATGCTTAAAGCACCAACGCCTCTTCAGAGATCTGTGGGAGTTGGACCCACACTGATCAGATACTGATAACTGAAGGATGGGCAAAATCTTCCCAGAAAACCCCTTTAAAACCTGCATCATAGATCAATGCTGGCAGTTCTGTGGTTAGCACTGATGCCTCACAGCACTGGGGTCCTTGGTTTGAATCAAACCAAGGATAACCTCTGCATAGTTTGTATGTTCTCCCCGTGTTTGCGTGGGTTTCCTCCGGGTACGCCAAAGACCTACGGAAGGGAAACTTAGACTGAGCTCCATTGGGGACAGCATGATGTCTATAAAGTGCTGCAGAATATACTGTAGAAGCAATATATTAGTGCATTAAACAAAATGTACACTGCTTTAGTTCACAGCATGTGGATGACACTACTTAAAATCTTATTCTCTCTGCTTCTGCTGTAAAATAACTTGTATCTGTCACTGTGGACACATCTTCATTTAGGCTGCCAGGTCTAAGTTATGAAGATAAATACTAGATGACAACAGTAAATCTCACCTAAGGTATAAATGGGTTTTTTTGGTTAACAGGTAGTTGATGCATCCATGGTGTATGAATACACTTTTGTGGCAACCAACAGAGTAATCACCTGGCAGTCAGCATCAGTTACTAGAGACAGTGCCATGAGGTAAGGTCAAGGTTTGCTTTTTGGGGTTTTTTACACCAAGTACCATGGTTGATTACAAAATGCTCCTCTTCCTACAGAGTGACTGTAAGCTGTAGCTTTTTGCGGACTGGCATTGTCCCACTGCAGGTAGAGGTCTTCACCCTTCCACCTCCTCTCCCTGTATCTACCATGGGACCTCTAACTTTGGAGATGAGAATAGCTGAAGGTAATTGACATTAACAAGTTACTTAGAAACAACTTGTGGCATGCATATGAATGGTTGGG
This sequence comes from Bufotes viridis, assembly GCA_033119425.1. Lineage (NCBI taxonomy): Eukaryota > Metazoa > Chordata > Amphibia > Anura > Bufonidae > Bufotes > Bufotes viridis. The sequence continues at coordinate 406,438,144 of CM065590.1, read as the reverse complement.
CCTGGCAAATCTGTTACAGGCCTAACTTAAAATGGCTTACCTGACACAACCACTTTAAATTGGCTCATCTTAAGAACTGTCTTAAAAGGGGTTAGGTGGTGTAAGGAAAAATCATACATAATAGAAATTCCTGATAACATGTACATTGGGGAAACCAACATACTGTCTATGGGACCCATGGTGAACTGAGAAATGTAAAGTTGCCCTGGAGAAAAATGCCTAGGTTTTAAGGGGGGACAATAGATGTGGGCCGGTCAGCAATACCATGGTGCACCAGCAGAACCAAATGATGCAGCACAAACCATTGCCACCTCACTGTAGTATTGAACTGTCTAGCCATGCTGAGGATGGGTGACAGCTCAATTCAAGAGGGCAGTACCTGGGGCTTCTGGGTGCTAACCCCCCCACAAGCACTGTCCCACCAGGAGATCTCCCTGTAGGGTTTAAGGATGCCTTCACACAGCAGATTTTGTGGCTGAAAAATTCAGTCCGTTTGAAGCAGCTTACAGAAATCCATGTGCTTGCAACATCAAGGTCAATGGAACAGGTTCAGTTGCAGAACTTCCTGCCGCATGTGAAACCACCTTATTGATACCCTATCAGGAGTAGATTGGCCGAAGTTGAGGGTTTAATCTGGATGTCAAGCTGCTAACTTCATAGATATTCCAATAAAGATCTGCTGTTCCAGTGTCCTGGCTTTGTTCTGCAGTCTTATGGTTCCTGTTATGAAAACTTCTGGATGGGGGTCACACTTTAACTAAGGCATGGCATTGGTTGCAGGGAGACAAAAATGACTCCATCCTGATATTTACAGGCCAGGGACTAGGTGGGTTTTTAACTTGGGCACCTGTCACCCGCCCCAGAGCTGTAACGGCTAAAACTGCAAATGGTTAGAAGTCTGAACTGACGGTCACCCATCTGATGGAAACATAACTTAGTCTGGTATGCAGCTAGTGCATATGGGCTTATGTAGTTGTACTTGACAATGTCCTATTGACTAATATGCCAAACAGATTCCCCTATTCTTGGATGTGAGAAACTGTATGGTCATGCAAAAGCTGATGTTGACCATGTCTTGCAGGTGTGCAGTATAGCTCATACTATGCGGATGAAGACTATCCTATTTTAAGAGTATTAAGAGATCCTGTGCATGTTGAAGTTCGCATCCTGCAGAGGACTGACCCAAGCCTAGTTCTGATTTTAAACGACTGCTGGGCCACTAATTCTCCTGAGCCTACTAACTTTCCCCAATGGCCTATATTGTCCAACAGGTGAGTACTGAATAAACAGTCACATTCTCTTGCTTGGGGCTGTAATGATAAAAGTACATATTATGTTTCAGCTGCCCTTTTGCTGGAGACAACGTCAACTATCTTACGGAGTTGGTTCCTGTTACGTTCTCACAAGGAATAACTTTCCCAACATACTACAGTCGTTTCATTGTAAGCACCTTCACCTTTGTGGATTCAAACACCCAAACTGCTCTTGGAGGATCGGTAAGCTGCTTGGATAAATGTTTTTATGGAAGTGTGTGGATAACTTGTTGCCAAATTGGAAGGTGTCACCTGCAACCTAAAGGAATATTGACGTTCCCAGATCTAGTAAGCCATAATCCCAATACTATACACTCTACATCTAATCCATGTTGTAGATGCTCCTCACAGAATCTTTGTGGAATACACAGTACTGTAGTCCTGATTTATGCCTTCACTCCAGAATTGTGGCATCAGTTGCCAAATGGGGCTATTTTGACTTCTTAGACTCGCTTGTGCAAAAATTTGACCTTGCATTTTTATACCACTTTAAGAGGAAACTACTTGTATCTCCCTTTGTGTGGCTTGAAGCCACAGGAGGTAGAAGCTAGCTATCTCTTACAACCTGAACTTCCTTGCCTGTACAGATCTTGGGGGGGGGGGGGGGACCCTTTGTTCTACTATATCCTCACCTCACAGGGGAGGTCTGTCAGCTACCTCTTCCAATCTCGGAACTCCAGATAGTCAAAATGAAATCTACGTTCCTGCAGAAGTCATAGCCCTGTGCAATGGGGAGGGGGGAGCATTTTGACTGGTCTTAATAGCCCAACATGGGGTGCTCGGGACTCCCTGCTCTCCACACACTACCAGGTATCTTATCTTACAATATAAGTTTCCCTGCTTAGCACTGCACTCTGGCACCCTTGGTATCTAAATTGATTCCCAACAGCACACAGAATTGGTGTGTAGTAACACAAATAACCAGGAGCTGTTAGTATTACAATAAACTACAGCTCACTTGTATTCCTACAGGTGTTCTTCCACTGCAGTGCTTCAGTATGTGTCCCCTCTGCCTCGGAGACATGCTCTGTGAACTGTCAAAGGAAAAGTAGGTGACCCAGTAAATTGTCTTTACTCTCTCAGTTGAGGTTTTCCATTCTGCTAACCTTTAACTGAGTTCTTGTTACACTACTTGTAGGCACCAACTTGATCAACTTTTTGTCTTGCAGAGAGAATGGTGGGATTGCAGCAGACTGAGAACACTCTTACCGTGACCTCTCATGGTCCTGTGATATTTTATTCAGAAGAGATCAAAACAAATAACTTAGTCGACGAGGAGGAAGGTAGTGTGCTACTGACATCACTGAATGTGGTTGTGCATAGTACAGTAGTTGAGGCCTTCAAATTGGGCTGAAGTTCAAATTGGAAAAGATCATACTGGTAGTACATGCCCAAAAGTGTTACTTCAGCATTTTGAACGCACTCCTACAGTAACTGATGCTCATTCAATATTGGCTGTAATGGAAAATGAACCTGGCATACAAATGTTCTAGCTTGGGCTAACTTATTGTTTTGTTTTCTTAAACAGGTTTTGGCTCTGGACTTGCCCTTGCTTGGCTTCCAGGCATAGCAGCTGCTGGGTTCATCTTGGTGGTGTCTCTTCTGGGTATCTACTTGTATAGGAAACAAAAGAAATATGCACTGTCCAAAGTAAATGCTTGAATAAAGTAGACCTCTCAAGTGACGTGTATTGTGTTTAATATAACAATATTGCTGATTAACTCGGAGGGCGGGGGTTTTTAGTTGCTCACCTAACTAGTAATGGCTCTAGGTTGCTGGTCTTTCCTATACAGCAAAGTTCCTTGTGTTCTCCACCCTGCACGGTCTAAACAGTTTCTCAGACATCGCCATTAGAACTGTACAAGCTAGTTGGTACCACTTTTGATGCATTTATCTTGAGGTAGGAGTGGATCCTAAGGGTGCTTGTACATGCTGCAGCATATTCACAGTAACTGCATTTGAATAAGGACAGCCACACTGCACATGATATGGTTTTAAGTTGCATAGCAGTACTAAACCACAGCTTGGCCACATGTAGGGCATTGAAGTGTGGCTTACTATGGCCATAATGTAGGCATCCAGCACTCCTCTATCTACTTGGACATAATTATTGGCTCTTGTCACTTGCTGTAATGCATCAAACTTCATGAGAAGTTTTGATTCTGCAATGGTCTTAATCTGATTAACAATGGTGATCTTGACCAAAGAACTTGATGCAAAGTTTCCCTTCCAAGGAAAGCTCACGTCATCACTCTTTTTGCTGCACTTAAACAAAAAATCCTCATTTCAGTAACTGGCTTTTGCTGAAACCCTACTTGTGGCACAACCTGAATCATATTCCAGACAGGTGTGTGTGTGTGTGTATATATATATATATATATATATATATATATATATATAATTTATTTTTTTCTAAATGTCATGTAGATAGCTTAAGTCCAAAAGTACTAATTAATGTAGAGCTTTTTAAGCCTTTTAAGTGATTTGTGACTAAGGCTTGTCATAAGTGCCATGTCAGTTTTCCTTCAGCTTTATTTTCTTTTATATGGCCAAAACCAGGTGTTGCTCTAACAAACAGGTAGAGATCTTTCCCTTAGGGTCCATTCACACGTCCGCAATTCCGTTCCGCATTTTGCGGAACGGAATTGCAGACCCATTAGTTTCAATGGGGACAGACGATGTCCTGGCCGGGTCCGCAATTGCGGATCCGCACTTCCGGGTCCGCAATTGCGTTCCCGAAAAAAATAGAACATGTCCTATTCTTGTCCGCAATTGCGGACAAGAAAAGGCATTTTCTATGAGAGTGCCGGCGATGTGCGGTCCGCAAATTGCGGAACGCACATCGCCGATGTCCGTGTTTTGTGGATCCGCAGAACACACACGGACGTGTGAATGGACCCATATGGTGTATGACTCCAATCCCAGGTTTGGCTCAATCACTGACATGTGAATGAGGCATTGTGGTTTTTTCTTTCTGGCATAAAATAAACTGCACCCTCCATACCATAGTCTTGTAATGAAATGGGGTAGGAGGGCTGTCTTAATATGAATTTGACAGTTTTTGGGAGTAAATGGGCTTAACGGGCTTGGTGATGAAGACCTCTAAATGTGATTAAATAAGGTAAAACAGACCGCATACAGAATAAACCATGGTGATCAGTTTTAACCACATCCTACCTGGATGACTTTCTTCAATGAAGTGCCCATTGTCTAATCTGCCTTTCAGACCCTCCTCCCAAGGATGTCTAGTGTGCAGCAGATATGTGTCTGACAACCACTAAAAGTTGTCTCTCGGCACAATAGGGGTTGCATTGGTGGTTATCTATTACACAGAACATAGAAGGTAATATAAAAGGTGACACTCAGTACTTAGGTGTAAATTTTAAAAGAGTTGACAGATTTAGGCTACATGCACACAACCATTGGTGTTTTTCGGAACGCGGCCCATTATAGAAATGCCTATTCCTGGCCCCAAAACGGACAAGAATAGGACATGCTCTATACTTTTTTTTTTTTTTTTTTTTTTTTGCAGGAGCACGCAACGGATGCGGACAGCACACGGAGTGCTGTCCACATATTTTGCCACCCCATTGAAGTGAATCTGTCCGTGCCAGAGCCGCAAAAATATGCAGCTTGGACGCGGACCACAACAATGGCCGTGTGCATGAGGCCTTAATCTGTAGGAGTTGAACCTGAAGCTTAAACCATATCTAACAACTTCTAGTATATGGCTGATAAAATTAACAGATGTGTAACTCTTCATCTTTGCATCTTATGTCAGGACTTAAGTGAGACCATTTATATGAAACGAGTCTAGGTGCCAGCTCATGACTAACAATGTGACAGAACTCTGAACAGTGGCTTTACTGTAAACCGACAGTGGTTTATGTAACTCTAAAACATCCCTGAACTATAGCCTCCGACTACTGAAAATGGAAAAGTCCAGAAAACTAAGTGTCCCACCACAGAGCACCTGTCACATATGCATGGCAGAAACGGCCCAGATGCTGCCAGCCCCATCGGGGTCCTCACACTACTTTAGTTTCTAGAATCTCAAGGTGAAACAATCATTGTATCCGTTGTTTAATGACTTGTCTGCTTCTTAAACCTAACCAAACTTAGTCATTTCATTGTGGATAGGTTCAAAAACAAATTGTAGCTGGTAAATCATACCTTCTGCCCAGGGCTGGTTTTAGACAAAATGTGGCCCAGGGTATAAGTGGGGCCCCAAATTCTGGAGTATTGCACCATCCACATTCAGTCAATTCAGGAAAAATGCATAAAGATTGCTATGAGATGTAGATTGTCTTTATGTGTGTTTCATGTAAAAAAAAAAAAAAAAAAAAAAAAACTGCCATCCATGTGAAAACTGAACCACTGAATGCAATCAGACAAAACTGACTGCACTTGTGTGCAAAACCATCAGTATGTTTTTTTTGTTTTTTTTTCCCCCTGAACAGATCAGTACACAATCTGTATCGCTTGTGTGAAAGGAGCCTTAGGGCCCATTTTTTGAGGTGTAGGGTTTTTGTATACCATTTAGTGTATGCCTTTTTGATCACTCTTGATCATGCAATTGTCTGATAGCTTCTCCCATAGATGGCAATGATTTACCATTGTAGCCTATGGGGGTCGTTTATTGTCTTAGATGCCGGTCTTAACGCCAGTGGATCCACCGCAAGCTACAGGAGATGTGTAGACACCGGCCTCTACATATTTTCGGCGACTCCACTGCCACTTCTAAATGTAAGGCAACTTCCTTGCTATAAAACTGAAATGAAGCGGCTCACCAACCAATACAGATGGACACAGTGCACACCTCAAGCCACTATAATGAAAAAATAATGACAACAAAGAGGGGCACTCAATGAGACTGGTCAGCAATTCAATGAATACATCCTTTAATTAAAAATATACATTCTGTATAAAACAATACATAAAAAAACATGCCAATAAAAACCATACAATGAACACCAGCAGCCTGGATCACTGCTTCTAATATTCAAATTCGCGTTATGCAGCGCTCTCTACTAATAATCTCTTGGTCATGCAATCCTAAAGGACCTCCAGTGGTCTGATGTATAGTGATGTGCACATGGGTTGCGTTTACTTGGGAAACTGTAACACAACTGAGGAAGGGGCTCTAGTCCCAGAAACGCATCTGGGTAGCTGGGACGGTGAACAGGACGTTTGATGAAACTTCATTATTAATATTCTAAGGACCTTTTCATTTTTTATAAGTATCGCGATTGGAATTTGTGCAGAACACTCTTCCGCTTTGATCCATCTGCTATCATGCAACTACGTCCCTGACCACCGCGTGATCCATTAGCCACGTGGGACGCCACGTTAGAGGCTAGTCTCAAGAGGGAAGCGGTGAAGACGGACGCCGGGATGAAGACCGGTAATGTACTGTATTAAGCGAGCAGCATACTGAGTGTCAGCGCTTGTTGCAGAGAGACTGCAATTATTTTGTATCCACTCTCCGAGGAGAGAAGAGGGGAGTGGATGGAACAGTGATAGCGGAGGGCTTGATTTGTCTAACTATGCGTGGAAGTGGCTTATAGTGAGCGGACAGAGTGTAACACCAATGTTGCAGTTCGCCAAGTAAACGCAACCCGTGTGCACATCACTATACATCAGACCACTGGAGGTCCTTTAGGATTGCATGACCAAGAAACTTCATTGCTATCTTTAGACCATTTTCTACCCCTTTCTTACCCCTCAGTTCCTCCTGCTCAGCCTTTAAGTTCTCCTTACTTCACTTGTTTCTTGCGACCTGATGCTTTGAGGCTGGTCAGGTTGGTGGTCTGGGAGTGCAGTTCCAGCCTGATACAGCTGGGCTGAGGTGATCCTGTCCTGCTGAACAGAGAAAAGAAAGGCAGCCAGTGAGGCACTGGAAGAATATCTAAAGCAGTATGGTGGTAATGCGGTGACCTCAACGCTATGCAGGTCCCCGGGACATTGTTGAGGTATCACCATGTGTTGCTGCTCTCCGGAAGGTAAGGCATGGTGCACCCCAATGAGAAATAAGTGGAGAGTCAGGGTCTACAGTAAACCTGTGTGCTTCTTTACTGGAGGAATTCAGGTGCAAAACAATACAGACAATTCATTGGCTGGCTTCTCCAATCTAGCTGTCTCTCTCTCAGAAGGCTGGTACCCTGGAAAAATGCAGGAGACCCAGGATCTGTGGCAGATTATACCCATCTCAACGTTGTCTTCTGGTAGCTCAACAGTCTGGCAGAGTATCCACTTCTTAGCACTGGTCCCTAACTGCAGAACACTAGGGGCTCTGACTGCTCTCATCATATACAGCAGGAGCAGGCAACCTTCGGCACTCTAGCTGTTGTGAAACTACAACTCCCAGCATGCATACTTCCTCTGCTCTTCTCAGAACTCTCATAAAAATTAATAGAGCATGCTGGGAATTGTAGTTTCCCAACGGCTGGGGTGCCGAACTAGAACCTTCTAGTGGGAGGGGTGGAGTGAAGAAGCTTAGAACAAGCAGTTACAATGTTTCAACTCCTGTCTCTCATAGACTTACATTAGAACTTCAATGACACAGCAGTTTTTCCAGACACAAACAGGTTTTTAGACATAACAGCGATAAACCAGACATTCAAAATGTCAGTCTGTTTTTGGTGGTAAATAACGTCTCTCATTTCCCTCCAAAATATGCTCTTCTTTAATCCTAATGGTAACTTTGGAAAATTTCTAGCTTCTAATTCAAAATCCCAAAAGTCTCTCAGGATTCATTAACCCTTTCCACTGTGCCATGCGGACACAGTACACATGAACAGGATATATGTCAAACACATAAAATGCAGTCACACAGTATTAAACAGTAGAAGTCAATGCAAGTTAACCCTTTAAAGTGAAATACAGTATAGAGCTTAGGACTTTGCATATGGGAAAAAGGCAAATTTCCAGACTTCGAAGTACCCCAGCTCCAGGGCACTACAGTAAACCACAGGGGTTCCATTTGCAATGTGTGCCAGCCACAGGTGCCCTCGTTTTTGGCTAAAGATGTCCCTGAAAACCCAGCCTGCACTTGCCTTCCTCAAGGAGTTACTTGCCTCTCAACTGTAGTGTTCATGTTCACATGTTAGATTCAGTGAATCGAGAACACAGGAAGAAAAAAGTCATTAACAAGCCTTATGGCAATGCAGTGTTCAGACCCTGCACATTGAGTCCCTACAGGTCAGCATTTTGCACATGCAGACACACTGGGGCTGTTATAGTTCCTCTGTGTGACACCATATTCTCTAGCAATAGAGTTTCTAGGGAGAGAACATCTCTTTAATATGGTATGTTACAGAATGGATAACAATATCAAACTAGGTCCACTAAACCACTCCAGTAAATCCATCTTAGACTAAGTGTAGTCACAAGGTACAGTATAGGCGCACAGTAGACTACTGGTGATACCGATCTAGAACATACAGTAGATTCCTAATATGGCTGTAAGCATGAGAGTATAGGATATATCCTCATACTGTAGAGATAAAACACTACTGGGGGAGATGTATCAAAACTGGTTTAAAGGAAAATTGGATTAGTTGCCAATGAAAACTAGGCCACTGCATTCTTTTTCTAAAGGACCTCTGGAAAAAGGAAAGGTGCGGCATGATCCACTCCACTTTAACTTTGTGCCATAACTGCAAAAAATTTATGGAATACTTTCATCTCCTTGGAATGCAACCAAGTACCGGCCATAGCCCAAGCACAGCACAGCCGGTCCGTGTTGTCACATCTACAGGCTAATCTCACAGGAATGTGTTTGGTCTGGGATACAGGCTCCATGTGACTGCAGCCTTTCCCAGAGCAAACACTGCAACTCTAACCCGAACTGAAGACATCATAATGATCTATGAAGCTGTGAAGCCCAATTTCAAGTCTGCTCATATAATGCCAGGCATTCAAGGCAGGAACTGACAAGAACATGTCATTATGAGTCCTCTTTCACACGAACCTTTTGGTTCCGTTCCATGATTGGGGACCGCAATTTCCAACTTAAACAAGTTCTATTTTTTTGCAGAACGGAAGCACGGATCGGAACCCCATGGAAGCACTCCGTAGTGCTTCCGTGGGGTCCCGTGCTTCCGTTCCGCACCGCACCTCCGGATTTGCGGACCCATTCAATAGGTCCGCACCCGTAATGCGGAATGCGCACGGCCGGTGCCCTGTGTATTGCGAAACCGCTGTATGCGGTCCGCAATAAGGCCACGGGAGCACAACGGCCATGTGAAAGGGGCCTGATGCTGTGAGTTCTGGGTTTAGAAATCCAGCTATCACAAGGAGCATGTTTCCTGGACCACACACGCTCATGTGAAATTAGTTTGTGGGTATGACCACAAGGAGTGGCTGTGGGCTATGAAGAGTACTCTGCTGCTGGCGGCAAGCGCAGCACCACAGCTCCATGTGGTTATACCTTCACAAATATCACTGCTAATGTATCACATGCGTCTTGGCTGTTGCATTGACCCTAGGTACATACCTAAGCGTTTTAAAACGCGCTGTAAAACGCACAACATGTGAAAAGCCATGCTTCCCTATGGGCATGGTTCACATTTGGGTGTTGTACAGCGCGTTTGAACGCGCTGTAAAACGCCCCACGCCCAAATAAGTACATGAGCTTCTTTGAGGCGTTTTAACGCGCCTATGGACAATTATACCATAGGGGAGAATCACTGAATCGCGCGGATGACGCACGTTTCTTAGTTACACAAACGCGCATCCAAAAACGCGCGTAAGACGCGCGATTCAGAAACGCCTAGGTGTGTTCCCAGCCTGAAGCTTCACAACTAGAGTTGAGCGAACTTCTATTTTTAGTTCGGCGTCCAAAGTTCGGGTTCGGGTTATCGTAGCATCGCGTTATGGATTCCATAACGGCATTTGGAATCCGTAATGGGCTGCTTCATTGAACCTGAACCTTGGACAACCCTAAGGACCTGGGGTGATGTCACAGTCATGTGATCAGTGCAGGGGGCGTGGCTCAGTACTGGATCACCTCTTATGCAATACAGTGCTGAGCCACGCCCCCTGCACTGATTACATGACGGTGACGTCACCCCAGGTCCTTAGGGTTGTCCAAGGTTCGGTTTCAATGAAGCAGTCCCTTATGGATTCCAAATGCCGTTATGGTCCGCGGTAGCGGAATCCATAACAGGATGCTACGATAATCCGAACCCAAACTTTGGACGCCGAACTAAAAATAGAAGTTCGCTCAACTCTATTCACAACACTTTCATGTGCAATCACATGCAATTTAGCATTTAGCAAACAGCCTTTAGATATGGAATCAAATTGTAGATACGCCACAAAGTCACAGCCACGTGAGGTTTGCACTGCACGTGGCTTTAGGGTAGGTCTACACGACAAATAGAGCACAACTACACTGCAACAATTGTTGCACGACATTTTGTTGCATTAATGTCGCGCAACAATTTTTATAATGGTAGTCTATGGTGTCGCATTGCAACATGCGACATGCTGCGACTGCGTGTCACAGTCGCAGCATGTCGCATGTTGCAATGCGACACCATAGACTACCATTATAAAAATTGTCGTGCGACAAATGTTGTCGTGTAGACCTAGCCTTAATAATGAAAAAGTCCTACTTTTTTTACTTACTGATCAGTGATCACCCACCTCTCCTGTTCCGGTGCTTCCCTGGACCCTCACTAACATGTGACCATTGCAACCAATCACTGGCTGTGGCAGTGAAATGTAAATACTACTGATGTCACCACTGCGGTAAGTGATTAGTTGTAGTGTCTCTGAGGACATGCCGTTGCTGAAGTAGAAGGAAAGATTTGTACCTGTTCTGTGCACATTTCTCAAGCTCGCCTGTTTTTAGGTATAAAATTAGACAGGCAAATTTCATTCTACTGTCTTTCTTTTGCCATTTATTAAAAGTCGCACAGCCGATGAATTAGATTAGGTGTATTGCTATTAGTCTGACTTCTCGTAGACCGTGTGCCGGCCGTGCCTGTGGCTTGCGGACCACAATTTGCAGTCTGCAGCACGGGCACCAACCGTGTGCTCGCTCTGTGTGTACGCGAATCAATTCACTTGAATGGGGTCCCCGATCCGCACCCGACAGTCCACACAGCAAAAAAGTAGTGCATGCACTACTTTTTTGCTGTGTGGAGACACGGAACGGAGGCATGAATCAGAAGCCCACAGAAGCACTACGGAGTGCTTCTGTGGGCTTCTTATCCATGCCTCCACACCGCACCGTATATTCCAGATTGAGGACCCATTCAAGTGACGTGTGGGCCACAATACGTGCACGGACCTGCTACAGTTGTGTGCATGAGGCATTTTCTGTCTAAAAAACGTATCTCAGATGAAAATGGCTCAAACCTTAAACAGATGACAAATGTGCATAACGTTTGTTTCACATCTGCGTTAAGCAGATCTGCCAGGCTGTTCCGGCCTCTACATAAGGGCTCAAGACCATATGTATTTTGCAGTCCGCAAAAAATGCGGATGAGGTCCGTGTGCATTCCCTATTTGGCAGCTGGCCTCTAGTAGAAAACTCCTATCCTTGTCTGTAATGCAGATAATTTTGCGGAATGGACATACGGAAAAGGAATGCACACAGAGTAACTTCCGTTTTTTTTTGCGGACCCATTAAAATGAATAGTTCCACATACGGTCAAAAAAAAGGGACAGACGCAGAAAGAAAATAGGTTTATGTGCATGAGCCCTAACTGTGGCGGATCCACCGCCAGTGCAAAGCTTTATTAATAATAATAATAATTAATAAATGACCCCCTAAGTGGTTTTTTTTTTGTATAATTTTTACCTGGCTGGACAGCCAGGATTGTAGCACGTTTGGCATGATCGCAACCCCAGAATCGCCAAAAATACAACCCTGCTGGATTTTTTTGCGATTCTGGGGTCGCAGTTTTGCCAAACATGCCATATTCACAGTCAGACCTCATCCACAATTCCGTTTTTCACAGAAAATGCGGACAGCACACCAGTGACGTAACTAGAAATGACTGGGCCCCACAGCAAATTTTTGAATGGGGCCCCCTCCCCCAGTAAGTTTTTGCCGCCCCCTTTCCTGTGGCTAGTAAAGATCGCTCTCTCAGACCAGGCCCGGCAGCTGTTCCATCCGTTTTCAACATTGTCTATACTGCCACTATATATAATGTTGAGAGGCCCTGACAAAATCTTTTAGTACTTCTCCTCCCCTCTTGGATGGGCCCCTTCTGGGTCAGGGCCCCAAAGCAGCCGCTTTCCCTGCTTCCCCTATAGTTATGCCCCTGCAGCACACGTACCCATTGATTTAAATGTGTCTGTTCACATTTCAGTATTTTTTATTGATTGTGGGCCAGTAAAAAAAAATCACGGGGACATGCACTACTTTGATCCACGATGCGGTCCAAGCACGCCCATTAAAGTCTATGGGTCTGTGAAAACCACAGACAAAACAAGGATGGATCCCTGTTCTGTTTGTGTTGTATCCATTTTTCACTGAAGACTGATAGGAGATTCTTTCGAAATTAATTTTAAGCGGAGCAACGTTCATGAATTACGGATGACACATGGAGGGTAAAAACTGAAGCACGGACCAACCATGGATCCTTCACGGACATCCTCACGGATGAAACATGTACACTTTTTTTCATGTACGTGACACTGACACGGAAATGTGGACGAGGCCCTGCCCAAAACCAGGTGTGGGTCTAAACACAGAGCAAGTGCAGATCTTTCCCTTAGGGCTCATGTACATGACCGTTGGATGTTTTGCGGTCCATAAACTGCGGATCCGCAAAACACAGATGCCGGCCGTGTGCATTCCGTATTTTGTGGAACAGAACAGCTGGCCCCTAATAGAACCGTCCTATCCTCGTCCGTAATGTGGACAATAATAAAACATGTTCTATTTTTTTTGCAGAACGGATATATGGACATACAAAAACGGAATGCACACGAGTTATTTCCGTTTTTTTTGTGGAGTGAATGGTTGCGCATACAATCTGCAAAAAATGAAAAACAACAGAATGGACACGGAAAAAAAAATAGGTTCGTGTGCATGAGCCCTTATACCTTATGTCTGTGGAGGCATTTATTTCTATGGCTGCAGTGCTACACGGCGATCCTTGGTCATGCGACCACTGTGGCTTCCAAGATTGCTGTGTAGTCCTAGCCTTGAGGCTGGGGACACACCTAGGCATTTCTGAATCGCGCGTTTTACGCGCGTTTTTGGATGCGCGTTTTTGTAACTAAAAAACGCGCGTCATACGCGCGATTTAGTGATTCTCCCCTATGGCAACATTGTCCATAGGCGCGTTAAAACGCCCAAAAGAAGCTCATGTACTTGTTTGGGCGTTGGGCGTTTTACAGCGCATTCAAACGCGCTGTAAAACGCCCAAATGTGAACCATGCCCATAGGGATGCATGGCTGTTCACATGTTGAGTGTTTTTCAGCGCGTTTGAACGCGCTGAAAAACGCTCAGGTGTGTTCCCAGGGTAAAGGGGATATCCAGCAAATGGTAATGATGATCCCCCTGATCATCTTTCCAAGCCCAGTGTCATACATTGTATAGCGGCTATGCTTGGTATTGCAGCTCAGCCCCATTCACATCAATGTGACATCACTAGGGTGGCTAGAGGTCCCATTTTAGGCCGGACAGTCTGGCTTTCTGACCCCCTGTCCTCTGTCCGGCTCAGGGCCTGGATGGACGCAGGTATGTGTCTGAGCGTAAGCTGCTGGGATAAAGTCACTCTCCCTCCCGTCTCCCGCAGCTGACCTGAAGTTCGTTCTGCATGTAATTTTTTTCAATCTCTGTTGGCTGCGGACAGAGAGGGGGTGTGGCCTAATGGAGTCAGGGCGTGGCTTAGCAGAGACAGGGGCAGGTTTGTAATGTCTGGCTTTTGAGGGTGGTCTGAGTTTCCACCCTAAATGTCACTTTACATCAGTCACATGGCCTGCCGACTGCGGTGCTCACAGAGTGCAGTCCTCTCCTAACAACTAATCAGCAGGGGTAGCAGGCGTCGGACCCCCACCGATCTGATATTGATGATGGGTCATCAATATAAGTTACTGGATAACCCCTTTAATGCATCGCTCAGGGTCAATGAAGGGAAACTATGAATGGACATGCTTTAAACCAGGATGAATGGAGCTGTATTTTACCTTGATAACATACACCTGTAGGTGCTTTCATTCCCACCCAATCATGATGAAGCCCTCCCCTACTCTTCATCATATAACTGACAGGCCTCTGGTTCCTGTGAGCCAAAATGGGCTGGAGTAAGTGGGTTCTGGGGCTGCTGGTATTGGTTTACTGTATTAGTTTCCAACATTTGGTTTCGGGCATAGAGGATTTTTTAGCTGGAACTATTGTGCAGTGTGGTCCTAGTGATCTGAGGTTTTCTATTCCATCTGAGCATGAAGAGTTTGCCTCTGCTTTGACTGTGTTGGGTGAGTAGAATTGACCTGTTCTTGATTTATTAGCATGCGGCAGGGTGGGCAACATTGGTTTTATAGAGTTTTTATGTCATACTAAAGCGCTCTACTAGACAATAAATAAGATGTCAAATGGAGTCTGAAGTTTAACATCAACTCAATTTGCTGTGTTGAAGTGAGTGGATCTGGTAAGGGATGAGTCTGAATACAGTCTAATGCCTTGTGTACATGGCTGTATGCATTTTGTGGTTTGCAAAATATGGACACCTGCATTTCTTTGCAGACCCATTGACTTCATTTTGTCTTTGACTTCTGGAGTGGACATATGTATGTGAAAAGTACATGGATCCCCTATCCTATGTGCTTTCTGCATCCATATGTCTGTTTGCAAAAAGTGTTTGCAGACTGCTGACCTATTGAAAAAAAATACGTGCATATGGTCGTGTGTATGAGGCCTAAATGGTATTCAAGCCCATCCCTCTGATGGAAAGCTCAACAGAGAGCTTAAAAGGGTTGTCTGGGCTTTTAATATTGATGACTTATCCTCAGGACCCCGGCCAATCAGCTGTATGAGGAGACAGAGCGTGCACTGCGCACATGCGGTCTCCTGTCTCTTCCTGATCACTGCTGCTGTATATGGCAAAGCAGTGGTGAACAGGAAGAGAGAAGGGAGACGGCAAGTGTGCACTGCATGCGCTGTCTCCTCAAAGGATAGGACGTTCTATCTTTGGCAACATCTTGTGGCTCATGGACCCATTGAAGTCAATGTGTCCACACTGCAATGTGGAGTGTACGTGGCTGGTGCCCGTGGTTTGCGGCCCATAAAACAGTCGTGTGAATGTGGTGGCCTAAGTCGGTTTCAAAAATCCAACTGTTTGTGGGAGCGTTCTTGTGGAGTACATTGTTGTTGTTTTTTTTGTGGTGTTTATCATTGGGCATGCTCCAAAGAATAGTCTCAGCTGCTCTCCTCTCCTGACCTGCTGTAGCTTTGGGAGGTGAAAACAAGTCAGAATGTAATAGTTTGTAGTGTTGAGCGAACACCAGTTCGGCTCGAGCATCGCTATGCTCGACACATGGCGGTATTCAGTTGAGTACCGCATGTGCTCGAGCGCAATGCCTGAGTCTCCTCCCCACACGTTTCATAAACATGCAGGGAGGTGCTAGCACACACTGTAATGCCGTAGCTATGTTGATTACTGGCATTAGTGATTGGCTGGCCAGAACGCGTCATTGGATGCTATATAGCACCCGATGACCCGTGTTCATCTCCGTATTAGTCAGGTAGAGCTAAGCATAGGAAGGGACGCAGTGTAGGGAGTGTTATTGGAAGATTTTTATTGGAAAGCCTGGTAAATGGAGACGCACGGCCCAGGGCATGAGAAGAAATCTCCTCCCATATGCGCTGGCGGTCCTTGGCCCAGCGGCTATTTTTTTTATTTTTTTACATGATTTAGGGCCGCCTGGGGGGGGAATTGCCTCCCAGCCCGCCCCTGGTGAGCAGAACACTGCGCATGCCCGGGCCGAGCAGTAAAGCGCTATTGGGCTATAGGAAAGTGTCACAGGGCTGGCTGACTGACTGAGTTAGGCGCGAGTAAGGCAGGGGAACTTAGGCACTCGCGACGGCTCATTAGCCTATCACAAAAACTACTTTTTTGGGCGATTTGAAGGATCTGAAAAACTAAACACGGGTAACATCTGTGTCCCACTGAATAATGTGATCTGTTTAAAACCGCTCAGGTTGGTGACAGACTCCCTTTAAACAGTGGTAGTTAACCTTTTCACGTGAAAGTAAGAAGTTTATAACTTTGAATATCAGAAACGGGGACAAATGTCCAGACTTCACAGTACCCCTACTCCAGGGCACTACAGCTAATTTTTGATTCCCAGTAACCGGCTTCTCCAATGCAACCACCACTCTTGTGGCTAGTGAAGCTCAATCTCTCAGATGAGGTCCCGCAGCGGCTCTCCGACCATTTCCTACAGTGTCTCTGTATAAAATGCTATTCTATAATATTGTTGAGGGGGCCCTGACAATAAAATCTTTTAATCCTTGTCCTTGGTGGGCCCCTTCTGGATTCGGGCCCCAAAGCAGCCGCTCTCCCTATAGCTACACCCCTGATGGCAGTTCACTATACTGGTAACTAAGATGAAGTAACCCTATTCACTGTATTTGTGTGTGAGTTCAGTTTTATTTCTTCCAGACTACGAGGGGAAGTCACAAAATCTGCGTAATGACTCTGCTTGTGGATTCTGGATAGAACAAAATCTAGATGGCTCAATGACCATTGATGCTGCCTATGATGGATGTTATGTCCGAGAAGAGGTAAGCCAAGCGTTAAATCTGAATGGAAAGTTATGGTGCTGTCCATAGCAACAAATGACTCCTAGTGCCCTCCACAGCAACCATTTGGGGAGCATGGGGTTTAAAGTTTTTGTATCTAAATCTGGTTTTACATGGCTGCAATACAGTCATTCACAATCGCCAATAGTAATTAATGTAATGCACAACTGATCTAGGATGACCATGGCTTCTAGACTGTAAGATCAACTAAGCAGATCTGAAAGCGGCCTGGTTCACTACAATATGGAATTTAGAACGCAATCTAGATAGTTTGTGATAACTATGACCGGCATTTATGAAGACCAGCATTTTGTACTCCAGTCTTAGGGCTCATGCACACAACCGTTGTAGTTTTGCGGTCCGTTTTTCACGGATCTGTTCCGTATCTGAGGGTTTTTTCTTCTGTTTTGTGTCTGCATCTGTTCCGTTATGCTACAAAACATATCCATATGGTTTCCGTATGCAATCCGTTTTTTGCGGATCGGAAACAGAAAATTTGCAATGTTTGTAAACAGTAAATACGTGGGCATGGATACGCAAAATATGGATGACATACGGATGTTCCGTATGCATTACGTATTTTTTGCGGACAATAGGACATGCACTACTTTTTCTGCGGAATGGTCAAGCAGACATACGGAAACTGAGTCATTTACTTTGTTTTTGCGGACCCATTGAAGTGACTGGTTCCGCATACGGTCCACAAAAAGTCATTTTAAGTTAATGAGCAAAAATATTTCCAAATGTTATGTTGATTGATAAACAGTGCATCTTTAACTGTTCTAACGTTCTCTTGTCTTGATGTTACTCGACTTTCTATGCTACCTCCATACTAGTGGTGAGCGGCAGGGGCAATATTCGAATTTGCAATATATTGCGAATATTTGGGCGAATATTCGCTATATATTCGAAAATTCGCGAATTCGTAATCTCCAGTCATTATATTCTTAATTGCGAAAATTCTCATATAAAAATTCACATAAACTGGTATTTAAAAAAAAACACAAATATTTGCGATTGCGAATATATTTTGCAATATTCTAAATATTCGCAAATTCTCGAAGTACCGATATTCTCAATTCGAAAATTCGTGATCAACACTACTCCTTACTTGAATAAGATTTTATTAAAAGTTGCAGTTATAAATCTGACTAAACATGACTAGCTACACTTACTCTTTAAAGCTAGAGTGGAATAAAAATACAAAATGTCGGTAAATCTTTGAGCAAATATTCCTATAAGTCATAAAGCCCGATTTAGCAACTTTTTGAAGCCAGAATTTTGGAGTACAGGTTTTAATTAATAACTCCCCCCCCCCCCCCTTAAGCTATTCCACAATTACAAGGCATACACTTCTTAGCTGTGGCACCAGAAGTGAAATCTACACCAGCTGGTATAATCTATGCCAGGTTTCCTGGCAGTGCTGGGCCCCTTACTGCACACAAGAAAATGGATGAGCAGGGCACAACAATCCAAAGTCAAAAAGCATGGTGTGCACCAAACTTTGCAACTTTTTGCTGACCGTTTACTGGCATACAGGGGTCTCCCTGTGTTCACACGCTCGATGGAAGAAGCACCACAGTAGTCGGCTCCAACTATCCAGTGGTTGGAGTTCCTGCAGAATAGCTGATGTGTGGTGCAAGGTATCAGACCCCTGGTGTTCAGATAGTTATGGTCTGACCTGAGGATAGGCCAACACTTGTAAGATCCTGGACAATCCTATAATGCTAAGGCTAGGTTCACACGACAAATAGGGCACAACTTCACTGCAATGTCGCGCGACAATTTTTATAATGGGAGTCTATGGTGTCGCATTGCGACTGCGACGCGACAGTTGCAGAAAAACCCATCTTGAATGGATTTTTTGCGACAGTCGCAGCATGTTGCAATGCGACACCATAGACTACCATTATAAAAATTGTCGTGCGACTTTTTGTCGCGCGACAAATGTCGTCCTGTGAACCTAGCCTAAAGGTTTTTTCACTGGTTAGTGCTTGTAGATTATCATCTGCTCTGTTGTATCCATGGTTCATAAATAAAGTATGATAGATACACTTAACATGTTTGTGGGTTTTATGTCCAGCATGGAGATTACGTGATGACTCTTATTGTGGAGCATATTAAGAATGGTCAAGTGGAACATCACAAAAAGGATATAAAGTGTCCTGCCTTACCAGGTAACTATTCATATATCCATTCTCTATATTGTTCCTCAGGCTCTAAAGGGAGGGTTAACATAAAACTAGGGTCATCTGATCTGTAATGATCTTGTATTATGCTCAGTCAACACTGAGCCCACACTAGTTGGCCATAAATGCCCCACATGAAGCTTCTTGGTCCCCTTTTGCTATGTAACTATACTTCCAAAAGTCAAATTTTAAAGGGTCATCCATACAATTTCTACTTGCTGCCTATACATGAATTATCATATGTCTGTTTAATGGTTGGGATGGGTGTAGGGTGAAGTTATTTTCCTGCCAACCACCAGCTCTACCATGTATCTCCATCCTGGTGACTACATAATTCTGCTACCAACGTCAAGGTCATTGAAGGAGCCAAGTATTTCAAAGCTTAGTGGCTATGTAAAACACTTGTTACACAAGAAATCAAACGGGCGCCACCAATAGCAGGCCACAACTGGGATGAGCCTTCCTAGCATCACCAGCGAGGGATCAGGAGAGACAGTAGTATAATCTGTGGGGGGCAGGTCTTAGACATTGGATAACCCCTTTAGGCAGAGTAAATCTCTTGGGAGGGGGTAAGTCTTAAACCTTGATATTGTTAGTATAGATGTTAGTTTGTTATACTGAGGCAAGTTCTGAATTAATCTTTCACAGCTTTGGATGCTCCAAGCTCTAGTGACTGTGCTGCTGTTGAGAGAAGTGATCGTATAGAATGTGCCAATTCATCTGTCCCTCAGGACGTCTGTGGACAACTAGGATGCTGCTTCTCACCTAGAGACCTCCCTCGTTGTTATTATGGAAACAAATGTAAGCTCAAGCTGTCCAGTGTTAGAAAAAAATGGCTGCTTTCTTCTAAACCAAATCTATCCATGGGTTGTGTTGTATTTTCATTTCCTTTAACCCCCTTCCCGACCAGCGTCGTACATGTATGGCACAGGCCGGGACTCTAAAGGCGCCCACTCGTATGTGCAGGCTATGTGAACAGGAAGCTATGACTCGGAAGGTGGAGGTTGGAAAACGCTAAAACTGAAAATTGCCCAGTCCTCTAACCCTAAGTTCACACTTGCGCGTTTTACAGTGCGTTCGAACGCGCTGTAAAACGCGAAAATGTGAACCAGTTCCATAGGGAAGCATTGGTTTGCATATTTTCGCGTTTTACAGCGCGTTTGAACACGCTGTAAAACGCCCTACGCATAAACAAGTACTTGAGCTTTTTTTGGGGCGTTTGTTGCGCGTATTGTGATTGACACCACAGTAGTCAATCACAAGAATGCGCGTACGACACGCGTTTCCTATTTTCAAAAACGCGCTGTAATACGCGCGACAAACACGCGTTTCAAGAACGCTCAGGTCTGAACCCAGGGTAAGGGTTAACGCGAGTGGGACCAAGCTTCAATATCCTATACATGTGTGGTAATTATTTCTTCATTTTTGGAAGGCAGCCATGCTTTTCTAACTTTTTATCCATTTTAAGCTTCTGCACAAAATCTGCATATCTGTTTACTGGAGCCTCCAATTATTTACTATTTTTTTTTTTTTTTTCAGTGACTGCGCGCTGTACTGATGAGGGTTGGGTTCTGATTGTCCTCTTTAAGGAGCTGATGCAGCCATCGTTGATCTTGGAATCTGTTCTTGTCCTTGGTGTGGATTCCTCATGCCCCCAGATGAAAACTTCGAGCAATTCTGCTTTTCTAATGGTTAAATTTCCTCTATCTTGTGGTGGAGGGAGTCGGGTAAGACTGCTGTAACCTTATGCACCACCAACTTTACATAAAGTGGACTGGCAGAGTTCTGAATATTTGACTTGCTGCTCTCTAGTAGTTGGCCTATACACTTTCAGCTAGACATGGGAATTTTCCATGGTAATTACACATTTTCAGTAACTTGTGATGAGTATTGTCATTATCTGTTAACTTAAGGCAGGGTTCACACCTGCGCGTCCCGCTTCGCGCGTACAACGCTCTCTTTACTTTTATTTTCGCATTGTGAAAATGAAAGTAAAAATTGCGCGTTTGCGCTATATATCCCTATGGGGGACGCGCGACAATACGCCCCAAAGAAGCTCCTGTACTTCTTTGGGCGTAGGGCGTTTTACAGTGCGCTCGTACGCGCTGTAAAACGCTCAAGTCTGAACCCAGCCTAAAACATTTTTATGTCCATTGGCAGGTTTCTGGTAACTCTACTATATATGAAAACACAGTTCAAGCAACTATGGGTGGTAGAACATGGCAAGGCTCCTCATTCACAAGAGACCGTACAATGAGGTAAGATTAAAGTCACTGTCATCTGGATTTCACTTACTGAGCTATTAACGTCTCCATGATTTATATTAAAATATACTAGTATTACTGCCCTGTGTCTTGCAATTTTAATAATATGCTAATTACCTCAAGAAGTCTAACACAGTAGGCAAGGGTGTATGTACCCTAGAGGTGGCCCATGCACAAGGCCTCTGGGTTCTCTTGAGGCAAGTTTACATATTTGGAACCCCCTCTGGTAGCATGGAGCAGTATTTGTCCACCTGAAACCCAGATCCAATTATAGTTAATGGGGATATGGCAGTGTGCGGCAGTATCCGGTTATGACAGATGCGCAAAACTCAGGACAGACTAGACTACTGGAGTTGGTTGCTGCATATTTGACCCTACCCTTAACGGGGTTATCCGATGTCTCCAACAGCCCCCCCAATGTGCCGGTAATATCCTTACCCCGCTCCCTGCACCACTTCTGGTCCCCACACCGCTGCTGCTTCTGTACAGGGATGAAAACCTCTGATGTCGAGGGGGGGGGGGGGAGGTCGGGATTATCCTAGGGAGGCTTCTTGTCCCCGTCTGCCATTGCCCCCCCCAACGACACTGGAATTTTTCATCAGGGAGAATCAGCGGCGGTGTGGGGACCAGAAGCAGAGTGGGGTAAGTATATTACCTGTGAGGGGTCTGGCACATGGGGGGCTGTTTGAGACATTGGATAACCCCCCTTTAAGGTTGCAGCACCCGTGAAATAGAAAATGTATCATTTATGAAAATCGAAGGTGGGACTAGTTTAGGAAATGGAGCCGTCTCCTCCCTGTACCAATGGTAAGGATTTACATACAGGGCGGGGAACCAGAGCAGACACCAGAAAAAAACTATATTAAATATCAATGTCCTACACTGCCAGGTACTTTGTTGCCTTCCTCTGGATCAACTTGCAGGATAACAGGCCGAACTGGATGGACAAATGTCTTTTCTCAGCCTTATGTACTATGTTGCGATGTCAGGAGCATTGAAAGGTCCTCGTAAAGAAAGTTGTTTAGGATTAGAGAGGCATGGTTGTTGTCTTAAAGAGGACCTTTCATCTAAAAAATCATAGTCTAATTCTTGCACTACCTTATTGTGCTTCAGCCAGTGATGTCCGGACACCTTTTCTTAAAGAAACCCCATTCGCCCACTGCGCTCCCCGTTAGTTTCGGCGCCTCATATGCAAATGAGGCCTCTTGGTTATAGTAGACCTCTTAGTTTTGCTGGGCGGTGTTCACTTCTCCTCCTTGGCTGCGAGCGCATCCAATCGCAGCGCTCTGCTCTTAGCCAGGGAGAAGGAGCTCAAGTTCTCGCTTGCAGAGTTCCAGAACCCGCGCCATCTTGGAGTCCCCAGCGGAGAAGACGACAGCTGCAGCATCGGTACCATATGAGTCGCCGAAACTAACGGGTAGCGCAGCGGGCGAACGGGGGGTCATTTGAAAAAAAGAAAAGGTGTCCGTCTGGACATCACTGGCAGAAGCACAATGAGGTAGTGTAAGATTTGGACTATGTTGTGTGTTTGTTTTTTTTTTTTTTTTTTTTTTTTTTAGATGAAAGGTCCTCTTTAAAAGGAAAAAACAGCATCACACCTGTCCAAAGGTTATCTGGGCTGGAGATAAAGGGGCTGATCTGCAATACTGCACATGACCTGTGGACAGCAGTGGTGCTGTTTTGACAGAAGGCAACCATGCTTTTCTAATGCTGGACAGCCCCATTAAAATCTTTACCTTTCTCTTAGGTTGACTGTTCGCTGTAGCTATTCACAGACTGGTAATGTCCCAGTCAAAGTTGAGGTGCTCACTCTGCCACCACCCCATCCTGTATCCACTACTGGACCTCCGCAGCTGGAGATGAGAATAGCTAAAGGTAATACTGAGTGGTCAACATAACACAATGTGGTAGTAACTTATTTTTTTTTTTCCGTTTCTGTTCATATAGCCATATGAAGGTTTGTTTTTGCAAGACAAACTATTTTATAATGGCACTATTCATGGTTGCATACAATGTAGTGGGAAAAAATTCAGAATGGAGTGGAATATTTTTTTATTTTTTTTTTTGTGGGTGATCTGTACGTTTCATTGATACCATTTTTGAAGTGTGACTTTTTGATCACTTATTTCACTTTTTTGTGGGAGGTGAAGTGACCAAAAATGGTGAATCAGCCATTTTGACTTTTCTGTTTTGCTGTTGGAATAAATTATTTTTATATTTTAACCCCTTCCTGACCAATGTTGTAATAGTACATCATAGCGGGAGGTGACTTCCTGCAATTTGACGTACTATTAAATCATGCTGATCGGGCGGGCACTGCTCTGGTGCCCGCCTGATCAGTGTAGGGGCCTGGCAGTCACGGATAGCCGGGCCCCTGCTGCATCCACCGGCATTGCTGTAAACACCAATGCCGGCGGATTAGCACTTTCTATGCCAATTTCAGCACTGCTCGCGGATTAGGTGTTTGCAGGGGGTGATCTCCCTGCGCTGCGGTCATGGGGATTGGGGACCCGATGGGTGAGAAGGCAGGTCCCAATGCCTTGCTGAGGCATTAGGACCTGCCTTCTACAGAAGCCTAGCAGATCCAGCCCCAGGCTGGGTCTCCTAGGCAACTGTTAGTATATTACTCGGTGTACAGATGTATTGTAAGTTACAAATACAATTTGTAACAAATTGCAGAGGGAATCAGACCCCCAAAAGTTGATGTCTCAGAGTGGGATAGAAATAAAGTAAAAAAAAGTGTTTAATAAAAAATAAAGTTCAAGTAAATTTCCTTTTTTTTTTTTTTTTTATAATAAAAAATAGAAGAAACACATATTGGTAACACTGCGTCCTTAACAACCTGCTCTATAAATAAATCACTAGAGATGAGCGAACATTTAAAAAAAGTCCGTTGTTCGGGTGGTGGTTAATTGCGCATCCCGTTATGGATTCCACAATAGCGCATATGGAATCCATAAGGGGCGGCTGCCACCAACCCGAACTGTCGAACAGCTGAAGGACCTGGCGTGACGTCACTGTCATGTGATCAGTGCAGGGGGCGTGGCTCAGCACGGGATCAAATCCCGTGCTGAGCCACGCCCCCTGCACTGATCACATGACAGTGACGTCACGCCAGGTCCTTCAGCTGTTCGACATCTCTATAAATCACATAATCTACCCCATCAAACGCCGTAATTTTTTTTTTACTTTTTTGGCACAGTTTGTCACCTTTAACCCCTTAAGGACGCAGCCTTATTTCACCCTAAGGACTCGACCATTTTTTGCAAATCTGACCAGTGTCACTTTATGTGGTGGTAACTTTTTAAAACTCTTTTTCTTATCTAGACCAGTCTGAGATTGTTTTTTTTCCGTCACATATTGTACTTCATGATACTGGTAAAATTAAGTAAAAAAAAAATCTTTATTTATAAAAAAATACAAAATTTACCAAACCTTTGGAAAAATTAGCACCTTTCCAACAATTTGTAGAATACAAAGTAATACCTCCGAAAATGGTTATTAATTTATATACGCATATGTCTACTTCATGTATGGATCATTTTGGGAATGCCTTTTTATTTTTGGGGAAGTTACAAGGTTTAGAAGCAAATCTTGGAAGTTTTCAAAAATCCATATTTTTTTTTAATTATTTTTGGTACCAGTTGAGGTTTGAAGTCACTTTGTGAGGCTTACATAATAGAAACCACCAAAAAAGACCCCATTCTAGAAACTACACCACTAAAGGTATTCAAAACTGATTTTACAAACGTCATTAACCCTTTAGGTGTTTCACAAGACTTAATGGAAAATGGAAAATTTGCAAAAAAAAAGAATAAATTTTAGCCCCATATTTTTTTTCTATTAACTAAGCAAGGGTTAACAGCCAAACAAAACAATATTTATTGCTCTAGTTTGCAGAAACACCCCATACTTGGTTGTAAACTGCTGTATGGCCAAACGGCAGGGCGTAGAAGGAAAGGAACGCCATATGGTTTTTGGAAGGCAGATTTTGCTGGACTGGTTTTTTGACACCATGTCCCTTTTATTTATTTTTTTTCAGGATGAGAAGACTGTTTAACCACCTCAGCCCCCCTAGCTTAAACACCCTTGACCAGGCCACTTTTTACAATTTTGCACTACACTACTTTCACCGTTTATTGCTCCGTCATACAACTTACCACCCAAATGAATTTTACCTCCTTTTCTTCTCACTAAAAGAGCTTTCATTTGGTGCCATTTCATTCTTGCTGACATTTTTACTTTTTTTTTTAAATTTTACTTTTTTTGACGAAATTTTTGCAAAAAAAGACTTTTCACTTTCTGTTGGAAAACTACATTTCTCTCTAAATTTTTCTCTACATTTATTGTTCTACATGTCTTTGATAAAAAAAAGCAATACATGTGTATTTATTGGTTTGGGTAAAAGTTATAGCGTTTACAAACTATGGTGCAAAAAAGTGAGTTTCCGCACTTTGACTTTCTGAGCACCTGTCCTGTTTCCTGACGTACTACAATGCCCAGACAGTAGAAACACCCCATGAATGACCCCATTTCGGAAAGTAGACCCCCTAAGGTATTCACTGATGGGCATAGTGAGTTCATGGAAGTTTTTTTTATTTTTTTTGTCACAAGTTAGCGGAAATGGATTATTTTTTTTTTTTCAAAAAATGTCATTTTCCGCTAACTTGTGACAAAAAATAAAAACTTCCATGAACTCACTATGCCTATCAGCGAATACTGTAGGGTGTCTACTTTCCGAAATGGGGTCACTTGTGGGGTATTTTTACTGCCCTGGCATTTTAGGGGCCCCTAAAGCGTGAGAATCCAAATGCGTAAAAATGCCCTGTGAAATCCTAAAGGTACTCATTCGATTTAGGGCCCCTTTGCACATCTTGGCTGCAAAAAAGTGTCACACATGTGGTATCGCCGTACTTAGGAGAAGTAGGGCAATGTGTTTTGGGGTGTATTTTTACATATACCCATGCTGGGTGTGAAAAATATCTCTGTAAATGACAACTTTTCCTTTTTTTATTTTTTTTATACAAAGTTGGCAATTCATAATTTTTTTTTTGGCACAAGTTAGCGGAATTTGAATATATATATATATATATATATATATATATATATATATATATATATATATATATATATTTGTTTTTTCCTCACAAAGTCTCTCTTTCCGCTAACTTGTGACAAAAAGTTCAATCTTTTATAGACTCAATCGGCCCCTCAGCGAATACCTTGGGGTGTCTTCTTTCCAAAATGGGGTCACATGTGCTGTGTTTGTACTGCTCTGGCATTTGAGGGTCTCCGCAATCATTACATGTATGGCCAGCATTAGGAGTTTCTGCTATTCTCCTTATATGGAGCATACAGGTAATGAGATTTTTTTTCTGTTCAGCCTCTGGGCTGAAAGAAAAAATGAACGTCACAGATTTCTTCATTCGCATCGATCGATGTGGATGAAAAAATCTCTGCCAAAAAATATGCAAGAAAAAAGAGGGGCCTGGTGATTGCCAGGACATAGGGGCTCCGCCCAAACATCCATGCCCACTTCAGCGCCTATGTCCTAGCAAACGTGATTCCTCCATTCACATCGATCGATTGTTGTGGAGGAAGACATCTTTGCCAGATTTTTGATACAAAGTGTTTGCCAAAGCATATGAACTCCAACACCTCTCCTCAGCTCATAAGCCTGGGCAAACGTACCTGTACTGCAGAGGAGAAATCTCGTCTTGCAGCGCCGCATACACAGACTTCACGTGTCTTCTGACAGCAGCGCAATGCTTCTCTTAGAATGCACATCAGTGCTGCAGCGTTTTCGTCGGTTGGTCTACCTGGAAAATAAAGGGTGGTTAGGGGGGAAAAAAAAAAAAGAAAAAACAGGCAGCAGGCTCATAAACTTGAACGTCACAAACTTTATAAAACCTGAACATAAAACTTTTTTTTTTTTTTTATAAACCTGAACATCATAAAACTTTTAAAACCTGAACTAACTCAAGATTTATTTTTTCTTGCTACCTGTTTACATTTTTTTCTTTATTTTCCTAGCAGAAACCTCTCCTTTCCCATGGGACAATGTGTAAAGTGTAAATCACACAGAGATGGTGCAAAGTACATTATGCACTTTATCCAAGTGAAAGGAGAGGTTTCTACAGTTTCACATTTCTGCTGTAGCACACCAGCACCCCTATGTGTTAGGGTCTCTCAAAACCTAGTATCCTGAGAGACCCTAGAGCCTGATTGTAAAAACTACCTGTGTCCTGCGGTCCCTACGCCCCTAAGTGTACCTGAGTGTGGTATTTCCAGAAACACTCCCCTAGGCATAGGGCAGGGTGGTCAGGACAGAAATAGCGGGTGTCGCGCCTTATTCCACTCCTGCTACAGACACGACATCTTTTTCAGGGTGGTGGTTGGTGTGAGGTACCAGCAACGACATTGGGGAAATGTCGCTCGTGTACACGGCTCAATACACTGGTGGTTGGGGCCACGAAACCTCCTGGATACAGGAGGTTCTCTATCTTTTCCTGAAACTTGAGGAAGGATCCTGTTCTCCCAGCCTTACTGTAGAGAACAAAACTATTATATATAGCCAATTGAATTAGATATACAGACACCTTCTTATACCAGCGTCTGGTCCTGCGGGAAAGCAAATATGGGGCCAACATCTGGTCATTGAAGTCCACCCCTCCCATGAGCAAATTATAGTCGTGGACTGAGAGGGGCTTTTCAACGACACTGGTTGCCCGTTCAATTTGGACTGTCGTGTCTGCGTGAATGGAGGAGAGCATGTAAACATCATGCTTGTCTCTCCACTTCACCGCGAGCAGTTCTTTGTTACACAAGGCAGCCCTCTCCACCCTTGCGAGACGGGTGGTAAGGAGCCATTGGGGGAAGCCCCAGCGACTAGGTCGTGCGGTGCCACAGCAGCCAATTTGTTTTAGGAACAAATGCCTGAAGAGGGGCACACTTGTGTAAAAATTGTCCACATAAAGATGGTACCCCTTGCTGAATAAGGGTGACACCAAGTCCCAGACTATCTTCCCACTGCTCCCCAGGTAGTCAGGGCAACCGACCGGCTCCAGGGTCTGATCTTTTCCCTCATAGATCTAAAATTTGTGTGTATAGCCTGTGGCCCTTTCACAGAGCTTATACAATTTGACCCCATACCGGGCGCGCTTGCTTGCGATGTACTGCTTGAAGCCAAGGCGCCCGGTAAAATGTATTAGGGACTCGTCTATGCAGATGTTTTGTGCGGGGGTATACAAATCTGCAAATTTCTGGTTGATGTGGTCTATGAGGGGCCGAATTTTGTGGAGCCGGTCAAAAGCTGGGTGGCCTCTGGGACGGGAGGTGGTGTTGTCGCTAAAGTGCAGGAAACGCAGGATGGTCACAAATCGTGTCCTGTACATGGGCATGTGATGAATTTGGTTCGTGGACCAATATGACCGCAATTCATGCTTTTTTGTTAGGCCCATGTTGAGGAGAAGGCCCAGAAAAGTTTTAAATTCGGAAACTTGGACTGGTTTCCACCGGAAAGACTGGGCATAAGAGCTTCCCGGGTTAGTGTTTATACATTGAGTGGCATACCGATTTGTTTCTGCCACGACTAAGTCATAGAGCTCCGCAGTGAAGAACAGCTCAAAAAACCCCAGTGCCGATCCAATCTGAGCTGTCTCCACCCGAACTCCTGACTGGGCGGTAAAAGGGGGAACTAATGGTGCGGCTGAAGTTGGGGGCTGCCAATCGAGGTTTGCCAGCACCTCAGGGATTCTAGGGGCTCTACGGGCCTGTCTCTACAGTGGCTGCGATGGGGGAACTATTGCACGTTCCACCATACCAGCTTCAACTGCCCTTCTGGTGCTTGCCACTTAACCATGTTGTACGGCAGTGCTGGTAGAAGGTCCAGGATGGGCTGCGCTGCTGGTGTATGCCTCCTTGAAACGGATCCTGCGCTACCTGTGGTCTAGCGACACTGGGCCGGGTACGCCTGGTGCTATCAGAGAACCTCAACCTCCTCATCCGAACTTTGGGTCAGACTGCCACTGCTTTCTACAGATTCATATTCTGACCCGCTAGATTCGTGAGATGAGGGTTCCCATTCCTCATCTGACTGGGTCAGAATCCTGCAGGCCTCTTCAGGAGAATACCCCTTATTTGACATTTGGACGACTAAATTTAGGGGGTATTCCCTGAGACTACCCAAGAAAAGAGCAAGCCTGTCTTACAAATGGGAGGCTAGTGAAGTACAGGAAGCCGCTGCGATTGATAAAGATCAAAACTGATTTTATTTTTTTTTTATTTATTTATTTATTTTATCGCCGCAGCGCTTGTGAAGTGATTGTGCAGTAATAAAAATAAAAAAATTTGTCACTGCGGTGGGGTGGGCGTGGGTGAACGCACGTGTCGGCGACCGATCGGGCAAACACTGCGTTTTGGGTGGGGGGTGAACTAAGGTGACACTAATACTATTATAGATCTGACTGATCAGTTCTGATCACTTGCAGATACTATAAAAGTACAAATGCTGATTAGCGCTATGCTAATCAGCGAATCGGTGACTGCGGTGGGCTGGGCGCTAACGTAAGCTAACTACCTACCAAAGGGGCCTAAACTAAACCTAACAGTCAATACTAGTGAAAAAAGTGACCGTTTACACTGATCACTTTTTTCCCTTTCACTAGTGATTGACAGGTGATTGAAAGGGGTGATCAAGGGGTTAATTGGGGTGATGGGGGTTGATCAGGGCCTGAAGTATGGTGCTTGGTGTACTTGCTGTAGAGATGTGCTCTCTCCTGGGTCCAACCAACGAAAAGGACCCAGGAGAGGGCACAGAAGCCATTTAACACATTATATTTATAAATATAATGTGCTAGACGGCTTGTGTGTGTGTGTGTTTTTTTTTTTTTTTTTTTTTTTTTTTTTTAATCAGCCTGCCAGCGATCATTGGCTGGCAGGCTGATGACCCCCTTCTTGAACTTCTTCTTGAACTTTTTAACTGCGCATGCTCGGCGGCATCAGCGCGAAATCTCGCATCTCGCGAGATGACGCGCCGACCCAGAGAAATGGGACCACCCGCCGGACGCATCAGGCGGTCCTCAGGTGGTTAAGTGGCACTATGTTGGGAGGCATAACTTTTTGACCGCTTGCTATTACACTTTTTGTGATGTGAGGTGACAAAATATTTTTTGACACTGTTTTTATTATTTTTTTTTTTACGGTATTTACCAGAGGTTAGATCATGTGATATTTTTATAGAGAAGGTTTTTGGGGACGCGGCGATACCTAATATGTATATTTTATTTGTTTTACACAATATCCTCAATAACAAAAAATCATTTTTTAATGTCTCCATTGTCTGAGAGCCATATATTTTTTTTGGGTGATTGGTATCATTTTTTGCGGGATGAGATGACGGTTTGATTGGTACTATTTTAGGAGGCATACGCCTTTTTTATTGCTTGGTATTACACTCTTTGTGATGTAAGGTGAAAAATATTTTACACCTTTTTTAATGGTGATCACCTGAGGGGTTAGGTCATGGGATATTTTTATAGAGCAGGTCATTACAGACACGGCGATACCTAATGTGTAGTGTATTTTATTTTTATTTTTACCCAGACCCATTTGGTTCTTGAAGATCCAGTGGGTCTGCTGTCTGTATAATACAGTACACTATATAGTGTACTGTATTTTTTACTTTACAAAGTCTGATCAGACTTCTGCCTTTAGCAGAAGTCAGATCAGACTTGCCATTATCATAGCAAGCAGGACGCCTCTGAAGGGGTCCTGCTGCCATGGTAGCCATCACCCGCTGCCAAAACAGAGCAGTGGGTGATGAGGAGGGAGGGGGGGCCCCCTCCCTCTGTGATCCCATCCTGTCGGGGGCTGCAAAGGCACAGCAGCCCACGATGGGGGAGGAAGCTCCCTTCCTGTTAACCCCTTCCATACAGCAGTCTGTACAGACCACAGCATGGAAGGGGTTAAACTGCTGACATCTGCAGCAGCAGATATCAGCAGTTTTTAGCAGAGTGTCACTCGGCCACCAGGGAAGAATACAGAGGAGGCGTGCGGGGGATCGCAATTGTGATCCCGTCTGCTGCACTGCCCCATCCGGCCAATCAGTAAGAGGGCTGCAGGGAGGGGGGGCAAATTAACCGCAACTTTTAAGTTTCTGATCCCCCGCGGTCACAGACCACGGGGATCAGAAACTGCAAAAAGCAGGTCTGAATTGACCTGCGGTTTGCTGCGATTGCCGACGTGTGTGTGGGCGGGGGGGGCCCAAGGTTCCTGCTGAGTGATTTTAGCAGGCACTTGGGGGTGCGCAGCAGTGATCAGAAATTCACAGGGTGTACAGGTACGCCCTCAGTCCTTAAGTGCCAGGGCATACCTGTACACCCTGTTTCCGTAAGATGTTAATCACAAAGTATAATACCAAGCAATCAGTCATATGCACCCCAAAATGGTACCACTCAGTCACCTCATCCTGCAAAAAATGAGCCCCTACATGAGACAATCGCCCAAAAAATGTTAATCTATGGCTCTCAGAATATGCAGATTTATTTTTTTGTTTCAAAAATGCTTTTATTGTGAAACTTAAGTACAAAAAAAATACATATTGGGGGTTGCCACATCTGTAACGACCTGCTCTATAAAAATGTCACATGACCTAACCAGTCAGGTGAACACCATTAAAAACTGTGCCAAAACAACCAATATTTTTGGTCACCTTGCCCCATAAAGTGTAATGTTGAATAATCAGAAAATCATATGCACCTAAAAAAAAAAAACTCTTCTGCAGGGGCTTAAATCAGATATCATATGGTACATGACAATCTCTCCAGACAAAGCTAGAACAAGCCCCATCCCTGCTCCAGAGCTTCTAAAAACGCCCAGCTGGTGGCAATTGAAGGATGGAACGGAGTATGTACATCCACCTCAGCAATGTTATGGAGATGCACAGAGAAACAAGCAGCAGGTGGTGCTATACAGATTTTATAGAATAACTCGGTGACTATCCTAAATTTTGAATTGTGTGCAATTCTTAAATTTTTCAGATCCAGGTACTAGTTTGAAAAATGCTGAATATTTTTAAGGGGCAACCCTTTAACGGGAATTTTCCTGTTGACTTGAATCCCTTAAAGTTCGGTACCATACTTCTAAATTATAACTTGCAAAAACTGTCGTCATGTCCACCTTGAAAAACTACTGCTGTTTTTGGTAGAGTGCATAAAACTGATTAATTGTAGTCATTACATTCCCTTCTGCAGTTACCACAGTCTTTACATAGGCACATGTTCTCAAGAACACATGATGCTGAGCTTCACAATACATTCATTGATGTGACTTATTGAATCTTGGTTTTCAAAAAATTATCATTAGATGTGGACTATGCAAAATACTACACGGACAATGAGTATCCTGTGACAAAAATTCTTCAAGATCCTGTCTTCTTGGAGGTCCGTATAATGGGCAGAACAGATCCAAGCCTGGTCCTAATGTTGGATGACTGTTGGGCCACTTCCACTCCAGATGCCACCCAACAAGTCCAGTGGCCTATACTTATAAATGGGTAAGGTTAGAAAATATAGTTTTATATATGAATGTCTATATATTTATTTTTTTATATAAATTTTATTTCAGATGTGCCCTTCGTGGAGACAACTATATGACTGGGCAACTCCAAGTTGGAGCTCCCTCACAGTCTGTTCCATACCCAACACATTATCGGCGTTTTGTTATCAGCACCTTCACATTTGTGGATCCAAATGACCAACATTCTCTTGGCGGACTGGTAAAGCTGCTATAATCTTTATTGCATAAGTTTGACTAGTGGTATTAAGTCGGCAAATGCCATGAACAATCACTGTGGAAGAGCATGGTGAAAACTTGGTTCACAAGTGTTAAAAGCAACTTGGTGAGGACCATATTTGATGGTCCAACATGTACAGTAGGGCTAAGAATGAACTTGGTGGTAATGGAGTGTTCTTATACAAAGAGTATGGAGTAATTATGTAGCAGCTTATTGGGTTCCTTGTTGATGCCAACAAGCACTAAGCAACTGCCACGAGTTGTGGTTTTGTCTACGTGTAAGCAATGCTGTGGTCTATGCATGGTTTTCATTATCATACTGACTTTAACATTTTACTCTACACCAGGTGTATGTTCACTGCAGTGCTGCTGTATGTGGCCCATCTGCTACAGAATCCTGCAATACTTTCTGTGATCAAAGAAAAAGTAAGGTCTTTGTTTAATAGCCTCCTGTTTATCGACTGGCCAAGCTTAATAGATCTCAATGTTATCTATCTGCAGAGATGGACATCAAGAAAAGTGGTGAGAAGATCACTGTAAGCCAAGGTCCTGTTAACTTCATTGACTTGGAAATGCCACCACACATGAGAAATGACCTGTCTCTTAGCACTCAAGGTACAACTTTCTTACCTAACCTGTTAATGTGCTATAGAATTGCATGATGGAGGAACTTGTATGTATCCTTAATACACTGATGTATCATGTTTGTGGGGAATAAGAGCTATAGTCATCTATAAAGAGCTGCCACGCCCATGATTCCTATCCAGTTTTATATGGTATATAAATTCCAGCAGTTGGGGACAAGTGGGATTACGACACGCAGAATGAGACATCTGAACCAGACTTTGTTGGTGCTGAAAAGGAAGACCCTATGGATGGTGGTTTATTGGCATGGGCAAGAATATTCCCAGGAGAGTCAAAGGTAATGGTGGCAATGCATAGATTCTTGTGTTTCCTGACCTTGGATGTGTGCTGTTTAAGTCTAGTGTATTTTATTTTTTTAAGGTTTTGATCCAGATTCATCCACCCTGATGTGGCTCAGAGCAGCAGCTGTAGGAGGAGGGTTCCTTGCTGTAATCGTTGCATTACTTGGTCTCCGGCAGTGTCATAGGAGTCGGACCCCTACCACGTACTCTGTAAGAATATGAATAAAATAATATCCACCGTAAACTTGCCTCATATTCTGCTTTAAAGGGAATGTCTTGTCATTTTCACCTGTATAACAGCATTGCCCCACAGCAGATTGCAAACATTCCAAACATACTATACCGGCTGGTGGGGCTTGTTCCAAGTGCCCAAAGCAAATCAGACTGACTGCCAGGGGCATTGCTAGGGTCTCAAAGATCTGGGGCACAAGCCCCAATGAATATGGCCCAGTTCTCTAAGTCAACACACCGCATTTTGCTGTACTTTCTATACAGCAGCACATACCTGTCACATCCAGCGCCTCCAGGTGACATCTCCTCTGATGTAGATCTTCTCATCTTCTCCTTTTGGTCCATACAACTTGTAGCTGCACCTAGTCTCTGCAGAGTGTGACATACAGACATCTTAGTGTCCACATATTTCTATCATCATCCCCCAACCTTGAGCCCCCACAGTGTTCTCTCACTGCTTGCTGTGCCCCCCCAATACCCCAAATACTTTCCTGAAGAAAGAATAGTGCCCCCCCCATAGTAATAGTGCTCCTCATAGTCCCACCAATTGTAATTCCCTTCTAGAATGCCCTCATTAGTAATACTACTGTGCCCCCAACCATGATAAGCAAAATAAATGTGGAGCCCCAGTTATGGGTCTACAACACAATGAAAGCTAGATATCCCTCAAAGGAAGGAAAACCGAGCAAAGGGGTGTCTCCATTAGAGTTCACCAAATCCATCATATTAAGTGGCCCCTATGTCAAGATCCCGTTTTTTTTTACAAGCTTTAAGGATATATATACTTTGTGCGCCTGAGGCCGAACGGCCACGTCCTCTGCCAGCAACAGAGGCTCCACGGACACCACCACGACCGCGTCCTCGTCCCTTAATAGAATGTTTCCTCATTGTTGCGATTCAACTCGCACCACAATAAAATATATTATTTTTTAGCCCCAAAATTCCCACACTGGAAGATATAATTCCTTTTTCCAGTATTAATTACAAGACTGCTGCAAATTGGACACCAGAATTTTTAAAATGCTAGTTTTGGTACATAGATTCCCACACGGGGAGATATAATTCCTTTTTACAGGAGTAAAAACGTGAGGCCTACTGTTTCTGGTCTAACAAACACCAGATTGATTAAATTGGCCTTTTTTCCACCAAAATTACAACACTGGACGATATAATGCCTTTTTGCGGTATTAATTACAAGAGGACTGCTGGTATTTCAGAACACCGGAATTTTTAAAATGCTAGTTTTGCTAGATAAATTTCCCACACTGGGAGAAATATTGCCTAAGCCTTTTTACAGTAATTACAACAGTGCTTCTTCTGGTCTAACACCAGAATAATTTTATTATTACGGTGAAAGCTTTTTCTAATTTATATTTCTGGCACATAAAAAAAAAAAATAAAATTCTGGCTGACAGTATTGGACTCAGCTGTAGTGGCACTGGCTAGCCTAGCTGGAACAGGTATAAAACGAAAAGAAAAAAAGGGAGGATGAGCATTAATCTCTGGATAGGGAATTTGGACCTGAGGTGATCCCTAATTTCCTAAGAGGAGAGAGCGCCAGGGGACAGAAAGGGAAAAGGGGGGGGGGAAGGAGGAGGAAAGGAATGGATGATGACAGATAAAGGGAGATGTATATATGTGTGTGTGGAACCGGGGTGAATGTGGAGAGGGTATTAGGCAGCTGGCGATGCAAACATGGGCTGGCTTCAGGGGATGAAGTTGCCCTAGTAGAGAAATAGAGAAGAGAAAAAAAGGGGGGATGCAAAGCCCAACAAGAGCGCCAGATACCGGAGGTGGAGTGATGGGAAAAAGAAAGGGAATGTTGGCGTGGGTAGAGCACTGGGTCAATGGGAGAGGAGGGTGATGTTGATATAGAATGAGGGAAGATTGGTCACACTGACAGTGTATTAAAGATGATTTCTTAGGTTAACACTGTAATATAATTGATGCTGGTACTTTACTCACTTTACTGGGAGGGGTGGTGAGAGCACTGATCTGTGTCTACACCAATGTACCCCTCCCCGCCTGGGTAGCTTATAGGTAATAAATCAAAGGTGATTGTTGAATCAGATAAATTCAGATGTATTCCAAGCAGCAAAAGAAACTTCAAGCAACAAGGATGGTGGTTTCACTTACTTTACCGGGAGGGGTGGTGTAAGATAAGCTCAAGACACTTACACCTTTAACCCCTCCCCACCGAGGTCGCTTCCTCAGGAGCAAAAAATGAACTAGAGTATACACAAGTCATGCAGGTTTAAATAGATGCTATCCTTTTGAAAAGAGGCGGGAGAGCATGTAAAATTCCAAACCGGAAGTACCGCCTCCCGGGTTTACTTCCAGGGTTACAACAATGAAAAATGTTACATCGACATGAAAAATCACTCGAGGAGATATGTATGTATAAACGCAAATGTAAAAGTGGGGTCCCTGATGGAACTTACTTGTGTCCTGGTTTGGTTCACTACAGGCGCTGTTGGCGCTAGACCGCGGCCGGTGTTTAGCTTCCTGGATGTGGGACGCACAGGTGACCGCGTGTGTTCCAGGGAGTCACAAGTCTAATCTTTCAGTAATAGAGTACATCCGCCGGTGACGGACTTCCTGTCTATGAAGCGCACATGTGACTGTGTGCGGTTCAAAGAGTCGGGCCTCCGCCAGTGACGGACTTCCTGTCTGTGAAGCGCACATGTGACTGTGTGCGCTTCAAATAATTAGGAAGTGGAGGAGTTAGAAATCCAATGGTTTTAATGCATTCTGCAGCAAAATGAAGCTGGCTGGGAAGGGGAGAGGTCAATTATGGAGTGAAAAAGTTGTTATGGGTAAAGGAAGATTATCGCCCCATATATAGAAAAGGATACAAAAGTTATATATATGAGAAATATATAGAATATGTAGAGTGTATAAAATATACATATATACACATACACAAGAAAAGGAAAAGGTTATAGATGAAAAGGAATGTGGTATAAAAAATATTATACATAAAAATATATATATATAGGTCATGAGCATCGTTCAATATATCTATAAATTAATAAATAGATCACTGGGTAAATAAATAGGTCGCTTGAATAAATAATCAAATAAAATGAAGTATAAAATAAAAAATATTAAAATACATGGTATGTGATAACTGGATCGTAATAGGATGTTCATAGGTTTAATAGTGGTTGTGCTCAAGGGACTTGTTCAGGCCAAATGGGGATAAGGTGTTCATTTTAAAAATCCAAAACATCTCACGTCTACATAATTGAGAGTAGGAATGTGAGACGATTTCAATTGGTGTTATTCTGAGGCCTGAAAAATTCCCTGCATGGAGTTCTGCAAAATGTCTGGATACTCCATGTTTTAAAAATTGTTTATAGAATTTCGAATCGAATTCTGGTGTCCAATTTGCAGCAGTCTTGTAATTAATACTGGAAAAAGGAATTATATCTTCCAGTGTGGGAATTTTGGGGCTAAAAAATAATATATTTTATTGTGGTGCGAGTTGAATCGCAACAATGAGGAAACATTCTATTAAGGGACGAGGTCGTGGTGGTGTCCGTGGAGCCTCTGTTGCTGGCAGAGGACGTGGCCGTTCGGCCTTAGGCGCACAAAGTAGTGAACCAACTCCCTCAAGTAGCCGGCAGAATTTGCAGCGATATTTGGTGGGGCCCAATGCCGTTATGAGGATGGTAAGGCCTGAGCAGGTACAGGCATTAGTCGATTGGGTGGCCGTCAGTGCTTCCAGCACGTTCACCACATTGTCTTCCGCCCAGTCTTCTGCGGAAAGCGCACAGGTGGCACCTGAAAACCAAGCCCATCAGTCTGTCACATCACCCCCATGCATATCAGGGAAACTGGCTGAGCCTCAACTTATGCAGCAGTCTCTTATTCAGTTTGAAGACTCTGCTCCCACGGTTTTCCAGGGGCGTCCACCTAGCCCTTCCCCAGCGGTGGAAGACATTCCATGCACTGACGCACAACCACTTATGTATCCAGATGATGAGGACATGGGAATACCACCACAGCAGAGTGACCGAGTCTCTGATGATGACGAAACACTGGTCCCCACTGCCGCGTCTTATTGCAGTGTTCAGACTGAACAGGAGGAGGTCAGGGAGGAAGACTGGGTGGAAGACAATGCAGAGGACGATGAGGTCTTAGACCCCACATGGACTGAAGGTCGTGCCGCTGACTTAAATAGTTCAGAGGAAGAGGCAGTGGTGAGACCGAGACAACAGCGAAGCCAAAGAGGGAGCAGGGGGCAAAAGCAGAACAGCCGCCGTCCAGAGAGTTCTCCTGCTATTGGCCAGCGCCAACAGGGACCCAGCACCCCAAAGGCATCTTCAAGGAGTTCCCTGGCATGGCACTTCTTCAAACAATGTGCTGAGGACAAGACCAGAGTGGTTTGCACGCTGTGCCATCAGACCCTGGGGCGAGGCATTAACGTTCTTAACCTGAGCACCACCTGCATGATCGGGCATCTACATGCAAAGCATGAACTGCAGTGGAGTACACACCTTAAAAACAAGGAACCCGCTCAGGCTCCCCCTGCTCCCTCTACCGCTGCTGCCTCGGCTTCCGCCTCGAGAGGAATGTTGCCACCTGCCGAGCAGCAAACAGAGGATGTGCCACAACACCGCCACCGTCACCTAGCGTCTCCACTATTTCACACAGCAGCGTTCAGCTCTCCATCTCTCAAACCTTTGAGAGGAAGCGCAAATTCCCACCTAGTCACCCTCGAGCCCTTGGCCTGAATGCCAGCATTTCTAAACTACTGGCCTTTGAACCGCTGTCATTCCGGCTGGTGGACACAGACAGCTTCAAATAGCTGATGGCCATGGCTGTCCCCCATGTAAGAGGGTGCAAGGTATCATATGCGATGGCAGGTACGTGTCACCGAGGTTGCTGGCCTCGGTGAGGTGAGAGCCGGGTTTTTTGTCTGCAGCAGCTAGTGCTGCTAGACTCTGTGACTTAGTTTGGCTGCAAAGCTAATCCGGGCCGGCTCTTACTGGGAGTAGGTAAAGTGTAGGGTGGGTGCCTACTCCCCACGGTCCAGGCCGGACTTTATCCGGCCCCTTTAAAAGGCAGCCTCCTTAGCAGCTGGGGAGGTGATTATCCTGGAGCTGCTAACAGGGCTGAGGAGTTCTCTGTCCTGGAGGAAAGAGCTCAGCAAGGAGGTGTTTTGTTCCTGGCTACCTGAAGCTGGATTCTCCTGCGGCGGGGCCGACAGCGTGGTGCGAACCTGCACCTACACCTCCCAGGTGACTGAACCTGTGTTGGCCTGTTTTGCTTTGCCTCCTTGTGTCTGGCCTGTGTGAATTACCACCAAGAGACTGTTTCTGTTTATTTTTGTGTCAGTGTGAATAAAACACTGTTTGTTGCACAATTCTGGACTCCTTGTTTTGCCTCGGTACTGCACCCGCACCGCTATCTATCAGAGCGACTCCCCACACCCAGTATGTGGTTCCCAGCCGCCACTACTTCTCCAAGACAGCCGTGCCTTCCCTGCACCTGAAAGTGTCCGATAAAATCAAGTGTGCACTGCGCAACGCCATTTGTGGCAAGGTCCACCTAACCACAGATACGTGGACCAGTAAGCACGGCCAGGGACGCTATATCTCCCTAACTGCACACTGGGTAAATGTAGTGGCGGCTGGGCCCCAGGCGGAGAGTTCCTTGGCGCACGTTCTTCCGCCGCCAAGCATCACAGGGCATCATTCTTTGCCTCCTGTAGCCTCCTCCTCCTACTCTGCTTCCACCAGCTCATCCAGTCAGCCACACACCTTCACCACCAACTTCAGCACAGCCCGGGGTAAACGCCAGCAGGCCATTCTGAAACTCATATGTTTGGGGGACAGGCCCCACACCGCGCAGGAGTTGTGGCGGGGTATTGAACAACAGACCGACCAGTGGTTGCTGCCGGTGGGCCTCAAGCCCGGCCTGGTGGTGTGCGATAATGGGCGAAATATCGTCGCAGCTCTGGGACTAGCCGGTTTGACGCACATCCCTTGCCTGGCGCATGTGCTGAATTTGGTGGTGCAAAAGTTCATTCACAACTACCCCGACATGTCAGAGCTGCTGCATAAAGTGCGGGCCGTCTGTGCGCGCTTCCGGCATTCACATCCTGCCACTGCTCGCCTGTCAGCGCTACAGCGGAACTTCGGCCTTCCCGCTCACCGCCTAATATGCGACGTGCCCACCCGGTGGAACTCCACCTTGCACATGCTGGAGAGACTGTGCGAGCAGCAGCAGGCCATAGTGGAGTTTCAGCTGCAGCACGCACGGGTCAGTCGCACTGCGGAACAGCACCACTTCACCACCAATGATTGGGCCTCCATGCGAGACCTGTGTGCCCTGTTGCGCTGTTTCGAGTACGCCACCAACATGGCCAGTGGCGATGCCACTGTTATCAGCGCGACAATACCAATTCTATGTCTCCTAGAAAAACGCTAGGGCGATGATGGAAGAGGAGGTGGGCCAGGGCCAGGAGGAGGAGGAGGAGGATGACGGGTCGTTTTTAGCACTTTCAGGCCAGTCTGTTAGAAGTGGCTCAGAGGGAGGTTTTTGCAACAGCAGAGGGCAGGTACAAATGTGGCCAGCCAGGGACCACTACTGGAGGATGAGGAGGAGGTGGAGGAGGATGAGGATGAAGCAGGTTCACAGCGGGGTGGCACCCAGCACAGCGCAGGCACATCCCTGGTGCGTGGCTGGGGGATACAGAGGATGATGACGATACGCCTCCCACAGAGGACAGCTTGTCCTTACCTCTGGGGAGCCTGGCACACATGAGCGATTACATGCTGCAGTGCCTGCGCAACGACAGCAGAGTTGCCCACATTTTAACGTGTGCTGACTACTGGGTGGCCACCCTGCTGGATCCACGGTACAAAGACAATGTGCCCACTTTACTTCCTGCACTGGAGCGTGATGGGAAGATGCGCGAGTACAAGCGCACACTGGTAGACGCGCTCCTGAGAGCATTCCCAACTGTCACAGGGGAACAGGTGGAAGGCCAAGGCCAAGGCAGAGGAGGAGCTAGAGGTCGCCCACGCAGCAGTGTCACGGCCAGCTCCTCTGAGGGCAGGGTTAGCATGGCAGAAATGTGGAAAAGTTTTGTCTCCACGCCACAGCTAACTGCCCCACCACCTGATACGGAACGTGTTAGCAGGAGGCAACATTTCACTAACATGGTTGAACAGTACGCCTGCACACAACTCCACGTACTGACGGATGGTTCGGCCCCATTCAACTTCTGGGTTTCCAAATTGTCCACGTGGCCAGAATTAGCATGTTATGCCTTGGAGGTGCTGGCCTGCCCGGCGGCCAGCGTTTTATCTGAACGTGTATTCAGCACGGCAGGGGGCGTCATTACTGACAAACACAGCCGCCTGTCCGCAGCCAACGTGGACAAGCTGACGTTTATAAAAATGAACCAGGCAAGGATCCCACAAGACCTGACCCTCCCTTGTGCAGAGTAGTCCTTAATAACTGCCTTAAACCATGTTGTCTTGTACTCCTGGCCACTTCATTGAAAAATCAATTTTTGAAATTAAGTAGGATCTTGGGGTGCAACCCAGAGTTGAATGAACCTTCCGTCTGTCTGGGTGCCGGGGCCAAAGTACATGAAAGTGTCCTTCTCCTGTGCTGGGTGATATGAATGTTATACTTGTGCTGTCTGACATGTCTCCTTTGTGTGGGTGCAGGGGGCCAAAGTCACTGAAAGCGGCCTTCTCCTGTGCTGGCTGATATAAATGCCTGAATCTCTGCTGTGGGACCTCTCTCCTCTTTTTGGGTGCAGGGGTCAAAGAAACAAAAGGTGGCCTACTCCTGTGGTGGTTGACGTGATGCCTGATTCTCTGCTGTGGGACCTCTCTCCTCCGTGTGGCTGCAGGGGTCAAAGTCTCTAAAAGTCCCTTCTCCTGTCGTGGTTGATGTAAAACTGATGCTTGTGCCGTCTGACATGTCTCCTTTGTGTGGGTGCTAAGGCCTAAGTCACTGAAAGCGGCCTTCTCCTGTGCTGGCTGATATAAATGCCTGATTCTCTGCTGTGAAACCTCTCTCCTCCGTCTGGGTGCAGGGGTCAAAGTCTCTCAAAGTCGCCTTCTCCTGTGCTGGGTGATGTAAAACTGATGCTTGTGCCATCTGACATGGTTGCCGGGGTCCCATTAAATGGTGGCCTACTCCTGTGGTGGGTGATCTAAATGCCTGATTCTCTGCTGTGAAAACCTCTCTCCTCCGTCTGGGTGCAGGGGTCAAAGTCTCTCAAAGTGGCCTTCTCTTGTGCTGGGTGATGTGAAACTGATGCTTGTACCAGCTGACATGGGTGCAGGGGTCAAATTAACTAAATGGTGGCCTACTCCTGTGGTGGGTGATATGATGCCTGAATATGTGCTGTGGGGCCTCTCTCCTCTTTCTGGGTGCAGGGGTCAAAGTAACTAAAAGTGGCCTTCTCCTGTGCTGGATGGTATAAATGTAATGCTTGTGCTATCTGACATGTCTCCTCTGTCTGGGTGCTAAGGCCTAAGTCACTGAAAGTGGCCTTCTCCTGTGGTGGTTGATATGATGCCAGATTCTGTGCTATGGGACCTAACTCCAATTAATATTGGTTAATTTTATTTTATTTTATGTTAAGTCATCATTTCCCTATCTACATTTGTTTGCTGGGGATTTACCTACATTTTGCTGCCTTTTGCAGCCCTCTAGCCCTTTCCGGGAGTCTTTTACAGCCTTTCTAGTGCCCAAAAGTTTGGGTCCCCATTGACTGCTATGGGGTTCGGGTTCGGGATGAAGTTCGGGTTGAGTTCGGATCACGAACCCGGACATTTTCCGGAAGTTCGGCCGAACCTCTCGAACCCGAACATCCAGGTGTTCGCTCATCTCTAGTCAGGACATGTCTGTACTGTATGTTGAATACATATACAGGCATGACCTAAGATGTATCATACATGCCCAGATGCCTTATTAAAACTGTATTAATCTATTAAAGGTGTATGAATTTATAAATCCTATTAAAGTCTTATCAAACGTTTTGGTTTT
Source organism: Bufotes viridis (assembly GCA_033119425.1). NCBI lineage: Eukaryota > Metazoa > Chordata > Amphibia > Anura > Bufonidae > Bufotes > Bufotes viridis. Next base: position 406,394,637 of record CM065590.1, on the reverse strand, counting down.
TAATGCTATTATTAAAGAATCCATGATGACAAAATTGAAATCGTTTAACAAGTTTTATTAACTTTCTTTATTCACAACATTACATTTTTCAACAACCCCGTAGGGGCAGACACGTTTGAGTGTAATTACAGCAGCGTATAAATAATCTTTTCACGCGCTTTGCTACAAAGGAACGCACAACACGATAATTTTTTTCTAAAATGACTCGTAAACATTTTTAATACATTTTCAAAAGACATTCCTTTAGCGATACAACGTAAGATATAGCTACAGTAATGGCCGCAGACCAAACTAACTATGTCCTGTATTTGTCTGTTTTGATACCTTTATAGTCTTAGATGTATTATATAACCACTTCATAAATTCATCAGAAAATATTTCATTTGCGGGTGTTAAACATAACTATAGAAAAGATACATCATTCTGGCATAATATAATTAAAATCCAATGCTTCCCCCGTTGATACGAATTGTCCGTATTTACAATGTAGGCCGCTGGACGGTCTATTTTATTAATCGGTAATATATCGCACGGAAATACACCTTTTCGCGGGCATGAAAGTCTGCTTTAATAACACAGGTAATTTCATAATTATTTTTATTAAAAATCATATAATGCCTCTCCTATTTATTTCAATAATTTCATGAACGGAATATACAATCATGTAAATCGTGTTAGCCACTGGCTCAGTAAATCTAATTTCAGCTCCGAGATTTCCAGTTTTTACTAGAGAGAAATGCCTGCCGGGTTCTTGATCAGGGGATAAATCAAAAGCCAACAAAGTGTAACTGTTAAAAAAATCGGGCCGATCCACAGATAAAGCGTTAAGCCTTTTTGCTTTCCTGAAATATGTACAAGCGACGTATATTCATGAACCGCTGATTCGTCTTGGAAATTAGGTTGAAACTGTTTTTCAGGTATCTGACAGTCCAAATACAAGGCTGCATAATTCACATTAGAGTAGTCGAAACACATAGGATTTCTTTGGTAATTCCCGGAAAATGAGTCGTTGTACACAAACGATAGTACTACTGTTTTTGGAATGTTTCAGAGAAGAGTATCTAAGCATGAGAATCTGAGTACTGGCGGGGATGCTATACACTTTAAGCGACGCGCGACCGACAGAGTACTTTGCGTTAGCTGTTACCAGAGAACGACTGTGTTGGAGTCTCACAGCGGGCGATACTTGTACTCTTTTGACAAACAGGGAAGCGTGCCAGCGACAGTTGGTGATATGAAGATCTGGTGATACCGATTATCCAATGTCCTAATGCACGTGAGTTAAAAAAACTCATCACACGAATTTAATTTTAGTATGTTTGAAATTCTTAATACTTAGATCTTAATGTTTGTCTTTTAAATTTTAGCCAAAAGAAAAGGGCGCCAAATTTTGTGCCATTAAAGAGAAATTACGAACAAACACAAAGCATCCAGAACAGTTAATGCCGAAATTCTAACAACACCACAGCCGGTTTTAGAGTGGTGAGCCAACGTGTATAATAAATGATATTACAGCTTTGTGCGACATAACACCAGTACCTGATGAACAAGATACAATGGCTTACAAAAGATGCATCACATTTGAGACTCCAGACACGCAATGATGTACAACAGGCAGACCTAGGGCAGACACTCAATGCTCAACAGCAATACGTACCTCTTATTTGTTCTTGTACCTGTTGGGACGAAAATACATATGATGCGTTGAGATCTCTTGCAATATACGACAAAATGTTACGTGTAGCGATATATTTAAAATGTTGCGTTAAAGACTGTTTTTGGCGTTTAACAGCCCGAACAAAATTACTGCGAGGCAAATGCACGCTACGCATAACAAATAGACTCGACTGATTACTCATCTTGACGCTCTTGAAAGATGTTGGACAGAAACTGACTAGAGATGATTAGCAGGGGACATCCTTTTAAAAGTGCAAAAACATCTGTAAGTGCTAGAGCTAGAAAGTTAAAACGGGCTATAAAAATGTGCTTTGTGGTTAAGCACTCTAAAATAGCTAGGGGAAAAAAAGGAGTTTCCGGTGGAACAAGACTGATGCATCAGTTTGTCTGAACGCCGAACAGCACAAGCATCGCAAACAGATCACATTCGCCCAAACAGTTTGCAAACTAACAGACCTTCAAATGCTCAACAAATCGTTTTCAACCCAGACTGACAAAATGTCTGACAACATACATTACAGACTAACCCCCTGAATCACACAATGTTAGTTTGTCTAGAACGTGTCTTCCATCAACAGCACGACTTAGTGAATTTAAATAGTACCATGTACACAGAACATTTTAGATTTGCTAACCTTAAATCCATTTGACACTCTTGATGCAATACACGCTTATGTACAATCTTTGTTAGGGTTTTACGGGACGCTGAGCCGGGTGATTTTATCCAACTGCACTTAGACGGTGGCGAGACGTTTGACTCGGTTTTTTCAAATAGATATTCTAGAGAGAGATTTAGCGCTGAAACATTTTTGAACAATATTGCTAACTCTTTACAGAGCAATGCTGAGTGTATAGCCGGTAATTCACTTACACTAGTTGTCATCATTGTCAGGGACCGTTGCGGTGGTGTTGCATATAGTCGGATTATTAAACGTAAAAAACATTGATGCAACTTGCAACAATTACGGTAACGTTTGTCTGGCCGCTATCTTGGAGGGTGCGGCTTTGAGCGACACAGTGTTAGAGAGCCTGACAACTCCATCGCGATTTACAAATACCCGAAGATCATTTGGTGTCTCTTGGCGACATTGCAGAGTTTAATTGTAGTGTTTAAATATTTTTCAAAGTATTGTAACACAATAGGCACCAGTGGTGCTATTATCATACAGCCAATACCGTTAAAGAAAAGACTATATACTGCATCAGGGCATTTTTACGCATTTGGATTCTCGCGCTTTAGGGCCCCTAAAATGCCAGGGCAGTATAAATACCCATCATGTGACCCCATTTTGGAAAGAAGACACCCCAAGGTATTCCGTGAGGGGCATGTCGAGTTCACATAATTTATTTTTTTTTTGGCACAAGTTAGCGGAAATTGATTTTTATTTTTTTTATTTTTGTGTTTTACAAAGTCTCATATTCCACTAACTTGTGACAAAAAATAAAATTTTACATGAACTCACTATACCCCTCACGGAATACCTTGGGGTGTCTTCTTTCTAAAATGGGGTCACATGTGGGGTATTTATACTGCCCTGGCATTTTAGGGGCCCCTAAAGCGTGAGAAGAAGTCTGGAATCCAAACGCGTAAAAATGCCCTGTAAAATCCTAAAGGTACTCATTGGAATTAGGGCCCTTTTGTGCACCCAGGCTGCAAAAAAGTGTCACTCGTGGTATTGCCGTACTCAGGAGAAGTAGGGCAATGTGTTTTGCGTTGTATTTTTTATATATACCCATATTTTGTGTGAGAAATATCTCTGTAAACAACAACTTTTTAAAAAAAAAATTATACAAAGTTGACAACTTACAGAGACATTTTCTCTCACCCAACATGGGTATATGTAAAAATACACCCCAAAACACATTGCCCTACTTCTCCTGAGTACGGTGATACCACATGAGTGACACTTTTTTGCAGCCTGGGTGCGCAAAGGGGCCCAAATTCCAACGAGTACCTTTGGGTTTTACATTGCTGCTCACAATTTAGCCCCGCCCAAAATGCCAGAACAGTAAACACACACCACAAATGACCCCATTTCGGAAAGTAGACACCCCAAGGTATTCACTGAGGGGCATAGTGAGTCCGTCTGAGATTTTTTTTTTTTTTTTTGCCAGAGGTTAGCAGAAATGGAAACTTTATAATTTTTTTCTCAGAAAGTGTCATTTTCCGCTAACTTGTGAAAAAAAATGAAATGATACATGAACTCACCATGCCCCTCCGCGAATACTTTGGGGTGTCTTCTTTCTAAAATGGTGTAATTTGGGGGGTATTTATACTATCCTGACATTCTAGCACCTGAAGAAACATGACAGTGGCTCAGAAAGTCGGAGCTGCTTCAAAATGCGGAAATTTAATTTTTTGCACCATAGTTTGTAAATGTTATAACTTTTACCCAAACCAATAAATATACACTTATTGATTTTTTTTTATCAAAAACATGTAGAACAATAAATTTTGCGGAAAATTTATATAGAAATGTAGTTTTTTTAAAAAATTTTACAACAGAAAGTGAAAAATGTTGTTAAATTTTTATTAATAGCAAAAAAAGTAAAAATGTCAGCAACAATAAAATACCACCAAATGAAAGCTCTATTAGTGAGAAGAAAAGGAGGTAAAATTCATTTGGGTGGTAAGTTGTATGATGGAGCAATAAACGGGGAAAGTAGTGTAGTGCAGAATAGTAAAAAGTGGCCTGGTCATTAAGGGTGTTTAAGCTAGGGGGGCTGAAGTGGTTAAACATGGTAGCGCAATTTCAACATCCTTTTTCATGTATTTTAACAGGTCCATCAAATTCCGGAAAGAGGTTTTTTGTTAAACGTTTGTTAATACAAGCGGATACGCTAATGTCGCACAAACCTGACAATGTCGTTTGGTTTTACGCATGTTGGCAGAAATTGTATGATGAACTAACCCTTTTTGTTTACAAATATCAGGTTTATCAAGGGAATACACTGATCTATTCCCACCTGACGAGGTAAATTTGGCAGTCGTTGATGATCTTGTGGAAGCGGCTTGTGAAAATCTTGACATGCAAAACGCATTTACCAAATACGTGCACCACAAAAATTTGAGAATCATGTATCTCGTTCAAAACGTTTTGTTAGGGTAAGAAAATCTGAACCATAAATTTAAACACTAAATACATGGTCCTTTTTAAAAAGCCTCGTGATTACAGTTGAGCAAACACCTGGATGTTCGGGTTCGAGAAGTTCAGCCGAACTTCCCGAAAATGTTCGGGTTCAGGATCCGAACTCGACCCGAACTTCATCCCGAACCCCATTGAAGTCAATGGAGACCCGAACTTTTGGGCACTAAAAAGGCTGTAAAATAGTCCAGGAAAGGGCTAGAGTGCTGCAAAAGGCAGAAAAATGTAGGTAAATGCCCTGCAAACAAATGTGGATAGGGAAATGAATTAAAACAAAATAAATAAAAATTAACAAATAGCAATTGGATAGAGGCCTAATGCAGAGAATCAGGCGTCATATCACCCACCACTGGAGAAGACCACTTTCAGTTATTTAGGCCCCAGCACCCAGACAGAGGAGAGAGGTCGATTGGCAGAGGGTCAGGCTTCATGTCACCCACCATTGTAACAGGCCACTTTCAGTTATTTAGGCCCCGGCGCCCAGATTGAGAAGAGGTTCATTCAACTTTGGGTTGCACTGCAAGATCATGGAAAAGTAAAAAAAAATGAGTATTCAATAAAGGAGTGCCCTGGAGTACAAGAATACATGGTTAAGGGGCAGGCAGTTATAAATATCTATTCTGCACAAGGGAGGGACAGGTCCTGTGAGATCCATGCCTGGTTCATTTTTATGAACGTCAGCTTGTCCACGTTGACTGTGGACAGGCGGCTGCGTTTGTCAGTAATGACGCCCCCTGCCGTGCTGAATACACGTTTAGACAAAACGCTGGCCGCCGGGCAGGCCAGCACCTCCAAGGCATAAAATGCTAACTCTGGCCACGTGGACAATTTGGAGACCCAGAAGTTGAATGGGGCCGAACCATCAGTCAGTACCTGGAGGGGTGTGCAGACAGAGTCGGGCTGGGGTCCCTAGGGCCCACCAGTAAAATTTATTTTGGGGGCCCACCGTACGGATACATTGAAGTATAAATAATAATCTAACAAGTTTTTAATATGAACATAGGCTGGTTGAGGTGCTGTACATTGAATATGTGTATATAGTGCAGTAAATCTACTGTGTTATGGGCCACTTGTGCAGGGGGTGGGAGACTAGGGGCCCACCTTGCTCAGGGGCCCACCGGGGGATTCCCCTGTACCCCTGTGGGCCAGTCCGAGCCTGTGTGCAGACGTACTGTTCAACCATGTTAGTGAAATGCTGCCTCCTGCTAACATGTTCCGTATCAGGTGGTGGTGCAGTTGGCTGTGGCATGGAGACAAAACTTTTCCACATTTCTGCCATGCTAACCCTGCCCTCAGGAGCTGACTGTGACACAGCTGCATTGGCGACCTATTGCTCCTCCTCTGCCTTCGCCTTGGGCTTTCACCTGATCCCCTGTGACAGTTGGGAATGCTCTCAGGAACGTGTCTACCGGCGTGCGCTTGTACTTGCGCATCTTCCTATCACGCTCTAGTGCAGGAAGTAAGGTGGGCACATTGTCTTTGTACCGGGGATCCAGCAGGGTGGCAGTCCGCACATGTTAAAATGTGGGCAACTCTGCTGTTGTTGCGCAGGCACTGCAGCATGTAGTCACTCATGTGTGCCAGGCTCCCCAGAGGTAAGGACAAGCTGTCCTCTGTGGGAGGTGTATCGTCATCGTCCTCCGTATCCCCCCAGCCACGCACCAGTGATGGGCCTGAGCTGTGTCGGGTGCCACCCCGCTGTGAACCTGCTTCATCCTCATCCTCCTCCTCGTCCTCCAGTAGTGGGCCCTGGCTGGCCACATTTGTACCTGGACTCTGCTGTTGCAAAAAATCTCCCGCTGAGACACTTCTAACAGACTGGCCTGAAAGTGCTAAAAATGACCCCTCATCCTCCTCCTCCTGGGCCACCTCCTCTTCCATCATCACCCTAAGTGTTTTCTCAAGGAGACATAGAAGTGGTATTGTAACGCTGATAACGGTGTCTTCGCCACTGGCCATGTTGGTGGAGTACTCGAAACAGCGCAACAGGGAACACAGGTCTCGCATGGAGGCCCAATCATTGGTGGTGAAGTGGTGCTGTTCCGCAGTGCGACTGACGCGTGCGTTCTGCAGCTGAAACTCCACTATGACCTGCTGCTGCTCGCACAGTCTCTCCAGCATGTGCAAGGAGGAATTCGACCTGGTGGGCACGTTGCATATGAGGCAGTGAGCGGGAAGGCCGAAGTTCCGCTGTAGCGCAGACAGGCGAGTAGCGACAGAATGTGAACGCCGGAAGCGCGCACAGACGGCCCGCACTTTATGCAGCAGCTCTGACATGTCGGGGTAGTTGTGAATGAACTTCTGCACCACCAAATTCAGCACATGTGCCAGGCAAGGGATGTGCGTCAAACCAGCTAGTCCCAGAGCTGCGACGAGATTTCGCCCATTATCGCACACCACCAGGCCGGGCTTGAGGCCCACCGGCAGAAATCACTTGTCGGTCTGTTGTTCAATACCCCGCCACAACTCCTGCGCGGTGTGGGGCCTGTCCCCCAAACATATGCGTTTCAGAATGGCCTGGTGACCAGATGATGAGCGAACTTTAAAAAAAAGTACGGCATTCGGGTTGTGGTAATCGCTGCATCTCGTTATAGACTCCACTACCGCAGACTATCGCGGCATATGGAATCCATAAGGGGCGGCTTCCACGAACATGAACTGTTGAACAGCCGAAGGACCTGGGGTGACGTCACCGTCATGTGATCAGTGCAGGGGGCGTGACTCGGCACTGGATTTGATCCCGTGCTGAGCCACGCCCCCTGCACTGATCACATGACGGTGACATCACCCAAGGTCCTTCGGCTGTTCAACAGTTCGGGTTCGTGGAAGCCGTCCCTTATGGATTCCATATGCCGCGATAGTCCGCGGTAGTGGAATCCATAACGGGATGCAGCGATTACCACAACCCGAATGCCGAACTTTTTTTTAAAGTTCGCTCATCTCTACTGGTGACTTTTACCCCGGGCTGTGCTGAAGTTGGTGGTGAAAGTGTGTGGCTGACTGGATAGGCTGATGGAAGCAGAAGAGGAGGAAGCCAAATAGGAGGAGGAGGCTACAGGAGGAAAAGAATGATGCCCTGCGATCCTTGGCCGCGGAAGGACGTGCACCAAGGAACTCTCCGCCTGGGGCCCAGCCGCCACTACATTCACCCAGTGTGCAGTTAGGGAGATATAGCGTCCCTGGCCGTGCTTACTGGTCCACGTATCTGTGGTTAGGTGGACCTTACCACAGATGGTGTTGCGCAGTGCACACTTGATTTTATCGGATACTTGGTTGTGCAGGGAAGGCACGGCTGTCTAGGCAGCAGCAGAAGAGGGAGCAGGGGGAGCCTGAGTGAGTTCCTTGTTTTTAAGGTGTTTACTCCACTGCAGTTCATGCTTTGCATGTAGATGCCTGGTCATGCAGGTTGTGCTAAGGTTCAGAACGTTAATGCCTCGCTTCAGGCTCTGATGGCACAGCGTGCAAACCACTCAGGTCTTGTCGTCAGCACATTGTTTAAAGAAATGCAATGCCAGGGAACTCCTTGAAGCTGCCTTTGGGGTGCTCGGTCCCTGGTGGCGGTGGCCAGTAGCAGGCGAACTCTCTTGGCGGCGGCTGTTCTGCTTTTGCCCCCTGCTCCCTCTTTTGCTATGCTGTTGGCTCGGTCTCACCACTGCCTCTTCCTCTGAACTATGAAAGTCAGTGGCACGACCTTCATTCCATGTGGGGTCTAGGACCTCATTGACCACTGCATTGTCTTCCACACGGTCTTCATCCCTGACCTCCTGTTCGGTCTGCACACTGCAAAAAGACGCAGCAGTTGGCACCTGTGTTTCCTCATCATCAGAGACGTGCGGACTCCGATGAGGTGGTATTCCCATGTCCTCATCATCAGGAAACATAAGTGGTTTTGCGTCAGTGCATTCTATGTCTTCCACCACTGGGGAAGGGCTAGGTGGATTCCCTTGGGAAACCCTGCCAGCAGAGTCTTCAAACAGCATAAGAGACTGCTGCATAACTTGAGGCTCAGACAGTTTCCCTGATATGCATGGGGGTGATGTGACAGATTGAAGAGCTGGTTTCAGGCGCCACCTGTGCGCTTTCTGCAGAAGGCTGGGTGGGAGATAATGTTGTGAACGTGCTGGATCCACTGTCGGCCACCCAATTGACTAGCGCCTGTACCTGCTCAGGCCTTACCATCCTTAGAATGGCATTGGGCCCCACCAAATATCGCTGTAAATTCTGGCGGGTACTGGAACCTGAGGTAGTTGGTTCACTAGGACGTGTGGCTGTGGCAGAATGGCCATGTCCTCTCCCAGCACCAGAGGGTCCACTTACACCACCATGACCGCGTCCGCGTCCCTTACTAGATGTTTTCCTCATTGTTGCCGTTCATCAAGCACAACAATAAGAAAAAAAATATTTGGCCCAATGTATTGATTTCAAATTCAGGCCTTTTTTTACAGGCACCTAACACTATCTGCCTATTTATTTATGTACCATATTACACTAATCCAGGCACAGCAGTAACCACTGATTTAGGGGAATATCAATTGTAGGCCTAGTATTTAGGCCCTGGATGAAAGGTATCCTTTTATGGACAGATTTACACTTGGAGATGCACAGTAGCGTGTGGAAAAATATATGTAGGATTATGCCTTCAGCAATTGTATTTTAACACTTTGTGTAATATACCCTTTAACGGACAGAAATGCAATGGGAGATGCACGGTAGCATGTAAAGTTATTGAGGATGACCCTCTCAGCACTTGTATATACATCTTGAGTGTAATATACCCTTTTACGGACAGATTAACACCAAATTCAGGGTATTGCTATATTGGCAAGTGAATTTCACCCCAGAACAAAATCTATCCTTTGACGGATACTATTAAACTTGTCCAGTCACAGCTGGAACACCAGATTTACTGTATTTCTATTTTGGCAACTGAATTTCACTCCAGAAAACAATATATCCTTTTACGGACAGATTTAAACGAAGCCTGCAACAGCTGGTACAACAGTTTTACTGTATTTCTTTTTATGCAACTGAATTTCACCGCAGAAAATAATATATCTTTTGACGGACACTATTAAACTTGGCCAGCCACAGCTGAAAGCACTGATTTATGGTATTGCTATTTTGGCAATTGAATTTCACCCCAGAAAATTATCTATCCTTTGCCGTGCACTAATAAACTTGGCCAGCCACTGCTGGGACACCAGATTTACGGTATTTCTATTTTTGCAACTGAATTTCACCGCAGAGAATAATATATCCTATGATGGACACTATGAAACTTGTCCAGTCACAGCTGAAACCACTGATTTATGGTATTGCTATTTTGGCAATTGAATTTCACCCCAGAACAAAATATATCCTTTGCCGGACACTATTAAACTTGTCCAGTCACAGCTGGAACACCAGATTTATGGTATTTCTATATTTGCAACTGAATTTCACAGCAGAAAATAATATATCCTATGATGGACACTATGAAACTTGTCCAGTCACAGCTGGAACACCAGATTTACGGTATTTCTATTTTTGCAACTGAATTTTACCGCAGAGAATAATATATCCTTTGACGGACACTATTAAACTTGGCCAGCCACAGCTAAAACCACTGATTTACAGTATTGCTATTTTGGCTATTGAATTTCACCCCAGAACAAAATATATCCTTTGCCAGACAGCAGACAGTATTACACTTGGCTAGCCACAGCTGGAACACCAGATTTAGGGGATTGCTATTTTGGCAATTGAATTTCACCACAGAAAAAAATCTATCCTTTGCCAGACAGCAGACAGTATTACACTTGGCTAGCCACAGCTGGAACACCAGATTTAGGGGATTGCTATTTTGGCAATTGAATTTAACCCCTTAATAAAATATAGAAATTTCTATCCTGAGTTTCTAGGGGTGACAATAAGCACTGCCAAGCCCCTGATGTAGGATATAGCAACAAAAAAAAAACTAGGATTGATGGACTTGGTGGCAGCTTGTGCTGGTGCACCACAAGACACATAACGGCTGCCGATCAAAGTGACAGAAAAACGCTCTGTGCAGCCTAAAAACCAGTGAGCAATTAACTAGCAGAAGTTGAATGATTCACAGCTGTAAATCGATCACTTCATTGGGTGTTTTTGCTGACTTTTCCCTGCCTAATCTCGCCCTCACAGAAGCTGCGTCCTCTCCCTACACTAATCAGAGCAGTGTGACGTGCGGCGCTTCGTGACTCCAGCTTAAATAGAGGCTGGGTAACATGCTGCACTTTGCCAATCACAGCCATGCCATTAGTAGGCATGGCTGTGATGGCTTCTTAGGGCAAGAAGTAAAACGCTAGCTGATTGGCTGCTGTGCAGCCCTTCAGAAAGCGGGAAGAAATCGCCAACAACGGACCCGAACTTTTTTGAAAATGTCCGGGTCTGTGTCCCGAACACTCCAAAATTCGGTACGAACCCGAACTATGCTCGAACTGTTCGCTCAACACTACTCGTGATAAATTACAGGTTATTACGTTGGCTGGGCAAATGTACACCAGTAAAACATGTTTCTTTTTAGAAGCTTTTGAAGATGCTACACACAAGCCTTACAGCTATTTACTTGTAGAGATCTGACACGCCTGAGGAACTACGACTTACAACGGGTTTGTTCCCGCCAGATCTTCCGGTGGCTTATGTGTGCAAAAAGAAGCTCTAAAATGCAAGATTTCACATCTCTACAGTTATTCTTGGTAGCACCGCGGCTCTTGTAAAGATGTTGAACATGACTGGCGTACTGTCGAGTTGCTTACCCTCACCCTCCCCATAATTTACGCTCCTAACCCAATAATGACAGATTCAGCAAGTGGATTTTAAGGCCACAGCAGCCTTTTATTAATAATATAAATACAAATAAATAACATAAATAATACAGAAAACCAGGCCTTCCCACCTGAAGGCCACGCCCAAGAACCACAACACGGGAAGGGTCCTTGGAGCCCAAAAAATGGTGGATAACGGCCTCACCCTCCGTTAAATCACCTCTAGCTGATGAACGCCAGCTCAGAGGCAGGAACCGGTAACTAAGGGCAACCAACGTGGGCCGCTACCCGCCATATCCCACCTTAAACCAGTACCTGGGGAGTCCAGAGCCTCCTTTTGGCTCCCTCCACACCAGAACCACCATAGCCACCAACTCCAAGGTCCGCCCACGACCCAAAAAGGTGAACACCTCACCTCCTTGCGTCCTGCCACACCCGCAAATTCAATACCGTCCTGTAAACCAGAACACCAAAGATCTATTCCCACCCTGTTCAAGTGTACCCCATCACTCCTCCAAAATTCCCCTGCACCCGACTCCAAGTCCCTATGCCGAACCACCGTTCCGTGCCACAAACCTACCAACAGCCCTGTTCACTTTTATCCTCGCCTTATTCAACCACTCAACAGACCTTGCCTCCCTCCAGTGCTGACGTGACACCATGTCCGACCAAACAGTCACGAGCTGCGGATACAGCGCCCACAACTGTAGCAGGTCAAACTTAATATCCCTTACCAACTCCCTGAAGGGAAGCGCCCCCAAATCATTCCCCCCAACATGCAACACCAAAACACTGGGGGGCCTATGCAACCGCGCAAACCTGTGAAACTCAGGGAGGACCCGACTCCACAGCATGCCCCGCATCCCCAGCCATCGGATTATGGTCACCTCTCTTGAGAACAACCACTGCCTTCCGTCCGGCCTGACCGCTGCTCGCAACGCCCCCCAGAACACGTAGGAGTGCCCCATAATCCAAATCAAGCACGGTGGAACACTTACAAAAAGAAATATATCAACCAATGACCACCACCTACACCCCCCCACTCCCACCAAGTTCACTACCATCATACCCGCGTGGGCCTGACGTAGGACCAAAACCAAAGGGACTCCCAACGGCCAATGCGCCTTATGACATCCTCACCCAACCCCCTCCGAGCCGCTTCCATGGCTGCTCCTATCCAAAATGAATGACCCCCCCCCCAATATAACACGGGGTCCCTACCCAATCCAGACAAGCACGATCTCATAACCGCAACAAACTGAAAATGAGAGAAAAAACCCGTCAGCGTGGACTAACAACGGGCCAGCCCCAGCCCAACCGAACACTTACGCCAACCCCTCAAAGCCTGCACCACCCAAAAGGACTTGGTCACATTCACCACCCCCCAGCACTGACCACCAAAAGCTACACCCGCAATAAACTTATTCAACCTGGAACATGACCACCCCTCCTCCTTGCAGTGCCCCACCCAAAGCAACATCAACACTCCGTCGTCCGACCCACAACCCCGAAAACGCTGCCTCCAAACCTCCCAACGACCCCATGCCCTGTCGTACGCCGCCCAGGTCCCCGCCGACAAGGAACCTCTCACCAGATCTTCAACCAACCGAACGGCAAATTCCACAGTTCCGGGGGAAAGCTTGTTCCTTTCGTTACCACCTCCGGCACCAACTCCCGAAAACGCTCCCACTGGAAACGAGACCAAGCATCCGCAATTGAGTTACTAACTCCCGGGACATGAGATGCTACCACCCACACGTTCAATGACCGGCAACCCAACGTCAAATGCTGAAGCAATCTCACCACTGGCGGCGACTAAGCGGAATTGCCGCAATGGAAACAAACCTTCTGATCGCGAAAGAATCCACCCCAAATGGACACAGCCACCACGATTGGAAACAACTCCAACAACACCAAGTTCTTCACCAAACCTTCCTCCTTCCATGACTCCGGCCACTCCCCTACGCACCAACAGACACCCAAATATGCCCCAAAGCCGTGACCCAATTCCCCCCCCCCCCCGCCGCATCCGTAAACAAATACAAATCCGCCGCGACACCCCTTCTGCCATCCATACAGACTGCCCATTGTAAGTACAGTTGTGTTCAAAATTATTCAACCCCCAATGCTGTAAAGGGTTTTTCAGGGAATTTAGTGTACATTTGTAACTGTGTTCAGAATGAAATCTTACAAGCACTTTTTAAAGAACCAAATGCAACTAAAATGACATCCATTGTTTTTGTAATACAGTATTAAATGTTTTTTTTGTGATTTCTTCAATGACACAATTATTCAACCCCTTAAAGACTACCACTCTAAAGAACAGAGGTTCATTCAAGTCTTTTCGATCAGGTATTGAAAACACCTATGGATGTCAAGGAGCAGCAATCAAGCATAATAAGCACCAATTAGGCAGATTTAAAATGACTGTGATACTCAGCTCCTTCTAGACATTTACTGGTGTGTTTACAAACATGGCGAAGTCAAGAGAATGGTCCAGGAAGACAAGAGAAGAGGTGATTTCTCTTCACAGGAAGGGCAATGGCTATAAGAAGATTGCAAAGATGTTAAACATACCAAGAGACACCATAGGAAGCATCATTCGCAAATTCAAGGCAAAGGGCACTGTTGAAACGCTACCTGGTCGTGGCAGAAAGAAGATGCTGACTTCGACTGCTGTGTGCTACCTGAAGCGCAAAGTGGAAAAAAGTCCCCGTGTGACTGCTGAGGAACTGAAAAAAGATTTGTCAGATGCGGGTACTGAAGTTTCAGCTCAGACAATAAGGCGCACACTGCGTAATGAAGGCCTCCATGCCAGAACTCCCAGGCGCACCCCCTTGCTGTCTCCAAAGAATAAGAAGAGTCGACTGCAGTATGCCAAAAGTCATGTGGACAAACCACAAAAGTTTCGGGATAGTGTTCTGTGGACTGATGAAACAAAATTAGAACTGTTTGTGCCCATGGATCAACGCTATGTTTGGAGGAGGAAGAACAAGGCCTATGAAGAAAAGAACACCTTGCCTACTGTGAAGCATGGCGGGGGGTCAATCATGCTTTGGGGCTGTTTTGCTTCTACAGGTACAGGGAAGCTTCAGCGTGGAAGGTACCATGAATTCTCTTCAGTACCAGGAGATATTGGATGAAAATGTGATGCAGTCCGTCACAAACCTGAGGCTTGGGAGACGTTGGACCTTTCAACAGGACAATGATCCCAAGCATACCTCCAAGTCCACTAGAACATGGTTGCAGATTAAAAGCTGGAACATTTTGAAGTGGCCATCGCACTCACCAGACTTAAATCCGATTGAGAACCTCTGGTGGGACTTAAAGAAAGCAGTTGCAGCGCGCAAGCCTAAGAATGTGACTGAACTGGAGGCTTATGCCCAGGAAGAATGGGCGAAGATACCCGTAGATCGCTGCAAGACACTTGTGTCAAGCTATGCTTCACGTTTAAAAGCTGTTATAACTGGAAAAGGATGTTGTACTAAGATTGAATGTCACTTGGGGGTTGAATAAAACTGATAATGATGTGAGCACAGAAAAGACATTTGTGGTTATTTCATTATAAATGTTATGTTATATTTGTCTGACTTACAAGTGCCTCTTTGATTTAATTGTAAACAAGATGGCTGAAATGATCAAAATCAATGTCAAACTTGCCAAAACACTTAATTTCAATGGGGGTTGAATAGTTTTGAACACAACTGTATCTAAGAAGGATGCCCACACCGTCAAGTCGTCTTGCAACTCACGGGTAATCCGCACGAAATGATGAGGAGACCTCGCCCTCACCAGCTTCCTACAAAATATCCGCCCCATGGGCATTATGCAGCAAGCAAAATTGAGCTTACCCAATAGGGACTGCAATTCGCGGAGCCGCATTTTTCACCTACCGCAAGCCGCAGACACCTCCTGCCGCAGGTCCCCAATTTTATCCTTAGGCAACCTACACTCCATAGCCACCGTGTCAATGAATTTCCCAAAAAAACTCAATTGCATTATCGTGCCCTCCGTCTTCTCAGACGCCAAAGGAACCCCGAAAAGGCGGGACATGGCTTTAAAGGAATGCAGCATTACAGAACAGCCATTAGAACCTGGCGGCTCTATAAACAAAATCATCCAAATAATGAATGATAGAACCCCACCCTGACCATTCCCATACCACCCACTCCAGAAAAGTACAGAACTTTTCAAAATAGGCGCACGAAACCGAACAACCCATCGGCAAACACTGGTCAACAAAGTACCCCCCATCCTAGAAATACCCCAACAAGTGCTGACATTGCGGGTGCATCTGCTGAAGACGAAACGCTGCCTCAATGTCTATCCTGGCCAATAAAGCCCCTCGCCCGTATAACCGCACCCAAAGAACAGCTCATCAAACGACGTATATACAACCGAACACAATTCAGGCGCAATCCCGTCATTAACCGACCCCCCTTTTTGGGAACGAGAGGTGGTGTATCAGGCGAAATTTATTAGGCTTCCGCTTTGGCGGGACACTCGCAAGTCCTGCGGTGCGTGCTGGAGGGTCCACAGAGGGGCTCCTTAACCGGCGCCGGACCCTCGGGGTCATATCTGGACTAAGGCGCGCCGGAGGCCTAGTCCTCCGTGGCCGGCTGGAGGGAAGAGCCGAAGCAGCGGTCTCTCCAGACCCCGGGAGCAGGCCCTGGACAGTATCCTGCAGCCATCCAGCTCCCCTGATCTCCGCTGCCGAACATAGCTGTGCCAGGAGCGCTTCCACCTCGGACATCGTGGGACAGGATCTACTAAAAAAGAGGTACTGCAGCAGCTCAGACCTGGGCTGCTGCCACACTGCTGGCCCCACAAAATGGCCCCTTTTCATGCCCTTACTACCCTTTTTAAGCCCCAAACCACACCCCTAACTCCCTCTGTCACCATGCCCCATCCTTAACCCTTCGTATCCCATGCATCAGCTCCCTTCAAGCCCCAGTCATGCCAGGCCTGCATCCAGGCTTGCAGCCCCAATTCCGGCCTGCACTGGATCCATCGTAATTGGGATCTTTTAAAATCATTAGTCAAAACAAATCTGAAGGCCCGAAAATCAATATGGTTTAACGGCAGTAATGATTTGATATCTGCTATTGGTGAGATCGTTCTCAATGTACCCATTTTAAAGAGCAACAAAAAAATATACTGAAAAGATGGCATAAGGCTATAAAAGAAAGCGATAAAAAGTATCCCATTAAAGGAAAGAAGTGCATTGTGAACCAGAGCAGTGGTTTTATAGGAGCGCTGCTCAGGTTTGCAATACCTTTAATCACTAGCTAATAAAACTGGCAGGTCATAATGCAATATGCTGAGAAAATATTCCTGGTTTCGAAAAACCGGATTAAAAAAATCTGTAGAAACAACAGACATACGTCAAACCGCCATGCGGTGTTTAGACGATAAAATTAGTGAAATACTACACAGAAATTACCTTTTTAAGATGATGAAAAAATTAAGAGATTCACTACAGAGATACTTGATGCTCAACAAACAGTCCGGTAAAGAAATGTCAACCTTAACTCTGATTACGCAGCGGCAACCTGATCAACAACAATTGACAAATGACGCTTCAATCAGCGCCGATACTAAAGAGATACTTGACCATGTTAATATACCTTATAGAAAAAATGCAGAACTTTTGTTGAGCAAACTGTACCGATCAGGTGACAAGTCATACTGGAACTCTAGGGGCGAATTCATTTACAAAGATCAAGCTATACCCGGCTCCAACATTATTGACCTGATTTGAACAGTGACACAGAGCCACAGTCTGACTAAGGTTAAAGCACATCGCGGGTGGGACTATTTTATTGAAACTATCACTGAGCTGAACGTCCCATCAATGGTTATCGGTAATACAAGAACAAGAGAACATTTCGATCATTTAAAAAGGAGGTCGTTAGGTGAACCCTTTGCGGCTTGTACCCCTCTTATGCAGCCTCTGTTAGTAACACCGCCAACAGTGTTAACGCGAGGCACTTTATTACCTAAAAAGAGAATACCTCCTTTGTTACAAGCAGTTTGATTAACGTTGTAAATTTTTACTTTGACTGTATATAAAATTTATTTGTATGTAATGCCTTATGTTTGTATTTGTTTTACATAAACTGTTCTTAAATAAAATGTATTTTTTACTTTTTATAATAAATCCACTATCTTGATTAGTTATAACCAGCTCGGTCACATTGGTGGATAGATGCTGCTTAAAACGTTGCTAAAATGATGGCAAATGCTGAAATATTAAAACAGTACTATACGCCAAAAGCGGTCGGCTCTTATGGAGGCGTAGAGCCCTTATTCAGAGAAGTACGAAAATTTGAAATAAGAAAAGACTCTAAACAATTGGTTGAACAACGAGGATACTTACACATTGTAAAAACCAGTTAAAAAATCATTTAAAAGAAGCCAAGTTATGGTGTCTGATAATGATAGATTTTTCTAAAGAAAATAACGGTGTAAAATACTTGATGACGGTTGTTGATATTCTCTCGAAATATGCTTGGGTGTCTGCAGCTTTTGAGCAGATATTAAGGTATTACACTGCCCTGCAATGCCTCCACCAAACTTTACCCAGAAAATACCATTGTTGATTACACCACTAAATTGGCAAAAGCCATCCATCTTCGAGGACCTTATGAAGCAGCGTTGGTAGAGCTTCAGTATGTGGGAAACCTTCGGCCCCGGAGATGTATTCTAAGTCGGGCATGGCGACGAACCGATCACAGTTTTTTGTTAAATCGGGTTATTACCCTAATATGCACGAACTGATTAAAGCCATTAATAACCAACTTGATTCTATAAAAATACCGCCTGATCAATTGCGCTTAAGATATGACAATATTGACAGATATGTTTATGTAACGAAATCACACTTATACGAGTTTTTGCCCTGTGAAAGGTTGGGCAATATATTGGGTCTTCAGGGTTATTCGCGTGATCGTTCTAACAAGAATGTAGACTCGGAGCACATAGTTTTGCGCTACAACAACTCTAGCTTACCTGTTTTAGAACATTTCGTGGATGCTGATTTAGTTTTACCAAAAGATAACGATTCTTTACCTATAAAGAGAAAAAGCCACCCTAATATTAAAGCCGGATTTTTACAAGGTTTGTACCGACATCATTCAACATCAACTTGTCGGCGGTAATTACGTTCAGCTTTTAAAAACTGTGGAGTTAAGCGGTAAAAACTGTGAAATAGTCATGCAAAAGTATAACAGACCGGACTATATACCTCTCTGCAAGCAACACTTTGATACCATTACAATATCGATCCTCACGGATCAAGTTATACCCGTTAAATTCAAATGCGGTAAAACTATTGTGCGATTACACTTTAGACCAGGCGCTGTGACAAAGTATTAAAATGTTGTCCCAAGGTGTACGGCGATCCGGATGCGTTTACGCATTACATAGTGCAAGCCAGTCATGGTTTGGACGGGTTTCACGGCGAAGAATTCGTCCACTGTTCTGGTCCTGCAGGGTTATTTCGTGGTTTGTTCCAACAAGTCGTTCCCCTATTCAGAAAAGGTGTAGAACTTGTAAAACCGCACATAAAAACTGCCGCTAGGAATATAGCTAAAGATGATGTCGCTACGGCATCGACAGCCTTTATGGATTGCATAAATAGGTCTACGCAAGAGCAGGAGGGCTCTGGTGTTGTGCAAATTCTCAAGAAACCTTGTAAAAAAAATGCTACCGCGATGCCATCGTCCTACCCTCTTTTATGAATAAAGTATGACAACCTAAGAGACGGCGATGCCAGAAAACGAGAAGTCATTCACCGAGCAACATGTTGTAATCAAACGCTATGGCTTTTATACACGACACATCTGCCGAGTACGTCAAATCAGAGTTGGATATCTTTGGAATACCGCCTTAGCAAACAAGTATTGAAAAATCGCTTTATGTAAAGGTGCAACCAATCGCTTCAATCTCCGACAATGCGCCTTTGGAATTCTTTATCTCGGGCAGCGGTGAATATTATTACGATCTAAATAACTGTCTGTTACACGTGATTTGCAGAATCGTTGGCCCGGATAACACACCCATAACTGACGAATCTCACGTAGCCCTTATTAACTGCCATATTGCAAGCCTTTTTAATCAATTGGACATAACGCTTGGCGACACATTGATTTCAAGAAGGGACAACTTTTATATGTATAGAGAGTATATTGAGGCCCTAATAAATTATTATAATTCACAAACTTTAGCGTCCTAATTTACTGCCGGTTTATTCTATAAAGACACTGCGGGCCATCATGATGACCGGGCTCTCGACGGTCGTAATGCCTGTTTTCACCAAGAGCGCAGTATACCATGCGCTCTAGGAATGTGGAATTAATGGGTGCCATTTACACCGATATATTTAATCAACTGAAGTGAATACTGAACGGTTTATACCTAAAGATAAAATTGACCAGAAACAAAGACACCTTATGTCCGCCGAGGAGACCCATTTTAAAGTCCAAATACAGCACGCTTCCCTGTTTGTGTCCGACTCTCACAGCGGGCGATACTTGTACTCGTTTGACAGTTGCGCTCTGCTAACAGCTAACACAAAGTACTTGGTCGATCGCGCATCGCTTAAAGTGTATAGCATCCCCGCCGGTACTCGCATATCTAACCATAAGAATCTTTTTCTCGGAAACATTCCAAAAACAGTAATACTGGCGTTTTGTGGACAACGACTCATTTTCTGTGAATTACCAAAAAATTCCTTTTGCTTCAACCACTATAATGTGAATTATGCAACCTTATATTTGGACGGTCAACAGATACCTCCAAAACCGTTTCAACCTAATTTCCAAGACGAATCAGCAGTTCATGAATATATGTCGCTCGTACATATTTCGGGACAGCAAAAGGCTGACAACGCTTTATCTGTGGATCGGGCCGAATTTCTGAATGGTTACACTTTGTTTGCTTTTGATTTATCACCTGATTAAGAACCCGGTGGGTATTTCTCTCTAGTAAAAACTGAATCTCAGAGCTGAAATTAGATTTGCTGCCGGTGGTTAACACTATTTACATAATTGTTCATTCCCTTGATAAAAATATTATAAAAAAAAAAATAGAAGGGAGGTATTATCTGGTTTTCAATAAAAATAATTATGAAATTAGCTGTGTTAAAGCCAACTTTCATGCCCGCCACATATTTTAAAGGTGTATTTTCGTGCGATTTATTACCAGTAAATAAAATCATCGACCGTCCGACTGCCTACATTGTAAATACGGACAATTCATATCAGCAGGAGAAGCATTGGAATGTAATTATATTATACCCGAATGATGTGTAATTATTTATTTATTTTTGATAGTTATGGTTTATCACCCACAAATGAAATATTTCCTGGTGAATTTTTCTGAAGTTTTTATATAAAAATTCTAAGACTAGAAGGTATCAAAACAGACAAATGTTGGACATCGTTAGTTCGGTCTGCGGCCATTACTGTATCTATATCTTACATTGTATCGCTAAAGGAATGTCTTTTGAAAATGTATTAAAAAATGTTTACGAGTGATTTTAGAAAAAGGATTGTGTTGTGCGTTCCTCTGTAGCAAAGCGCGTGAAAAGTGTAATGTGTTGTGAATAAAGAAAATTAATAAAACTTTTTAAACGATTTAAATGTTGTCATCGTTAGTTATTATTATTATTATTATTATTATTATTATTAATAAAGAATCTAACAGTTTAAGAATTTAATAGGATTTATAGATTCATACACCTTTAATAGATTAATACTGTTTTAATAAGGTATGTGGGCATGTAGGATACATGCCTGTATATGTATCCAACATGCACAGACATGCCCTGACACAATCGATATCTAACATATTAAACATGTAAAGACCTTCCCTGATGCGATCGATATCTAACAACATAAAAGGGGGCATTGAATTGGCGTAATTTAGTCGTGGTTTGGGGTGTGGGAGGGGTTGTGGTTAGGGGCGTGAAAAGGGGCGAGGCACCTGTCACTTTGCGTTTGATCCGACGTTTCTTTCTACTTGCACGTATCTGGGCATAACTACACTGTGGTGGCATAAAGGGGGAATTACTATGTGTGGGCATTAAGTGTTCTGGGTGGGATTGGGTGTATAGTTATGGTATGGATGGAGTTACAGGCGTGGCATAGTATGAAAAAAAAATAGCCACGCGTGCCACACATTTTGTCCCTCTTTGTGCTTTTTAAAAGTTGGGAGGTATGGTTAAATGTGTGCAATCAATTGCATACATTAACTCCAGGTGCCTGCCCGTTTAAAGATTGCACCCGCTTGCGTTTTTAAAGAGTCTCTGTCACCCGGTTCAAGCCTACCCTACCAGGTATATAGGGCTAATGACAGACAAAAACCATACCTTTTTATTTCTCATGTAGTAGGTCAGGTATGGCCTAAAAAAGCAAATGAGGAATTTGAGCACTTGGAGGCGGGCTTATGTCTTCCGAGCACTGCTTCTGCGACGCCCCCGTTGCTTGCTAATGCCGGCCTTCTGCACCTAATCACTCCCCCATGTCCATTGACAGGTCTAGTTCTGATATCCTGCGCCTGCGCACCCGCATCTGTGCCGGCGCTTGCGCACTGGATCGTTTCTCTCCTTTCCGGCTTCTGTGTATGTCCAGTGCGCACGCGCCATCATGGAGGCGAGTGTGCAGGTGCGAGAGATCTGCGCTAGACTAGTGGGTCTAGCGCTGTCAATCAAAGGACATGGGGGTGTGATGAGGTGCAGAAGGCTGGCATTTGCAAGGAACGGGGATGTCGCAGAAACGGTGCTAGGAAGGTATAAGCCCGTCTCCGTGTGCTCAAATTGCTCATTTGCATATTTTGGCCAGACAGACCTACTATATGCAGCCTATATGTCTGGTAGGGTAGGCTTGAACCAGGTGACAGAGCCTCTTTAAAGTCTCAACTAGAGATGAGTGAATTTTTTAAAAATTTGTCCGGTTTGCCATATTTTTTTAAAAAATTAGGTTCAATCCAAATTTATTCGTGGCGCATTTAGTTAAACGGCTATTTCCTGGCTGCAGTGGTGTAGAACACTGTGCCTTGCAGTAACACGCATAGGGAGTCTGCTGTGATAGTGAAATAATACTGTTGGTCAGTATGACATGCAGATGACAGGCGTCGCTCTTAGAATCACTGCACACTTCACTTATTTGGGCAGTCACGGGGCCAAAACTGACCAAATAACTCAAGTATGAACTCAGCCTTACAAGTCGATGTTGGCGCCAAGAAGAAGTGCACTCCTCTTACACCGTCAGCTGATTCCACATAGATGTAAACAGAACCTGTTCTTTTAAACTCAAGTAGAGCCCCCTGGTGGAGAGGGTGTCAGCAGTAAGTTTGTGTTGATGTCACTGATTATTTTGCCCTTCCTCTGATCCGTCAGACATGGGTGTACATAGAAATTATTGGGCGCCAGAGCAAAAATCTGAATTGGGCCTTCTAACCCCACCTGTGGCCCATTCCACTACTAATTAAACCATTAGGGATAAATAACTAAAAAAGTAACTAAAAAATATTTTCACGTAAGGTTTTGCTCTTGAAATTCTTAACGGTTTCATGCGTATGTAGCCTATTAATAAATATAAAGCCTTAAAGGGGTATTCTCGTTTCAAACTATTCCCTATCCACAGGATGTTTACACTGCTCAGATAGCTCCAGAATTCCCATAGAAATTAATAGAATGGCCGTGCACGTGCGACTGGTCTCTCCGTTCATTTAAGGGGGTTTCAGGGGGTACAGGACCTCCATTCTCGTGGATAGGCGATTACTTGAAAGAACCTGAATAACCCTTTAAAGCAGGGATGTCCAACCTGTAGCCGTCCAGCTACTGCAAAACTACAACTTCCATCATCAGCGAGCGATGTACAGCACACATCATTGCGCCTGCCTCTCTGCTAAAGCCTGGCACATGGGCACAGGCAGGAAGAGCAGAGCTGAAGGAGCGCAGGGCAGGAGCTCGAATAGCATTGTTCCTCCTGCTTGTGCCCAATCTGCACAGTTCATTGGGGGGGCTGCTGGGGCATCGTCAAATGACCAATTACCAAAATCTAAGCACCAACAGCAAGCAGTGTTCATGGGGTGGGGCTGCTTGAAGCACACTGTTCTCTATATGATAAGATTATGTAGAGGGCAGTGTGCTGCCCCCCCTCCTTTTTAAATACTGCTTGCTGCTGCCCCCTCACACTAACATGACCAACCCGCCTTCCCCATTAACTTTTTTTTTTTACTTTTGACAGTGCACAGCTGCACACTAACTACTTTATCCGTAGCTGTGCAGGGCACGCTCTCTGAAGACATTACCAGTCTCTAGGGACTGGAGTTCGTCTCTGGGTAATTATAAATCACTGAGACGGGCAGGCAGTGCAGTGGATGACAAGTCCAGCATCCTGCCCACTCAGTCCTTTCTCTGTCTACTGAGCTAGGCTAGCCAATCAGCAGCAGGCTATTAATGCTGCTAAATGCTGATTGGCTGGTTCAACACCCAGCAGAGAGAGGAAAGCGCACTGCCATGGCTGGCTAGGGACTGATTGTCACTCCAGGAGCCGGCAGGAAGATTTATAAAATATGTAAGGGGAAGGGGGCCCTGAACACAGGGGAAGCAGGACCCGTCTAAGCCCAATATAGGGAGAAATAATAGTCAAGCCACAGCAGCTATGTCAGTGTAATTAGGGGTAGGGGCCTTCCATCCACTCCGGGCCCCCTCCTTCACGGGCCCCATAGCAGCTGCGTGGCCTGCCGCTATTGTAGGTACGCCACTGCCGTCAGAGCAACAACCCCCAAAAAACGGATCCTGTATGTGCAGCATCCGCCGTCACTCGGTCAGCATTTGGTCAGTGGATCCAAAACAGAGATGACACGTAAATGGAATATTTGCATTTCTTTTGTGTTTTGTACCCACTCTTGTTTTTGGCTAACAAATCACAAGCCAATTCTGATGGGACCATACAGGCCTTATAGCTGCTCCACAGACATGATCTGTTATGCGTTTCATTTTTCCTTCCTTCTGACAGATCAGAAGAAGGGTCAAGTAAATGATGTCAGCCAGGCCGAAAGGCAAAATAGTGGCCCAGTCATTAAGTTGGGAGGGTGGGAACAGCATGAGAAGTCCACATAGTGGCCCTATGACATAGTTGTGAGGTGGAAGCAGCATGAGGAGACCACAGAGCAACCCGGTGCCAGACTAAGGGAGGCCACTGGCTTCACCCTAGAAAGCCGAACCTCACCGGCTACACCCCAAGTCACGCCCACCACACTGGCAAATCACGCGAAGCCATGCCCCCAGCATGGCAAAGCCACGCCCCCACTGAGAGACGGAAAATCACAGTGGGAGGAGAGGGAAGATTTTTCAGCCCAGAAGGTGAGCGGGGGCGGCCCAATGCATTTCTCTCCCCCTAAGTCAGCCACAGGGAGCCATGTCTGCCGCTCTATTGACTGACTGGGGGTGAAAGAAGCCTCAGTCAGTAGCTGCAGCTCACGCTCGGAGAGTGGAATGCTGTTCTCTGACCGTGAGCTACTGAAAGGAGGACATCCCATGCTTCCGTCCAGGCACTGCGCCGGACGGAGGACAGGAAGCTAGAAAGCCGGACTGTCCGGCCATCCTAGACAGACTGGGGAGGTGGGTGGCAATAACAGTACCCACTGACGATGGTGGGTGTAAGACAGGGGTCTCAAACTCACGGCCCGCGGGCCATTTGCGGCCCTCAGTACAATATTTTGTGGCCCGCACCAACGGCCGGCCTGCGCAAAAATGAATGAATGAAAAAAAATAATCTGACTTACTGTAGTACTGCTGCAGCGCAACGCCGCCCGCCCAGCCTGCGAGTACCGTCATGGCAACACACGGTCACATGGGCTCAGGTCAGGCCACGGGGGGTGTGACAGGGTGAGTGAGCAGCGCCGTGGCGGCGGGAAGCAGCCAGAGCAGAGGGACCATCAGAGGCGAGCAGTCTGACACAGCCACAGCGGTCAGAAAAAGATTGAATTGAAAAGTCGCAGGCAGCCGGCAGGAGAGTCAGGACAGGTCAGGTTGTGTTATGTAAGGGTAGTGAGTGTGGTGTGAGTGACAACACAACATGGATGGCATGGAGGGGAGACACCAACATTGGCACCCTGGCCACAATTCACTTTCTGCCCACAGATTCTACATATGGCCATGTTCACCTCCTCCAGCGGCTTAACAAAAAAACTGCCACACCGCCGAGTGGGTGATTTTACCCCGAACACTAGGCATTGACTGACTGCTACCGCCTCTGCCTCTGTGAACCCGTGCACTGCTACTTCCTGGGCAGGTAGGCTCATGCGAAGGGGATGGTCTACACCGGGCATGTTTGTCTACTGACCTCCCACTGCTGCCACCCTGCTGACTCCCGGCCTTGCTAGAGACTTGCTGGAACCGCCACTGCCTCATGGCCAAGCTGCCACCCTTCCCCTGATGATGATGAAGCCCCTTCATATACCGGCTCCCAAGTGCAATCAGCTACATCATCATCGTGTACTGTCTGCATGTCACTGATGTCCTCCTCAACAGTCTCTGAGTCAGGAGCCTGACCGCTCGCAACACCAGCTCCCACAACACTCTCCTCATCACTACTTGCCCATCTAGTGGAGAAAGCGGCAGATATCTCCTCCACCTCTTGGCTTGCCAGTAGCTACTGACTGTCTTCTAGTAGCTTATCCTCACTCTATAGTGGAGCTGAGCCCACAGCATACAATACTTCTCTGGCTGAGGGAACAGAAAAGGCCATGCCAACTAAGGGTTGTGTCTGACTAACCCACTTGGCTGGGGGTGTCTGATGTCACTTGCGACAAAGTCGAAGATCGAGTTAACCATTTAAGAACCGCTGGGCTACTGGTCAAGACACGACCAGTAGTGGGACTGGGAGCTCAGGCCTCTCGAAGTGACCCCTGCTGCCATGGCCCCTTACTCTGCTGCGTCCTCTGCCTGCACCAGAAACATTTAGGCCTCTGCCACTCCCCTGTGCAGGGCCTCTCACTTTTCTGTCTAACATACTGTTAGATCAAATAAATAAATAAAAAGGAAATTAAGACACCCCAAAAAAGTAATTTTCTCACTTCATCACACAACGGCTAATAAGCCCTCCCCCCCCCCCACTAATACACACAAAAAAGGTCTTTAGAACAGATAACTGCGCCGCTAAACGGCGTATATATTTTTATTTTGCCACTATTATACGCCACAAAAGGCTTTAGAACATATAACTGCACCGCTGAACGGCAAATATATTTTTATTTTGCCACTATTTCACGCCACAAAAGGCTTTAAAACATATAACTGCCCCGCTGAATGGCAAATATATTTTTCTTTTGCCACTAATACACGCCATAAAAGGCTTTATAACATATAACTGCACCGCTGAACGGCAGCTATATATTTATTTTGCCACTATTACACGCCACAAAATGCTTTAGAACGTATAACTGCACCGCTGAACGACAAATATGTTTTTCATTTGCCACTAATACATGTTACAAATTGCTTTAGAACATATAACTACCCCACTGAACAGCAAATATATTTTTATTCTGCCACTATTACACGACAAAAAGGGCTTTATAACATATAACTGCACCGCTGAACGGCAAATATATTTTACTTGTAGAAGGCTTGCATAGTAAAATATAAATTTTTGGCCAGTTCGGCCTGTCATCCTGCTAGCTAGTGTGTGTCAGGCCGACTTCCACTGACTGTAGTGTGCCCACTGCCAGTGCCAACCACTGATACCGGGTGGCACAGTAGCTTGCCGATAAATAAGGCATTTAATTTTTAGACAGTAGTCTAAATTCAGTTGCTTGCCTGCTGCCAGTGTGTGTCAGGCCCACTTCCACAGACTGTAGTGTGCCCACTGCCAGTGCCAACCACTGATACCGGGTGGCACAGTAGCTTGCCGATAAATAAGGCATTTAATTTTTAGACAGTAGTCTAAATTCAGTTGCTTGCCTGCTGCCAGTGTGTGTCAGGCCCACTTCCACTGACTGTAATGTGCCCACTGCCAGTGCCCACCACTGATACCGGGTGGCACAGTACCTAGCACGCGTAGTACCACTTATCTAAAAAAAAATGACCGGCAGAGGCAGGCCACCCCTCAGGGGCCGTCGTGGTCGTGGTGCTGTGATTTCCACTGTCCCTGGAATAATGCCCAGTGTTCAGAGGCCACGTACCCTGAAACGTACACGTACCCTTTTTCGTACCCGAAAAATTCTGAGGACATAGTTGACTGGCTTAGACAGGACACCCAATCTTCAACAGCTTCCGCTAAGAACCTTGACGCACCATCCTCCTCCAGCTCAGCTTCGGTCACCTGCTTTCAAGTTACCACGCACCCGCCCGCCGCCACCACCACCACTACCACCATAGCCACCACAGCCGCTTCACTTGATCCGTCAGAGGAGTTATTTACACATCAGTTGGATGCAATTAGTGATGCGCAACCATTATTGCCAGATGATGTAAATTACGGGGATATGTCTCAGTCTGGCAGGATTACACACATGGACGTACAGTGTGATGATGATGATGATGATGATGTTGTACCCACTGCTGCTTCCTTTGCTGAGGTGTCAGATACAAGTGAAGCGGTTGATGATGACGATGTGTCCACGGATGCCACGTGGGTGCCTGCTCGAAGAGAAGAAGAGGGGGAAAGTTCAGAAGGGGAGACAGAGAGAATGAGGAGACGAGTTGGAAGCAGGGGGAGGTCGTCGCAAGGAGTTAGTGGCACAGTCAGACAGCATGTATCGGCACCTGGGGTCAGCCAGACAGCACGCCAGTCAACGCATGCTGTTGCCACCACCAGAATGCCGTCATTGCAAAGCTCAGCAGTGTCATTTTTTTTGTGTGCCTGCCTCTGATAACAGCAATGCCATTTGCAACCTGTGCCAAAAGAAAAGAGTCGTGGGAAGTCCAACACCCACCTTGGTACAACTGCTTGTCACAGAATCACCCCCTTGCCCGGCGACTGACAGCTGGCTTGACGGAACTCTTAGCCCGCCAGCTTTTACCATACCAGCTGGTAGAGTCTGAGGCCTTCAAAAAATTTGTCGCTATTGGGACACCACAGTGGAAGGTACCCGGACAAATTTTTTTTTCAAAAAAGGCAATCCCAAACCTCTACCATGTCATTGAAAAGGAAGTCATGGCATCTCTGGCATACAGTGTTGGGGCAAGGGTCCATCTGACCACTGATACCTGGTCTGCAAAGCACGGTCAGGGAAGGTATATCACGTATACTGCGCATTGGGTCAACCTGCTGACGGCTGACAAGCATGGAATGCGTGGCTCCGCAGCGGAGTTGGTGACACTGCCACGACTTGCAGGCAGACCTACTGCCACCTCCTCTACTTCTACTCCATCCTCTTCGATATCCTCCTCGGCTGAGTCCTCTTCTGCTGCGGCATCTGGCTGCACATCAACCGAATCCCCTCAGCTCCCCAGGTGTTATTCCACATCCCGGATACGACAGTGTCACGCTGTCTTGGGGTTGACTTGCCTGAAAGCAGAGAGCCACACAGGACCAGAACTCCTGTCCGCCCTGAACGCACAGGTGAATCAGTGGCTGACCCCGCACCAACTGGAGATCGGCAAAGTGGTGTGTGACAATGGAAGCAATCTGTTGGCGGCATTAAATTTGGGCAAGTTGTCACATGTGCCGTGCATGGCACATGTGTTGAATCTCATCGTACAACGTTTTGTGTGTAAGTACCCAGGCTTACTGGACGTCCTCAAGCAGGCCAGGAAGGTGTGTGGCCATTTCAGGCGTTCCTACATGGCCATGGCGCACTTTTCCGATATTCAGCGGCGAAACAACATGCCAGTGAGGCGCTTGATATGCGACAGCCCGACACGTTGGAATTCAACACTCCTAATGTTCGACCGCCTGCTCCAACAAGAAAAAGCTGTCAACGAGTATTTGTATGACCGGGGTGCTAGGACAGCCTCTGCGGAGCTGGGAATCTTTTTGCCACATTACTGGACACTCATGCGCAATGCCTGTAGGCTCATGCGTCCTTTTGAGGAGGTGACAAACCTAGTCAGTCGCACCGAAGGCACCATCAGCGACCTCATCCCATTTGTTTTCTTCCTGGAGCGTGCCCTGCGAAGAGTTCTGGATCAGGCTGTAGATGAGCGTGAAGAGGAAGATGAAAAGTTGTGGTCACCATCACCACCAGAAACAGCCTTGTCATCATCGCTTGCCGGACCTGCAGCAACGCTGGAAGAGGAGTATGAGGAAGAGGAGTCAGAGGAGGAATGTGGCAGCTTTGAGGAGGAGGAAGACCAACCACAGCAGGCACCCCAGGGTGCTCGTTGTTGTCACCTATCTGGGACCCATGGTGTTGTACGTGGCTGGGGGGAAGAACAGACCGTCAATGACATCAGTGAGGACGAGGAGCGGAAATGAGTAGCTCTGCATCCAACCTTGTTCAAATGGGGTCTTTCATGCTGTCATGTCTATTGAGGGACCCACGTATAAAAAGGATGAAGGAGAACGATCTGTACTGGGTGGCCACGCTACTAGACCCCGGTATAAGCAGAAAGTGGCAGAAATGTTACCAAATTACCGAAAGTCGGAAAGGATGCAGCAGTTCAAAACCAAACTAAAAATATGCTTTACACAGCTTATAAGGGGATGTCACAGCACAACGGGAATCTAACAGGGGAAGAGGTGAGTGTAATCCTCCTCCTACCACGGCGGCAAGGACTGGACGATTTACAGATGTGTTGTTGATGGAGGACATGCGGAGCTTTTTCAGTCCTACTCATCGCCACAGCCCTTCGGGATCCAGCCTTAGAGAACGACTCGACCGACAGGTAGCAGACTACCTCGCCTTAACAGCAGATACTCGACACTCTGAGGAGCAATGAACCCCTTCACTACTGGGTGTGCAGGCTTGACCTCGTGGCCTGAGCTATCCCAGTTTGCGATAGAACTTCTGGCCTGCCCTGCTTCAAGTGTCCTGTCAGAAAGGACCTTCAGTGCAGCAGGAGGCATTGCCACTGACAAGAGAAGTCGCCTCGGTCAAAAAAGTGTTGATTACCTCACCTTCATAAAGATGAATGAGGCATGTATCCTGAAGGGACTGACAGTGGGGGATACGTTTAACTAACAAAAGGCCTGATTACATGCCTTGGCCTCAAAATGGTCCCCACGCTGCTGTATTTAATGTCTGCATACCGGATGACTTTCGTGAATTCTCCACCACCAACTAGGGTTCAAGCCGCAATGTTTTAGTCACTTTTCTGCCTGGAAAACATCAATTTTTCCGGCCGCTGCTACAATAGCGGCTGCAACAATGCCATTATTTTTCAGGCATGTGTACATGCCTAATTTTTATGTCCTATGGTGCAGCACTGTGGCTGCAAAAACAAACCAAAAAAAAAAGGCACATACAAGTGTCAATTCCCCTTCGTGATCGTTACCTTGTTGTGGTGAAGGGGCTTGCGTATCACAATGAAGCAATCATCACCTCTATGAGTGTGTTGGCAATGTTGCCACACCCCAGATGATAAGGCCGTTGCTTCATTATGGTCAGACCAAAAGCGATCGGACGGCTGGATAATATTTCATAGAAAAAACATTAATTTACCTTTTTTTTTTATATGCTGTATGGGTTTTTAATACATAAAATAAAAAATCATAATAAAGTCTCTTAATAGTTTATTAGAAATGATGCAGACAATTAAAAAAATCCCCATCAATTCCAATACAAAGCAAGTACAGATCTCAGAACTAAATTATTTCATGATGTCGTAACGTTTCGCTAATTCGACAATGGTTAATCAATTCGACCGGATAGGGTACGCAACAGGGATTAAACTGATAGGAATAGTACTAGTTAAGACACCACTCATATAGGGTGTCACAGCACATTGCTCTGTGCACGTGCAGTGCCCCAATTTGGGAGTATGAGGACCGACCAAGCTGCTTTTTCCATCTCCCGGTTCCTGAAATCAATTCAGTTTGGTGTATAAGAGTTTGGTCTGTCACTGTGAAGGCAGTCGAAGGTACCCGGCCTAAATTTTTTTTCACAAAAGGCAATCCCTGATATGGGATGTAACAGGGATTAAACTGATGAGAATAGTACTACAGAAATTACCACTCATATCGGGTGTGACAGTAAATTGCACGGCGCAGACGCAGTGACCGTGGATTAAAACAGAGTGGAGGGAGCCAGCGTTTTTTTAACCATCTCTCCGTTCGAAAAATCGATTCAATAAATGGCCCCCAGATTGGGGAGTCGGGGACGTTAGAGGGATTAAACTGATGAGAATAGTACTACAGAAAATACCACTCATATCGGGTGTGACAGTAAATTGCACGGCGCAGACGCAGTGACCGTGGATTAAAACAGAGTGGAGGGAGCCAGCGTTTTTTTAACCATCTCTCCGTTCGAAAAATCGATTCAATAAATGGCCCCCAGATTGGGGAGTCGGGGACGTTAGAGGGATTAAACTGATGAGAATAGTACTACAGAAAATACCACTCATATCAGGTGTGACAGTAAATTGCACAGCGCAGACGCAGTCACCATGGTTTAAAACAGAGTGGAGGGAGCCAGCGTTTTTTTTAACCATCTCCCCGTTCGAAAAATCTATTCAATAAATGGCCCCCAGATTGGGGACGTTAGAGGGATTAAACTGATGAGAATAGTACTACAGAAAATACCACTCATATCGGGTGTGACAGTAAATTGCACGGCGCAGACGCAGTGACCGTGGATAAAAACAAAGGGGAGGGAGCCAGAGTTTTTTTTTAACCATCTCCCCGTTCGAAAAATCAATTCAATTCACCTTTTGGGGACCCTTGGTGTTGTAAGTGGCTGGGTGGAGGAAGAAACCTTCAATGACATCACCGGGACGTGGCTAGCTTGGTATCCAACCTTGTGCAAATGGGGAGTTTGCGGTTGTGCAAATGAACTGTTTGCGGTGCATTAAAAGGGGAGTTTGGTCTGTCAATGTCTGTAAAGTGGGCGTAACCCTTGGACTACCTGATCGATACAACATCATACCTGATCGTATACACACACTGGATGTTTTAAAGCACGTTATTCCAAACAATTTAGGAATGTTAGTTGATTTATGCCCTTTATGGATTAAAACCCGACTCTGCGTCCACTACGTAATTTTCCATGGGAGTTTTGCCATAGATCCCCCTCCGGCATGCCACAGCCCAGGTGTTAGACCCCTTGAAACAACTTTCTCATCACTATTGTGGCCAGAAAGAGTCCCTGTGGGTTTTAAAATTCGCCTGCCAATTGAAGTCTATGGCGGTTCGACCGGTTCGCCCGTTCACGAACATATGCGGAAGTTCGTGTTCGCTGTTCGCGAACGGAAAATTTTATGTTCGCGACATCACTAGTAATGATTGCGGAGACCCTCAAATGCCATGGCAGTATAAATACCCCACATGTGACCCCATTTTAGAAAGAAGCGCCAGTTCGCGCCAGTTCGCGATGTGTCGAACTGGCGCTAGAGTTCGACACATCGCGGATCGGGTTGACAGATTACTGGGAGGGGCTGGAGAAGATCCAGCGGTCATGGTCCATATCGGAACCAATGACAAAGTTAGAGGAAGGTGGAGAGTCCTTAAAAATGATTTCAGGGATTTAGGTCAAAAGCTTAGTGCAAGGACCTCAAAAGTAGTATTTTCTGAAATACTGCCTGTACCACGAGCCACACAAGAAAGGCAGCGGGAGATTAGGGAGGTTAACAAGTGGCTCAAGAACTGGTGTAGGAAGGAGGGGTTCGGGTTCATGGAGAACTGGGCCGACTTCTCTGTTGGCTACAGGCTCTACCGTAGGGACGGGCTGTACCTCAATGGGGAAGGGGCAGCTGTGTTGGGGAGAAAGATGGCTAGAAGGTTGGAGGAGTGTTTAAACTAGGGACTGGGGGAGGGTAATTACATTATAGGAGGGAAGATAGTGCAGATAGAGACCAGGGGCGAGGTAGTGTGTCTGGGGGAGGAATGGAAGGGGGACTAGAACAGCTCAGAATGAAAGATGTAGGGTAAAAATACACATAAACCTGTCAAATGTATGTATACTAATGCCAGAAGCCTGACTAACAAGACTGGTGAACTGGAATTAGTGATGTGTGAGGAGGACTATGACATAGTGGGAATAACTGAGACATGGCTGGATGATAGCTATGACTGGGCAGTTAATATAAAAGGTTACAATCTGTTTAGAAAGGATCGTCAAAACCGGAGAGGTGGAGGGGTCTGCCTCTTCGTGAAGTCGTGTCTAAATCCTGTAATTCGAGAATACATCTCTGAGGGACATGAACATGTGGAGTCACTGTGGGTAGAAATACATGGAGCAAAAACAATAATAAAATACTAATAGGAGTGTATTATAAACCACCTAATATACCAGAGTCCACAGAAAATCTATTACTAAACGAGATAGACGAGGCGGCAAATCATAATGAAGTCGTTATCATGGGGGACTTCAACTACCCAGATATAGACTGGGAAACTGAAAGCTGTACATCCCATAAAGGAAACAGGTTCTTGGCAATAGCCAAAGACAATTTCCTTTCCCAACTGGTTCAGGACCCCACTAGAGGGACGGCCATACTGGACTTAGTATTAACCAATAGACCTGATAGAACAACAGATGTGCAGGTTGGGGGACACCTGGGAAATAGTGACCATAAAGTTATAACCTTCCAATTATCCTTCAAACGAGAGTTTCTAAAGGGAGGAACAAAAATACCAAACTTCAAAAAAGCAAAATTTAGCCAACTAAGCGAGGCCATAGGCCTAACTAACTGGGACAAAGTCCTCAAAAATAAAAATACAACCATAAAATGGGAGATTTTTAAAAGCATTGTAACATCTAATTGTGAGAGGTACATACCTTATAGGAATAAAAGGCTAAGGAACAATAAGAGACCAATGTGGATAAATGGAACCGTAAAGAAGGCAATAAATGACAAAAAGAAAGCATATAAACTGCTAAAACAGGAGGGGAGTCAGGAAGCACTAATAAACTATAAGGAAAAAAATAGAATATGTAAAAACGAATAAAATTTGCCAAACTAGAGACCGAGAGATTAATTGCCAAAGAGAGTAAAACTAACCCTAAAATGTTCTTCAATTATATAAATAGTAAAAATATAAATCTGAAGGAGTCGGCCCTCTACATAGCAATGAGGGGGTGTTGCAGAGAGCGACGAGGATAAAGCAAAACTATTAAATATTTTTTTCTCCACTATATTCACTGAGGAAAATAAACTGTCAGATGAAATGCAGAATGTAAAAGTAAATCCCCATTAAAAGTGCCCTGTCTGACCCAGGAAGAAGTACAACAGCGACTTAAAAGATTAAAATAGACAAATCGCCAGGACCGGATGGCATACACCCCGTATCCTAAGGGAATTAAGTGATGTCATAGCCAGACCATTATTTCTGATATTTACGGACTCTATAATAACAGGGAATGTTCCACAGGATTGGCGCATAGCAAATGTGGTGCCAATATTCAAAAAGGGTCCAAAAACAGAGCCTGGAAATTATAGGCCGGTAAGTTTAACATCTATTGTTGGTAAACTGTTTGAAGGGTTTCTAAGAGATGCTATTTTGGAGTATCTCAATGAAAATAAGCAAATAACGCCATATCAGCATGGCTTCATGAGTGATCGGTCATGCCAAACAAATTTAATCAGCTTCTATGAGGAGGTAAGTTCTAGACTTGACAGCGGTGAATCAATGGATGTCGTATATCTGGACTTCTCCAAAGCATTTGACACCGTACCTCATAAAAGGTTAGTATATAAAATGAGGATGCTCGGACTGGGAGAAAATGTCTGTATGTGGGTAAGTAACTGGCTGAGTGACAGAAAACAGAGGGTGGTTATTAACGGTAGATACTCAGATTGGGTCACTGTAACTAGTGGGGTACCTCAGGGGTCAGTATTGGGCCCTATTCTCTTCAATATATTTATTAATGATCTTGTAGAAGGCCTGCACAGTAAAATATCTATTTTTGCAGATGACACTAAACTGTGTAAAGTAATTAACACTGAAGAGGACAGTTTTCTGCTACAGAGGGATCTGGATAGATTGGAGGCTTGGGCAGAAAAATGGCAGATGAGGTTTAACACTGACAAATGTAAAGTTATGCACATGGGAAGGAATAATGCAAGTCACCCGTACATATTAAATGGTAAAACACTCGGTAACACTGACATGGAAAAGGATCTAGGAATTTTAATAAACAGCAAATTAAGCTGCAAAACCAGTGTCAGGCAGCTACTGCCAAGGCCAATAAGATAATGGGTTGCATCAAAAGGGGCATAGACGCCCGTGATGAGAACATAGTCCTACCACTTTACAAATCACTGGTTAGACCACACATGGAGTACTGTGTACAGTTCTGGGCTCCTGTGAACAAGACAGACATAGCAGAGCTGGAGAGGGTTCAGAGGAGGGCAACTAAAGTAATAACTGGAATGAGGGATCTACAGTACCCTGAAAGGTTATCAAAATTAGGGTTATTCACTTTAGAAAAAGACGACTGAGGGGAGATCTAATAACTATGTATAAATATATCAGGGGTCAGTACAGAGATCTGTCCCATCATCTATTTATCCCCAGGACTGTGACTGTGACAAGGGGACATCCTCTGCGTCTGAGGAAAGAAGGTTTGTACACAAACATAGAAGAGGATTCTTCACTGTAAGAGCAGTGAGACTATGGAACTCTCTGCCTGAGGAGGTGGTGATGGTGAGTACAATAAAGGAATTCAAGAGGGGACTGGATTTATTTCTGGAGTGTAATAATATTACAGGCTATAGCTACTAGAGAGGGGTCGTTGATCCAGGGAGTTCTTCTGATTGCCTGATTGGAGTCGGGAAGGAATTTTTTTTTCCCCTTAAGTGAGGAAAATTGGCTTCTGCCTCACAGGGGTTTTTTGCCTTCCTCTGGATCAACTTGTAGGAAACAGGCCGAACTGGATGGACAAATGTCTTTTTTCGGTCTTATATACTATGTTATGTTACTATGTTACCCCAAGGTATTCTGTGAGGGGTATGGTGAGTTCATGTAAAATTTTATTTTTTGTCACAAGTTAGTGGAATATGAGACTTTGTAAAAAAAAATATATATATCAATTTCCGCTAACTTGTGCCAAAAATTTTTTTTTCCTGTGAACTCGCCATGCCCCTCACGGAATACCTTGGGGTGTCTTTTTTCCAAAATGGAGTCACATGTGGGGTATTTATACTGCCCTGGCATTTTAGGGGTCCTAAAGCGTGAGAATCCAAATGCATAAAAATGCCCTGTGAAATCCTAAAGGTACTCATGGGAATTTGGGCCCCTTTGCGCATCTTGGCTGCAAAAAAGTGTCACTCGTGGTATCGCCGTACTCAGGAGAAGTAGGGCAATGTGTTTTGGGGTGTATTTTTATATATACCCATACTTTGTGTGAGAAATATGGCTGTAAATGACAACTTTTTACATTTTTTTATACAAAGTTGTCAATTTACAGAGATATTTCTCTCACCCAACATGGGTATATGTAAAAATACACTCCAAAACACATTGCCCCACTTCTCCTGAGTACGGCGATACCACATGAGTGACACTTTTTTGCAGCCTGGGTGCGCAAAGGGGCCCAAATTCCAACGAGTACCTTTTGGTTTTACAGGACTGCTCACAATTTAGCCCCACCCAAAATGCCAAAACAGTACAAACACCCCACAAATGACCCCATTTTGGAAAGAAGACACCCCAAGGTATTCGCTGAGGGGCATAGTGAGTCCATTGAAAATTGAACTTTTTGTCACAAGTTAGCGGAAAGGGAGACTTTGTGAGAAAAAACAATAAAAAATCAATTTCCGCTAACTTGTGCCGAAAAAAATCTTCTATTAACTCGCCATGCCACTCACGGAATACCTTGGGGTGTCTTTTTTCCAAAATGGGGTCACATGTGGGGTATTTATACTGCCCTGGCATTTTAGGGGCCCTAAAGCGTGAGAAGAAAAATGCAAAAAAATGCCCTCCTAAAAGGTACTCATTGGAATTTGGGCCCCTTTGCGCATCTTGGCTGCAAAAAAGTGTCACACATGTGGTATCGCCGTACTCAGGAGAAGTAGGGCAATGTGTTTTGGGGTGTATTTTTACATTCACCCAGTATGGGTATGAGAAATATCTCTGTAAATTTACAACTTTGTATAATTTTTTTTAAAAAGTTGTCATTTACAGAGATATTTCTATCACCCAGCATGGGTATATGTAAAAATACACCCCAAAACTCATTGCCCTAATTCTCCTGAGTACGGCGATACCACGAGTGACACTTTTTTGCAGCCAAGATGCGCAAAGGGGCCCTAATTCCAATAAGTACCTTTAGGATTTCACAGGGCATTTTTATGCATTTGGATTCTCACGCTTTAGGGCCTCTAAAATGCCAGGGCAGTATAAATACCCCACAAGTGACCCCATTTTGGAAAGAAGACACCCCAAGGTATTCCATGAGGGGCATGTCGAGTTCACAGAATTTTTTTTTTTTGGCACAAGTTAGCGGAAATTGATATTTTTTTTTATTTTTATTTTTTTACAAAGTCTCATATTCCACTAACTTGTGACAAAAAATAAAATTTTACATGAACTTACCATGCCCCTCACGGAATACCTTGGGGTGTTTTCTTTCTACAATGGGGTCACATGTGGGGTATTTATACTGCCCAGGCATTTTAGGGGTCCTAAAGCGTGAGAATCCAAATGCGTAAAAATGCCCTGTGAAATCCTAAATGTACTCATTGGAATTTGGGCCCCTTTGCGCACCCAGGCTGCAAAAAAGTGTCACACATGTGTTATCGCCGTACTCAGGAGAAGTAGGGCAATGTGTTTTGGGGTGTATTTTTACATATACTCATGCTGGGTGTGAGAAATATCTCTGTAAATGACAACTTTTTAATTTTTTTTATACAAAGTTGTCAGTTTACAGAGATATTTCTCTCACCGAACATGGGTATATGTAAAAATACACCCCAAAACACATTGCCCTACTTCTCCTGAGTACGGCGATACC
Source organism: Bufotes viridis (assembly GCA_033119425.1). Classification (NCBI taxonomy): domain Eukaryota; kingdom Metazoa; phylum Chordata; class Amphibia; order Anura; family Bufonidae; genus Bufotes; species Bufotes viridis. Next base: position 406,355,960 of record CM065590.1, on the reverse strand, counting down.
ACATGAGTGACACTTTTTTGCAGCATGGGTGCGCAAAGGGGCCCAAATTTCAACGAGTACCTTTAGGTTTTACAGGGATGCTCACAATTTAGCCCCGCCCAAAATGCCAGAACAGTAAACACACCCCACAAATGACCCCATTTCAGAAAGTAGACACCCCAAGGTATTCACTGAGGGGCATAGTGAGTCCGTGGGAGATTTTTTATTTTTTTTGCCAGAAGTTAGCAGAAATGGAAACTTTATTATTTTTTTTTTTCCTCAGAAAGTGTCATTTTCCGCTAACTTGAAAAAATGAAATGATACATGAATCACCATGCCCATCCGCAAATACTTTGGGGTGTCTTCTTTCTAAAATGGTTCCATTTGGGGGGGTATTTATACTATCCTGGCATTCTAGTACCTGAAGAAACATGACAGGTGCTCAGGAAGTCAGAGCTGCTTCAAAATGCGGAAATTCACTTTTTTGCACCATAGTTTGTAAACGCTATTACTTTTACCCAAACCAATAAATATACACTTATTGGATTTTTTTTTATCAAAGACATGTAGAACAATAAATTTATAGAAAAATTTATATAGAAATGTAGTTTTTTAAAAAAAAATTACAACAGAAAGTGAAAAATGGCATTTTTTTGCAAAAATTTCGGTCATTTTTGATTAATAGCAAAAAAAGTTAAAATGTCAGCAGCAATGAAATACCACCAAATGAAAGCTCTATTAGTGAGAAGAAAAGGAGGTAAAATTCATTTGGGTGGTAAGTTGCATGACGGAACAATAAACGGTGAAAGTGGCGTAGTGCAGAATTGTAAAAAGTGGCCTGGTCAGTAAGGGTGTTTAAGCTAGGGGGGCTGAAGTGGTTAAACCCCACCATCTTTGTGCAAATGTATCTTGTTAGTGAGATCTATCTTTGTTTCAGGGACATTATGTTATGCAGAGCTGTTTAGTTAGTTATAATTGTCTCAGGGAACATGTTATGACTGTTAGATAACTAGATATGCGGTCCTATGTATCGACAGCTATTTTGGACATCTGCCTAGAATTAATGTAATGTTGTAGTAAATGTTGTTCTATGCTTTCTGCTGTACATGTTATCTTATATGCTTTACACTTTTATTTGTATTCTTATAGTTTTACCAATTCACAATCCTGTTGACCAATAAACAAGTTAGACTACAGAAAACAGTCCTCTTATTCGAAAGACAGGAATGGTTTTGGCTGAATGTCAGACAGAACAGTAAAACAGATGCTAGTCACCAGCAATAGTGCATCTGACTAGACGGAGCTGCCATCACACACGCGGTCCTGCATACAAGATTGCAGCAATTGCCATACAGTCTACATAGACTGAGTCCGCACAAAGACATTAAGCAGCCAGCAAAGGCACACAATGTCCGCTAGCCAAGCATCAGCATACAGGATCAGGCCAGGAGCAAGCTGATCTAACAAGTTCTCAATAAGAGATAAGGCTGCTCTTGCTTGTGAAGAAGCGGAGGCTGCAAAAGTATGGTCTTCCTTTGCTACACAAGAGATACAACTAAAGAAAGAGACAGCATGCCTACAAGCGTCACTGGAAAAGGAGAGAGCATGCCTGCAAGCAAAGCTTCAAGCATCACTGGAAAAAGAGAAAGCATGCCTGCAAGCGTCACTGGAAAAACTTGCTGCAGAGAAAGAAGAAGCAGCCGCAATAGCCAAAGTAGAGTTTCTAGAAGTCTTGGAGTTTCCTGAATCTGAGAAACACAGCCAAGTACTTGAGCCAGACGTAGATCAACAAGATCCAGCACAGCGCGTCTCAGAATATGTCCATCAGCATCCCAAGACAGAAGATGACAACAATGGCACTTGGTATAAGCTGGCTGATATACTGGATCAAAGACCCTACTTTGAACCACGGTACCTCCAGCAGGACGGTATGAGAATATACGATGCTGACCACAATTACCGCCCTGCAGAACGAAAGCTACAACCTTTGCGTCGACTGAAAGGGACACCCTTCTTGTCAGAACAGTATTATACATTATATTAACGGTATATAAGCCACAAGCCCCTAAAAGGTGTGGTCATGAACCACACATGCAGCATAACAACAACACACCGGTTAGTATTGGCACAAACCAGGCCGCGATGGACTTCGCTAAGTTCTTTGCTAAACGGGAGCTGGTTACCAAAGGACTTATAAAGTTCACCGATCGTCCCGAGAACTACAGGGCATGGCGAGCCTCCTTTCAGAACGCCATAAGGGACGTAGATCTTTCCTATAGTGAAAAGTTGGATCTCTTGGTAAAGTGGCTTGGAAGCGAGTCTGCTGAACACGCAAACACGCAGATGGTGTGTTGTTGTTATGCTGCATGTGTGGTGCATCACCACACCTTTTAGGGGTTTCTGGCTTATATACTGAACACGCCAAAAGAATCAGAGATATTAACATAAACTATCCGGGCAAAGACCTAAAGATGGTGTGAGAAAGACTTGATGAGTGTTATGGGTCAATAGAAGCTATAGAAAATGCTTTATTTAAGAGAATTGCTAATTTTCCCAGAATAGTGGGTAGGGATCACCAGAAGCTCAGGGAACTCAGGGACTTGTTAATAGAGGTACAGGTTGCTCAGGCAGAAAGAGATCTGCCCGGGCTAGCATTCCTGGACACCGCCAGAGTTCAGAAGGATAGAGGACAGATGAATGGTCCCCAAAACGCTCCATACGCCCAGAGACTTGACCTAGGATGGGTCATCATAGGAGATGTCTGTCTAGGAGGAGCACACAAGCCAACCTCAGTCAACAGTATGCTCACCAACACGCTTGAAAATGGATGTCCTTCCTTATTCCAGCCATGTCAGAGCAGTTTCCTGATAAATGAATTGTCACACAGTGCTCCTGTGCCTTGTCCTTTCGCAGATACCTCCTGTGAAGACCACACCTGCGATGGTGAGCAAGATCACTTAGGGTGCACAGTTTTCCACAGGACAAGAGAAGACAACAGGGTCGCAATGTCCATAGAAAACATGTTGTTCTTGGCTATCGTGATAAAGGAATAGTAAATGACAAGTTAAAAAGCTGGGTCACACCTTTACCGTTCAAACCCGTAAACAACACTTACCTAACAACAAAGAACTTGTCTACAGTCGATTTATCTTCCTCAATCACAAACTGCAGAGGACATCAGAGACGAGAGAACATTTCTTTACCTTCATGGAAAGAATATTCCAGAACATTATGCAGAAATGGCACCCGCACAACAAGGCTCCGAGGAGTGTTGGTACTTACCCATATTTGGCATGTATCATCCTAAGAAACTAGGGCAGATATGAATAGTATTTGACTCAAGTGCCAGGTGTGAAGGCGTCTCGCTAAACGATATCCTCCTGTCTGCTCCAGACCTCAACAACAGACTTCTTGAGGTACTTCAACGCTTCCACAGAGATTCCGTAGCATTTATAGTCGACATACTACAGATATTCCACTGCTTACTCATCAAGGAAGAACACAGAAACTACTTGAGGTTCTTCTAGTACCACAAAAACGACCCCAATGAAGACATTGTAAAGTACCGAATGAGAGTGCACACCTTCGGAAACAGTCCTTCCCCTGCAGTCGCTATATGTGGTCTCAGACATTGAGCCCGAGAGGGTGAAGCAAAGTATGGGCCAGATGTCATATCCTTTGTGGGAATAGATTTCTACATGGATGACTGCTTGAAAAGCAATGGCTGTCGGGGGGGTCTGTGGATCGCACAGTTATGGGGATCTGTGGATAACACTGTTATGTGGGGGGATCTGTGGATGGCACTGTTATGGGGGATCTCTGGATGGCACTGTTATGGGAGGGATCTGTGGATGACACATATATAGCATCTTATGCTATGTGCCATCCACAGATCCCCCCCCCATAACAGTGTCCCTGCAGTGTAAATGACCCCCAATACAGGGGGTGGGGGCCGGCATCTGGATTAGTAATGACAGCGGGGACCGGTGCAGTCCCTGTATTTTAATGCACCGGCCTTGCTCACTGTTGTATAATCTTATCTAACCTGTAGGCATTGTTAAGATATAATAATGTGTATTCCAGCTGTATTACTTACAACTAAGTTCCGTAGCAGTAGTGTAGTGTTGGGGGTAATATCACCTACTCGGCGGTGTGGCAGTTTTTTGTTAAGCCGCCGGAGTTGGTAAACATGGCCATATGTAGAATCCATGGGCAGAAGGTGAAGCGTGGCCAGGGTGCCAATGTTGGCACCATGGTCCTGTGTCAACATATGCAGCCTCAACATAAAGTGGCCTGGAAGAGCCGTGGCTCTGATGTGGTGTTCCAGGCTGCCGGTGCAACTGCTGCATCACCCAGTGGCACGCACCCAATTTCATGCAGTCAAGGCTCCACCACCTCAGCCGAAGGGAGCTGTCTGTCCTCCCCATCATCTGCTGGTCCTGATGCTCCTTCTCCTCTTCGTCAGTCATTCCGTCAGCAATCGATCACCAAAGTGATTGCCAGGAGACAACAGTATGCGTGCACTCATCCAACGTGGCAGAAGCTGAATGTGATCCTGTCGAAGTTGCTTTCAGAGAACTGATGGCTTGTGCCGAGCTGAGGTGGAGAATCCCAAGCCATCATTTCTTTGTCAAAAGGCAGTACCAGTCCTGCACACACATGTAGAACAGAAGGGGGGCCAGTCCTTGAGCCTGCCGGTGTCTGCCAAAGTGCATGGCAGCACTGACGTGTGGAGCTGTAACTACTGTCAGGGACAAAACATGTCCTTTACAGCCCACTGGGTGAATGTGGTTCCTGCACAGCCACACCAGCAACTTGGCCAGGTGATGCCGCTTCCGCCTTCACGTTGTCATGCCGTTGGTCCTGGGACAATGTCCGTCTCTCCCTCCTCATCCTCCACTGTGTCCTCAGCCTCCACTGCAGGGACAATTCACAGTGCCCCTCCAGCATAGCACATGTGCAGGGCACGGCTGTGTCACACTGTTTTGCACCTCGTTTGCATGGGCGAACGGAGTCACACAGGGGAGGAACTGCTCCTTGTCCTTCATCAAGAAATCGAATCCTGGCTTTCTCCGTGACAACTCAAAATCGAAACCATGGTGACCGAGAACTGAAAGAACATGGTATCGGCACTGCGTCAAGGAGGGCTGAGCCATGCGCCCTGCATGGCACACGTGTTCAATCTGGTTATCAGGCGGTTCCTGAAGTCTTCCACCTATCTGCAAGAAATCCTAAAAATGGCCAGGAAACTTTGCATGCAATTCAGCCACTCGTACACCACAAAGCACATCCTCTTTGAGCTGCAGTGACAGAACGGCATCCCCCGACATAGACTGATATGCGACATTTACACAAGTTGGAATTCCACCCTCCATATGTTAGACCGACTATACGAACAGAGAAAGGCCATAAACGATTTCTTGATGATCCAAGTGGACAGGACTCAGAAGTACTCCCCTGTGTAACTTCGATGTCAGCCAGTGGCAACTCATGCGTGACACCTGCCGTTTGTCTCAGGCCTTTTGAGGAGGCCCCGTTATTTGGCATTAGCCAGGACTACAGGATGAAGCTGTCATTCCACTGCTTCATGTCCTGGAACAGATGCTGGTAAATCTGACTGGTCAGGAGACTGGAGACGTGCCGCCTAGATCTCACGGCCACAAGAGCCTTGTGGGGGCTGAACTGGAGGAGGAGGACATTGGAGCACAAACAATGTGTAGAAAAATGCGTAGTTTTTCTACACAGGTGACAGGAGAGAAGGAGCAAGAGCAGCCAGAGGAGCTACAGGGTGATGAGGAAGAGGAGGCAGAGGACCCAGACACACAGTGGCAGTATGCAGTAGAGAGGGAGGCAGGGAGTCCCTCCGAGTCCCTTGTACAAATGGCCCGATGCATGCTCAATTGCTTGCGTAGTGACAGACGAATTGTCACTATTCGGCAGAGGGATGACTTCTGGCTCTCCACCTTGTTGGACCCTCGCTACCAGTACAAATTGGGGGCCTTTTCTCACTCGCTGAGAGGGAGGACAAACTGAACTATTATAGAGACATCCTATGTAGTGAGTTGACTGCTGCCTATCTGCGCCATCATCCATCCTCTCGCAGGTCTGACTGGGGGGGCCCTCTGTGCTCAAGTTCCACTGCCATGGCTGCTGGGGAGGGGTGGGGTGGCAGGAGCAGTACCAGCTCCATCAGCAGCAGCCTGTCTAGAGTCGCTGATGAGCAGCTTTCTTCACCTGCATAGTGAAGAAACTACTCACCAGCAGCTAGACATAGAGCAGGACCTGAACCAGCAGGTGGTGGCATATTTGGACAGCACCCTGCCACTCCCCTATTGAAGATCCACACAACTACTGGGCAGCAAAATTTGATTTGTGGCCGCAACTGACAGAGTTTGCCCTGGAAAAGCTGACCTGCCCGTCCAGTAGTGTGGCATCTGTTTGTGTTTAGTGCGGTGGGGGCCGTAGTTACTCCAAGAAGAACTCGCCTGTCCACCAAGAATGTGGAGAGACTGACCTTTGTCAAGATGAATCAGGCGTGGATCAGCCAGGATTTCCACCCACCAGTGCCTGATACATCAGACTAGATCATCCACCCAAACCTTGAAAAAAGAGACCGGTTTCTTCTGGCTACCTGCCTCAGCTACTATTCTGATGCTGCCAACCGCCTGATGCCACACATCTGATGCCAAGTGCTCCTTCTTACATCCACCATCATCAGCGTGTACTGTTATTGCCAGCCACCTCCCCAGTCTGTCACTAGGTCACTCTGTGGTCTCCTGATGCTGCTGCCACCTCACCACTATGTCAATTTGCCACACTGTGGCCTCCTCATGATGCTGCCACCACCACACTATGTCACCTTGCCACTGTGCGGTCTCCTCATGCTGCTGCCACCTCCACACTATGTCACGTTGACACTCTGTGGTCTCCTGATGCTGCCGCCTTCTCCACATTGTCATTGTGCCACTCTGTGGCCTCCACCTGCTGCTGCTGCTGCCGCGACCTCCGCACTCTGTCATTGTGCCACTCTGTTGCTTCCTGACACTGCTGCTGCCATCTCCACACTCTGTCATTGTGCAACTCTGTGGCCTCCTTATGCTGCTTCCACCTCACCACTATGTCATAGGGCGACTCTATGGACTTCTCATGCTGTTCCCACCCTCCCCACTTCATGACTGGGCCACTATTTTGCCTTTTGGCCTGGCTGACATCATCATTTATTTGACCCTTCTTCTGATCTGTCAGAAAGAAAAGAAAATTAGACGTACAACAGATCCTGTCTGTGTAACAGCTGGAAGGCCTGTATGATCCCATTAGAATTGGCTTGTGATTTGGTAGCCAAAAGCAGAAGTGGGTACAAAACACAGAAGACATGCAAATATTCCATTCACGTGGCATCTCTGTTTTGGATCCACGGAACAAATGCTGACCGAGTGAAGGCATATACTCCACAGACAGGATCCGTTTTTTGGGGGTTATTGTTCTGATGGATCAGGGGAAGGCCAAAATAATCAGTGATGTCAACACAAACTTACTGCTGAGACCCTCTCCACCCTGACGGTGGGCTCTACTTGTATAAGCGTTTAATAGAACAGGTTCAGTTTACATCTATGTGGAATCAACTGACGACGGTATTAAAGCAGTGAGCTTCTTCTTGGCGCTAACATCGGCTGAGTTCATACTTGAGTTATTTGGTCAGTTTTGACACCGTGACTGCCCAAGTAAGTGAAGTGTGCAGTGATTCTAAGAGCAATGCTGACTGATAATACTGAATTACAGTATTATTTCACTACCACAGCAGACTCCCTATGCGTTTTACTGCAAGGCACAGTGTTCTACACCACTATAAAGGCTCTCTGCAGCCAGGAAATAGCCATTTTTTTTAACAAAATTTGCTGCAAATAAATTTGGAGCAAACCAAATTTTTTTCTAAAAATTCGGCGAACCAGCTAATCGAATTTTTTTAAAAATTCACTCATCTCTACTAATAAGCCCCTTTTTCCCAGTAATACAAGCCAAAAGATGCTTTAGAACATATAACTGCAACACATAAGGGCAAATAAGACGTATAAATATTTCCTTGTAATAAACCCTGTTAAAGGCTGTATCAAACAGCACTTGCACCCCAATAACAAGAACGGTTTGCTGGAATTACAAAGCTGTATAATAGCAATTTGGGTGCCCAGTCAATGTAGAAAGGTGTAATAGGATTGTTCCTATTACCTATGCTGTAACCTCCCCTACTGAACCCTGTTTAACATAAATGCTGTGGAATGATTCCTCCCTATCCTTTCCCTACACCTTGAATAATCTTTCCCTGCTCTTGTAAATAGTTTTTTTTAGCACAATGAAGTTTTTTCTAACACTGTCCCTAGCGCCTGCTGATACGTCTCTCCCTGCACTAAGTACACTGGTAAATGGCAAAATCCAAGATGGCTAAGGCTATTTATAGGGCTGTGACATCACAGGGCTGGCTGGCTGCTGATTGGCTGCATGCATGGCATTACTCGTGATCCTGCCTCCCCAGAGTTCCTTGCTCCATGTCCTCACACGTGCAGTAGCCATTTTAGGAAAAAATGTGATTCGTTACCACGAAGCGTGAGGAAATTCGGATTTGGTGCGAATAGAATCTTTCTTGAAATTCTGATCGAATTCCACTTCGTCAGCTTCGATTCGCTCATCTCTAGTCTCAACGTTAACACAGAAATACACTGCCAGGACCAAGATCACCTCATGAATACAACGCTGGAACTAAGCATGCAAGTCAAATACAGCACAGAACCAAGTTCACTACATAAATACAGCACCAGAACCATGCTCTTGATTCAAATATACCATATCACGTACATCAAGCAGAAAACATCCTGCTGGCTGTCACCCTGCCTCATCCTCGATAATTGGCACAGCATTGTGGCCTGGGGGAAAAAACACATGCTCCCTGCATGGTGCACATCATTAACCTGGCCGTGCAAGGCTTTTTTTTAAAAAAACAAACATACACTGGCTTGCAATGTCCCAGAGACTGTACCCCCTTTTCAGCCATTTTCACGTGGCGAGGTACGCCTGCTGCCAACCTGTCTGAAAGGGAGGCTTCTTTCTGCCCCCAGCAGAGTCACCCACCACCTGCAGAGTGGCATTTACACTTCTGGACCTTGCTACTATCTCTAACAGAACGTCATCTTATGTATTTTGTTCAGGTCCTATACATTGTGCATTTCTAATGTTTGCAACTGTTTATATGTAATGTGCCTGGTTCACCAGCAGGTGGCAGCAAACATGGCACAGCTACAGTTAGGTAAAATGGAGCTTTTCATTCCATTCTAACGAGTCCTACTTCCTGTACGAAGGGTGGCGATTAGTGAGTCAGTTAGTCTAGCTTATCCCTTGCTAGGGGACAGGTGTGCAGGGCATGTCTCTGCTGGACATGCCCATGCCAGCCAGAGCAAGTATGGGGTCCTCTATCCCCAGACGCATTTCGGGGTAACGAGTGGCCCCTTCCCCCACTGAGGAAGGGGCCATTCGTTGCCCCGAAACGCGTCGGACCCCATACTTGCGACCATTCCTGAAGCTGCACAACCTCCTGAGCCGGACCCCTACTGTAGGACCATCCACCGCGCAAGTGGAGAGTGGAAAATTACGATGCTTGACCCGACTCCATAACGAAGGGCCACACGTGTCAAACAACTCTACCAGCGTGGGAGATCGGACTGACATCATTTGTAGACATCGGTCCACACCAATACTGGACCTTCGTCAAGAGTGACACCGGGGAAAATCGAAGCATACGGTAGGATCATCTTAAGTTTTTGCCGGCATACACCTATCACATCTAAAACTCATAACAGAGTAGGGCAGCGGGACACCGCTGCCCACTCTAATATAGCAGGACTCCGCTTTCAAGTTAACAGCGCTTTCAATATTATACTGTTGGGGAATATAGGAGCAAGAAAATCATACAAATATATTACATTAAGCAAGTGAGCGCAATTACATTCCAAACTTGCAAGATGTACCACGTGGGATCGCAGCACACTATTGCGATTATTGCAGTTTTTTTAGGAATTAAATGACTATCCACATAACCCATTTTCAACTTTTATATCCATATATTGCCATTTGAATGACTGCTGTTGTATTACTCTGGACTTTTTAGCTACATGTTGCTATTATATGGATTGGTGTAATATTGTCCTGGTCCTTTTAGTTATTATTTTATCCATTTTGGGTTAATGATTTATTGCACTTATTTTTTATGAGTACTATTTATTTAACTGTTTATTTTAACTAATAAATACAAGATGGTTCCAGCATCCTGAGAGTGCCCAGTTCTTCTTTGTTTCTGATGAGCGTTTATGCAAAGTAAAGCTGCTGTGCAACTTTATATAAGGTCTGGATTCGGTTCTTTTTTCAATCCCTCAATTATTCCCCCTATTTATTGCTTCGGAGCCAAAGTCTGGGGTCAAGCCGTATCCAGGTAGGAGCACCGTGACACACTTAAAGGGACATCTTAGGCCACACTATACCACTCGGCATTCCAATACGTGGGTCGCATTACATCTATTAAGGGCCCTAGGGGGGAGGCGCCCGTTGCACAACCACAAGCAGCAGAAGCCATAGCAGCAGCCAATTAAGTCTCCTCAACATGATAGAGCAGTTTTTTTATGTGCCGCGCCAGGCTGAGGCCAAAACCTCCCACCTCAACAGCCAGGTTCAGGCCTACCTACACTCTAGCCTTTCTCCCACGCATACCCAGTACCCTCACCCCATGGATTTCTGGGCAGGCAGCCTGGAACAGTTACCCGAATTGGCACAGTACGCTCTCTTTTTTTTTTCTTGCCCAGCCTCTAGTGTCATCTCCAATACATCCAATTGGAGATATACCAGTATTTTATATATTTACATTTTGCTGACATTGTAATGAATGTATGATTTCTTATTCGTTTATATCAGTTGTTTTTTTATCATGTGGTTATGCACATTGTGCATTAGATTATTTTAATAAATTGTCTATGACTTTCACTTACCAGATGGAGTGCTCGCCTATGATTTGATTTTAATTGATTTTATACCAATCCATATAATCACCTGAGTGAGCCACCGCTAGAGATTTTATTTCATCTCAAAGAGTGTTTTCAGTGCGGCAGGGGGCATGGTGACACATAAAGGTACCCAAGATGTCCTCTACCAGTGTTTAAAACATCAATTTTCTCAAAATGAACCAAGCCTGGATTCGGGAGGGTTTTCCCACTTTTCTGGCTTCTGGCTGGGGAAGATGAATAGATGTGGTCTTGCTGATGGTGCCCCATGTTGCTGGTTGCTGTCCTGCCTAACATCATGTTTCGTATGGCTGCTTCAGCTGCTGCCTCCATCCTGCTACTGCCGCCATCATGCCACTGCTGATGCCTGCCTACCAACATGTCATGTAAGGTTGCTGCTGCTGCCATCATGCCACTGCTGCTACTTACCTACCAACATGTTTTGTACAGTTGCTGCTGCTGCCTCCATCATGCCACTGCTGCGGCCTGCCTACCATCATGTCCCGTAAGGCTGCTGCTGCCTCCATTATGCCACTGCCTGCCTACCAACATGTTCTGTACGGATGCTGCTGCCTCTGTCATGCTGCTACCTGTCTACCAACATGTTCTGTACAGTGGCATGCTCTGTGATGCCACTGCCACCATCATGCCACTGCTGTGGCCTGCCTACCATCGTGTTCCATAAGGCTTCTGCTGCTGACGCTACCTCTATTATGCCACTGCTGCTGCCTCCTATCAACATGTTCAGTATGGCTGTTGCTGCTACCTCAGTTGTGCTGCTGCCTTTATACCACTGCTGTTACCTGTGTACAATCATGTTCTGTATGGCTCCTACTGCCTCCTATCAACATGTTTCGTATGGCTGTTGCTGCTGCCTCAGTTGTGCTGCTGCCTTCATACCACTGCTGTTACCTGTCTACAATCATGTTCTGTATGGCTCCTGCTGCCTCCATCAACTAACTGCCATTGTAAGCCGTGTACCGGGGGAAGCATAAGCGGTAAATTTACCTACTGGTGGGCTCAAATCGACCAGCCACACCTTACCTGTTACTACTCTAGACTCAAGAACAATTATTTGAGTGCATATTGCGGGCTAGCCTGCAGTACAGCACAACAGCTTACAATCTTATTACATGCTATCGTATTCCCTCAATAACTGATCAAATAGCATGTACCTATAGTGTTTCTCCTGAATAACCACCAGCCTGGATTGAATTTGGTATGAGGCTTAACAGCACTCTGGTGTGAACTGGCACTTGAAGTCCTTGTTATGAATAGTTAACAATACTTGTGGCCTGACACAAAGAGAAAACCGAACTAAATATCTACAGGCCTGGTCTCAGTCTCTAGGATCCTAGGAGCTAAAACTGTAATGAAGTATGTGTACGGTTAGTCTTAACGAGTCCTGGGTCTGCTTTGTAAAGGCTGGTGACTGTGGACGGAACAAGGGTTTCTCCAACAAGCGTGCGGTACCGCAGTGTCTGTTGCTTTACTCCTCAGCTCTCATCTCCGTTTCTGGCAGAAATTCTCCTTCGCCTGGACAAGATCAGGGTCATGGACATGATCAGCTCCACTTGGCTGCAGCTCTGGTCCCTGAAGGATGCTCCCACACTTAGATGTTGTGAGATTCTTCTCACATAGCTCCTGTATGCTTCTCCCAGGTTCACTCTAAGATGGAGGATCCTCACTTCCTCCCAGGCTCGTGACTCCACCCCTGAGAGTTTTACATCTCATGAACATATAAATGCAGTCTGTTGATGTACTTAGGAAACAGTGGCCTCTTGTGACCAAACAGCAGAATGTCAGTTCAGATCATTTAACTTAATTTACATAAATACAATGTTCACACAATGAGAGCTGTTTCCTCATCTCACACCATTATCCTGTTCCGTATGGCTGCTGCTACCTCCATCATGCTGCAGCCTGCCTGCCAACATGTACTATATGGCTGCTGCCACCACCGCCTCTGCTGCTGCTCCTCGCTGCCAATCCCCTACTGACACCACTATAAGCACTACACATCTGCCACTAATACCATTAACACCACTGATACTATTACAACTACTACCCATAGACCTACAACCTAGTGCCTTGTATGTTGTTCCATGCCATGCTGCTTCTGCTGCCCCTCACTCAGACATCATTTACTATTGCTGTCATTGCGTTCAAGAGCTTGGGGAAGGAGGGGGGGTGGAAAAAGTAAAAACTCACAAAAAATGAAAAAAGAGAGAAAACGTCCTATCTTTTTGCGGAACGGAGAGATGCGGACCTATTCAAGTTGAATGGGTCTGGATCCGTCCCAGAGGCCTCACGCACGTTCTTCGTGCATTGGGGACCGCAAATTGGTGTGAATGAGCCCTTAGGGTTAGGGCTCATGCACACAACCGTGTGCCGGCCGTGGTTGTATTGCGGCCCACCTACAGCGGGTCCACAATACACGGGCACCAGCTGTGTGCATCCCCCATCACAGATCACGGACCCATTTACTTGAATGGGTCTGCGATCTGGGAGATGTGTTGCAGACGGACAGAGCAGAACCCAGAGAAGCACTACAGAGTGCTTCCTGGTGTTTCTGGCCGTGCCTCCGCATCGCAAAAAAGTAGTGCATGCACTTCTTTTTTACGGAACGTACGGATCACGGACCCATTCAAGTTGAAAGGGTCTGGATCCGCCTGCGGCAGCCACAAGGTTATTGCCCTTGCATTTGGGACCGCAATTGCGGTTCCCAATGCACGGAATTGCCAGCACACGTTCGTGTGCATGAGCCCTTAGGGTCAGTATTAGGATTAGTATTAGGTTAGGGTCACTTTTAGGCTTCATGCACACGACCGTTCCATTTTTTGCGGTCCACAAATTGCGGATCCGCAAAACGCGGAAGCCACCCGTGTGCCTTCCGCAATTTGCGGAACAGAACGGGAGGCCCATTATCGAGATGCCTATTCTTGTCCGCAAAACGGACAAGAATAGGACATGTAATATTTTTTTTGCAGGACTACGGAACGGAGCGACGGATGTGGACAGAACACGGAGTGCTGTCCGCATCTTTTGGGGCCCCATTAAAGTGAATGGGTCCGCACCCGAGCCGCAAAAACTGCGGCTCGGAGGCGGACCAGAACAACGGTAGTGTGCATGAGGCCTTAGGTTTATGATTAGATGCAGGTCTGGCCTCTTACCCTCAGTTCACACGCGCTGTAAAACGCATAACCGATGCAAACCAATGCTTCCCTATGGGACTGGTTCACATTTTCGCATTTTAAAGCCCGTTCGAACACGCTGAAAAACGCCCGACGCATAAACAAGTTTTTTTGGGGGCGTTTGTCGCGCGTTTTGGCCCATAGACTTCAATGGGAACGCGCAACGCTTGTATTTTGTGCGTTTTTGACACTGAAAACACGCGTTCGAACGCTCGCTTATGAATTTGCAACATGCTGGAAAGGCCAAACCCCAGGTACTAGGCACAGTTTGGAGAGAAGCCAACATGGCCATATTTGGTCATTGGACAACACTGCAGTCAATCACACAAACGAGCGTAAAACGCGCGTTTACTATTGCCAAAAACGCGCACAAAAACGCATGTCTCAGAAACGCTCAGGTCTGAACCCAGCGTTATGGTAGGTCTGCACCTGTCGAATGTCGCAGGAGGCAGGAATGGTGGGGCAGGGAACCAATAGTTCTCTTGTCTAGTAGACGCAGATACAATAGAGTGCAAGGGCTCCAGAAACCAAGTGAATTCTGCTATTAAGGTCTTACTTTCATGGAGACATGCTCCTATTTTCAGCTCACTTGCGCAACATTTTCATATGCATACTAATTAGACCAGTCTCGGTGAATATGAACATGTCATACTGATAAAGACCAATACACCTAGTCTTATTCATGATTTTAAATAAGTAGTCGGCAAAAGACCGACAGATAAAACAAATATGTTTCTAATTGTACGCCTAAAAACAGGCGAGCTTGTTAAATGTGCCCCGCTGTTTTTGGTGCAGAAATACATTAAAATCTACACACAAAACTGCACTTGGGTGCACCTTCTGGGTGTGTTCAGAAGGTGTGGTTGGATGAAGTGAACATAAAATCCAAATCAGGTAAAATTTGCATGCATTTATTAAATGGTTTTAATGGGAGATTTATTAAACTGGTGTAAAGGAAAACTGGCTTAGTTGCCCATTGCAACCAATCAGATTCCACCTTTCATTCTTCAGAGCTCCTTTAGAAAATGAAAGGTGGAATCTGATTGGTTGCTATAGGCAACTAAGACAGTTTTCCTATATACCCGTTTGATAAATTTTCCCTATTATATTTGTGGTAAAAAAAATGCATTCACATCAAAAACTGCAGCAAAAAAACGAATGCAGTTCTTATATGATGAGGTTTAGGGATGAGCGAATTTAATATTTTAAAGTTTGTGCCCGGGTTCGTGTTGTGGTATTTACTGAATTGTGTTATGGATTCTGTTACCACGGACCATAATGCAATTCCATGATGGAATGCATAACGGGATGCCTTTAGAGGCATTCCATTATTCATTCCGTCATAATAGACGTCTATGGCCCGCATAACGATCCGTCCGGTTTACATTATGCTTGAGTCCTTTGGTAACGGAATCCATAACGCAATTTAGTAAATACCACAGCATGAACCTGCACACGAACTTCAAAATAAAAATTTACTCATCCCTAGTGAGGTTTTAACCATACTGTCACAATACACTTTTATACAGCCTCATTCACATGGTGGTATTTTGGTCAGCATTTTGCATCAGTGAGAGAGATTTATCAAAACTGGTGTAAAGGAAAACTGGCTTAGTTGCCCATAGCAACCTATCAGATTCCACCTTTCATTTCCCAAAGGATCTCTGAAAAATGAAAGGCGGAATCTTATTGGTTGCTATGGGCAACTAAGCCAGTTTTCCTTTACATCAGTTTTAATAAATCTCCCCCAGTAGTTACAAGCCAAAACACAGAATAGGCACACATCATTCCATTATACTTTCTCTCTGCTAACAACTATTATTGACTGAATTATTTCAGTCAGAGCTCCTCAACTCCAGTCCTCAGGACCCACCTGCCAGTCATGTTTTCAGGATCTCCTTAGTATTGAGCAGGTGATATAATTAGTGTTAGTACATCAGGACTTACCACAGGTCTTCATTCTGTGGGATAGTCTCAAATATCATGACCAGCAAGTGGGCCCTGAGGACTGGAGTTGAGGAACACTGGTCTATGGTTGCCTAAGGAGCTGCAGGGCACATATGTTCACGTTAGTAGCCACCCAATCACATCAGTTGCCGCCTCCTCTGCATGATATAAATGCTTGGTGTAGGGTGCAGTGTAGCATTCAGTGTCACAGGAAAGATGGGGTTCAGTAGGGAGGTGGTAGGGCTGGTGTTCTGGGCATGCTGTGTGTTCTGGAGTGATGCAAAGGATTTATGGGATGGCGCTTCACATCTTTACTGTGGTGTTGAGGGCATGAAGGTGTCTTATCCTATTTCCATTGAGGGCACTGCATTTTCCTTGAATGTTCTTGGTGAGTAGCGGTGCAAAGGACAGCACATTTTTTTTTTTTTTTGTATTTTTTTTAATACTTCATTGAAACTGTAAGGCCTCATGCACACGAACGTATTTTCTTTCTGTGTCCGTTCCGTTTTTTTGCGGACCATATGTGGAACCATTCATTTCAATGGGTCCACAAAAAAAATGGAAGGTACTCTGTGTGCATTCCGTTTCCGTGTGTCTGTTTTGCCGTTCCGCAAAAAAATAGAGCATGTCCTATTTTTTTTTTTTCTAATTTGCGGACAAGGATAGGCATTATTACAATGGATCCGCAAAAATAACGGATCTGCAAAAAAAACGGATGCCATATGGAATGTCATCCGTGTGTTTTTTTTTTTTTTTTTTTTTTTTTTTTTTTGTGGACCGCAAAACACATACGGTCGTGTGCATGAGGCCTAATACTAAGGTACATAAGAGAGGTATGACAATGGTCACAGTTGGTTGCAGTTATCCCCTATCACACATGCAGGTCGCCGCTCTATTTATTTATATGGGAATTCTGGAGATAGCTGAGTGCTGTAGGCTGCTATTTCTGGAACTCCTATAAAAATGAAGTGGCAACAGTCATGTTCGACTGGCTGCTCCATTCATTGCAGGGGGTACGGGGCCCCTGTTCTTGTGACTGTGGGGTCCCAGTGGTAGGGGATAACTTCAACCAACTGGAATACTCCTTTAACTAAGGCCCCTTTCTCATGTGAATTCAAGTTTGTCCCACATGTAATCCTTTAACTATGCCTTGAGAAAGGGCAAAGACCACCCAGGGCTCCCTTCAAATGCTCCTCTAAGTACTAGGAAGTAAGACAAAAGGGATCCATGAAACTCAATTTCTTTGGGATCAAAGGTACAAAAAAAATCAGTTTTTTGTCAAACTTTTCACTACCCAGGGGCGTAGCTAGAAATGACTGGGCCCCACAGCAAATTTTTGTATGAGCCCCCCCCCCACGCGTATATTATAGGGGGGGTGTTATATGGCTGGGTGGCTACTACTGGCACATTATAGGGGGAGTGTTATATGGCTGGGTGGCTACTGGCACATTATCACCCCCCCCCCCTATAATGGGCCTGGCCCATAACCCCCCCCCTATAATGGGCCAGTAGCCAATGCAGATGAATGATAATTAATTCCTCTTCCCCCCATCATTTAGAATTATTGATTTTTGTCCACCTAGCCGAAACCAAAAAAACTCTAGACACAGTCAGTCAGACTGTACTTACAGTCACACGTCCGGTGACTCTGCAGCACAGTGGCATGATTACGTCATCGCGCCGCCTGCGCAGTTCCGCCAGGCGCCGCCAGCCTCTCTGATAGGCCAGCACCACCTCCCCGTCTCCAGTCCCGCCTCCCTCCCTGCCCTGTAACTAGGATTGCATCGCAGCCTGCACTGCAGGACAGACACAGGAGTCTGAGACTGACGTGAGTTGTAACTAAAGGGGAGGGGGCCTGGGCCAAACTGTGAAAGGGGGGGGGGGGCCCCGCCGGCACAGTGGACAGTCCCGCACTGTTGGCAACTCGGCAATTAGCCTGCGCAGCGCGCCGTCAGCAGATTACTAGGGCGGGGAAGCAGAGGAGAGAGGACACGTGCTGCCTGGAGCCGGGCCCCTTGTCAGCCCGGGCCCGAAGCAGCCGCTTCCCCGGTAGTTACGCCCCTGTCACTACCTTCTTACGAACCTCAGTCTCTCTAAGGCCCCATTCACACGTCCGTGTGATGTGCGTTCTGCAATTTGCGGACTGCACATTGCCGGCACTATATAGAAAATGCCTTTTCTGGTCCACAATTGCGGGCAAGAATAGGACATGTCCTATTTTCGGGAACGCGATTGCGAACCCGGAAGAGTGGATCCACAATTGCGGGGCATCGTTTGTTCCCATTGGAATGAATAGGTCTGCAATTCTGTTCCGCAAAATGCGGAACAGAATTGCAGACATGTGACTGGGGCCTAAGGGTACATTCACATCACCGTCTAGCTTTCTGTTCTTCTGATCTGTCAGAAGAGAAGGGGGGGAAAACAGGATCCTGTTGTATCAGTAAGGCCTCATGCACACGACCGTTGGTGTTTTGCGGTCTGTGGCCCATTGTAGAAATGTCTATTATTTTTATTTATTTTTTTGTCCGCAAAACGGACAAGAATGGGGCATGCTCTATTTTATTTGTGGGGGGGACAGAATGGAGCAACGGATGCGGACAGCACACGGAGTGCTGTCCGCATCTTTTGCGGCCCCATTGAAGTGAATGGGTCCGTGCCCGAGCCGCAAAATATGCGGCTTGGACGCGGACCACAACAACGGTTGTGTGCATGAGGCCTTATGCATAAAATCAGGTTTTTTGTTTTTTACAGGATCCAGTAAAAAACGGATCCTGTTGCATCAGTTGTCATCCATTTGAGCCATTTCCGTCTGAGATGTTTGTTAGGTGGAAACAAAAGTACTGCATGCAGTTTTTTCCTGTGTAAAAAAAAAAAAAAAAAAAAAAGACAGAAATGGCTCAAACGGATGACAACTGATGCAACAGGATCTGTTTGTTTTTACTGGATCCTGTTTCTTATCTCTCCTTCTGATGGATCAGAAGAATGTAAAGTTAAATGGTGATGTGAATGCACCCTGAGAAGAATACCTTGGTCAGATAAGAAACCACTTGCATCGCTCCCAGTACTGTTGGATGAAACTAATTTTGGAGGAGGCATCCCTTGGCTACCATTAAGATGATGTGACTGGCATCAAAGGATTGCTTCATCTGTAATTGGGGACCCCGAAAGGAAATGACCACTGTGTTCTGCACTGCCCTCAGGAGCCCTCCAACTTTTCCCAGAAGTCCAGCAATTTAGAGCAAGACCAAAGGCCATGATGTGTGACAATTTTGTTAAAACTGCAACAGTGGGCAGACATTCACATTTTCAAACCAAAACCTAAATATTTATCAATGCAACACTATCTTTTTATCTAATGTGAGCATGTCCTATTGTCCGCAACTGTGGACAAGAATAGGGATTTCTATTTTAGGGCTAGTATGTTTTGCGGATATGCAATTTGCGGATAGCTAAGTGCTAAGACACATGATAAATGAGCCCCACTGACTGTGCACATGCTGCTACCCCTCTGTATGTGTTTGGATGTGCATACATACTGCTATAACCTTTAGATTGTGGCCACGTTACAGATTTGTTGTAATTAAATACACATAACTAATGTGGGTTAGTATTGTCAATGTAGGTGATTCACTGCGGGGCTCTGGTACGCTTATTCTGTACACGTACTGTATATTAGAACATTTAGCTGAACAGCACATGACTATAGGTATGTCCTGTTATAACATTGTGGCCATATCGAGTATACATTGCTAGATCAGAACAATAGTGTAAACTTGGCTGTAAAAACTATTTGGTAACATAATGCTGATCTCTTTGGAATGCTTTCAGATTTTCAAGGAGAGCCGCACGTTCTTGCCAATTACTCCGCCTGTGGGTTCTGGATAAGCAAGAGACTAAATGGCACAATGCTGATTAGTGCTGCTTATGACGGGTGCTACATAATAATGGAGGTAAGAGCTGGATGGATCACTTGTACTATTCTGCTACAATATAGCAGCCTGTTATCTGACCTATGGTAGAGCACAGATAACCAGATGCCTCATGGTCTACTCGGTTCAGTGCTGCTCCCATGACTAAAGGCTATTGGGGCACAATTGTCAAGCTTGCCTGTCTAGGCGTGAAATTAGACTGGCGTATTTCATACAACTGTCAGTCTTTTGCTGCATATTTACAGTCTTACAGCAGTTGATAAATTATACTAGACATATTGTTGGGGTGCATTCAGATGACTGTAGTGTTTTGCGGATCTGCACAACGTGGATACCGGCTGTATGCGGGCCGCAACCATACAAGAGCATATCCTATTGTCCCCAAGAAAGGGCATTTTCAATTCTCTTCTACAGAGCCGCAGAATGGAACCACGGATTTTATTTTTTTTACTAAAGGTGCACTATAGTAAATATTCCCCATTATCTGAGGTCCAGCTACTGGAACCTGCGGCTTACAATGACACCATGGTGGGAATGTATAGTGATGAGGTAGCAGTGTTCTAGCAGCCATGCAGCGGTTTGTGTCTCGTGGGTTCTCTGCTTGTCAGCCGGATGTGAACAGCATGTCTGCCGGACCCATTGTACTTTAATTGGGCCAGAGGACATTCAGTTCACATCACGCAGTCTGACAGAACAGCCTGCAGGAATGAAATGCGCAGATGTGAAGGTAGCCTAAGATGAACATTTCAGAGATTGCATCGGAGATGCTGTATACTTATTACACTGTTTGCTACAAATGTATGCCCTAAAAGGATGACTGTTGGGAACAGCACTGAGGTTATACTGACATCTACTGACTAATTGTATTATCACTGTTGGGTGCATCCAAAGACCTTTTTTAAAGAGGTGTTCTGAGATTGATACCGCTGACCTAGCCTCAGGAT
Source organism: Bufotes viridis (assembly GCA_033119425.1). Lineage (NCBI taxonomy): Eukaryota > Metazoa > Chordata > Amphibia > Anura > Bufonidae > Bufotes > Bufotes viridis. The sequence continues at coordinate 406,334,931 of CM065590.1, read as the reverse complement.
AGGCCATCACTAACTGATTGGTAAAGGGTCTGACACCCGAGAAGCGCCCCCTTCCCCTGCTGATCAACTGTCTGAGGGCATAATGGCCTTCTTTCAGCTTGCCAATCACAGCTCTGTACACTTGTATAGCAGCTGTGCTTGCTGGGCCGACACAGAGGCTGGGGAGGCACCAGCCTCAGGGCGCTACAGCCTCAGGGCGCAGGCAGGGGCCGGCCAGAGGGAGAGGGACTGACAGGGGGAACCGCTCAGCGCTCCCTCCGGTCATTCCCTGATTGTAGCGTGACCGAGCTCTGTCTGCTCCGCAGGTACAGAGCATCAGTCTCCTGTACCCGGCCGGACTGACAGGAAGTGCGCACACAGTTTGCACTTCAAGTCAGTCGGCTCGGTACAGGAGACAAAAGCTCCTCCTCCTGTACCCGCGGAGGCGCAGACCATGCAGAGCTCGGCCACGCTACAGCAGAGGTAGGAGGAGAGGATGGAGAGAAGGAGCATGACAACATAGGGGGGCAGAAGAAAGAGCATGACAACATGGGGGGGCAGAAGAAAGGGCATGACAACATGGGGGCAGAAAAAGCATGACAAGAGGGGATTATGACGAGGGGGGAGAGCATGACAAATTACTATGTGGGGGCACTGCTGTGTGGTTGAGGGGGGTGTGGCAGACATTACTGTGTGGGGAACACTACAGTGCGGGGTGGCATTATACATTCACTAAATGAACCCTCTTTTGGGGAGAATCTGTGGATGACACATATTTGTCATCCACAGACACCCCCCCCCCCCCAAAACAGGGTTAATTTACTGAATGACCACCAATAAGAGGTGGGGGTCACATATGCTATTTCATAATGACAGCAGGGTCTGTGCAGTGACTGTATTCTACTAAACCGCCCCCCCCCCCCTGCTCACTGGATATAATCTTTTTAACTATATAACTGTAGTAAATCACTACAGTTATATAGTTAAGATTATATACAGTGTGGGGGGGAGGGGTGTAGTAGAATACAGTCACTGCACGGGCCCCGCTGGCGCTGTCATCAAAAAAGCAGATGCAACCCCACAGCCTCACCCCTTGTATTGGGGGTCATTCCTACATAGACCCTGTTATGGGGAGGGGATCTGTGAAAGATACATATGTCATCCACAGATTCCCCAATAACGGTGTCATCCATCACAGATAGCATGGTCATCCACAAGTTGAAGGGAGGGGCGCACTTGGGCAGCTCAGCCTCTGTTGGTGGTGGACCTTGTCCCAGCCCTGTGTGCTTGGCATCATGCTCTGCCCCATTCACTTAAATGGCAACTGTGTCCTATTAAGCCCACTTATCTGCTAACCTAAGGAAAAGGGATAAATATCTTATCAGTGTGACCCCAGCAGTCAGACCCCACCCCTACCAATCACAACCGCAATCTCCATATACTGAATGGAGCAGCAGTGTGCATGTATGACTACTAGGGGTGGGCTTTGGATCCAAAGTCTCTTCACTCCAAACTTTGTTTTAATGCTGTACGGAGATTATTCCTCCAACTGCTCCTTTGCATGCTATGGAGCCTAACCCTGGGGATCGACAATATCGAGGTAGGAGCACAGTCACACAACACTAAGGTCACACCACCACCACTCGGCATTCCTAAATCCCTGGAACTTGGTCTGCCCTGGGGGTGGCACATTGCACTTCCAAAATCCTAAAATGGGGAGCCACACATGCCACCCAGGGCCCAAAAGATCCTTTACTATATGGGTCTGAATACCCTTAAATGCATCTTATAGTGGTGGTGTCATAGTAGACATTGACACCCATACATGGTGTCATGTGCCCAGGATCCATTTTTGGACGCAGAGCAGGTGGTTTCCACTAAAGTGCACAATGTAGGCTTCTACATCAGAGTGTGTATGGGTAAACAGAACGTCAGGGAAGGTGTTGCAGTAGTAATAGCTGCACCTTGGCTCTGGAGCTGTAGATGAACCCAAATGCCCCTCTCCTACATAAGACCAGTTATAAATGGTAAGCAGAGCCCTGTTCCAAATCTTGTGTTGAGTCCTAAGAACTTCAAGTTGGGGGAAATGTGTTTCACCCCACCCTCCATGTCCCAATACATGGATTAAACAAAATGGGTTACCTCTGGTCAATTATCTGCTGGTCTTGTGTCTTTGCAGGATGGAGAATATGTGATGACTCTCATCTTGGAAGAGATTGTAAATGGAGAAGTTGAACACTATAAGGTGGAAAAAAGATGTCCTGTTATAACTGGTAAACTTGCTTTTTTTTATATAATCTTTCATATTTTCAATCCTCACCAGGTTATTTCCTTGTAGAATGTAAGTTTACACATGAGAAGCAATTACCAAAAACCAATATGAGGAAACGTGCTGTCAGTGGTAACTGTACAACAGAATGTGATTGTACCCTATAGGTCAGTGTTTCCTCAGGGACCACCAGCCAGTCATGTTTTTAGGATTTCTTTAGTATTGAGCAGGTAGTAATTGTTAATACATCAGGACCTACCACGGGTCTTCATTCTTTGCTATATTTTCAAATTGTGACAAACAGGTGGTCCCTGAAGACTGAAGTTGAGGAACTTAGCTATAGGTGGTATCTTAAATATGTATTTGAGTTTCTGTTTGTAGTTTCTTAATGAATTGGTTTTGCCAGAAGCCCCATAAGGCAATGGCTTCCCATGTAAAATGTGGTTTATTTTAAAAAAAAAAGTTCATGATCTTAAGCCCACACAATTTATTTTGGTCCTTTAGTAATACTGTACATTCTGACTTCAGTTCTGATTGCCTCAAAAAGCTGTTTAGAGGAAACATGACAGGAAGAGGCTTGGCAATCCCTTCATATTAGGAGGAACAAGTCCATTCCAGGTTACAGTCCAAAATTAAAGTTTAGGGAAGCCATGTCTCTGGCCCACATTTGTTAATGTCACTGCATCTAGATTTTTGCTAAAGTTGCACCAAAAACTAGTACAATTTGGCACATCTGTGTAACTTTTGTGCCTAGTCTGGTATGGTGATTGGCCTGTGATACAAAATATTATATAGAAATTGGTATGAAATGCAGTCTGAAAGTAAGCCAATAATAAAGTAACTACCATAGCAGCAGGCCATGCAACTGCTATGGGGCCCAGGGCAAGACGAGGCCCAGTCTTAGTTGGGATCATCTCCTCTTCTACTGGAGGTGATCCCTTGGTCAGGACTCTACCCTCTAAAGGATCAACTTTTAGCAAATGAGGCAGTGGAAAAATGGCCTGAGGGTTACTGAAAAGGGTTTAGGCAGAAACCCTGTGTGTGGGGGGGGGGGGGACAGGGTTGGGGACTGGTTTGCTCCTTGCTATGGGGCCCTTACTTCTCTATGTACGCCACTGGTAGTCATGTACTAAATTTGTCATCCAGCCAGAGCCACCAGGATAAATCTGGTGCAGGTCTAACCAGCCTGTGTAAGTGTACACCATCTACAGTAAATATGCCTTTTTGGTGCTTAAAGGCAATGAAAATGACATTTAAATCCTGTTTTTGATTAACACTTTTAATGAACTTTAGTTTTATTTTTCATCTCAATTTAAACAAACCATAAAATCCTGCAGCTTTCTCAATGACCACTAACCCTAATAAGTGCCACTTCGTCTGTACAGATCACTTTACTGCAGTAATCTCCTTATTACAGGCAAGTTTAAGGGCCCTTTACACTAAAGAGCATTCATATGGACACTTGTTAGAAATAACCTTCCTGTGTAAAGGTGCCACTGAACAATCGAAACACTCTATCGGATAATAGGATCGTTGGTGCGGACATCAAAATCAGTTGGCCGGCAGTAGATTGTGCTGTAAAACAGCCTCTACTGGCAAACAATGACTCTGTAGGGGGCGAACAATGGCATTGGCGATCATTCCTCCTCACATGTGACTGCAGCAGTCTCATCCACTGATGGTTGTCATGAAGGAACCCTTCCTTCTGACAATTGCATGCTACATCGAGCCATGTAAATGTGCCTTTAGAATGGCAGGTAACACAGGATCCTCCATTCACAATAGAATGGAGATTGTCAAAGCTTATTCCTTGCTTGTAAAATGATCTCTCCACAGGTCAGTGACAGAACATGCCTAGAAAACGTATAGAAGTCAATGAGGTCAGCTCCTCTCCATTGTGTCTATGGTGCATGTGGCTGCCGTAAAGCGGTTCTTCACATGCTTTCTAAATGCTGTTAAGAACAGCTTGGGCAAGACTGCTGCCCTGTAACCATGTTCAAGAAATAGAGAAAAACCTGATTGGCAAATAAACATTACAAAAAGGATATGTTGCGATCTGGTCTTAACCGGCAGATACAATTTTTGGTGATGCATTCCCTTTAAGTGAGCTGCTTTTGCAGGCAATTTCTTAAAATGGGATCTAACGAGACACGAGGATGATATTCTTCCCAGGAACCCTAATGGATAGAAATGGTTTGAGAGCAGACTGTATGACCTGTTAAAGTAGCACTTTCTGCTTTTGATAGTATTTGTTTCCTTACTATTGTGGTTTGTTTATACCTTAGCTAAAGATGCTCCTAGCCCAAGCATATGTTCTGCTGTGAGTCAAGCGGACAAGCTTTCTTGCATGAATGCACCAGTGTCACGAGAACTCTGTGAGGAAGTTGGCTGCTGTTTCTCACCAAGTGACTCAATACCCTGTTACTTTGCAAATAAATGTAAGTATCTTACACAAGAAATACTTGTTGTGCCCAAATCCTGCCACTGATCACTAGACCAGTATGAATAGTCCAAATTGGGTACATGGCGGGGGGGGGGGGGGGTGGAGCTAATGCCCTCCCTGGCTTGGATAATCCTCTTCAATGGTTTTATTGTGTAGCATTTGTCTTGTTTCTCTTGTGTTATGACTTCTTATTCTTCTGCAGTGACCACATGGTGCTCGAGTGACAACAACATGGTGGTTGCCGTTTCCAGAGATCTGACCATGCCGCCACTAAATTTGTCGTCTGTACACATGACTGGTTTGGATTTGGCTACTTGTGCAGGATTGTTGGTATCAATGAGCTCATCCTTTGCAGTTTTCAAATTCCCCTTATACTGTAGCAACTTAAGACAGGTGAGAACAGTTTACCCAAACCCATCTCATGCAGGCCTATTACCACGCTACCTAGCATTTGCATTCTTTTGCAATAGACTTCTCGGTCATATATTTCGTCACTGTGGTTAATAAAAAGCAAATTTGAATCTCTAAAACATTTGTCACCAAAGGTTTTCACATTGGCTGCATACAGTGTGGACATTGCATAGTGAGGTATTTTTGGCATTATAAAGATTACTCAAGAAATGTTAATGGCCTATGTTAGTTCTCAATTCCTAAAAAATCCATGGAAAATGGTACTGTAGTTTTCACTCACAGTTGATGTGAACTAGAGTATGCTCCTTATTTTGGGTTCCCTCACATACCAGACACTAATTGAAATGCAGTAAGCAAGTTTCAAGATGTTAACTTGATTCTCTATTTTCTATATTTATTTATTTTTGTCGTGTTCTGGAGTTGGAAGTCTTGTTTGCCCACTAGACAAAGTACTATTGGAGTGGCAGAGCCTTAAAGGCTATGTACATCTTCAGAGACGCTCATTCATTCGGTGATCCTGTTCATACAGACACCACCACTCATAGCTTCTGGGCAGCAGACTGTGCTGTCTAAACAGTAATCTGCTGCTCAGAAACCATGATTCTGTAGGAGGAATTGCTATAGCAATCCCTCATCCTCACAGTGAAGGAGATCCCTGCATGTAAATGCAGTGGTCTCCTTCACTGAAGGAGCAGCCGACTGACACAGGAATGCTTCCTTCCCAACAACTGGCTGTTCAGTCTGCCTATGTAAATCCATCTTGAGCTAGAATTTCCAGCTCATCCCTCATGACAGCACAACAGGAGGTTGTTCCTCTTTGACCTTCTTGGGACCGGAAACAGAGGTTAAAAGGTCCCTCCCACCTCCACCCACCAGTGTTCTTCCTGTCCCTACAGGGGAAAGACAGAAGTTTCCTGCTCTAGGATTGAAGAGATTCTACAAGCCCTTTTAGGGACTAAGTCTGGGACTAGGATCAGGGGGGTGTCCAGCCTCTCCTTCCAGGTCTTGATTAGCCTTTCTAACACCTCTCCAGGTAGAGGTCCCTTAGCAGCCCAGAACCCAACTGGCAGAGTCCAAGCCTATAGGTGGGTTCTCTGATGGCCTGGGTTTGATCGTTGGTTTCATTCTCATCCTTCCTACCCTATAAGTGGCTGTGCCTGTACCTCTATGTAGAGGTCCCCCTGGCTTGCTCCTAACCCTGATGAAGTGGATAATGTAGCTGGTGGGTACCTTACTATGGGTTCATGGAGCTTGGATCTGATGTTCCTTAATGGAGTTCTCAGTTCAGCAGGATCGAGCCTCAGTGTGCCTAAAACAGTCAGCAGCTGGAATGGGGCCCTTTTCTTTTTACCAACACTACATATGCAAGTGTTAGCAGAAGCTGCATGACATTATTGGTGCTTGCTTTGGCAGCACATACTCCAAGATTGGTAAGTAAACCATGCATGTGTTTAACCAGCTGGATTGCCTCAACAGTTCTAATTACTTTAATTGAGAATCTGTGTGTGGATCTAAACAGGAACTTGGACAACAGTAATATCACCTGTTTCTTTAATGAGGACTGAATGTGGATTAAAAATTTTCAGGCTGCATTCAATTGACAAGCTTGCAGACCTAACTAAGCCAGGTTGCTAGACCTGAAAGATTTATGTCTGACTTGATTCCTTTACCTAGGAAAAATTTATTTTGTGCCTGGCCAGCTGCCTCTTTCCTCCTACTGGTGCCCTGACACAGGAACCCTTTAGCTTTAACTTCCTACCTTGTTATAAGGTGAAGACCTCGGGTAAGGACCCAGTGTGACAAAGATTGGGGAAAGCCTAGTGGAGATGCATGGTAGTTCAATCTATGCACTCTATCATTTGGGGAGTGGAGTAGCCTACAGTGCCTATTCACAATCTACAGTTTAGCGCAAAGCTGTATTTGGAGCCACAGTCCTCCGTGGACAATATTAAAGGAAATTATATGTAATTCAAGGAGTGCAAGACATGTGTACTGACCATGTGATTTATAGGGTATAGTATACTCTACACCTGGAGATGGTATGGGTCAGCCTGAAGTTAAAGGAACATTAGTGTGACCTGAGCACTGAAATTTAGTAAAGATCCTACCTAGACCTGTTAAAATGGGAGGCAGCACCATCATGGCTGGGAATTTGTCTTGTATTGATTATAGCTATCCCTCCTATGGCAATAAATTGGGTATTTACTGAAAAATCACTTGTCTTTAAGTAGATATGTCAACTTATGCCCAACTAAACTCTCTAATGTTCTATCTATTTGCACCTAAGGGTGCTGATGTCATGGACATTAGGGACCCTGCCTTTATTGCACTTAATACCCATAACCTCAAGGGCACCTCTGGGAAGGAGACTTCCCTCACTGCACACCAACCCAGGGAGCTACAAAACTGGAATAGACTATGCATTCCTCTGTCCACATTCACACTTGCAGCCATGCTCCCACATAAGCTGTGGCTATGTACACTGCACAGGTCCTGTAACCTCTTGCCACTCGGTCCCTGTGTCTCCTGGCTAGTGCCATGTAAAGATCTTGTGAAACCCTTAAGACTGCTTCTGAACTTGAAGCTATGCAGGCAGGTCGGTTCTCTCTTGGCCTGGTTTTGTCGGGAGGGTTCGTTCTCCCTTGTGTTCATCCCAACTCCTCCTAGTACGGGATCCCAAGCTTGTCCTGGACCAGTATAAAGTTAATAGTACAGCTTGGTTACCTCATCACTGATGTCATGCCTGCCGTGTGCCAGTGCGGTCAGCTTGGCTCTGTTTCTTGCATATACCTTGTAGACATTCCGGAGTTAGTAGTTTTCCATATTATAACAATTCAGCTCTTTGAATGAACTGCAATGGGGGTAAATACAGTAATTTTTTTTACTTGGTGGTTATAGATGTTACAATATTTTATCTGGTTTCAGAGCAAGTCACTTGCGCAATGGTACTTGCCATATAGACTAGGCTTAGCGGTAAAGGGCATCCTTTTTATGTCCCATGTCTAATAAGACAATTTATTCTACCTATAAGTATTTAAGTCCATAAACAGAAGTGGGTCTGATCAAGGATGTGGATAGACATTTCAGAGTTACGATTGGGTTCACAAATTCTTTCAGAACAAAGTTTGTCATGACCTTATGGGATGAGCTGGAAAATAGGAATTAGACTTGCCGGTAATTCGGTTTCCAGAGATTCCTTCATGATGGCACCTGTACATTCCTTCTGTTACTAAAACTATGTAAATGTTGCATATAAGATTTTCTTAGATTTCAATAAATCTGTTGCATCCATCCTGATGTAGTAGTCTGTGAAAACACTGGTGGGAGGGACCTTTTAACCTGTTTCCTGTCCCAAGAAGGTCACATTTTTGGGGGGCAAGATAAGAATTGAGCTTGAGTGTTTATAAGGTCAGAGATGAGGAGCCCGTTTGCTCCCTGCCAGAGCAGAGGAAATTACAGCTCCTGCTAGTAGATGACCTCAAAGCTGTGCAGGGAAAATGGTTCATTTTTAATGAAGACAAAAAAAATTCCCACAAAGGTGTACATAGCCTTTTAAGTATAATCAGATGTAGCCCCATATCAAACTACTGCTTAAAGTGTAACTATGATTTTTAACTAACCCACCACACTTGACATTGTAGATGTGTCTAGGTGGTGGTCATCCCCAGCCAAGGGCATAGCTATAGGGGGTGCAGAGGCAGCAGTCGCTACGGGGCCAGAGGCCCAAAGACTCTTCTGGTACATAAGAAGACACTGATTATATAAAGTGCATTCTGGTCAAGTTACACCTCTGGCTGGGAAGGGACGAGGTCAGGTCGAATTTGGCAAGAGTGGGGGGGGGTTGCCTTTTAAATTTTAGCCTCTGAGCATGAAGGCTATGTGCTTCCCTGCCTCTGGCCACAAAGCACTGAGGGAAGGGGGGCCCAGCTGAACTCGTGCACCAGGGCCCATAAGCCTTTAGCTACACCCCTGTCCCCAGCCCCCTCCCACCAATCTCTAAAACATGCACTCTGTTAAGCACCATGACCCTCTGCCTCCCTACAGCTTACCACATCAGGCCTTCACTGCACATGGTGAGTCTGGCCAAATACTTTCAATGACCCATCTTCAGTTAAGTTCACTAAAATAGAACCTCAACCTGTAAAGTGTGGCAATGTTTTTGGAAGACAGCAGTCATGTTCTTCTAAACCCAAACGACTTAACACTTGTACTACAGCTTTTAGATATGCATTATTACTGGAGTTTTCTACTTGCCATTGCATGACATAATGCCTAAGTATATAATGTAGGTGGCTGGTGGTCCGTTGGTCTATGAGAGCACCATAGAAGCTGTAAGAAATGTTCTCTCCTGGCAAGGATCCACAATAACAAGAGACAGCATAATGCGGTAACTTAACTTTGGTAACACCACAAGTGTGGTTTTGGGGGGGGGGGGGTCCCTCTACTGCATTATAATCATCATATCATTTATACAGAGTGACTGTGCGCTGCAGCTATTCCCAAGCTGGCATTGTTCCTGTCCAAGTTGGTGTTTCCACTCTACCACCACCATTTCCAGTTACCACCTCTGGACCACTTTTCCTGGAGATGAGAATTTCACAAGGTGACTGTTCACTAAAGTCTTTCTGTCGCTAGAACTTGTATATGTAAAGGCTACAGTAGCTGTTAATAGAGAATTGAGGGAATGAAGGTTAAATTAATAGAACTAGTCTAAGCATTACAGGTATAGGGCACAAGCAATATCTAAGGGACTCCTGTGTATTCCCCAGACACAGATTTGCCCGTAGGGTCTATTGGCTCTCTGGACTGACTATAGGGAAATCTGTCTTTCTTCAGATTGCTATTGTTAATGGAATATTCTATTAGGCACTGCAAAAATTCATTCTTGTGAACATTAACTTATTCTACAAATATGCATTTTTGTAGGCAAAAATCTTCTGCCCTGTAAAGTGTGAAAACAAATAACATTTAGTAGTCTCTCCAAAGATATGTAGGTGATGACACACCCCAGCCTGTATATTGCAGGTTAAGTAAACTACCTAAGACAGGGAAGTTATCATTGGGTATAGGTGGTGAAAATGAAGGAAAAACTGCAATATTGCCAGTAGAAAAGGTTTTTAAGCAATGTAATTTTGTGATGCTTTTAAATGAAAGGGGAGATCTACATGAGATACCATTTGCTAATGCAAGTCACTCACTGATGTATTGATTGTCCATATTGCCTCCTCTGCTGGCTTGATTTGCTTTTCTATTGAATCATACACTGCTGGATTGCAGGATGGTTGTAACCCCTGAAAATGGGCAACCATGGCTTTGCTTGTACACTAGGAAAAAGCACTGGCCTACCTGGTGGCTGGGGCTGTGGAAGTGCAGACATGCAGTGCTTTTTTCCTATAGCATCCAAGCATGACCATTGCTGGGTGGTCATAACCCCTGGAAACTGTGTATAATGTGGTAGAAAAATGGACAATCAATACACCAGTAGGTCCCTTGTATTAACTCTCTACATGATAAATGCCTTTTGCTGGAGTGAGACAACTTTTTTTTTTTTTTTTTTTTTTTTTTTTTATGCAGTAAAACTGACCTGTAACTTCTTGTACTGACCTAGACAATAAACAGCCATACCACACTTGCATAGTGTGTGTGGTTCTTTGTGTTTTATGCTAGAAGTTTTTTTTTTCCTCTGCATTGCTGCACTCTGACCCTCATAACTTTATATTTACACTATGCTATGGAAATTATATATATATATATATATATATATATATATATATATATATATATATATATATATATATATTTTTTTTTTTTTTCTCCTTCTGGAGTTACCTCTTGATTTGGGTTTTTTCCACAGTACAGGATACATTTTTTTTATATTAATGGTATGGGTGTTTTGGGAAGCAGCAATGCTTTAGATTTTGTTTAACACTGCAGCATTATGGGCTGTGCACCATAAAAACATAGCTGTGGCAGTCCTCACACCCTTCTGAGGGCCGTGAGGCTGCCATAACTGAACAGCTCCCATGGTTGCTTAGTGGGGGAGCTGTTTGGGCCCCTGAGAGCACATGTTGGGAAGAGATTAAGCAAATTGTACTGTTAGTGGTGCACCCAAGAAGTGTTTATGAATATCACTCTTGATATTTACTTTGCAGATCAGAGCTACTCTTCATACTTTTCTGAAAATGATTACCCTGTGGTTAAAGTACTTAGAGAACCAGTCTACTTGGAGGTCCATCTGTTGCACAGAACTGATCCCAATCTTGTCCTAGTCTTGGAGAACTGTTGGGCCACCAACTCTGCAGACCCAACACTCAATCCTCAATGGCCAATAATGTTGACAAGGTTGCCACACAGTTACAAATATATCCACAGCTGGAATTATGCACCTTACTAACATATATTATTTTCAGATGCCCCTTCATTGGTGACAACTACATATCCCAGACTGTACCTGTTGGAAGTGCAACACAAAGCCTGCCTTACCCAACTCACTATAAGAGATTTTCTGTGAAGACCTTCTCATTTGTGGACCAAAGCACCCAAACTGCTATTGGAGGACTGGTAAATATATGCCAAAATTTCACATTGCTATGAGGAAACAGAAGTTGTCTTGGCAAACAGGCTTTTGTGTTTTATCTCCACCCCAGGTCTATTTCCACTGTAGTGCTTCTGTCTGTGTCCCATCTGCCACTGACAGTTGTGTGACCTCATGTAACTCAAGGAAAAGTGAGTTTACTTCAATGGAGGATAAGATTTTTCATATTTGTGTCCTGTCATATTGCTTTGATGCTGAATATACATGTTGATGATATTGATCTATCTTCTAGGACGTATGGCTGAAGATGTTGAATTGGAACGTCTGAAGAATGTGGTGACTTCATATGGGCCAGTTGAGTTCCTCCCTGTCGGGAAAGAAACCTTAGCACTTGAAGGTAATAACTGTGGCGTATACAATGTAAGATTAGACTGTAGAAACAGTCAAGTAATTTTTTATTTTTCTCTTTCTCCCCCCTCTAGGTCGCATCCACTCTGACTACACTACTTTAGATGTTGTAAAAGCAATCACTGCTGGAGGAGTAGTTGCATCAGCATTTCTTGTGTTTTTAAGCATTTGGCTCCGCTGTAGAATAGAGAGTAAAAAGCACAAACTAAATGCTTGAATTAAAACAATTTTTCACAAAACAGGCTTTCTGTACTCATTATCAATGGCTACCCTTACCCCTGACTACAATAAAACAACCTTGCCGCCTAATACGGCTTGGTATTTAGATTGTGTAGGATTCCTTGTTTACTTCATGTTGTCTTAAAGTACTCCTTATTCACCAAAAGGAGATCTGTCTAACAAACTTTGTTGCTGATGGCAACCAATCATGGCGTCTTATCTTACAAAAGAACATGAAATAAAAATCTGCACTGTGATTGGTTGCTGCAGGCAACAGTTTTGTTTTTACAGTTTATCGGCTCTATGTAGGCAGGGCTGTCTTTAATATTGATTGGACCCTAGGCAAAAATTTACTTGGGGCCCCCTGGATCCCTCCTTCCCACACCTTAGCAGGCAATCACGCCCTCCACCACAACACACAAAATCTACACATCTGGTGGAGTACAGTAAGTGTCTGTAAATACTTCCAGTTCTGAAGACTCCAGCGGCTCAGGATCAGTGCTCTGGGCAGCTGGACTCAGGCTGGAAGTGGGCACCGCTCTGCAGGAAGGAGACCAGGGCTCGGCTCACCCTAGTGTTACAGTGCACACCACAGTATGCAGTATAGCACCCTATAGTATACAGCACCCCACAGTATGCAGTATAGCACCCCACAGTATATAGTAGAGCAGTATAGCAGCCTACAGTATACAGTACCCCACAGTATATAGTAGAGCAGTATATAGAACCCTATAGTATACAGCATCCCACAGTATGCAGTATAGCACTCCACAATACACAGCACCCACAGTATACAGCCCCCGGGTTCTCCAGAATTTCAGATTTTTGGCCATTTGACTGAACATTATATGCATAGGAAGAGACCTGAGCAGCGTGTCCAGGGGGGGACTGCTGGTAGTTGTACAAATGTATGACGGGATAAAAAAATTCACACCAAGTACCAAATAAGACAAGAAATTGAATTTCAGTTCATGCCTTTATGTCTAAAGCTTGTTGGCTTTACAATTTACTGTTTATAAAATGTTCACATTTTTGGGGTTACTCATCGTAAAAGTAGTTCTATATCTGACCAATACACAACTAAATCACTTGGGGTACTAATGGGACAAATGCAGTAATCAGACAAAGCACATAATTTGGTCTGAAATCTAATATGATCAAGCCTCTAGGTCACACTACACCCCTGAACAAATTGTCAACTTGCTCCCATGATTTGCTGCTCATAGGTTCAGCAGCTGTCAGACATGAGGTTTGGAAGCTGCACTATGTGTAGGTGGCAGTGTATGCCTTGAGACACGGAACAACATGGGCACCCTCCCAACAGTTGATGAAACTGTAAGAACTGGAATGCCTATCTAATAACATGGATGAGAGCAAGACAGACTTCTGCTGGCACTCACGGTCTGCTTCTGGTAACTGCTTTCTCTGCTCTGGCCTTACTGGTAGAGGCATGTGCTTCTGTGGACTGAAAAGTGGTGATGCTGTATTTTTATAGATCAATCCCTATACACAGGCTCAGCCTGGCGTACAGGGGAATCCCTCAGTGGGCCCCTAGTCTTCTACCCTCTGCACCAGTGGTACATAACATAGTAGACTTACGGCACTACATGCATATATTCAGAGTACAGCATCTCAACCAGCCTATGTTTTTAAAAAAAAACTTGTTAGATTATTTATTATATTTGAATGTATCTATATGGTGGACCCCCAAAATAAATTTTACTGGTGGGCCCTAGGTACCCCAGTCCGACTCTGCCTATACATATGCTCTGCATGTAACTAATGCTGGATACTTTTACTGTACCTAGTGATGAGGGCAAATTGTACATCAAGGTGCTATATGTGCAGTGTCTCACTCTATCAGTAGTGGGGCCCTGTATGTTTAGGGTTATTTGCTGCCTGTTTTATGCTGTGTATAGCTGTATATTCCTATTAACAGGCAGGTAACCAACACTACACATTAGTCAACACTAGATGGTGCTGGTACGTTCCCCTATAAAAGAGACTACTCTAGAACCAGGCTAGTCTGTAGAGATTAGGAAGTGTGGAGTCAGATGAAAGTCCACCATGTAGCTACCACTTCAGCCTGCTTAGCAGTGGCCAGGCTGGGGGAGGAATCATGAAAAGTAGATATGAGCAAAGGGGAATTGCGTTCTGGATTCCGTTACCACAGACCATAATGCAATTCTATGACGGAATGCATAACAAAATGCCTTTTGAGGCATTCTGTTATTCATTCCATCATAATAGAAGTCTACAGGCTGCAAAAAAGATCAGTTTTGCAGCCCATAGCCTTCTATTATGACGGAATGCCGCTAAAGGCATTCTGTTATAGAATTGTGTTATGGTCCATGGTAACAGAATCCATAACACAATTCAGCTTTTACCAACATATGAAGTGTGAATTAATTTCAAGACATGAAATTCGCTCATCTCTAATCAGAAGCTACCCAGCACAGACCACAGTAGACTTGGGTATCGAGCAAGTCTAGTGGTGATGGCAGTAGTCTTTAGCTGGTGGACTTCACAGCACCCAGTAACCGGGAGAAGCCTTCAGTACCTGGACACACCATTACAACTAATCCCAAAGTTGTTTTACCACATTCTTCTATAGACAGTATGGAACCATTTCTGTTGGCAACCAATACAAAGAATGGAGCAAAAGCTGCATGCCTGCAATTGGGGAGAACCGCCCTGTAGGTTGCAGAAAGAAAGACATAGAAAAGATATTATATCCAGTACCTGGCTCTTAGGAAGTGGACCAGTGAGCACAGATAAAGGACTCTGATGCCAGTAAAAGAAACCATAATAGTGTATCAGCAGATTGAAGCCTGCAGTACCATAACTGAGTCTGTTACCTCAAATTACAGCGCAATTGAGATCAGAAGTGTTTATCAATAACTCCATGATAACTGAACCTATAAATCTACCGCAAGGCAAGTGGTTCTCAGTAAATGTTCCAGTCATTTATTTAAACTCCTCTTTATTTCTATCACCACCTTTGCACCTAAGGGTGCTTGAGTCATGAACCTCCGAGACCTTGCCTTCCCTACACCTAAAACCCATACCACCAAGGGCACCTCAACCAACATCTGGCAGGACATCCCGCGACATCAGAGTGTGCCCAAAAGGAATCTGGTGCCTTCTGTCCTGTCACTGCATGCTGGCCCATGGAGCTGCAGATATGTAAGTACCAACTACTACTCCTATCAGTTCACCGCACTCGCACATTGCACCCCTGTGGTCCTGGTCGCTGCATATGTGCTGTTCCTACATCTTGCCACTTGCAACTGGGCATTGTTGTAATAACTTAGAATTTCTGCATTTCAAGTAAATTATAGCTATAGTTATTAATGAGTTTATTAAAAACAAGAGCTCTGCCAGCATAAATAATGGCTTTCCTTTTGGTGGGTTAAGGTGAACTAATTTAAACATCTTTTAGAACTGAGCTTTTGATCCCATTTCTTCTTTCTTGGTCTTGGTTTTTCATCTGACAGTAACTGGCATGTTTAACTTCTCAACACTGTGGTGGATTCCATAGCCAAAGTATATAACGAAACCTGCAAAAGAAGTATATGGTAACATGGTGTGTTATGAGTAGGGTTGAGCGAACTTGTATTTTAAGGTCGGCGTCCAAAGTTCGGGTTATCTTAGAATCCCGTTATGGATTCGCTACCACGGACCATAACGGAATTTGGAATCCAAGTTCGCGCAACCGTCCTTCACTGCTCTACTTCCTTCTTCTCCTCCACACAGAGCACAGGAGCTCTGCCCCTCATGTCACATGATTATTATACCAGGCCCTTTACCACCTCTTATCCAATCATGTACTGAGCCACGCCCCCTGCACTGATCACATGATGGTGACATCACCCCAAGTCCTTAGTGTTCTCCAAGGTTCGGGTTCATCGAAGAATCCCCTTATGGATTAAAAATTCCATTATGCTCCGTGGTAGCGGAATCCATAATGGGATTCTTCGATAACCCCAACCCGAACTTTGGACGCCGAACTTAAAATACAAGTTCGCTCAACCCTACTCTTAAGCTCTCTGTCTTTCTCCCGGCATGTAGACTTGACATATTTTGGTCCTAGATGTGGACCAAATATGCCCATTGAAATCTGTGTGTGTGTGAAAAACCACTGATGCAACACAGATGGCATCCTTGTTGTTTCCATGATAGAAGCTGCTCTGGAAATTTTCAGGGTAGTGTCCATGAAATAAGGAGGGCAAAACAGACACCTGGACCAAACCCATATCTTTCATGGACATCTGCATGGATGAACCATTGACCATCTTGTCACTGATGTTGTCACAGACACTTGAATGAGGCCTGAGAGGAGTCTATGTGGCTTGAAACTCGGTCACTAGTAAATGAGTGTCAAAAATTGCACCAAAATTTTGTGTGACTGGAAAAATTGCTGAACTACTGTGTTTGAAGATCTATTCCCATATGTGCTACCAACCAGACCTGTAACGATATGTTGTAGTAGGACATTTTTAATTAAACACTGACTATTTTTTGAGCAGCCAAATCCTTTTTCTTTACTTTTCTGTAAACAATATACATAAATCCAGATAAAATGTATCCTGTTTGGAATTGAATGTGTGGTATTTCCAGTGCATTTACATTTATGGAAATAAATTATAATTTTGTGCTTTATTTGCCTTTTTTAAACTCGCAGCTATTTTTTGAACACTATTTGCTATTTAGCCAATTGGCTTTTTAACTTACCAAGTACCATCCAGACAGTGTACCGAAGCCAAGTGTCAGGACTTAGTTGGACCATCAGGTATATATTTACAAAGATGCTAAGTATCGGTAGAAATGGCAGACATGGAACCTACAGAAGAAAAAAAAAACAAACGGAGTTTTACTGTAAAACATGGCAGAAAAAAAGTATTTACTCTCTATGGGAAGAGCTCACCAGAATAGAGCACGGCCTGCTATAACCACATAGCTATCGTAATATATCGTTCAACCAATGGTCGGCTCTAAGTAATTCATATAACATTTATTTTAAAATACAATTCATATGAGAATCCAGACAACAATTATGCAAAATTAAAAATGACATTTCATATATGACAAGAATAAAAATATTAAAAAATATCTGTAGTGGTATATTAGTATTTATAACTAATTGTAGTCACGGTCCCGCTTTTAGTTTCAATTCCAGAGCTCACGCAGTTTTGGAACCAAGTTCGTACGTTGCGGTATATAAAATTAGTACTCCTTTATATTATATATTCATATGTAGCATATCTATAGTATCATTTCATGTTAATATATAAAGTTCAGTCTCATTATAGCTTTATACTGCGTTTTTCCTATTGATGCCAATGTGGAGCGTAATTCATATGTAATTAAGCAGGGTATGTTGCGCTCTTGTGTTTCTTACCAGTATCCTGGTGTCCACGTCTTATTGTACAGTCGTGCACTACCAATAAATCGATTGATGCATACGTGGCTTTATCAATGCAGACTGTTTGAATTCCTTCTATCGCTTCGGGATTGCTGAGCCTTGCGGTCTGTCCCCGCGTTTGTGCCGCTACTTTAGCGCATGCATATTGGAAATTTCGGGACACCAAGCTTACTTTGCAGTATGTATCTTGTGCTTTTGATAAACAATATGTCTTTCCGATACCGCATCTTATCATTTATAGATCTTTGTCAGATGCGTTTCGAAACACAAAGGCCCCTTTCACACGGGCGAGTTTTCCGCGCGGGTGCAATGCGTGAGGAGGACGCATTGCACCCGCACTGAATCCTGACCCATTCAGTTCTATGGGACTGTGCACATGAGTGGTGATTTTCACGCATCACTTTTGCGTTGCGTGAAAATCGCAGCATGTTCTATATGCTGCGATTTTCACGCAACGCAGGCCCCATAGAAGTGAATGGGGATGCGGGAAAATCGCAAGCATCCGCAATCATGTGCGGATGCGTTGCGATTTTCCCGCATGGTTGCTAGGATACGATCGGGATGGGGACCCGATCGTTATTATTTTCCTTTATAACATAGTTATAAGGGAAAATAATCGCATTCTAATTACAGAATGCAATGTTCCCCGGGCTTTAAATGGTTAAAAATAATAAAGAGTTAACTTACCTTCTCCCATTGTACGCGCAGAGCCCCAGAACGTCTTCTCTCTTGATAGTTTGGATGCTTGAGGACCTGTGGTGACGTCACATGGTCCAATCATAGAAGCATTTGAGTGGACCATGTGACCCATGTGATCCTGTGACATCACGGCAGGTCCTTCATCCAACATCTGTTCACCCCGTCCCGTTAAAACAAATGAAAATCAATCGTGGGGGCACTCAGCAGATCTGTATATGGATTTTGTTTTAATAACAATGTATATCATAAACCACAATAAAATTCCACAATAAAAAAAATAAATTCCACAATAAAAAACGTCCACAACAAATCTCCACCTTGCATGCAATGAAAACCCACTCCTATGTTCAATATGGACTGGCGATATAGATGTCGATTTTCTTATATAATGTCCGTGCTTAAAATTATACTCCACAATGTGTTCACCACAGTTTAACTGTCATCCATATTCAGTCTCTTGTATATGGATACAGATGTAAGTACATTACCACACTTGTTCCTCTCCCGGTACGATACGGGCGGCGTGTTCGCTGCTTCTCTCCCCTGCCAGGACCTGGCGCAGCGTCCCACGTGATCACTCCGTGGCGTCCCACGTGACGGTGGCGGGGAAGCTTTGATTGGTCTCACTGATTGGTCTCTCTAGAGACGATTATTGAAGTGCAGCTGGCCGAGTTTGATCGTGTGGTTCTCTGACTGTGGATATATTAATATTGGAGATAATCGCCTGCTTCCAAACGCGTTTCGGGGCTCTCTTACTCTTGCCCCTTCTTCAGTGGTAGAAAGGCGATATTCAGAGCTCCCTTATTTATAAGTCCATCCATCCGGATTAAATCCAGGCATTCCCAAAAACGTGGATGTAACTCCATATGGAGCGGGTTTATAACCCCATGATGTGAAGCTTCTATATTCATTAAAAACATTATGTAAACACATTAACATCATCTTTTTATTTATATACATATATAATATTTAAATATTAAAACAAATTAACTGTTTATTAAAATACTTGTTAAGGTAGAGTCTGGAAGACATAGATGGAAACGGGGAGGAGATACAAAAGCATCCAAAAGCATTTAATTCACAATACCATTTACCATTTAATTCACAATACAAAGGGGTAGAAAAGATCATAAAAAAACACTGGGGGCCATCTTCTAGACGATAAAATAATGGGCATAAAAATGACGAAGGAACCTAAGTTCATATATACAAAAGCATCCAATTTGGGTTTGAAAGTGGCACCCACTACAAAAAATTTCTTAAAAAATCCCCTAGATACATCAAAAAAGAATTGGCTATCTCTCAAAGGGTTCTTTAAGTGTGGAAAGTGTGTATGTTGTAGGAATAATCCAGACATCCCGAGGAAAATAGAAAGGGCTTGTTCCACTCAGAACAATTTCTACCTGGACATCAAAGATGGATTGACGTGTGGGTCAATGAATGTTATCTACCTACTTGAATGTCCATGTGGGAAACAATATCTGGGCAGAACTAAGAGGACTTTGAAAAAACGAGTAGCCGAACATATTGGGAATATTAAAAAAGGCTATCTATTACACTCCCTCTCCAGACATTACAAAGAGGTTCACAACAGTGATCCTTCAGGCTTATTATTTATGGCAATAGAAAAAGTAATACAACCTTGGAGGGGAGGCAATTTTATAGCACGAATGTCCAGGATGGAAACAAGAAGAATATTTGAATTTCAATCCTTAATCCCAAGAGGATTAAATGCTGAGATGGAGTTATTTGGGTTTTTATAGACACTAGGGAGTCAGGCTGTTTTATCAGCACTCCGATCTCCCCTCGCTGCCAGATCTCCTCCCCGTTTCCATCTATGTCTTCCAGACTCTACCTTAACAAGTATTTTAATAAACAGTTAATTCGTTTTAATATTTAAATATTATATATGTATATAAATAAAATGATGATGTTAATGTGTTTACATAATGTTTTTAATAAATATAGAAGCTTCACATCATGGGGTTATAAACCCGCTCCATATGGAGTTACATCCACGTTTTTGGGAATGCCTGGATTTAATCCGGATGGATGGACTTATAAATAAGGGAGCTCTGAATATCGCCTTTCTACCACTGAAGAAGGGGCAAGAGTAAGAGAGCCCGAAAAGCGTTTGGGAGTAGGCGATTATCTCCAATATTAATATATCCACAGTCAGAGAACCACACGATCAAACTCGGCCAGCTGCACTTCAATAATCGTCTCTAGAGAGACCAATCAGTGAGACCAATCAAAGCTTCCTCGCCACCGTCACGTGGGACGCCACGGAGTGACGGAGTGATCACGTGGGACGCTGCGCCAGGTCCTGGCAGGGGAGAGAAGCAGCGAACACGCCGCCCGTATCGTACCGGGAGAGGAACAAGTGTGGAACAAGTGTGGTAATGTACTTACATCTGTATCCATATACAAGAGACTGAATATGGATGACAGTTAAACTGTGGTGAACACATTGTGGAGTATAATTTTAAGCACGGACATTATATAAGAAAATCGACATCTATATCGCCAGTCCATATTGAACATAGGAGTGGGTTTTCATTGCATGCAAGGTGGAGATTTATTGTGGACGTTTTTTATTGTGGAATTTATTTTTTTTATTGTGGAATTTTATTGTGGTTTATGATATACATTGTTATTAAAACAAAATCCATATACAGATCTGTTGAGTGCCCCCACGATTGATTTTCATTTGATTGTCATTTAAGCCTTCTATAAGTTCCATTAGTTCATTGTATGACTTATTCCACACCAAAATTATATCAATGATATACCGCCGCCAGAGCACCAGAAACATCAAAGGTTCAAACAACCGACAGAATACAAAACCAACAGTCAATACCAAATATTCCTAATGATATCCCAGAACCCATACACAATCACAACCAATCAAAAACAAAGGGAATCACTTGTTACCCACACACCAGTCACCTCTCACAATACCCAACACATGCACTTTTTCAAGCCAGATTCCCACTACACTAATAGCAAAACCCATACAACAACTGGGAAAGAACAACATCACGACAGTAGCATAAATTCATACACAAATAGGACAAACACCAAGGAAAAAAAGAGAACACAAAGGGGTGGACATAAACAGAGGCCCAAAAGTAAAAATATGGAAAATGGGGGAAGCAATATCATAAACTTGACTTCCACTAATCTAAATGAAGGCTAACTTAAGGGTACTTTCACGCTTGCATTAGAGAATTCCAGCAAGCAGTTCCTTTGCCGGAACTGACTGCCGGATCCGGGAATCCGTATGCAAACGGATAGCATTTGTTTCCGGATCTGGATGCAGATCACTTTCACAAATGCATTGCAATACCATATCGGTCTCTCCAATGTCATCTGGAAAACCGGATCCGGTATTTATTTTTTTCACAGATTTAAAGGTCTGCGCATGCACAGATCGGGAAACCAGATCCGTTTTTTCAGAACACTTGGTACTGGATCCGGAATTAATACATTTCAATAGTAATTAATGCCAGATCCGGCATTCCGGCTAGTGTTCCGGAATTTTCGCCTGAGAAAATGCCGCAGCATGCGGCGGTATTTTCTCTGGCCAGATACTGTAAAGGGACTGAACTGAAGACATCCTGATGCATACAGAACGGAATGCTTTAACGCTAGTGTGAAAGTACCCTAACCTGTTAAGCAAATGGTTAAAATTTGCACCAAGTGCACTATTAAAAAAGTTCAAAGTAATTACAGGCATAGAAAAATACATATAAAAACTTTGTTGTAAAAAGTATTTTATGAAAAACCCTATAATACACCAAAATCCCACAACATCTATATACAAACATGTGGACTTAAAGTCGAAATCCAGGATGTATCCTCAACAAGAAATGAGGGTTGGAACTATTGGCATTCAAGGGAGCAGTAGAGGCGGATATTAGGAAATTGACAATCAAATGGAACAGTAAACAGAATTTTTCCAACTATGAAATACAAGCATTAAAAAGCCTCCAACAAATCACGATTCGCCCCGCTGATAAAGGCGGAGCAACAGTGATCCTGGATACGAACAAGTATGAGGGAGAATGTAACTGTCTGATTCAAAAATGTATCAAATATTGGAAAGGGACCCAACAGACATATGATAAGGAGTTAAACAAAGGCATCATAAATAAATCTGAATATGATTTCATATAAGGTACTCTGAAAAGATTGCCAATATTTTATTGTATCCCGAACGTACATAAAGACCCAATTAATCAATCAGGTAGACCTACTGTTTCCAGAATAGGCTCATTTAGGTCCAACCTATCGCAATACCTGAATCATCTCTTGCAACCATACGTAAGAGAGATCTTGTCTTATCTAAAAGACACCACAAATGGTGGTAAAAATGTTTGAAAACTTAGCATCTCAACCTGTTTGGATCATGGCAACATTAGATGTAATTTCAGTATACACCTGTATCAATGATGAACAAGGTGTGCAAGCGTTAACAAAAATAACCCACAAAAAAGATTTAAAAACAGAACAGTTGCAATTCATATTGGACAGTATCAACTATGTCCTGACACATAATTATTTTTATTTTAAGTCTAAATATTATTTACAGATGACAGGTACTGCCATGGGCACCAGATTAGCCCCCAGCAATGCCAATTTATTTATGGCGGCATGGGAGCAGGATGTAGTAACACCTAAACTGGGGTCGGGTCTGGTGCTCTGGTGGCGGTACATCGATGATATCATTTTGGTTTGGAATAAGTCATATGAGGAGCTAATGTAATTTATAGAAGGCCTAAATGACAATCAGTTAAACCTAAAATTCACATCAAATGTTAGCATGCAATCAGTACAATTCCTTGACCTCAACATAGAAGTCAAGTAGTCAAGTTTTTTATGTAGCATCTATCAGAAATCTGTAGCAAAAAATAGTTTTATATTAAATACCAGCTGCCATCTACCTCAGTGGCTGTTGGACATACCATTTAGTCAGTTTTGTCGCCTTAAGAGAAACTGTACACAAGATGACCAATTTGAAATTGAAGCAGAATCCATGAGAACCCAATTTCTCGAAAAACAATATTCACCATCCTTATTATATGACCCACTGAATAAAGTAAGAAGACTAGATAGACAAACATTTCTCCAAAAAAAAAGAAAAGGTATGCGGCGGAATAGAGGAGACATTTAAACTAATATTACCCTTTAATGTAGAATATAAAAAATATCAGCCATTATCAAAAAATATTGGCATTTATTACAGGAAGATAAGATTTGAGCAACAACTCTTCCCAAATAAAAAAAAACACCTATAGTGTACACAAAAGCCCCAAACTTAGGACTACAGTAGCCCCAACCATAAGAAAGGAGAAAAATATAGTAATACCATGGACAAATTTGAAAGAGTTTTACAGATGCTGCGTGTGCAGCAACTGCAAAGCCACTAAGTTTGATAGAAAGACAACCAGAATAATATCTAAGGTGAATACATTCGAATGGGAGATCAAAGAAACACTATAATGTACCAGTGAGGCGGTCATATATGTCCTGGAGTGCCCATGTGCCAAACAGTACATAGGCCGCACAGGAAAGATGTTTAAAACTAGAGTATCAGAACACATTAATAACCTCAAAAAGGGATATGAAAAACATACTCTATCACACCACTTCAAGGTACATCATGCTAGTGATCCAACAGGTTTGAAATCCAATCGGTCAAGAAAGACTGGAGGGGCCCTATGATTGGCCCTATGACTGGCCCTATGACGGGATTATCTGGAAGGGAGCTCTCAGAAATACATTAGGACTACAGCACACGGGCAGGGTGCCTTAGGCAACAGGACTCCTTATTAATCCAGTCATCTTACCATGACTGATCATTGGCATTCCGTTGCCATGAAGCCTTAGTTAAAAAATGACGATGCATTATGTGGATAGAACCACTTACCATGAAGGCTGCTTTACTCTGATTTTGTGGCTGTCTCCAAATGAAGATGGTGAGTGCTGCTATTCCAAAGAGAGCCAGAGCGAGCAGAATAATATACCAAATGGCACTGAACAGAAAGTACTGTGATCCAACTGTAGATACCACACTCACTATGCAGATGAGAATGGCTGGAAAGAGATAAATTTGTCTGTAGTTACTTATTCCAATGTTTCTTTATTTCCTATCAGCTTACTTATACTAATGTACAGTTCTGGAGGACTTTTGTCCTTTTCTGTGGGTGGGCAGCAGCTCACATGAGACAATGGAGCACCTGCATCTCCTAGGATGCATTGCAGTTATCTCTTCTTAACCCCTTCCTCCCCGAATAGAAAATATTGTCTCACATATAGCCCCAGAGATACATATCCCCTACTGTCTCCTACTTCTTGCTAACATACCAACTGTTTGTGAGAAAGAAGTAAGGGGCTGATTGAAGTAAACATGACTACAGGGTTTGTTTGTCGTCTACAGTTATGAAGACGCACATAGATTTTTTTTTTATCAAGACTTGCAAAGTGGATTCATTTTTTTTTTTTTTAATTTAGAGACACTGGGAGCTGTCCAAAAAAAAAAAAAAAAAAAAACACTGGCAGAGAAAGTGGTCATAGCTTTTAACTATGCTCACCCTTGTCAATTTATGGCCTCACTATAGGTTCAGTTACATTGATACATCATATTAATGACATGCTAAATTTACAATTATCAGAAATAAGGCACTAACTTAATGCTAGTACGCTCCGTGTCACCAGTATGGAGGAATGTGCCGGCCTAACAGCTGTAGATCTGTTCATAGTAGGTTGTTCATGGTTTCCATTGGTCATTGGGCTAATTTCAATTTGTAATTGGTACCTGGAGTTACAAAATAAAAGCTTAATAAACTAATTATGTAAATGCTTATAATATAATAAACAACTGTATTGTATATTACATTACCTCAGTAACAGGACACAAGAAGACACCAAGGTGTAGGCAAGCAAGGTTCCAATAGACATCATATCTACCAGGGCTTTTAGGTCAAACAGGAACGCCATCAGAGCTGGAAACCAGAAATTGTGTTCTTATAATTGTTTCTATATATGTTATATACTCTATTATTTTTGAATTACTGCCATTCAACATTCAACTATTAACTGCTTCAGGACCGCCGTACGCAGGATTGCGTCCTGCGGGCGGTCCTGCTCTTCTGTTCGGACGCGCCGGGGCGTCATCTCGCGAGACGTGAGAGTTCCTGTGAATGCGCGCGCGTGCGCGCGCGCGTTCACAGCGTCGCGCGCCTCGAGAGTTGGACTACAGCCTGCCAGCGATGATCAATCGCTGGCAGGCTGTAGATGCGATATAAATCGCATCAAACAGCTATATCAGACGCTGTTTTATGAACAGCGTCTGATATAGCTGCTACCTGGTCCTCTGGTGGTCCCATTTTCTGGGATCGACCACCAGAGGACCAGGTAACACAGTAAAAGTTGCACCAAACACTACACTAACCCCCCACCCCCCTCACCTATTAACCCCTTGATCACCCCATCTAGACCCCCTGATCACCCCCCTGTCATTGATCACACCACTTGTAAGGCTCCATTCAGACGTCCATATGTGTTATGTGCGGATCCTCAAAACACGGACACCGGCAATGTGCTTTCCGCATTTTGCAGATCCGCACATTGCCAGAACTATATAGAAAATGCTTTTTCTTGTCCGCAATTGCGGACAAGAATAGGACATGTTCTATATTTTTGCGGAACGGAAGTGCAGACCCGGAAGCACGGATCCGTAATTCCGGATCCGAGCGGGACAAAGTCTGTCCCCATAGAAATGAATGGGTCCGCAATTCCGTTCCGCAAACAGAATTGCGGACGTGTGAATGGGGCATAAGGGTCCCTTATCACCGCCAGTTAGCTAGCTACTTGTTAGGTAGCTAGCGCCCAGCCCACCGCCCCGCAGTCACTGATTTTGGCAGAGATTTTTTCATCCACATTGCAAATGAAAAAATCTGTGCCGTTCATTTTTTTTTTTTTTCAGCGCAGATGCTGAACGGAAAAAAAAAATCTCATTACCCGTATGCTCAATATAAGGAGAATCGCAGAAACTCCTAATGCTGGCCATACGTGTAATGATTGCGGAGACCCTCAAATGCCAGGGCAGTACAAAAACCCCACATGTGACCCCATTTTAGAAAGAAGACACCCCAAGGTATTCCGTGAGGGGTATAGTGAGTTCATGCAAAATTTTATTTTTTGTCACAAGTTAGTGGAATATGAGACTGTAAAAAAAAAAAAAAAACAATTTCCGCTAACTTGTGCCAAATTTATTTTTTTCTGTGAACTCGCCATACCCCTCACAGAATACCTTGGGGTGTCTTCTTTCCACAATGGGGTCACATGTGGGGTATTTATACTGCCCTGGCATTTTAGGGGCCCTAAAGCGTGAGAATCCAAATGCGTAAAAATGGCCTGTGAAATCCTAAAGGTACTCATTGGTTTTAGGGCCCCTTTGCGCATCTTGGCTGCTAAAAAGTGCCACACATGCGGTATCGCCGTACTCAGGAGAAGTAGGGCAATGTGTTTTGGGGTGTATTTTTACATATACCCATACTGTGTGTGAGAAATATCGCTGTAAACGACAACTTTTTATATTTTTTTATTCAAAGTTGTCAATATACAGAGATATTTCTCTCACCCAGCATGGGTATATGTAAAAATACACCCCAAAACACATAGCCCTACTTCTCCTGAGTACGGTGATGCCACATGTGTGACACTTTTTTGCAGCCAAGATGCGCAAAGGGGCCCAAATTCCAACGAGTACCTTTTAGGAGGGTATTTTTACGCATTTTTCTTCTCACGCTTTAGGGCCCCTAAAATGCCAGGGCAGTATAAATACCCCACATGTGACCCCATTTTGGAAAGAAGACACCCCAAGGTATTCGCTGAGGGGCATAATGAGTTCATGAAAATTTAACTTTTGTCAAAAGTTAGCGGAAAGGGAGACTTTGTGAGAAAAACAATAAAAATCAATTTCCACTAACTTGTGCCAAAAAAAATAATATTCTATGAACTCGCCATGCCCCGCATGGAATACCTTGGGGTGTCTTCTTTCCAAAATGGGGTCACATGTGGGTATTTATACTGCCCTGGCATTTTAGGGGCCCTAAAGCGTGAGAAGAAAAATGCGTAAAAATGCCCTCCTAAAGGTACTCATTGGAATTTGGGCTCTTTGCGCATCTTGGCTGCAAAAGTGTCACACATGTGGTATCGCCGTACTCAGGAGAAGTAGGGCGATGTGTTTTGGGGTGTATTTTACATATACCCATGCTGGGTGAGAGAAATATCTCTGTATATTGACAACTTTGAATAAAAAATGTAAAAAGTTGTCGCTTACAGCGATATTTCTCACACGCAGCATGGGTATATGTAAAAATACACCCCAAAACACATTGCCCTACTTCTCCTGAGTACGGCGATACCACATGAGTGACACTTTTTTGCAGCCGAGATGCGCAAAGGGGCCCTAAAACCAATGAGTACCTTTAGGATTTCACAGAACATTTTTATGCATTTGGATTCTCACACTTTAGGGGCCCCTAAAATGCCAGGTGAGTATAAATACCCCACATGTGACCCCATTTTGGAAAGAAGACACCCCAAGGTATTCCGTGAGGGGCATGGTGAGTCCACAGAATTTTAAATTTTTTGGCACAAGTCAGCGGAAATTGTTTTTTTTTTTTTTTTTTTTATTTTGTTTTTTACAAAGTCTCATATTCCACTAACTTGTGACAAAAAATAAAATTTTACATGAACTCACCATACCCTCACGGAATACCTTGGGGTGTCTTCTTTCCGAAATGGGGTCACATGTGGGGTATTTATACTGTCCTGGCATTTTAGAGGCCCCTAAAGGGTGAGAAGAAGTCTGGAATCCAAATGCGTAAAAATGCCCTGTGAAATCCTAGGTACTCATTGGTTTTAGGGCCTTTGCACTCCAGGCTGCAAAAGTGGCACACATGTGGTATCGCCGTACTCAGGAGAAGTAGGGCAATGTGTTTTGGGGTGTATTTTTATATATACCCATACTTTGTGTGAAAAATATCTCTGTAAACGACAACTTTTAAAAAATTTTATACAAAGTTGACAATTTACAGAGATATTTCTCTCACCCAACATGGGTATATGTAAAAATACACCCCAAAACACATTGCCCTACTTCTCCTGAGTACGGCGATACTACATAAGTGCCGCTTTTGCAGCCTGGGTGCTAAAGGCCCAAATTCCAACGAGTACCTTTAGGTTTTACATGGCGGCTCACAATTTAGCCCCGCCCAAAATGCCAGAACAGTAAACACACCCCACAAATGACTCCATTTCGGAAAGTAGACACCCCAAGGTATTCACTGAGGGGCATAGGGAGTCCGTCTGAGATTTATTTATTTTTTGCCAGAAGTTATCAGAAATTTGGGGTGTCTTCTTTCTAAAATGGTGTCATTTGGGGGGTATTCATACTATCCTGACATTCTAGCACCTGAAGAAACATGACAGGTACTCAGAAAGTCAGAGCTGCTTCAAAATGAGGAAATTCACTTTTTTGCACCATAGTTTGTAAACGCTATAACTTTTACCCAAACCAATAAATATACACTTATTGGATTTTTTTTTTATCAAAGACATGTAGAACAATAAATTTAGAGAAAAATTTATATAGAAATGTAGTTTTTTTTAAAAAAAATTCCAACAGAAAGTGAAAAATGTCATTTTTTTGCAAAAATTTCGGTAATTTTTGATTAATAGCAAAAAAAGTAAAAATGTCAGCAGCAATGAAATACCACCAAATGAAAGCTCTATTAGTGAGAAGAAAAGGAGGTAAAATTCATTTGGGTGGTAAGTTGTATGACGGAGAAATAAACCGTGGAAGTAGTGTAGTGCGGAATTGTAAAAAGTGGCCTGGTCATTAAGGGTGTTTAAGCTAGGGGGGCTGAAGTGGTTAATGTACTATTATCAACTAGTGAAGTGGGAAGTCCACTAGTTACTTTCTGAGATGTCACTGTGGCATATAAGAATGAATGTAGTCTTGGGTAAAGAGACTTTAAAGAGTCACTGTACTTTCACACCATTTAATTTAATAGACAATGGTGTAATTAGCAAATTTTTAAATTACTTCAATGAAAAAACATCTGCCTACATCCATCTAAAAAAAAGGTGCAAAGTCATGGCAACTAGGGGTCTCACATCTACAAAAGTTGCAGTCTGCCTCCTGTTGTCAGGCAAGATCCATCCCTGGTAATATAGACTCAAAAGATGGCTGAGAGGAAGTGGAGGCGTGTCAGAGTTAGCTAGCTATGATCCTGTTCCTGAGAAAAAAACTGCTTCTACACTGTTTCTGATTCATCCCTCCTTATCTGTTCTGAGAGCTCTGGAGCTGAAAATAAACATAGTGGGGAGTGGGGTCACTGCATACACCTGCTTCCTAGTGAAATGCATCTAGCTGTGCAGCTGAAACAGGGAATAGAATGGCGGGGGGGAAAATAATAGGGAAGGCCAAACATAACTGTTCCTTGAGTGTACAAAGAAGGGCAGCCATTATGCAAACTTTTTTTTTAAACCCAGGTACGCTTTGAAGAAAACTGTGTGCTAATATAATACTTTCATGCAGTACCACATCACCAACCTGTGGAAAAATAATACTGCCAAATAGTACCCAAAATAATATTATCAGAAAGCATTCACATATCTAGCAATTCAACTCCCAAAAAATATCATCATATACCAATAAATAATACTTTGTAGTTGTAGGGTGGTATTGATATTGATGGTAACAGCAGTTAAGCTATGAAATATTACTTTCCATGTGGGCATATAATTAAAGGGGATGTCTGGTTTCAAGAAGAACTCAGGGGATTGATCTGTAATAAAGAATAGATGATTACTTACCTGACAGATACCATACGGCTGGTCTGGTTCTCTCTGTTTTTTTCAGCTGCAGGGGTTATTATGCAGTAGTGATATTGTGTTTACAACATGTGACTACTACAGCCAATCACTCCAGTGCACTGCTAAGGCTAGTAATTGGCAGGGAGACATAGCCCTACCAGGAGAACCAGAGTGGCAATGCGGGATCTGCCCGGTAAGTGACTATCTATTCTTTAGTACAGGTCGATCCACTGAGTGGTCCAGTTTCCTATTGAGCCAGACAATCCCTTTATGGAAGACATCTTCTTTTGTCTAGGGCAGATAGGAGATTTACAGAGACATCCTTTAGAATCTGTGGCAACGATTTGGTTAACGTCAACATCTTTGTCAGTCTAGCACAGTGAAAAATGGGTTAATAGTAAATCCCTGGTGGCCTAGGGCAGTGATGGGCAACGTGCGGCTCTCCAGCTGTTGCAGAACTACAACTCCCAGCATGCAAAGCCTGTCTATAGCTATCAGCCTACTGCAGGGCATGGTGGGAGTTGTAGTTTAGCAACAGCTGGAGAGCCGCACGTTGCCCATCACTGGCCTAGGGTAATGAAGGAATGCAGAAAAAAATTCCCTGGTGGTCTAGGGATTAAAAAGCTGGTTTCCACTAGTTGCTTATCCCTTCAGGTTCCAGTAATGTACTGTTGTACAGGAAGCTCCATCTCAGGTTGATTCTGTGGCAGATCGAACTGTATTGCTATATAACAGCTGAATAGCTCTCTCTGCGATCAAGCAAATCTTTCAGTGCCCTGCCTGATGACTACTTGAAATGGCTGTGGAGCTTGCTGTCTGAGTGTTAGGTTATTGCTGTGGAGTGGACCCAAACTTAGTGGCCCCATTAGAACTGGAAGACCTTGGAAGTTTGCTACCCACTTGCCCTAGTTCCGGCTACAATACTAGGCAGAAAACTAATTAAACCACCCAATTCCATACTAGGCAGAAAGCATAATACACCACCCAATTCCATACAACCCCTTTCTTCTTCGTCCTGCAGCAGCACAGAAGGGATATTTCCTGTCCCAGTCACTCTATTATAGGACCGCCCACCTAGAAAAAAATCTAACAATTAAACAATTAACAGAATTTTCAATACCCTAGGTACTCTATATGAGGAGTCAGGGCACTGCACCAATTGTGTTTTTTCTAGTCCTTACTCTAGCAGGTGATGGTCTCACCTTGCTGCCCACCTGGAAAGGACTTGAGCCTTGCGTTGTTCAGGCTCCATCGGTCTGGCTAGTGTGCTCCTAGCCCAGACCTGATATAGTGCATTGTGGCTTTGCCTACCAGCGCGTATGCCTGGTAATACCTGTAGCAGGTCGCCGGTCGGTGTCCAGTGCGTCTGCCTGGCTGACCTACATCCCGGTATACAGAGAGTGACAGCCGGGTAAGTATTGGGCTGTCTGCCAGCGCTTTGCCTGGCTCATTCCTGTTATTTCTGCAGT
Organism: Bufotes viridis; assembly: GCA_033119425.1. Lineage (NCBI taxonomy): Eukaryota > Metazoa > Chordata > Amphibia > Anura > Bufonidae > Bufotes > Bufotes viridis. Next base: position 406,303,182 of record CM065590.1, on the reverse strand, counting down.
AAGTGTCGGGAGTTTTAAAAAAACTTACATTCCCCGAGTGATGTGCTGCATGCTCTGTGAAGTAGGTATAGACGCGCGCGCGTGCGTGCGCACATCCTTTTATTCCTCCGCTTCTGATGTTGCTGGCGCACTGTTTCTCCCTGTGCGGTGGCCAGGTCTCTTATGACCTCATCTCATTGGGGGCGTGGCTTGGAGCTTGGGTGGCAATTTCAAATTCAAAAGCCTATTTATAGACTCAGAGGCTGTTTGCACACTGCTGTAGTGCCAGGCAGCCGAGTTCTGAGTCTCTAAAGGTATTGCTGCCCCGTTTAGCCTGCTCTTTATGGTTATGTGCATTTTAAAAAGAGTGTTTTTTCTCTACAGATGTCGAGCCAGAAGAGCCATAAAAAGAGAAAGCACGGTGCAGGTTGTAGATTGCCGCTTCCAGACGATTTACAAGACGACATCTGTGATCTGTGTGCAGAGAAGTTACGCACGCCTGTTCCGCAGCCTGCAAGATCTAAGCTATGCATCACTTGTCTACAGCCCTTATCGCCAAAAGCGGTATCTAATATCTGTATGGATTGTAGTCCGCAGGACACATTAGCAGAAGAAGCAAGAAAGTTTTTTGCCTGGTTTAAAGAGAACATTCAGAATGTGGCTTCTACTTCTGGTAGCAAAAAAAGTCATCATCATCATCATCATTCAGATGATCTGTCACAGTCGTCAGCAGTTTTCTCTCAGTCTGACCTATCTTCAGATTCAGATGCCGGCAGTGAAGAGTTTTTTCTTCTGAAAAAGGACTCAGCAGAAAAACTCATTAGACGTGTAAAACGTTGTCTTGAAACCAATGATCAGGAGGAGTTAGTGCAAGATAAAGGAAACCTGTATTACTTTCCTAAAAAAAGAAATCTAGAGTTCTTCCTGCTCATCCGGTTTTAAAGACCATTATGGAAAGAGAATGGAAGAGACCCGATAAATGCCTGGACTTAGGACCTCGCTTTAAGTCCCTATACAAACTAGACCCGGCAGCATCGGAGGAAAGGGAATTGCCTGCTAAAGGTGATCCAGCGGTTGCACGTCTGTCCAAAAGATCGTTTTTTCCGTCAGATGATTCTTCCCTATTAAAAGACCCTATGGACCGGAAAGCAGACACCTTCCTAAAAAGATCACATTGCAACCTCGCTTCCCTGCAGAAAGCGGCTATGTCCTCAGTTCCTGTTGCAAGAGCTTTGAGAGTCTGGCTCAGCGAACTATCTAGAGACATCCAAGCGGGAGTAGCATGGCATGAATTATTAGATCAAGTATCAAACTTAAAGACGGCTGCAGAGTTTCTTTGTGATTTTCCCCTTGATGTTATGAAGATCTCAGCCAAGAACATGGCTTTAGCGAATTCAACTAGAAGATCGATATGGTTAAAACCTTGGACGGGAGATGCTTCCTCAAAATCCAATTTTTGTTCTCTCCCATTTGAACCGGGAAAGTTAATAGGATCCCAGTTGGATAAGATCCTGGAAGAGAATAAGAAAGAGAAGGCTTTAGCATTTCCGCAAACTTTCAGGCCGAGATCTACTAGATTTCGTAACCAAAGAGGAAGATCCTCCTTTCAGGGACATAATAGACATGAATTTACAAATGATAAAGGATACTAAGTTGCACGTCTAAGAAAATCGTACTAATTCTCAGCCTGTTAGGACGTGTTTAAAACAAAACAAAAAATCTTTAATAAAGAATTCACAGATAAAATAACTGGGATTAAGTTCACTTTACCAGGCCATGAAGTGTGTAACATAATGACTGGACTTCAAAATAGAATCAATTGCTGCCTTGGTCACCCAGTAATGAACAGATTAAAGGGACATTTAATATACCGCGATGAGCGTCCTCTCACAACTGTAATCTTACCCCCCGGAGGCTTATTGGGACAGGAGATGCGGACCTAATCAGGAGGCGAGGGCAGTGGCCGCGCCTCCAATTCTGATTGGTCGAGCGTCAGCATGCACACTCCCTCCGGTGGGCGGGAATTAGGTGTTAAATATCCGGTGTGCAGGCGGCCGATCACGGCCAACACAGCGCCGGAGCTCTGGCACTAGAAGGTGCAGAGCGCTAGAAACTAGGCAGATTTATTAAATGACTTGTACTCAGTTAAGCTCCTGAGGAAGTGTGGGCATGAACCACCGCACAGAAACACGTTGAGCTTCTGTCTGTAGTATATCGCAGCTAGGGCTAATGAGTGACCCAATGACAACTGAGAGGGCCTGCATGTGATTCATCTTAGTAAGGAGGGCTATCCACCTAGTTATGTATGCAAGTACTGGCATGCACATCTCAGTCAGAGCTATTTAATGCCCCAATGGTGTATGGAAGGGTTAGGTCACGGTGGGCGGATAACGTGTATCAGGTGCAAGCAGGTGAACTGTGGATCCACAATTAGTGATTCCAGACCCCTCAGTTGCTTAAACTGTGAGCTGTAGCTATTTAGGTACGTCACTCACCAAACACGTGTATACAGCTCCAGCAGACAGCATACAGGACCATTGATCACATATTAGCCGCATGGCTGTGCAAACTATTTCACTGTTCCTTTATAAGGGTTAATATGCAACCAAATATGCCCTGATAGGACAGGTGAAATATTCTGTTGGTGTGTGGGGGAGCCAGAAGGTTTAATAACACCCTGCTTTGACTCAGCCACACTCCATGGCCTGGTAAATTGAACTTAATCCCAGTTATTTTATCTGTGAATTCTTTATTAAAGATTTTTTCTTTTGTTTTAAACACGTCCTAACAGGCTGAGAAATAACATAATAGACATGAGCAAGGAAAGAAGTATCGTTTCCGTTACCAGGACAAGGGAAAGAAGAAGACCTCTGAGACCACTGCCACCAGTTCAAAATTCTGACGTCAGGCCTGCCCACACTGTTGGCGCAAGGTTAAGAAACTTTTATACGAAATGGGAGAGTGTCACATCAGACAACAGGGTTTTGAATCTCATCAAGAACGGCTATTCACTCGAATTCAATCATCTTCCAAGAGAAAGGTTCCTGTTGAACACCACGGAAGATTCAAGGATTATGCCTCTTCTTCAGGAGTTCCTACAGATGGATGCTCTGGAAAGAGTTCCAGGAGAAGAAGAATATTCAGGACTCTATTCAAGAGTTTTTCCAGTTCCGAAACCAGACGGCAGGTGGGGCCTCATCATAGACTTAACAACCATTTAAGAAAGTTAAAATTCAAAATGGACAACATACGATCTGTCCTGAGCATCCTGCAGCCTGGAGAAGTGATCAAGGAGATTTCTCAGGGTGGCGGTCAAGACCCAGCATCAGATTTGGCACTATCAATTCAAAGCTCTTCCCTTCGGTCTATCCACGGCCCCTCGTATCTTCACGAAGGTTGTGGTTGTCCTAATAGCGGCCCTGAGAGTTCATGGCCTAAGGATAGTGCCATATCTGGACGATTGGTTACTGATTGCAGCTTCCCAAGAAATTCTGAGGTCAGATCTACACACGGCCTTGAATCTACTTCATAGTCAACTTAAAGAAGTCACAGCTTGTCCTCACTACAAGAATCCAGTTCCTGGGTCTTTTAATAGATTCAGAACTAATGAGGGTGTTTCTTCCTCCCCTCAAAGTGGCTCAGATTGTCCGGAGAATTCAGTCATTGATCTCTACAATGAAAGTATCTATCCGTTCGGCGATGAGCACCCTGGGATTATTGACGGCTGCTATAGAAGCGGTTCCATGGCCAAAAGCTCACATGAGAGACCTGCAAAGAGAAATTCTCCACTGTTAGGACAAGAATCCCAAGTCTCTAACTGTTATGATGAGAATATCGTATGCAACGCGCAGAAGCCTCCTGTGGTGGACAAGAGAAGAAAATCTGATAAGAGGAAGAGAATTCCGCATCATGCAAAGAGTGGTGATAACCACAGATGCTTCCCGCAGAGGTTGGGGTGAGCACATGGAAGACCGGTGGATTCAGGGGGAATGGTCGTTAACCACGATGAAGAGATCCTCAAACTTCAGGGAACTGAAAGCCATTCAACTAGCCCTGCAACATTTCGAGCCCTATCTCTACCACAAAGCAGTTCTCCTGCAGACAGACAACGCAACGGCAGCTTATTATGTGAACAAACAAGGGGGAACGCATTGTCTCTCTCTACAGTCCATTTGCAACAGGATAATGTCTTGGGCAGAGCCAGTCCTACACAGCTTAGTGGCTGTTTACATCCAGGGCTCCGAGAATGTCACGGCAGATCAGCTCAGTCGACGGAGAGTGTGTCCAGGAGAATGGGAGTTGAATCCGAAATACTTCACTCTAATAGTGGAGAAATGGGGCCGTCCAGAATGGGATCTGTTCGCAACGAGAAAGAACAAGAAGGTCTTGAAGTTTTGTTCACTCAGGAGAGCGGACAGACCCGACTGTCTGGATGCCTTCTCTTTCAATTGGAGCCACAAGTTTGTTTACCTTTTTCCTCCCATACCAGTATTGCCTCATGTCATACCAAAACTCCTCTCAGAAGCACCGGAAGCGATACTAATAGCCCCGTATTGGCCCCGCAGGGCTTGGTTTTCTGTCGTGTCTCAACTTTCGAAAGGTGAGCACTGGACTTTGCCTCTGTACCCAGATCTTCTTCTACAGGGAGACCTTTATCATCCTCAACTGAACAAGTTGCATCTAACCGTTTGGTACCTGAAAGGGAAAGATTAAAGGAGAAAGGTCTTTCGGATGAAGTCATTTCCACGTTGTTGTCCTCCAGAAAGCAATCTACTATTTCAGTTTGCAACAAATTATGGAGAAGATTTTCATCTTGCAGGAGAAAGGGTTACTAATGTCTATCAACTCTATTTTACAATTCCTACAAGAGGGGCACCAAAAAGGTTTGAAGCCTAACACGTTGAGAGTTCACATGACAGCCATTAATGCCTGGACAGATGGCCAATATGCAGGAGACGCCCTAATAGCAAGATTCTTTAGAGCTCTGAAGAAGTTGAGGCCTTCTGTTAGACCTCCTATGCCCATCTGGGAATTATCTCTGGTCCTAAATAGACTTACAGGTCCTCCCTTTGAACCCATTGCCGAAGTAGATCTTAGCTGGTTGTCCTACAAGATCCTTTTTCTCATTTCCATCACGTGTGCAAAAAGGCTAGGAGAGTTGCAGGCATTGTCTTCCAGAGAACCATATCTAAAAATTTTGCCAAATGGCGTCAGACCATGCCGTCATTTAGACCAAAGGTTGCGTCTTCAAGTAACATCAATAGAGAATCCGTTCTTCCAGTATTCTACCCTGCCCAAAGTCAGACGAAGAAATAAGACTTCATACTCTGGACATTCGTAGAGTATTAATTTGCTATCTGGAAAGGCTGAAAGAATTCCGGAAAGAAGAAAATTTATTCATCTTATTTTCTGGCCCGAGGAAGGGCATGAAAGCCTCAAAGGACACTTTGGGTCGTTGGATTAAAACAACCATCTCGGAAGCTTACATCTTAGACGGTAAAGAACCGCCTCAATCATTAAGGGCCCATTCCACCAGAGCGGCTTCTACATCTTGGGTAGAGAGACAGCAAGTTGATCTCTTAGACATCTGCAACGCAGCTTCCTGGACTTCATCTTCTACGTTTGTTCGTCACTACAGGCTTGACAATGGAGCTGAGAACTCAGACTTCAGCACAGCAGTATTGTCAGCAGTAAAAGAGAGCTTTCCCCCCCTTTAAGTTCTATGTTATATCCCTTCTGTGCTGCTGCAGGACGAAGAAGAAAGTCGGAATTTTACTTACGTAATTGTACTTTCTTTGAGTCCGAAGGCAGCACACTAACCCTCCCAGTAAATTTTACTTGCATGAGTTGGTCTACGTTATTACACAATTGGTGCAGTGCCCTGACTCCTCATATAGAGTACCTAGGGTATTGACAACTCTGTTAATTGTTTAATTGTTAGATTTTTTTCTAGGTGGGCGGTCCTATAATAGAGTGACTCGGATGGGAAATATCCCTTTTGTGCTGCCTTCGGACTCGAAAAAAGTACAATTACGTAAGTAAAATTCCGACTTTATCTGGTTTTACATTGCGGCATTTTTCTGAAATTATTTTATATTATATAAGTTACAAAAAACACAAAATACCCTGTCTAATGACTTTCCAAATGATAATGTTCCAGATTTAAATGATTTACTAATTACATTTATTATAAAATAGAAAAACATACCAGCCACTACTCCAGATGTCATTGTGGCAATCATTGGACTCTGTCGGCTGCTCAACCGGGACAATGGTTGAAAAAGTAGTCCATCTCTAGCCATGGCAAAGAGAATCCGAGGCATTGGAAAAATAGACCCTAAAAGGCTATTAAGAAGGTGTTATTTGTAAAATACAAAAGTGAAGGTAGCAGTGCGAGTTAAGAAAGGGACATTTATTTCAGTGCTTAACAAATTTAAGATCCATCATATTCCAACAAAAGATATGTGACCTAATACTCTGTGATACATTTTCTGTCCACTTATTTATACCATGGTATAAAACTACAGCAGTATGTATGCAACCAGTGAAATGTTGGGGGTACATATAATCTATTGAAAAACTTTTCAGATTTTTTTTTTTTTTGGTGTGGTGGAAAAGAACATCCAGTCAGTATGATTGCAGCAATAAAAAATTATATCAGCTTTTATGTTAATACTTATGTTTAGTATTTCGCAATAAAACAGCAAGAGACATCATTTTCTATGTTTTTCCATCGAAAGATCTGTGTGAAGGTTCTTTTTCTCGCATTGGTTTTTAGCTTTTTTTTTTTTTATAGGTGTTACCCATGTGTGAAAAATAATGCATTATTATTACAGTATGGTTCATCATAGAAGCAGGGATATTAATTTCTTTTAGATAAGGCATTTTATAAGGAGAAGTTTTTTTGTGTTTAATTTCTTTGTGTTTTTACATTATTTTTTTACATTTTAGTCCCACAAGGAGTCTTGGCCATGTCTTCTCTTCATCGTTGATCTAAAACAATTCAATAGCTCTGTATTGTAGAGTATTGTGGCATTAGACCCTGCCTTTGGGCATTATAGGTATACAAAGATGGCATACCTGGGGACATTTATTAGGCCCACGATTACCATGGCAGTCCACCCGGAAACCATGCATTTGAGCTGCGCACAACCTTGAGGGAAACAATGGGGTAATAGCAGGAGCCCCCTCCCTTTGTCTAACCCCTTGAACACTATTGTTATAGACAGCAGCATGGGAGGTTAGATGGTCAGGATTAGCGTTCTCTCCAATCCCTGATACTGAAGTAGTGTGTCAGCTGTAATATACAGCTGACACTTACTGTAAATTATGCAGGATCGGTTCAGGACTGCTGAATCGCTCTGGTGTAAATGTATGGTGCATGGAGTTAACTACAGTACATGTAGAGGGGTTCAAGAAAAAAATCTTACCTTGTGGTCAATGCACACAAAGAACCAACGGCTACAATGTATTTGGCTACACTCCACCCAACGTATTCAAAAGCAGCTGGCAGGGGACTCCGAGAATCCAGGAGATAGTATGGCATCATGAGGGTGAGAGAAGCAGAGACTCCAAAATATGCCAGGAAGCAAATGGACAGGGATATCACTATCCCAAGAGGTATTGCTCTCTGTGGGTTTTTCACCTCCTCTCCTGAAAATGGATGACTTTATTTATAGATCGAGATATATAAATCACTATTCTGAATTTTGTTTGTGTGTTTTTTTGCTCTACTCATATAGACAAATTAATTGCGGAAAATATAAACTCACTACTTATTTGCATCCACTGTATTTTAATCTAAAAACAGTAGATGTAAAATTCTTCATTGATGAATTTCTTAATATATTACCTTACATCTTGATGGCAGTTAAAACCGTATATATCAGAATCATATCGGAATGTCTTTAAACAAACTTTTATTTTAATATTTGCTTATGTTAAAAAGGCACCACATGTTTGAACATAGGAGAATATAAAGAAAAGTGGAACCCGTAGCGTAAATAAGAATGTGGACCTCTCTTGGAGCTGGGTCATATCTCCCAATATTTTGATAGCGGTTAAAGCCCTCTTTTACCATGTAGTACATACATACCTGTGGTAGCAATGCAGTCAAACCCAACAAAGGCATAGAAACAAGTAGCTGCTCCAGCCAACGTGCCACTGAAACCGAATGGCATGAATCCACCAACTCCATATGTGCCAGTTATGTTGCCACCTGCAGAATGGTTACTGTTGGTATGATGGTTAAAAAATGTCTCTCAATAAAGTCATATGATATTGAAATTAATTTGAAGTTATATTGAGTGCTACTTTCTAAAGGTATGAGACATTTGGGACCTCTACATTGCTCTGTTGTTACAAAGCATTATAGGCATTTTGTCTGTGAGGAGTAATATCAGAAAGTCTTTTAAAAAGTTTGCTTATTTTAAAAATGCACCAATGTGGGAACATAGTAGGATATACAAAATAGAATTGGAACCCATTGCGTAAATAAAAATCAGGACGTCTGTCGGAGGTCCTATCACCCGATATTGTGGTACCAGTTGGTCCAAATGAAGCTCTCCCATTCCCTTGCTTTCGCTTTTGTGGAGAAGAAGTCATGAGTCTCCAGGTGGTTCCCCACTTGCTGATAATACAAAGGAAGAACCCTGAGCAGGTTTACATGGCCCATGAGTAGGTAGAATGGAACCAATTTGACAATAGAATTTAACATTTATAGCTAATGTCAGGAATATGCATGTTATCTGCTGCAGGTTTGGCACTGAATTTATGTTATAATACAAAAACTAACTGGTCATAGGACTGTAGATACAAGATAACAAATACCTCATGGTCTGAATGGCTTCATTAAGTTCTTGCTCTGTAATCTCCCAGTTCCTCAGGTCACCCTTAACACATCCACTCACTATAACAAATGCCAAGACAATCATGTTGACGGTTGTGAAGACTTTATTCACGGTGGTTGACTCCTTCACACCAAATGAAAGAAGCCCTGGAAAGAACAAAAAGAGACAATATATGAAATGCCTTTTAAGAGGCTGGCTCACAAATAACTATTTATCACCATAGGATAGATGATAATATATAATCACTGGGCATCTGGCTGCTGGAACAGATTAATATAAAATATCAGGTAATATATCAGGGATCAAGGAGTTCTCTGAAGTAAACTGACTGGCTCAGGGTTCAGACCATACTAGACAATAAGTACATAAAGTAATTATATATAGCATATGCTAGATTTCAGGCCTCTGATCTGCTCTTTGGGTGGCCATCTGGTCAGGACTATTCAAATAATTATTGCTAATCTGCAATTCCAGGCACAGCCCATGGACAGGAGAGGTTCTCTTTCTGTGATGTGGGGCAGACCCTCTTTTCTAATCTACAATCCTTTTATTGGTGAATAAAGTATGTTTTCCGTTGTTTCTTCATTGTTTGCTTCAAGAAACACTAAATGGTCATACAACCTTTTTAATACCTGAAAGGATGAGTATAAGACAGACAGCGAAGATATCAGGGTATTCTGCCAACCCTGGCACATCCATAGGCATTGTGCTGCTGAAAAACTTTCCTATTTCCTTTCCAACAAGCTCATCAAATGTAGCGCTCCAAGCCCGAGCAACACTGGAAGTGCCTACAAGACAACACTTGGTGGTTAAGGAAGTATTGAAAAAACAGCATACTGGGTTTATCTCACTTATGATAAGTGCCCTTTAAATACAGTTCCTCTCCCTAATGTGCTTATAGACAAGTAGTTTATTCAAATTTTTATTATAAACTGAATACAATTTTATAATGAAAGAATGTGGAATAAAGGAAAGAGAGGGGATGTCTTAAAGCCCACCTGACAGAATTGACTGTGAATGGCATTCAGCAGTTCACTAGTATTGGAATACATGCAAGCTACAGATACCAAGCGAGGCAACATTTTAATTAAAAACTACCATTTTTTTATTATATACTTGAAATGTAAACTTTATATGAAATGCAAATGTGAATGTTCACAGATACTCTTTACAGCAGTCATAAGAAAGGGGTAGTCTTCAAAATCATTTGGAGAGGACTTCAATGATTATAAGGCTCAGTGAACAGCATAAAAACTGCAAGATTTCAGGATTTTCTTATTTTTTTTAAAAATATAGAAAGTAACAAGGAAAATTACAAAAAAATGCTTAAAATGTTTAAAAAATATGTTTGAAATATCAATTTAAATGATAAGACATTTACCTTCTACCATTTCATGGAGTGGAAAAAGCATGGGCACCAAAAAATTTAACCTAGAAACATCTATATTCTACTGCTGTGTTTTTTGCAACTTAATATACTGTAATTGTGTAGCTTGTAGGGTAAAAGTATTAAAAAAAAAAACCTAAAGGAGTTATCTCATCATTGAGCTATGCCACCAATGTTAGATAGCCCCGCAAAGTGAAGAAGAGGACACCATTCAAGCACAGGCAACCTCCGTTCACTGCTTTAGGAGTTCCGAAAATAGCTGGGCACTGGCTCGACTATTTCTGGCAGTCCCATAGCATTGAATGGAAAGGTGGCTGTGCATGCGAGGTGCGCTCTACATTCACCACTATGAGACTTCCGACAATAGTCACACGGCTATTTTCGGAACTACCATAGCAGTAAATGGAGAGCACTCCATGCATGGTGCAGTCTCCTTCACTTAGGGGAGCCCGTTTTGGACATAGGTCCAAGACAGGGTCCAATGAGTGGGCATATCCTAGCGATATACTATGAATGTCTGAGATGGGTATAATAACCCTTTAAAGTAATATTAATATACATGGGTAAAATAAGTAATTACAGCATTTATGTTTTTTTTTTTTTGTACAGAACACAAGAGGATAATTCAGCTCTTGCCTATGACATATGAAAGTATCAGATTCCATCCAGTGATGAAAGCCCAGAGCTCTCCAACTGTTACATAGCTGTATAAGTAAGCAGACCCAGTAAGTGGTACCCGAGCACCAAACTCGGCATAGCACAGTCCAGCAAGCACTGATGCCAGAGCCGCAATCAAGAAGGATATGATGATGCTTGGACCAGAATCCTCCTTTGCCACCTCTCCTGCTAGGACATAAACACCAGCCCCTAAGGTGCTTCCTACTCCCAGTGCCACCAGGTCCACTGATGTCAGGCATCGGCACAGGCTGGATCCCTGTGTGCCATCTATGTTTATTTTTTTGGTCCTTGTTAGGCTTTGGTAAAAGTAATGTAGGGCATCACAGGACGGCATCTGAAAAGAACAAGTTTAGAACATAATCAATGTGTGATATTAGGAGGAAAGCATACATATGTAATCATACACTTTGCTCTTATTTGCCTTGTTTTTAAGTCCGTTTTCAAAAATGCAAAATTATTGAACTTTTTACCGTAATAGAAAAAAAATTATATTTTAATAGTGTATATTGATCCAACAAAGATTAGGATTCCACATTGACTTAGACACAGTAATGTAATTAGATCAACACTTCAAGTATGAATTTGTACCATGTACTGTATAGTTTTCAGAGATTTCAACACTGATCATGGGGTCTGGCACCCGGGACCCCTGCCAATCAGCTGTTTGAGAAGGCAACAGCACTCCTGGGAGGTTTTATGCCACCCACCAGATCAAAGCAAAAAAAAATCACATTGTGTTGTTTTAAAAATTAAATAAAAATTAAGTAGCTGCTTATTCCAAAATTCGGTCTATCAGTTGTATTCTTTAGCTGTGTGGGCAGCCCCTCTCTCTTTAGTCGTATGCTATACCTATACCATAAGTCTGATTTTCAACATCTTTTCCATATCTTTTTGTCTTGATTTTCTCACTCTTACTATAAATTTGTCTTTGCTCTATGTTATGCAACACTCCCATCATCCCAGGATGTGATTACCCACTATTCCCATGCTGTGTATGCAGGGGTAAGATTCAAATTTTTAACAACTGGTTCCCTACTCAACGGCGGACACGCGGCGTCACATCACGTTTACATATACATACACCATATATATTCAACACACATACACATAAGTATACTACACACACATACCACCCAACTTTTATAAAGCCTAAGGAGCTAAACTATGGAGTGGAGGCACTCATGTCCAGCTGCCGCCACCAGAGCACCGGATCGGGATTCAGCCGTTAACATGGTTCTACGATCCGGCTGTAATTTTAACAACCGGATGTGGAGAACCTGAGGGAACTGGCTGAATCCCATGCCTGTGTGTATGAGTAAGTACTGTGAAGAACTCCCTTTGGACTGAGACTTATTAGATGCATCAGAAGCTTTACTAAGACAACACTTTCAAAAGCTTTAAAGGGAACCTGTCAGCTACCTCTTGCTGCCCTCTCTGAGAGCATATTGATTTTAACAGTCAGCATTATCTATGATGCTTTGGTCAGACTCCAAGTTCCCTCCTTGCAGTGCATGATGGAAAGAAAGACTCTAAATATTCATGTTATGCAGGCTGACAGGGGCGGATTAAGTGCATCATAGGCCCGGGGCTGTCTACCCAACTTGCCCCCCCCCCCTCCATTTTAGGTTTCCGTTTTTTTTTCTGTGTGAAGAGGCTGCAGTGCTTTGTGAGCGTCACAGTCTCTTCCTAGGCCATATGATGTCACATTCATCGTTCACGTGGCCGAGGTGCAGCTCTGTCCCATCTGAGTGATTGGGGCTGAGCTGCAATACCAAGCGCAGTGCTGTCAAATGGACAGCGCTGTGCTTGGTAAGGAGCAAAGAGGCTGCGGCGCTCACTGGAACATCACGGTCTCCTCAAACAGGAGTCTGACCCCCACCATCTCATAACTCTATGTGTACAGATGTCATAGATGTTACCTGCAGTCCTATGTAACACCCCACATAACACAGTGATTTATTCTGTTATGTGGGGTGTTACATAGACTGCAGAGAACATGTACAACATTATCTGCACACAGAGAGTTATCACTGGTATCTGGGCTGTTACATAGGGCTGCAGGTGAAAAATTAAAGTTTAAGTTGCCAAATTTAAAATACATATGAATATGATAAAGACTTGGAAGAGAAGATGAGACACAGGTCACAGCAGTGAGGATACAGCACCACATACCTCTTACATCCAGGGACTTCTCCTGTCATGTAGATCTTCTCTTTCCTCTTCTCCTCCGTCTGACCCAGACCGCCATGACTAATTCTTTCAGCCGCATCTCGTCTCTACAGAGTTTGTTACACAGACACGTTAGATTTCTCATAATTGGGGTCATTTATCAAACTGGTGTAAATTAGAACTGGCTTAGTTGCCCATAGCAACCAATTAGATTCCACCTTTCCTTTTCCAGAGGAGCTGTTAAAAATGAAAGGTGAAATCTGTAGCTATGGACAACTAACCCAGGTCTACTTTACACCAGCTTTATAAATTATCCCAAAGGTCCCTATAGTGTCTACAGCAGTTATAATGTCCCCTAGAGGGCCCCAATAATAATAACAACACCCTATATTGTGCTCCAGGTAATAATACCTGTATAGTGTCCCCAAAAATAATGTCCCCAATACCCCACACTGCCCTCATATAGTAATTTCCCCACACTGCCGCATATAGTTTTTCCCCACTCTACCCCCATATAGTAATCTCCCCACACTGCCCCATACAGTAATTTCCCCACACACACACAACTGTCCCCATATAGTAATTTCCCCACACTGTCCCCATATAATAATTTCCCACACTGCCCCCATATAATAATTTCCCCACACTGCCCCCATATAATAATTTCCCCACACTGTCCCCATATAATAATCTCCCCACACTGTCCCCATATAGTAATTTCCCCCACACACACAAACTGTCCCCATATAGTAATTTCCCCACATTGTCCCCATATAGTAATCTCCCCCACACTGCCCCATATAGTAATTTCCCCACACACACATACAGTAACTGTCCCCATATAGTAATTTCCCCACACTGTCCCCATATAGTAATTTCCCCACACTGCCACCCATATAGTAATTTGCCCCCACACTGCCATCCATTAATTAATTTGCCCCACACTGCCATCCATTCATTAATTTGCCCCACACTGCCATCTATTAATTTGCCCCCACAACTGCCATCCATTAATTAATTTGCCCCCAGAACTGCCATCCATTAATTAGTTTGCCCCCACACTCTCATCCATTAATTTGCCCCCACACTGCCATCTATTAATTTGCCCCCACACTGCCATCCATTAATTAATTTGCCCCATACTGCCATCCTATAATTTGCCCCCACACTGCCATCCTATAATTTGCCCCCACACTGCCATCCATTAATTTATTTGCCCCCATACTGCCATTCATTAATTTGCCCCCACACTGCCATCTATTAATTTATTTGCCCCCATACTGCCATTCATAAATTTGCCCCCACACTGCCATCCATTAATTTATTTGCCCCCATACTGCCATCCATTAATTTTCCCCACAACTGCCATCCATTAACTAATTTGCCCCACTGTTCCTTAATATCTCTTCCCCCAAGTTAGCACATACACATAAAAAAAAAGGTAATACTTACCTGTATGCTGAATGGTGTGGCAGGCGCGTAGCATATCAGAGCGTGCGCGAGCGCCACCATACAGGCGCGCGATGACGTCATCACGCGCGCCGCACGATGATGTCATCGCGCACGCCGGGCTTCTACCACCACACAGGCCTCAGGCCTACTAGGCCTGAAGCCTATGGCGGTGATAGGCGGCAGGGCAGGGAACTATACGCTCCCATTCCCCGCCGCAGTACGTGGGTGTTCGGGTCGGCGCTGGGCCCCCCAGCGATGCCGGGCCCGGGGCGACCGACCCGAACGCCCCAATTATAATCCGCCACTGCAGGCTGACCTCACCCATTCCCTGTCCACCAGCCAGATGTCAGCTTTTTCTCTACTATACTGTGCATAGGGAGAAATCTGTCAATCGGCAGCAAGGGATGGTGGAAGCCTACACATCATGAATTCATCAGACTCTTCACTGACTGCATGCTGCATGGAATAAGATGTATAGTAAGTTCTCCCAAACGTGTCACATAAGTGACAGACCAATCAAATCAGCATGTAGGCCACTACTTTATGCTGCAGTTGCTGACAGGTTCCTTTTAAAATGTTATATAGGGATCTGGATCTGTTCCTTTAAAGACGCATATGTACTTACCATGGGAAACATGGGTGAAAAGTAAGAAGGTCTTGTCTTAGTTCTTACTAGCATCATATCTTTAGTTTATCTTTACCAAATCCATAATAGTTATGACAGCGTACTATATCTTAGCAGATCCCATTGGCTTATAATGATTCAGTGATGTTTCTATCAGTTTCCTGCTTTTACTATGGAAACAGCATCACAGAAGCATCACCAGCATCAATCACTGAGCGTAAAAAGCAAGGACCATGGAGGCAAGCCAATGCAGTAGCAGAGAAGGTTTATTCCTGGTTTATTCCCATAGACTTCACTATTGGGTGGTAATTAACCTTTACAGGACTCCCCTCTACAGAGGAACTGCACTGTTAGCAAACAAGGGGTGGGTAATTGGCCAGGTCATGAGAAGGGTATTGAGGCAAGCAACAGGCTCTTCTATGAATGCCACTGTCAAAAGCCTACAGAAACCTGACAGAATAGATTCTAATTGTAGCGTGAACAGAACCAATAAATAAACCTTGGCATAGATGGCTGGACTAAGACTTCTTTAATATCTGCGTACAGGCTTTCCCAGCAGTAAATATTGCCGGGTATCGGCCGGATCTCTGCCGGATGCCATTGTGGTAACATCCTGCTATGCTCGATCCAGAGAGCTAGTTGTAACGCTAGTGTGAAACTAGCCTGAGCCAGGCAGGAATTTATAGTACTAAAAAATGAATATTACGGAGGGCCCACATCACGTTTCTCATCTACATTTAGCATGTACGTCAGAGAACTTCTAGAGGTACACGCGAAACGTGTCCATATGGTTTCATTAGTCAGACGGATAACAAAAGAGTATCCTTTTGCCCTCCACTGGCTGGTATCCGTATACTGCAAAGTATACTGCAAAGAAAAACTGCATGTTCTCTGCTGGAACAGCCTGCCAGAAATCAAACTGGAGATGTGAAGGTAGACTTACATTTTTTCTGTTTCCACTTCCAAATGGAAGCGCTGTTTGATGATAACAAGCTAACTGGTGATTTTTTACTGCATTTATATTATTTTAATTTGATTGCTGGGTATATTTACATGGAATTATATTTATGAATGATTGTTCATCCAATTATCGCCCTGTGTAAAAGGAGTCTAGTGGGGAGGGCCCAAAAATAACTCTTGGGCCCTCTCCTGTATTATAAATGGCACATTAAGGGCCCTGTTGATGATTTTGCATTGGGGGCCAGGGCCTTCAAGTTATGTCTTTGGTTGCAATTCTCTGTCCTACTGTCCCTAAACGACCTGTAGCATCCTCACAGTACTTGTCAGGTTATGTAATAAGTCGCAGTGATTTCCCACTAGCATAGGACAAACTTCCATCTGTAAGCAAGTAGCGTACTTGTCCCAGCAGCATTGTTATTCCTTCTCCAACTACGGGACCAGAGTGGAATATTAAGTACATTTCAGAGACCGCAGAAAGTTATGCACACGGTAAAACGCTGGGACACAGAGATAGAGATTGCAGTGTTCAAAGTGCAAAGGGTACGGCATGAATGATTATAATATTCTAAAAGAATTCTAATTACATACAGTGTTCCTTCTTTACTATATGAAATTCTCTTCCCATTGTCAGCAATGTTGCACTGGCAGTAGGCAGTCCAGGATAACACAGCCCCTCAGCATTTTCAATCCTGGGACAGGCAGAGGAGATCATGACACCCCCAGATTGGAACTAGAAGTAGTACTTTATGGAAGGTTCTTCAATAGCACCCCTACTCGTCCCTCAACTTTCTTAAAGGGCATCTGTCAGCAGATTTGTAACTATGAAACTGGCTGACCTGTTACATGTGTACTTGGCAGCTAAAGGCATCTGTGTCGGTCCTGAATTCATATGTGCTCGCATTGCTGAGAAAAATTAATTTTTAATATATGCAAATGAGCCTCTAGGAGCAACGGGGGCGTTGCCATTACACCTAGAGGCTCTTTTCTCTCTGCAAGTGCCGCGACCTCTTCACTTTGATTGACAGGGACAGGCAGTGTAAAGATCATCACGTCTGGCTCTGTCAATCAAAGTGCAGAGGGCATGGCAGTTGCAGAGAGAGCAGAGCCTCTAGAAGTAACAACATCATTTTTCTCAGCAATGCAGACACATATGAACATGAAACCAACACGGATTCCTTTAGCTGCCAAGTTGACATGGAACATGCCAGTTTCATACAATTCTACTGACAGACTCCCTTTAATTGTCTCATATTATTAGTACAGACTGCCTCTATTTTTAGTTATACCACTTCCCCATTTCTTATGACACTCGTGCTTATGGGGGGGGGGGGCCTTCCAACTTTCACTGATGGCAGATTTCTGGGGAAAATGGGATTATTCCTGTTGAAATTTGCATGCCCGATCCTCCATAAATGCTCAAGTATTTTCCTTTTTAAAAAAAAAACTTTTCTCCTCCTCCATGCCCTGACATTACTGTACACTTACAGACTTACCAGCTTTGCAGTTGGTAAATTTAAAGCAAATAGACCCTTCTCTGGGAAACCCAAAGCAATGCAGGTCCATCCAGTTATTTGTGGGGCTCAAATAAGCCCTGCTCACTTTTAGCCTGGGACAGCCCAAATATGCAGGGACTTTCTCTGAAAATTAGGGACAGTCCCTGCAAATTGAGGACTGTTGGTAACTGTGTATATAATATTAACCAAGAGCGCAGTCTGAATCCTGCTGATGATGTATGTAGCAGGCATAAAAACCGTTAGGGAGCCCAGTAACTAAGGGGACCCATAGTATTCATAGGTGAGGTGCAATTAGTAAAGACAAAAGTAAAGACTAAAGTGAATGTAAAAGATGGAGAGACCAAGCAAAGGAAGTAAAGTCCCAGCGGTCATAGTGAAGGCCAAAATCATCATAGGTCTTTATTAACATTTGCATCTCACAATGTATGTATTGAACATAAAATCATGACATTTATCCATAGGCTTTTTTTTTAGGTGAGGAGAGCACCGCAGGCAAAGCTTTCCTGTACAGTAAAGACAAAAAGTAGACCAATGTATGACATTCTGGTAGATGCCTATAGGACAAAAAGTATACTAATGTATACCAGCCTGGCAGCTTTTTGGGCATCTATCAGGTCTCTGGAGATACTCCTGGTAGTGCATATTCTCAACATACACACCAAACGTGGTGTGAAGACAGGCCTCATATTTGGGCTAAATGCTCCATACTCTGGCAGATTTGACCAAGGCAATAGTGGTACAATACAAGTGACACTAGGACAGACCCCACTGTAATTCAGAGATATGCGTAGTACATCCGACCCAGCATAGCGTCTTGGTTTCCTTTGGAAATGGAAGCCACCACTCAAATGTTACCAGAGCCTGAAGATACCTAAGATAACTTTCAACTGAACGATCGGCTGACAGCTATCTATCCTGATGCTCCCATACATATGCATGCTCGGCTTGGATGACCATGTATGTATAGTGAATAGGGAGAGGGAAGTAAGCTGCTGGCTGCAGCTTATCTCCTGAGAAAAAAAGGATTGTACTGTTGAAATCTAACATGTCCGATCATTCTCTCTCCCAACATCAGCCATCAGGGTGGAGTTGGGAGGCCCCCTACAAATTTCATGGATACACATAGATCTAATGTGTGTGGCCAGCTTGAGGCTGGACCCATATAGTGGGGCCACATTCTAAGTTTTGCTATGGGGCCTCATGGTTACTTCCCTACCACTAGCCTTCATCTGGACAACAATATTCCCATACAGATCAATAACTACCAAGAATCACGAAACTTCATGAACCAGGGGAAAATCTTACCTTTAAACAGTGATACTTCCACCACCTTACAATGTCGCTGATCTGTTCCTCCAAGAAAGTATTTCTAAATGAATTCCGAAAGCTTTTCCCTCTCCGTTTAAGCCTTCTAATATTTTAACCCTTGCTATACTTCACCAGCAAAAAAAAAAAAAATCACGGCATAGCATAACATAATACATTATACCATGACTACCATAATACTGCTCCCCGCATGACATCCGGCTAGCTGCTGGAAACCAATGAATGACTGAAAAGACAGGAAAGAAGGGGTTAAAGCCACTTAAGATGCCTGCCCAGGCCAATACTAGAGAACTATTCAAAGTTTGCTATGTATTTCTCAAATCTCATAATCTCCTTTCTTTGGGAATGTGCTGCAGGTCGCGCCTCCGCATGTAACAAGCAGCAATAGTCAGCAAATTGTTCACTTGGACCCTTTTGTTGGCATCCGGCATGAGAGGGCCGAACGTATTCATTTGTAGAAGAAAAGTTAAGGAAACAACAATTAAAAACTTTGTACATTACGGAATATGGATAAAAGACAATAAACTGTTCTGTCTGTTAAATAGAGATTTTCATCCATGAATTAGATGTTGTCAAAGACCTCATTCATATTTGTCGTCCTATTACCGTCAATAGCAGTTTCCTGCTGACTTACATCAGTGCTACAATATCAGTTGCTGTTGGCTCCAGATGCCAATCTTTTGTACCAACTGTCCACTGCAATGTGATGCCAGCTGACTTAATTTGGTGTAGCAACAGGGGTTAGGGCACACGCAAAGTTGCTGTGGCTCCATAATACAGAGCTCCAGGCGCTCCGTGTGTTGACATATGTTGTGTTAGATGATGCCCTCTGCTTTACCTATATGGTAAGGAAAAGTGGCTAAAACCCAATCAGATTCCACCTTTCATTTTTTAAAGCACTGTGTATGGGAATCCAGATTCTTCTGCGGCTGCGCTGAGCACTGTACAGGCTGGAGCATCATTGCTCCTGCCTGTACCAGCGCTGAACCTCATCTGCCTATTTCGCATGGAAAAGTAACAAAAAATAAAGTGTATTACAAAAATGATCATTAGCACATTTAGAATAGGATAGAATAAAGTTTCGTTTACCCTGGGTTCAGACCTGAGCGTTCTTAAAACTACTGTGGTGTCAATCACAAAACGCGCGACAAACGCCCCCAAAAAAGCTCAAGTACTTGTTTATGCGTCGGGCGGTTTTAAGCGCGTTCAAACGCGCTGTAAAACGCTCAAGTGAGAACCAGGGCCATAGGAAAGCATTGGTTTTCATGTGTTGAGCATTTTACAGCGCGTTTGAACGCGCTGTAAAACGCTCAGGTGTGAACTTAGGGTAAAAGTTGAGGTATGCTTTAAGCACATATAATGTAGTGACCAAATAACAGTGCCAAGCGTTGGACAAATACAGATGCCTAAATAAGAATACCACCATACAATACTTAAATAATTCCAACATACGGTCACTGCTATATAATCAATATTAAGATTTTTGGTGGTCACAGACCTCGGTGACCAGACCATCTGTGGCTTTCTATGCTGATGATCCTTTGTGTGATGCATTCGTATAGCGCAACACTTCAACTGTAGGATGACAGAATTATTTTTGTCTCATATTCATAAAGAATCTAACCACAGAAACGCCAATAGACATACAGAGGTTCAGCAGTGGCAAAGGTAGGGGGCATGCAGGGCATGTGTCCCATCTGCTTCATATTGATAGGGGGAGGGAGCACCCACACACCATTCAGCCATGGCAAAGCGTATTTGGATACACGGTTTATGAGGCAAAATGAATCATTGAATTAGTCAATGCTCTGACCAGGAACTAGAGATACAGGCAGGGATGGATTCAGATCAGGAGCAATAGGGGTTTGGTCGGGTATTACTTTAGTTTTTTTTTTTTTTAAATAGCATTTTGGACCTTTTTTCAAGAAATAAAATTAATGACCACACATCCCAATGAACTCTTCAATTCCCATAGACCCACCATGGAAGAATTTATTAACTCCCCCACTGCCCTAGACCACCAGGGAAGCTGGTATTAATATCTACTGTACACCATGCTAAAGAAACAGGAAAGTTGCCTTTGATCCCTCTACTAGTCTAGACCAATATAGAAATATTGTAGGTATTAATACCTCCACTTACCTGACCATCAGGTTAGCAGGTATTAATTCCTCCACTACCTTTGACCAGGTCTTGAATTAACCCTTCCATAACCTTATACCAAAAAAGATATTACTTTCTCAACTACAGTACCTTAGACCATCAGGAAAGTAGAAATCAACAGCTCTACGTCCCTAGACCACCAGGGATGATGCGGTTAACTCTTCCTCAGGCAGCTGATTATTGTTGTTTATGTTTTCAACTGAAATGACATTAGGTTCAGTTCCCATCATTGTTCAGAAAACTGCTCTGCCTCTGATCCCAGAAGAAGGACTAAGGTTTACCAATCTGGGTCCCAATCAGCATGTAGGCAATGATTAGACCAACAGTTGCATTCCATACTTGAAGAAGAAGTCCAAGGAAAACGTCAAGATAATAAATATTATAATATAATCATTATATCATAGAACATCTAAAACTTACTGTATGTTAGGTGTCTGGAGAGAACTACAGCAGAGAGTGTAAGCTGGCAATCATGCTACATGGAGAAGAGGACTGGTCCAGGGTGAGCGTATGTAAATAGTTGGACTTTCTGAGAATTGGTTTCTTTTCAGCTTGATTCCCACCTACCGATGCCCTCAAACAGCCCCTACTGCCAGCTCCAACAAGGAGATCTGTCCAGAAATACTTTTTTCCCACAGCAGTTTCCAAATTCTGTACAAGTAACA
Organism: Bufotes viridis; assembly: GCA_033119425.1. NCBI lineage: Eukaryota > Metazoa > Chordata > Amphibia > Anura > Bufonidae > Bufotes > Bufotes viridis. The sequence continues at coordinate 406,281,415 of CM065590.1, read as the reverse complement.
GAGAGCTGAAGTGCTGCCTGCCAGGGTTAAGGCCATAATTAACATTTGGAAGAAGCCCATTGTGGCAGGAAATTTCTATCATGTATGGTACATTCTTTGAAGTTTAAGTCTTATTTTGTACAATGTGTATAACTTTAATGTTATGTTTTTGAACTCCTTGGCCAATAAATTACTGATAAATCATATATGGGTAATGCATCCAATACTGTACAAGTATATAAGAACATTTAGAAGCCAAGAAGGAGTTGCATGACCATATAAATGCAGAAGACCGCAAACATGGAGACTCCAGTCTTAATACTACAGTAGTTTACTCAATTTTCTTTATCATTTAGAGTAAGCAGCACATTAGCTCTTGTACTACACACCACTGCTGCTTCAGAACCTCATGTTGAAGAGAAAGGGTGATATTCCTGTCCACCAGTAATAAATGTGAAATGCCACATTCAGGGCCCATCTTAGTTTAGTTGCCGCCTTGTGTGAAAGTTTATTTTGACCCCAATTCCCCCACCCATCATCATTTTTAAATATTATAATATTTTATGTATGATAATAACAGATATTCCCATACAGTAATCATGATGCCATACAGTTGCTATACATTCCCATAGAGTATCCATGATGCCATGCAGTTCCTATACCTTTCCATATGCAGCGAGGCCCTGAGGAGCCGATGCAGAGGATGTGAGTGACAGTGGCCCTGATTAGATGTTGTGCCATGGTGTACTGCCTCAGGCCATTGCTCCCTGAGGTTCGGTGCAGTGAATAGGTAGTTTAAAGAATGAGGCCACAAGCAATCGTATAATAGTCTCTCTTTACTCAGTATAATATAATATAACTTTTGGCACATCCAGGTGCAATAAATGCAAAGTGCAGTTTCTGTGGCACCAGATGAGAAGGTATTTTGGCTGGTTGGCTAGCAATAGGTTGGCACTAGCAAGCACTTGTGAATTTAGGTGTCCAATGTAGTACAAGCCTAATGTTAGCCTGGCCTAGCGATGGTTTCGGTAGGTGGTGGTGTCTTAGCTGTTGTCCTTCACTCTGCAGCAGTGTCTGTAAAGCTGTATTTCGCTGATCACTCTGTTGTCTTGTCTCTCAAGTGCTTTCTTGATGCAGGATTAAGTTATTCTCACAGGAGAAGACTATCCGGTTCCTGAGTTTCCCCCACAGGGGAATACGATACAGCTCTTTGGATTGGGAGCTCTGACATGTGCTTCCTCACTCCCCCACCTTCTCTATCACCTTTCTCTGTCTCACTAGGCTGGAGCTCCTCCTCCTGGCAGGAAGCAGGACCAGACCATTCCTACCAAGAGGGGAAGGGTGGTTAGCCTTGTTTCTGCAAACCATTACCTCCCCTGCTGGAATAAAAGGTATCATCACATTACATAACATTGTACAAAACATTAAACAACTGCCGATAGCCCCAGGTCTGGGGTACTGCACATACAGTTTATATATATTCCCATACAGTATTAGTGTTGTCACGATGCCAAAATTTTGATTCGATTTCGATACCATAAAAAAGTATTGCAATACTCGATACCATGCGAAAAAAATAAAACAGCAAAAAAGCCGTGTGCATTCCATATTTTATGGAATGTCCGGCCCATAATAGAACAGTCCTATCCTATTTTTTGGGGGGACAAGGTGACTAAAAATGGCGAATCGCGTGGTTTTGATTTTTTAGATTATGGCGTTTACTGCATAAGAAATATTTTTAAATATTTTAATAGTTCAAACTTTTTCGAGCATGACGATATATAATATGTTTATTTTTTATTGTTTGTAAATTTTATATGTAAAATTGGGAAAGGGGGCAAACTTTTAGTATTTTGGTGTTTTTTAACTTTTTTTTTTTTTACTTTTTATTTACTTACTATTAGTCCCCTTAGGGGCTAAAACCCTTGTCTTATTCACCTTTATAGAGATCTATCAGGGTGAATAGGACTTCACACTCTCCCTGGCATGAATGGTTTCAGTAGCATCCTGGCTGCCATGGTAACCGATTGGAGCCCCGCGGTTACACTGCTGGGGCTCCGATCGGAACTGTCACTGCCACCAAGGAAGAGGAGGGGAGGGGACCCTGTGGCCACTGCCACCAATGAATATAACAAGGGGGGGTGGTGTGCCTGTAGCCATTGTACCACCAATACTACTAATATAGTGGGGTGGGGGAGGGCGAGGGCGCACTGCGCCAGCAATGGTTACAATCTATAATACTGGGGGGGGGGGGCGCCAGTGATTGTAATTAACACATCAATTCAAGAATAGGAGGCAGCAGGTGCACGTGGTGGTATCATATACCCTGTGTGGCACCTGAGGGGTTAGTTGTCTCGGTTCAGCAGATTGCATGCCCTGTTATTGAGGCCGGGTGCCGGGTCTGTGATGCCACCGCCGGCACACACTGCCTATACTTGATTTAATGTGTTTTAGGGCTCATTCAGACGGCCGCATGAATGAGTCCGCATCAGTTCCACAATTTTGCGCATCGTGTGCGGACCCATTCATTTCAATGAGGCCACAAAAGATGCGGACAGCACATGGTGGTTCCGTTCCGCAGCTCCGCAGAAAAGATAGAATATGTCCTATTCTTTTCAGTGAATAGGCTTTTTCTATTATGGTTGCGGTCATTTGCGGTCCGCAAATTGCACTACAGCTATCTGAATGGGCCCTTACAATCATTGGTGGCGAAGTGGCCACAGTCTCTCCCCTCCTCCTTCTCCACTGTGCTAGTGAAGAGAACAATTGCTCAAAACCCCTGAAGACGCCACATCTAGTGGTAAAACATGTCGGGGGAGCGATACTTAGTTGTTGTTTTTAGTAAAGAAAGAGCATTAGTATTATTCACCTGGGGAGACATACTGCAGGCGATCTCCCTGGCTTTATGTGTAGGAGAGGAGACAGAGATATGGGATTTAGTGCATGCCTTAAATCCCTGATTAGCAGGGGAGAATTTATGTAGCCACTTAGCTGTGGAGTACAGACTCTGTGTGCACAAAGTAATACTCTGAAACCAGGGCTCGAGTCCAGGGGGAACGGGTGGGAACGGCGTTCCTGCACTTTTTTCACAGCAGGAATGCCGTTCCCTTTCAGGGCAAAAGGACCAGGAAGCGGTGAAGACTTTGTACTCACCGCTTCCTGGTTCTCGGCTGTCGGCTGTTAAGGCTGCGCACAGGCATGAGGCGCTCTGTGATCTCACGCTGTGCGCAGCCTTCACAGCACAGCCAACAGCAAGAAGAGAGGAGCGGCAGCGTCCAGGAGCAGGAGAGGGTAAGTAGTTTTTTTGTTTTATATTTTATGGGCTGGTGAGAGGCACTGACTGGGGGCTGATGAAGAGACACTGGGGGCTAATAGAGGGGGCACTGGGGGCTGTTGAGAGGCACTGGGGGCTGATGGAGGGGGCACTGGGGGCTGATGGAGAGGCACTGGGGCTAATGGAGAGGCACTGGGGCTGATGGAGGGAGCACTGGGGGCTGATGGAGGGAGCACTGGGGCTGATGGAGGGGGCACTGGGGGCTGATGGAGGGGGCACTGGGGGCTGATGGAGGGGGCACTGGGGCTAATGGAGAGGCACTGGGGGCTGATGGAGGGGGCACTGGGGGCTGATGGAGAGGCATTGGGGGCTGGTGGAGAGGCACTAGGGGCTGATGGAGAGGCACTAGGGGCTGATGGAGAGGCACTGGGGGCTGGTGGAGAGGCACTGGGGGCTGATGGGGCTGGTGGAGAGGCACTGGGGGCTGATGGGGCTGGTGGAGAGGCACTCGGGGCTGATGGAGAGGCACTCGGGGCTGATGGAGAGGCACTGGGGGCTGCTATGAGGCTACTGGGGGCTGCTATAAGGGTACTGGGGGCTGATATATGGCTACTGGGGGCTGCTATAAGGCATGGGGCTTTTATCTGAGGTCTGATTGGGGGTCATTCATATTGGGGTCTGAGCTGAGGTGTGATCTGAGGTCTTATTGGGGTCTTAATTCTCAGCCTGTTAGGACGTGTTTAAAACAAAACAAAAAATCTTTAATAAAGAATTCACAGATAAAATAACTGGAATTAAGTTCACTTTACCAGGCCATGGAGTGTGGCTGAGTCAGAGCGGGGAGTTATTAAACCTTCTGGCTCCCCACACACCAAAAGAATGTTTCACCTGTCCTATCAGGGCATATTTGGTTGCATATTAACCCTTATAAAGGAACAGTGAAATAGTTTGTACAGCCATGCGGCCAATATGTGACCAATGGTCCTGTATGCTGTCTGCTGGAGCTGTATACACATGTTTGGTGAGTGACGCACCTAAACAGCCACAGCTCCCAGTTTAAGCAACTGAGGGATCTGGGATCCCTAATTGTGGATCCACAGTTCACCTGCTTGCATCTGATACACGTTGTCCGCCCACCGTAGCCTAAGTTTAAAGTACTGCACCACTACTTCATTCACTCAGACCCTTCCGTACACCATTGGGGCATTAAATGGCTCTGACTGAGATGTGCATGCCAGTACTTGCATTACATAACTAGGTGGATAGTGGTCCTTTCTAAGATGAATCACATGCAGGCCCTCTCAAATTTATAGCTCAGGCTATTGGATTTATAATTATAGTGAAGAGAACATGGCGCGAGCTGAGAGCGGCGCGTGCCATGTTCTCTAACTGATACTAGGCTGTGAAGCAGCACAGCCTAGTATCGTTAAATAGTAAGACCCGGTATCGTATAGATCCAGGTCTAAAAGTAGCGATTGGGTATCGATACTTCAATACCCAGTGCAACCCTATACAGTGTCCATGATGCCATTCCTATACATTTCCATAAAATATTCATGATGCCATGCAGTTCCTATATATTCCAATGTAGTATCCATGATGCCATATAGCTCCTATATATTCCCATATATTATCCATGGTGCCATACAGTTACTATACATTCCCATACAGTATCTATGATACCATGTAGTTCCTATACATTCCTATACAATATCCATGATATTCTGCAGTTCCTATATGTTTCCATACAGTATCCATGATGCCATGCAGTTCCTAAAGATTTGTAATACCCCAGAGTGCCATTACCACCTCCTTTTGTACCCCACTATCTCTATTGTGTGATCCTGTATCATCCTGCATACTTTTTTCCATGTCCTACATAGTGTATGTATTCATGTAATTGAAATCAGTGTTCAAGTGTAATGTGCCTGGTACACCAGCAGATGGTGGCAATCTGTGCAGAGTTACTTAGCCTGTAGTGTAGCCTTTTTGTTCATTCCAGACCTCTCTAGAGAGGGAGGAGTTCAGAGCTAGCGATAAAAAAGGTCAGTCTAGCCTACCCCCTGCTGGGGAAAGGTTGTGTGTTGGCTAGCAGAGCACTGCCTGCTCTGATAGGCCACAGAGGCCCTGCCTCTGAAGTCCTTTATGGTTTTTTGTCCCCTCCTGGGCTTGCATTTCCTCTCAAGCTAACAGAGCTTGATGCCAGGACTAGAAATTCCTAGGATTAGGGTACTTTCACACTAGCGTTATTCTTTTCCGGTATAGAGTTCCGTCGTCGGGGGCTCTATGCCGGAAAAAAACGCTTCAGTCACATCCCCATGCATTCTGAATGGAGAGAAATTCGTTCAGGATGCATCAGTTCAGTTTTTTTGACATTTCAGGATGGGGACAATACCGCAGCATGCTCCACTGCTAAAGTCAAGTTGTACTACAGGAGACAGGATCGGCCTCTCATGTCCTTCGCTAGTTCTAGCAGTGAGGAGGACTTCCAGTCCCTCCTCTTAGGAGCAGGTCCACCTCAACTCACCTACTTAAAGAACATTGACTCTGGGAGCCACAGTGTGGACTGTTCCTGAAGGGTGAGGACCTGTTGGCATTATATTTACCATAATTTTATTTCTCAGGTTGCCCCTTTTATGACCTCAATGTTCAAGTGTAATGTGTCTGGTATACCAGCAGATGGCGGCCCTGCCTCTGAAGTCCTTTTATGGTTGCTTGTCCCCTCTTGGGCTTGCATTTCCTCCCAAGCTAACAGAGCTTGATGCCTGGACAAGAAGTTCCTAGGATTAAGGACTAAAGTAAGAGACAGACTACAGCTAAGTACCAGCAGAAGAGGAAGAGTTTCCTATTCACCCAGCCAAGCATAGCAGAGCTGAGAGAGAGCTACCACATAGCAGAGCTAAGATTGTTGCAGAGAAGTAATTGCCTGCCATATTAAGCCAATACCTGCTGATGACCAAGATAAAGTTTGGAAACTGTTTGGATTACCGTTTATGCCAAGTAAAGCTGTGCTCAACATTACTACAAAGTCTGGACTCCATTTATTCTACCTATCCATCATTCAAATTCAACTACCCTTTTTGCACTGATTCTGACCACACCACGTCTGGGATCCAACCGTATCCAGGTAGGAACACCGTGACATGTGTATACAACATCTACAGAGATTGCAGACCTCCCTGCACCACTCTGGCAATCCTACCCATGGGTACCACCAATACCATCTACAAAGGAGACTCCATGTCCTCGCTGCTTAACTGCAGCTGGCGTCAGTATTACTTGCTCTATAAGAGGGACATATTTCGTAGAAACCTCCTAAGGGGCAAGGGATACCCCAGGCGCGGCCAGTGGGCTCGTTGCACATTCCCATACAATATTCATGACTCCATGAAGTTCCTATACATTTTTATACAATATCCATGATGCCATACAATTCCTATATATTCCCATGCAATATTCAAGATGCCATACAGTTCCTTTTGTGAGGCAGTGACTGGCCTCATATATGAAGGAAGGTATGTATCTCCCAGAATGGTGCAGGAAACCTATTAAGGAGACACATATTGTGGTTTGCTGTGGTGCACCTGAGACGTGCCACCAAGGTACTCAGCCTTGGTGGAGTGGAAGCCAGAAGCTAGTGCGTCCACTAAGATAAATAGTGGGCACTGTTCTTACCTAGTATTAGTATAGCTGGTAATAGCTAACCAGGGCCTGGCTTTTACTGGGAGTAAGCAAAGAGCTGGGTGGGTGCTTACTCCCCACAATCCACTCTGGGGTTTATATGTGGCTCATGTCCACGATTGTGTTTTTAAAAAGTGAGCAGCAGGAAGCAGGTTGTGTCTGTTGTGAGAGGCTGCAGATCACACCCTGCAAGGTGCGTGTTAAGGAAACACTGGCCTATGGATTGATTACCTGACCTGGCTGCGATTCGGCTGTAACTGAACTGTAAGTTTGCTGGAACAAGCAATAAACCATCTTTCTTCAAAACTGGAGCCTACGGCATTACACTATATATTCCCATACAATCTTCATGATGCGATGCAGCTTCCATATATTCCAATGTAGTATCCATGGTGCCATACAGTTACTATACATTTCCATACTGTATCCATGATACGATGCAGTTCCAATACATTCCTATACAGCATCTATGATACTTTGATATTCCCATACAGTATCCATAATGCCATGCAGCTCTGATATATTCCCATACAGTCTTCATGATGCCATGCAGCTCCTATATATTCCCATGCAGTATCCATGGTGCCATATAGTTCCTATATACTCCCATACAGTGTCTATGATGCCGTGCAGTTCCTATACATCCCCATACAGCACCCATGATAGTTTACAGTTTCTATATATTCCCATACAGTATCCATAATGCCATGCAGCTCCAGTATATTTTCATATAGTATCCATGGTGCCGTACAGTTCCTTTACATTCCTATACAGTATCCATGATACTATACAGTTCCTCTATATTCTCATACAGTATCCAATGTGACTTACAGTTCCTATAATTTCCATACAATATCTAAAGTGTTATGTTATGCAGTTTCTATATATTTCGATACAGTATACATAATACCATGCAGTTCCTATATATTCCCAAACCCGATAGTTTGAGCTGTCTGCAGATCAGAACCTGTCTTTTTTCTGAACTGTGTTTCATGGTTTAAGAGAATGGATGATAAAGCGAACCGGTCAGCACTATACAGTGTTTCCTGTGAGAGCAGCATATATTAATGCCAGACCTGACGGACTATTACATGACACCGCACACTTTTATTCGCTGCTTTAATTGCAGCTAATAAAGAATACCGCATAATTATACAGTAGTTATGAGAAGAGCAATCTCACCAATTATTGACTCTTGCTGATATATATCTGCTCCTATACCTGCCTGCTAGTCAGTGGGCAGGAGATGGTGAGATAGCTGCTATTAATTACACAGCACAATATTTTTGTGTTGTTTGGTCCAGTACTGCAGACCTGTCCCCATAATAAGTTATCTTAAAGGGGACAGAAAATCATGGTGACGGGTCCACTTTCAAACATGGATTTAGATTATAGCCTCCATTTCATTTTTTGTAATGTGAGGGGGGTATGGTTATATGCTGAACCGGCGATAAGGAGAACTTGCAGATACTGTAGACAAACAGTAGGTAAACAACCAGGCCATGATGTGCCCACATAATACCATCAACTCCACATTACATTTAGTACATATACATGTATAACAAAATACCTAAGTGCATTATACTGCAACACAATCATACTGCACAAGCAATACACACTCATGTGTACAAGAGACAACACACTCTCATATATAGACACTAAAATGTACACATGCACACACACAATAATGCACTAATACATACAGTAGGTATATCACAGGTCATACAAAGCTATAGAAACACACATACAGTACTCTCACATATACACAGAGACACAGCACACACATAGCTATAAGGCACACATACAGTACTCTCATATATATACACACAGATCACACATAGCCATAGACAAACACATACAGTACACTCATATATACACACAGGTCACACATAGCTATAGACACACATGCAGTACTCTCACATATACTCACGGACACAGGACACACATAGCTATAAATACACAGATAGAGTGTGTATGTATGTATATATATATATATATATATATATATATATATACACACACACACACAGGTTACTCATAGCCATAGACACACACCTAAAGTACACTCATGTATACACACCTATAGACATCATACAGTACTCTCACATATACACACAGACACAGGACACACATAGCTATAAGGCACACATACAGTACTCTCATATATATACACACAGATCACACATAGCCATAGACAAACACACACAGTACACTCATATATACACACAGGACACACATAGCTATACATACACAGATAGAGTGTGTGTATATATATATATATATATATATACACACACACACAGGTTACTCATAGCCATAGACACACACCTAAGGTACACTCATATATACACACCTATAGACACAATACAGTACTCTCACATATACACACATAGCTATAAATACACACATACAGTACACTCATATATACACACAGGTTACATATAGCTATAGACACACACATACAGTACACTCATATGCGCAGCAGGTCACACATAGCTATAGAGACATACATTACACTTATATATACACACACATACAGTACACTCATATATACACACACACACAGGTCATACACCCCTATAGAAGCACCTGTTCCATGTGGTACATTGCTTATGAGTACAGCTCAGCCATTTGATTCTCCCTCTATGCTGCCATTTGGTGCAGAAAAATCAGTCATGTGACTGTGACATCATAGAGGGGTAAGCCCGTGTACCAGGGCAGGCCCCCTAGGATACAGCGAAGTCACGAACGAGGAAAGCAACCCCAACACCAGCTTTTGCCAAAACGAGCACAAATGCTGGGAAAATACAATAAATTTGCAAACACCCAGCCCGAAGGCTGAGACCCTTGTGCTGCACAGTGTGGTACTCTCCGATGGATGCTGGAGGAAAGTGCGGTAATTTCACTGTAATAAAGTGGCCTAAATAGGAGGAACTGCTCAAAAACCTCAAACACTGTAGCGTGTTTCTAACCGGGGAGCAGTTCCTCCGCATGTGGTCCCCTGCTAACGGCAATCCCCAGCAAAAAGCATACAATGGAGGATGTCGGCACAGTCCACATGCACCCCAAAAGCATCCTTCACAAGATGGAATAATGTGTGGATAGAAATATAAAAATACATAAATCACTGAAAAAGGTGCACCACAATGATAAGCAACTAATAATGCTAGTTAATCCCTCCAGCTGATGTTAAAAGCTGAGACTTTCGCCAACATATTCCAGTCAGGAACATATCGGAGCCCTTTTGCACCACCGTCAAGGTGTCTCAGTGTGGCAATGGGTCCTACCACTAGACTATCTATGGTGTGTGAACAAGGTCTGATAGGTGCTCAGATCAAACTCACAGCCAGGCTCCCACATCCCTCCCTAGTAGGATCACTAATGCAATGTGAGGTAGAATAAGGCTGCAAGTCCCACCTATAACAGACCATGTGACACAGGCTCCCAGGTGCAACAGAATGTTACCCACAAAATACAATGGCACATTCAATACATATATAGAAAAAAATCACTGAAATAAAGTGGCCTAAATGGGAGGAACTGCTCAAAAACCCCAAACACTGTAGCGTGTTTCTAACCGGGGGAGCAATTCCTCCGCATGTCTCAGTCTCAGCTTTTAACATTAGCTTGAGGGATTAGCCAGCATTGTTAGTTGCTTATCATTGTGGAGCACCTTTTTCAGTGATTAAAGTGTGGTAATTTACCTACTGGCGGGCACAATTAAACAGCCATGCCCAGGGGCGTAGCTATAAGGGGTGCAGAGGTAGCAGTCGCTACCGGGCCCAGGAGCCTAAGGGGGCCCAAAGACACTTGTGCCGCATAAGACGACACAGAAAGCACTGAGGGAAGGGGGGCCTTTAGCTACCCCCCTGGCCATGCCTTACCTGTTATTACCCTATCAGATCAAGTTTTGGTGTGTGGTACGGGCTAGCAAATCACAGAAAAAACTATATATAAACCATCCTACACGATATAGTATTAAATGCGCAGATGTATATGGCTATAACATATGGACTAAGCCCAAACTCTTGATAAAATCTGAGACACTTGGTCAACACATTTTGATCAAAATAAATCTAAGCCCACCTACCAGGCGACAAGGTGGTCTCAGTTCAGGCGAGTTCCTATGCTAACCTATTCATGCTGTAGCGCATTTTTCAGGAGCACAGTCCTATATGTACCACCTTAATCAAGGTCACCTATTAGATAGGTGGGGAAAAGGTGCACTTGAATATCACTCCCAGTATAGGAGCGTATTCACACATGAAGGTGCCACTCCTTCAAGACAAATCAAACAAATCACAGAAAAAACTATATATAAACCATCCTGCACAATATGGTATTAAATGTGCGGATGTGTATGGCTATATTTACAAAATCACAGAAAATAATGCACTATAATAATAGATGCAAGCATAACATATGGACTAAGCCCTCACTCTTGATAAAATCTGAAACACTTGGTCAATACATTTTGATCAAAATACATCTAAGCCCACCTACCAGGTGACAAGGTGGTCTCAGTTCAGGCGGGTTCCTATGCTAACCTATTCATGCTGTAGCGCATTTTTCAGGAGCACAGTCCCCACACATATGGTGTGCTGCCCCTTGTTACCTCCATGTGCATCAGCAACCGGAGGGAGGAGAGACACACACACCTATATGTACCACCTTAATCAAGGTCACCTATTAGATAGGTGGGGCAAAAGTGCACTTGAATATCACTCCCAGTATAGGAGCGTATTCACACATGAAGGTGCCACTCCTTTAAGACAAATCAAACAAATCACAGAAAAAACTATATATAAACCATCCTGTGCGGTACGGGCTAGCCTGCGGTGCAGCACAACAGCTTACAATCTTACAGTGCTCTACAGTATTCCCCCTCTCATAACTGGTCTTGTAGCACCTGGCTGAGTATTCCTTCTGAGCCAAAACACCAGCCTGGCTTGAGTTTGTAGAGAAGTTTATCAGCTCTCCAGTGTGAAATGTCACTTTAAATTGTGGAGTCCTTGCAATGAACAGTCAGCAATAGGGATGAGCGGACCCGTGGATATTCGGGTTTACCCGAACTCGAACCCGAACCCCATTGAAGTCAATAGGGACCCGAAATTTGGTGCACTAAAATGGCTGTAAAATAGTCATAGTAAGAGCTAGAGGGCTGCAAAAGGAAGCAAGATGGGGGTAAGAGTGATACAATTGCCCTGCAAACAAATGTGGATAGGGAAATGACTTAAAGGGTAACTGTCATGTTTTCATCAAAAAAATCTATTTTAGCATATGTTACTGCTGCTGCAGCATTATACATAGAGAAATCTTTAGTTTCTTCACATACCACTGTTTTCCTTGAGTTTTCCCTTAGTTACAGCTGTTTAAACATTTACAATATGAGGACCTTTCTTAAGATGGCTCCTTTGCCAATTCTCTGCAGCCAAAACTGCTTTCCCTTACTTCCCATAAACACTTGCTGTAGCCAGCAGCTCCCTGCCAGCCAATCAGATTGGATTACTGAGAGACACAGCTCCTCACTCTGAAGCCTAATGCAGGCATGCAGTGTGAAGGACCGCCCCTCCGTCTTTCTTGCTTCTTAGCAGAGACAGACAAGCCACAGCAACTGTCTTTTAAGGGAGCAGTGGAAAGGTACAGAGGACATTAATGAAAGCTATTGTAAGGTAATTACAGATATTTTGAAAATCATTGACAGACTAACTCAGGTATACATGCCTAGCTCTAATAAACTAGCAAATAAAATAAAAATATGACAAGCCTCATGCAAACGACCGTAGGTGCTTTGCGGTCCGCAATTCGCGGATCCACAAAACACGGAAGCTGTTCCCCGTTCCATTCCGCAATTTCTATCTGCTAACTGTAAGCTGCTATAAAAGAGAAGAAAAAGATATGCAAAATACATATGCAAACAGGCTATAATGTGGCTATGTGACATACCAGCGATGCTACCATGAGCTTGGATGTGGAGGATGACTCCAGGGAGTTCCAGTCCATGTACTACCTGTGAAAATATGGCTGTAAATGAGGAAGTGACTGCTATGTGCAGGGCTAATGATGTGGTAGTCGGCCGAGCACCACATGTGTTCGTCGCATTGCTCGAGTCTCCTCCCCGCACATTTGGCACCTTCTAAGCAGCCAATGAAGGTCCAGGTAAGTAATTCCCCTCAGTGTAAGGCCATAGCCATGTTGGCTGTAAGCCTTACACTGAATGGCTGGCCGTGATACCATTTCATATGGGAGCTCAGGTCTGGCGCTCGGCTCATTCAGCGTCAGGAAGAGCAGACAGTAGGCAGGGACAGATAGCGTTTTGCTCTAAACTTACTGATTTTAGTCCAAAAACCTTATTGAAAGACCTAACAGTCCTTTTAAGCACTACAGTGTGTGTTTGACAGCAGTGCAGCACTTTTTTTTTTTTTTTTTAAGAAGGGGTTTGCTTCAGCATCAGGCAGAGGCGTCACCAGGAAGGGACAGATAGTGCAGGGCTTGAAAATCGCTTTTTTTTACTACCCAAACTTCTAAAAGACAGAAAGATTTTAGATTAGTGACATCTACAATACGCCATCATAAAGCAGTGTGTTGGGCAGATATTGTAAAAAGGGGCTTATTCACTACAGTGTGCCTGGTACTGAGATATACACTGCACCATCAGAGAAAATATTTTTTTCTGGGGAAATTAACCTAACTTGTGCCACATCTGTGTGTGTGTTCAATCCGCAACGGTTGTATATATTTTTTTCTCTTTTTTTATATTTTTAAAACATACAAAACCACTGTATACAAAACCAGCGTAATTACATAATAGTGCAATTTAAGTACCTCCCGCCCAACCCCCATTACCAGCCCCCCCTCCCCCAACTGACTGCCGTCTAATTGGTCCCGCACGGACCTCCCCAAGGCCCTACTTCTCAAAATGTATATAATCAAAATTCAGCACTAGAGACTCAAGGCCCCGAAGTGTATGAAAGCGTAGCCAATAGTAGATCTTTAAAAGTCTGCTATTAAAATAAATATCAGTTATTATACTATTTACCAAGCCTTACAGCTTCATATTCCTTTATCTTAAGCAGCTGACTTTTCCACTCGGAAAAAGAGGGCGGGTTATCAGAACCCCATCCTTTAATAATCAAAACGTTTGCAACCATGAGCCCCTCAAGCCACAACTGATTAACTTTACTAGAAAACTTCTTGTCTAAGGGAGTCGCACCAAATAAGGCAATATTGGGGGATATATTCTGCAGAGAACTCTTCCCCAATTCTGTAAAGATCATCTGCCAAAATTGCTTCACTGGCGGACAAGACTAGAGAAGGTGTATAAAATTTGCCTCACAACTTTTACATTTATGACATTAAGGAATTCCTTATCTTTATTTGCGTAAAATTTAGACAGCATCTGTGGCGTGTAATAGAGACGATGAGTAATTTTAAATTGGATTAATCTATGATTGGCCGATTTGATGACCTTTTGTTATTTTTATAAATCTCGGGGGAGCACAACGGGGGGCAACTAAGTTCAGCTTCCCATTTATCAGGGCTTTTAAATTTAGTAACATAACCTAATGCCTTTTGCAGTTTACTATATATCTGTGAAATTTTAACCCTATTACCAACATTATCATAACAAAATTGTAGAAAAAAATGTTCCTGAACAAGTATATAATTTTTATTACTAGTGAAAGCATAAGCGTGCTTTAATTGCAAATACCTAAAATAACACAAACCTGTATTAGTGAGCCTGAAATCAGAAAACACCTTAAAGGTGCCTGAAGTGAATAATTGTGAAATTCTAGTGATACCTTACAGAATTCCAGCAAGTTTCTGTTTTTCCATAAAGGAGTAAAAAAAAACAGCGTGAGACACTTGTAAAATAGCTCACCGACTGTTGTGCAACGTGAGCACGCGGTGGAACTCTACATTCTACATGTTGGCCAGGCTTTGTGAGCAGCAGAGGGCAGTTGTGGAATACCAGCTGCAACATGGTCGTCGCCTTTCCAGTCAACTGCCACTATTCACAAGCGAGGAGTGGGCATTGATGTCAGATCTATGTGAGGTTTTAAAAAACTTGGATGAATCCACACAGATGGTTAGTGGCGATAACGCTATTATCAGTGTAATCATCCCAATGCTGTGTCTACTCAAACGATCGCTGCTCACAATTAAGGAGGATGCTTTGAATGTGGCAGACGAGGTAATGGGGAAGAAGATGACACAGGGTGATAGCCAGACCTCCCCCAGTTCGTCTTCTCAGCGCGAATTGGGCCAAGAAGAGGAGGAGGAGGAGGAGACACTTGCCTCTGCTACAGAGGCTAGTACCCATGGAACTTTAATTCCATCTGTTCAGCGTGGATGGGCAGAAGAGGAGGAGGAAAAGGATGAGGCTATGGAGAGTCATCCTGAAGTTGACATCTACGTCTTGCCTGTTGGTACTCTGGCACACATGGCTGACTTCATGTTAGGCTTCCTTTCCCACGACCCTCGCGTTATACGCATTTTAGGTAACACAGATTACTGAGTGTTCACCCTTCTTGACCCCCATTCCTGTGGTGGAGAGGAGGAGTAAAACTGTGCAATACCAGAAGGTACTTGTTGACAGATTGCTCCAAAATTTTCTATCTGACAATGTGGCCGCCAGAGTCCATACTTCCTTAGGCAACCGAGGAAGGGAGACAAGGGGAACAAACAGTAGTTCCAATAGAGGCAGGGCAACACTTTCCAAGGGATGGGACACTTTCATGACACCACGCCAGTAACCTCACCCTGAAGCGCAGCCTAGTGCTACAAGGAGGGAAAAGTTTTGGAAGATGGTGAAGGAATGCATTGCAGACCGTGTCAGAGTCGTAAATGATCCCTCAGTGCCTTACAACTACTGGTGTCCAAGCTGGACACATGGCACGAACTTGCACTCTACGCCTTGGAGGTGCTGGCCTGCCCTGCCGCCAGCGTATTGTCTGAGCGTGTATTTAGTGTTGCTGGTGGCATTATAACAGATAAGCGTATCCGCTTGTCCACTCACAATGCTGACAGGTTGACTCAGATAAAAATGAACAAGGCCTGGATTGCCCCTGACTTCTCCACTCCACCAGAGGAAAGCTGAGCTAATGAGGAACAAAAACGCAATTTAAATGTATGCTTTATAATGTACTCAATCCACAAGATT
The DNA here is from genome assembly GCA_033119425.1 of Bufotes viridis. NCBI lineage: Eukaryota > Metazoa > Chordata > Amphibia > Anura > Bufonidae > Bufotes > Bufotes viridis. The sequence continues at coordinate 406,265,318 of CM065590.1, read as the reverse complement.
CAGATGCACCCTTTTCACCGCAAAAAAGGGGATATGTTTGAATCTTGTTTTCTCATCTGCCTCCTCCTCTGCCTCCTCTACCATACAGAATATATATGCCCTCACTACAATGTTTTGTAGGGATCGCTCGGCTTCAGGCCCTCACCTCCAATGTTTTATACGGTCTGCTCACCTGTAGGCCATTACTGCAATGTTTTATGGGGTACGCTCGGCTTCAGGCCCTCACCTCTAATGTTTTATACGGTCTGCTTACCTGTAGGCCATCACTGCAATGTTTTATGGGATATGCTCGGCTTCAGGCCCTCACCTCTAAAGTTTTATACAGTCTGCTCACCTGTAGATCTTCACTGCAATGTTTTATGGGGTTCGCTCGGCTTCAGGCCCTCACCTCTAATATTTTATACGGTCTGCTCACCTGTAGGCCATCACTGCAATGTTTTATGGGGTTCACCCGGCTTCAGGCCCTCACCTCTAATGTTTTATATGGTTTGCTCAGCTGTAGGCCATTGCTGCAATGTTTTATGGGGTTCGGTCGGCTTGAAGCCCTTACTTTTAATGTTTTATACGGTCTGCTCACCTGTAGGCCATAACTGCAATGTTTTATGGGGTTCGCTCACCTTCAGGCCCTCACTACAACTTTTTATAGGGTCCGCTCACCTTCAGGTCCTCAACTATAATGTTTTAGAGGGTAACCAGCAGGCCCTTGCTCCAAATGTTTTTGAGGGTTCCAGCAGGCCATCAATCATAATTTTTCAAGGGTGTGTATGATGCCCTGCTTTATGTGTTATAAAGGGTGTATTGGAGTGCCGGTTACTTGTAATTTTTGCCAGGGCTTTTACTTAGTGCATAGGCTTTATGAGTCAAACATCAAAAAATAGCAACAACCGGAATCGATTATATCATTATATTTTTATTATAACAAAATTATAAAACAATCATCAAAATTCTCAAGTGGTCATGGAAAACATGGGACAAATCGCCCTGACAGGATACCTGGGTCACTTGTACCAATGTCTCATAAGTACTAAGCTGCATGCATGTAGGAATAATCAACACAATATTAAACAGTAAAGTGCATTGTGCAAATATACCTTTATCCGATGGCAGGTCAGACCAGCAGCAGCCACATCAATCACAGTATAAGAATATTATAACATCATACCAACCACGTGTCCTACGCCCCAACGCGCATTTCGCTTAATGCTTCCTCAGGGGGTGAATGATACTACTCAGCCAGTCCTCATATATATGCACCTAACTGCACCTAATAATCTACAACACCTGTTTAGCCTCGATTTCAACCTCCTAGTCGTGTCTTTCGCGATTCAACCGCCACCCGGAAGTGCATAACCGGAAGTGATCCATTGTGCTCCAAGCTGGAACGCACATGTTGTCCAGATCCATATCCTCCTGGCTACAGAAGCGCCCACGCTAACTATATTCTATCTGTACTAAGGGGCCAGATGTTCATACCCCTATGTATGTAAGTATTGACAAGATTGTTCTCATCTATTTCAGCGGCATTGGCGTTCCCACCATACTTGGTCACATCCGTATTCATCCACATGTCCTCCACCCTGAAGCGCATCCGGCCACCCCTTCCAGAGCCATAGATCACATGGCATAGTTGTCACTTTATCCAATCCACCCCCTCCTCCTCTCCCCCTTCTCTTCCCTCCCTCTTTCCCCGCTGTGCAACATCCAATGCTCATTCCAAAATAACAATGAAAAGGATAATAATAATAATAATAATAAAGAAAATATAGTATCCATAAAATGATCATATAAAGATACAGAATATTATTGGTTTTTCGTATTTGCTCTTTTATTTTTTAATAGAGGCAAGGTAACATGCGGCAGTACGTGCAAACGTTTTCGGTTATACAAAGCCTTCTTCAGACACTACAAGAACATAGGTAAATGTTACAGTCAATATAACATCTTTTACAGTAAGTAAAGAACACACTTTTTTTCTCTTTTTTTCTTACAGAGGGTCAACATGACCTGATTATATAAATAAAATGTGGTTTAGTTCTGATATCACGGTCACAAAATTTCGTCTGGATTCATTTGTAATTCAATAGAATATATCATATCGGTCTTCAGGGACAAACACATGTCTGAAAAAAACACTTGTTAAGGAATTCTTGGGAAATGAAGAGAGAAAGAGAAAACGCCAAGCCATCCTCACTATTAGGCTGCATATACACGGGCGATTTTTCCGTGCGGGTGCAATGCGTGATGTGAATGCATTGCACTCACACTGAATCCTGACCCATTCATTTCTATGGGGCTGTGCACATGAGCGGTGATTTTCACGCATCACTTCTGCGTTGCGTGAAAATCGCAGCATGTTCTATATTCTGCGTTTTTCACGCAACGCAGGCCCCATAGAAGTGAATGGGGCTGCGTGAAAATCGCAAGCATCCGCAGTCAAGTGCGGATACAGTGGGATTTTCGCGCAAGGTTGCTAAGAGACGATCGGGATGGGGACCCGATCGTTATTATTTTCCCTTATGGTTATAAGGGAAAATAATAGCATTCTAAATACAGCATGCTTAGTAAAATGTGCATTAGGGGTTAAAAATTAAAAAAAATTTACTCACCTTATCCACTTGATCGTGTAGTTGCCGATTTCTTCTCTCTTCTTCAAGCATTAGCTGCCGGCTAAAGGACCTGTGGTGACGTCACATCACATGGTCCAATCACATGGTCCATCACCATGTGATTTTTTTTTGTTTGTTTTTCAACCCCTTAGTGCACATTTAATTAAGCATTCTGTAGTGAGAATGCTATTATTTTCCTTTATAACCATGTTATAAGGGAAAATAATAAAATATACAGAATACTCAACCCAAAACCGGACTTCAGTTTGCACATGCGCGGAAAAATCGCGCATTTTCCAGCAACGCACCCGCCTCTTGTCCGGGCGTTAAACATGACGCCCGTGTGAACCCAGCCTTAGCCACATCCAAACTTTAATGAGAGATATAAACTCTATCCCATGACTCCCGTATAATTATTATTCAGATCTATGTCTGTATTATCTTAAATGGTCTACATTATGTCATGTGACAAAGTCTATTGTAATAGGAGTATGGTCTTTGAACAGATTACTAAGCCTGTATTATCTTAAATAGCTTACATTATGTCATGAGACAAAGTCTATAGGAGTATGGTCTTTTGAACAGAATACTAAGCCTCGGATCTGCCATTTATACTGCTAATTATATAAATCTGCCAAAGTTCAATGTCCTAATATGGAGGAGCGCCCCTTATCCCTTACCTTTACCGCAGTTGATTTAGAGGAAGAAAGGAAAATCACACAGCTACGTATAGGAGCGAACCTGTTCCACTGGATCTTTAGCTGTGTAATCCGGTATACAGTGTGCCTCATTATATGCTGTAGGTTGGATCGCACCATGCGATAGGCGGATCCAGTATGAGGAACACACGGGACGCTGGAAGCTAGGAAGTTTATATGTGCACATAAAAGTGTGTCAAGAAAACATGTCTAAGTTGAATGTAAAGAATCGATGTAACTAGGTGATAAACTATAGTGAATGGTCCGTAATTATATACTGTATGTAGGTAGATGATATCTTTATATGGTATAAGAGATGCAGAGACCACGTGCATGCAAAAGAGAAAGGTACTGAAACAAAGGTAAGTATAGAAGAGGGAAAAAAGGGGTAAAGAAAAAAAGGTGAGTGTGATAGAAGGTAGGAAAGACAGGGCGATATAGGAAAGGATACCAGATGCGGCACTTGGATCCAGGATGAGGCTCAAAGGGCCTAAAAAGAAAAAAAATTGATTTATGTGTTAGTATACATGATCCATTTGGTATCACAATAACAGCATTTTTAAATATATGGTTCCTTTGGATGACCCGGTTCCTTCGGATGACCCGGTATATCCAGGCTTAAAAGAAACTCTGTATCTCATATTTTTTGTTCATGCCTGTAGGGCTCAAGGTTTTGTAAGGAATGTATCCAGTATGCTTCTCTAATTTTCAACAATTTATTTCTATTCCCTCCTCTTCGTGGTGGGGGAACATGCTCAATCACTTGGAATCTCAATTGAGATATGGAATGTCTGTGGTTATGGAAGTGGGCTGAAACCGGCAATAGTAGATTTTCCCGTCGTATTGTAGATTTGTGTTGCCAGATCCTGTCACGTATTTTTTGTGAGGTTTTTCCCAACATATGCAAGTCTGCATGGACATTTCAGGATATAGACTACGTATTCTAAGTCAAAAGTGTAAAAGCCCCTGATATCGATGGTCCTACCAGAGTGTGGATGTGTTATGTAGGAACCCTTCTGAACGTGTGTACACTGAGAACAGTGTAGGCACGGGAAGGTACCTCTTTTTTGGGTTTGTAAGAAGATTTGTTTGGGGAATTATGTGTTTGAACCAAGGTCTGCCCTTACTAAATTGTCCCATATGTTTCTCGGTCTACGGTAGCAAGGTAAAATCGGGTTGGGAAATTCATCTACCTGTAGATGTGCTTTTTTCAGAAGTGGCCAATGGCCACGGATAATATTAAAAATCTTTTTTGCAGCCGGATGAAATGTTGTTGTCTGGTTATCTTACTCTGTTTTGTTTTGCGTTTCGTAGGATGTGTAAAGGGTACCCTCTGTTCTTGAATCGTTGTTCCATCTCCTCTTTTCTGATTTTGCGTGTATCAGGGTCCTGAACTATTATGTCAATTCTCTTAAAGTAAAAGATGGGGAGGGACTTTACTGTTGTAGGTGGGTGGAAACTGGTATAATGAAGTAAGTTGTTTCTGTCAGTTGGCTTAAGGAAGAGATGTGAAGAGAGCAACCCTGTCGTGTTGTCAATGGAAAAACTTGTGTCCAAAAAGTCAATAGAAATTTTGCTGTAATTGATTGTAAACTGGAGTTCTTGACAAATAGAATTCATGTACCGGTGGAAGGAGAGTAGGGACTCTTCGGGCCTGACCAAATACAAAAAAATATCATCTATATACCTTTTCCATGTTATTGTGTGCCTGATTTATAGTTGGTTGGTGTATATGTAAGTCTCCTCAAAGTGGGCCATAAAGCTATTTGCATAAGTTGGGGCCACGTTGGACTCAATCGCGGTGCCCTGTTTCTGCAAATAAAAAGTGTCCTGGAACATAAAAAAGTTTTTTGTATGAACTAGTTTCAAAAGATCAATGCATAGGGAAATAACCTCAGCGTGTAGATTGGAATTAATTTTTCAATTGCTATAATGCCCTTTTCATGCTGTATCGAGGTATATAGACTAGATGCATCCCAAGTTACTAGGATGATTCATGTTGGCAGATGTCCTAGCTGTTTGATCAAAGCTAGGAAAGACGTGGTATCTAGTAAGAAGGACTTCGTCATTTTAACCAGAGGAGTGAGTATCTTTTTCAGAAAGATAGAGAGGGGTGACAAATATAGAGGGGTGACAGAATATAAAAAACTGGTATTACAGGATGGGATTTTGTCAGACATTCAACCGTGGAACAGTCTATTACCCCTTTCTTGAGCTAATGGCTGAGGGTATCTTTTATAGAAGCGGAGCTAGACGGTGATGGATTATGATCCAATTTTTTATATACTGTATTATCACTGAGTTGGCGTTGGACTTCTGTGGTATATTGGCTCCTATCCATCACCACCAGGGCTCCACCTTTATCTGCCGGTTTAAAGATTCAATTTTTAGATAGCTTTAAAGACTTCAGCGCCTGTCTCTCTGTGTTCTGCATGTTATTAACATATCTATATTGTCTCTCTTGTACCTTTTTCCTAAATTTTTCTACATCTTTCTTAACTTGATTGACAAAAGTCTCTACCGCTGAATAGTTTTTGGGCGGCATATAAGTGCTCTTTGAGCGTAGTCCCAGATTAAAGGAGGAGATTAGTGCTCCCCTTCTTTCTTCCTTTCTATCCGGTTTTGTATTAGTCTCAGAGAAGTGCACTCTGAGGCAAATATTCCGGTAAAGACGTTATAAGTCCAGGTCCAGTTGAAAAGTATTCGCTGGATAAGAGGGACAAAATGACAGCCCATTCTGCAACAGTTCTAGTTCCGCTGGACTCAGGGGAACTGAAGAAATGTTGACAACCAGAGATTCTGGTGTATAAGAGTCTGTGATAGGTATAAGAGGTCCTACCTGGGATCTCGTAGTCACTGCTGTTGATTGCTCATATCATACCACGTGGTTACCTTAAATAGTGAAATTAATATCATGCAAAACCGTGAATGACCGTGAAAACACCCGTGAAAATAAAAGTGAAAGTGAATAAGTCCACCACATACTATACCTGATTAAACAGGAACAATCCCTCATTAATAAATGAAACACAAACTAGAACAGAATGAATCCAAACAATCTCATACCATCAACCAATTAGTATTAATTGTGCACATAATTTATATCTAAATAAGTATATACAAAAATTATGTATCTACTGTGATTTCAAATCTCAATTTAATTTAGTGACATTATATCATAATAAGTAACCCAATAAATTTACCTTAATGACATGATAATACATAAATAAATAACTATAGTTAAGTGACCAACGTATCCTTAAAAGTGCTAATCATCCATTTCATTACATATAACATATTACATGAAATGGGAAAGGGGGTAGACAAGGGCAGATTAAAAAAGGAAAAAAAAGAGGGGGACGGGGTGCAACATTTAAAACCAATTAAAACCCAAAATGAATGTCCCAAATTCCCCATGAACTGCCCCCAAGCAGAATCCCAAAAATTTCCAAAATCTCATCCTATAAGAATGGTACAAAGCTCAGACTATCATTAAGTCCTTCAGGGGACATAGTATTTAATGCAAAAATCCACCGCATTTCTTTTTGTGCCAATAGGTGCTTCCAATTCCCTCCTCGGAAATTAAATAACACCCTATCAATTTCCCTTACCTGTAGGAGAGATCCATCACAATTATGATGTTGTTTGAAGTGTCGGGGAATCGTCTTTAGGTTAGAGATATCTTGTTCTTCCCTTGCCACTTGTATTCCTAGTACGTGCTTTCTTACTCTCCTTTTCATTTCTCTTGATGTTAGACCCACGTAGAAGAGGTTACAAGGACAGCTCGCCAGATATATTACTCTAATCGTATTACAAGTGATCGAATGCGTGATCTTGAAAGTCTTACTTCCATCAGTATTTGAAAAGGTTGTGGTGCGAAGTATATTTTGACATGCTACACAGTTGCCACAAGGTCGACAATCCCACTGTGGGCCCTTAGAGCCAAAGGCATGATTCGGTCTTGTTCCTACATAATGAGTGTTTGTCAATATATCCTTTATATTTTTTTCTTTTCTGAACGTGATTGATGGCGTCTTTGGTAAGTATGAACTAAGTGTGCTGTCAGAACATAAAATGTTACAATATTTTATAAGTGCTTTTCTTATTTCGCCATGTTTATGGTTAAATGCAGTTATAAATCTCACCCTTTCTTTGTCCTCATGTCTTCTCATTTTCTTGGGTCCATATATCGGTTGGTTGCGATTAGAGTTCGCCGCTCGATAGTATCCTTGCTTAATGGATTGTTCGCTATATCCTCTATTCCTAAACCAATTGCTTAAATATTCAGCTTGTATTTTAAAATCCTCTTCTCGGGAACAAATCCTTCGAATTCTGAGGAATTGTCCAATTGGGATACTGGAAATCAGTTATTTTGGGTGGCATGAGTCAGCCTGTAACAGACTGTTGGCTGAAGTGTTCTTACGGAAAAGGTTAGTCTGAATAAATCCTCTATCATCCACATTTAAAAGAAGGTCCAGAAAGTCCATCCCTGTTCTGCCCGTTTTGTACGTTAACGTGATGTTCAGATCATTATTGTTGAGTACATTTATGAAAGCCTTGAGGTCTTCGGTGGTTCCCTGCCAGACAATCAGAATGTCGTCAATATAACGATTCCAGATATGAACACGTTCAATCAGGTCTACTGGCTCGGTGAAGAAAATCCTTGTCTCCCACAGCCCCAGGAACAAATTAGCATATAAGGGGGCACAAGACACCCCCATTGCTGTGCCCTGAGGAAGCATTAAGCGAAACGCGCGTTGGGACATAGGACACGTGGTTGGTATGATGTTATAATATTCTTATACTGTGATTGATGTGGCTGCTGCTGGTCTGACCTGCCATTGGATAGAGGTCTATTTGCACTATGCACTTTACTGTTTAATATTGTGTTGATTATTCCTACATGCATGCAGCTTAGTACTTATGCGACATTGGTACAAGTGACCCACGTATCCTGTCAGGGCGATTTGTCCCATGTTTTCCATGACCACTTGAGAATTTTAATGATTGGTTTATAATTTTGTTATAATATAATTATACAATCGATTCCGGTTGTTGCTATTTTTTGGTGTCTGATTCTGGGGCATTACCCGGAGCATTGGTGTTTGCCTGTGGCCCTTGTTCATAATAGGTGTTTAGGCTGATTGTAGCAGTGTACCTGAACAATTGTAGCACCATGTGAATGAGGCCCTCCTTTATGTGATATACAGGCTGTATCGGAGTGCTTCTTCCTTGTCATTTTTGGCAGCATTTGCACTGTATATACAATTGAATATACAAGAAAGAATGTTTCCTAACAATTTTACCTCTAAATATGTCTCTTTTTTTTTTGAGGGGGCGGGATTTGGGGTTTGATTTTGTCTCTATGTAAAAGTGGCAAACAACTGAGACAATATGATTCTCAGCAGCGACATTGGAGTCCAAGATGCACCCAGACATGGTCCCCATGCTGTTCCAGATCCATTTTGGTGGTGTTTCTGTCACTTTTTGACCTTTTCTAATGGACCAGGCACCCTCCCCTCATCCGAGCAGGGGTTGCCTGGTTGTCTCCCATTGACTTCCATTATACTCGGGTGCTCATTTGAGCGCACGAATATCGCTATGTGTTCGGACCTAGAACCCAAACACCCGAACACTTTGGTGCTCGTTCATCTCTAGTAGAGAGGTATTGTTTCCTCCATTTATCCCAAAAGTCATCTGCTAGGGTTTGCACTCGTCTCCACAAAAGTTTGTACAAGTCTTTAGTACTAAACTCACCAGGAGGAGCAGACGCCATACCGACCTTTTGGGTGAGAAGAGTGGAAGATTCCCCTTACACTCTTCTCACCCTAAAGGTCGGTATAGCGTCTGCTGCTCCTGGTGAATGACCATTTGCAGTCTTGGTCAGCAAGATATCTCTCTACATGGTCACTGTAAATGTTTGAGGGGATATGCAGTTCTTTGCAGGTTTCAACGAAGTTGGTACCCCTATCAGAGCGGATAAGTTTAACTGGGCCTCTAATGTAAATGAAACATCTGAGAGCATTCATAAAGCTGGATGTATCCAGAGACTCGATAACTTCTATATGCACAGCCCTGATACTCATGCATGTAAATATGACCGCCCAGCGTTTACTGTTTGCATGGCCTCCTCTAGTATGTCATGTGGTGACAGACCAGGGGCCAAACATGTCAAGACCAACATTAGTAATGGGGGGGGTTCTCTACAGAGACGGTCAGCAGAGAGGTTAGCCATCTTTTGTGACTGAAACATACCCCGTAGTTTTTTGCAAGTGACACATTTGAAAATGATATCCAAACAATCGTCCACAAAACAAAAAAAGCGGAGACAGCACGTCCAATGCCAGCAGGGCTGCCATCAGAAATTTTGGGGCCCCTTACACAGATCAAGGGCTGCGCCCCCCCCCCCCCACCCGACACTGCCCCAGTGGCGGATCCAGAGCCTGGTCTTTGGAGGGGCACTTCCCCCAGGAATAGGAGATCATGGGGCCCCTGTGTCCCCGTCCACCCTCAAGCCACACCCACACACAGCCCCACCCATATATCGCGCCCATACCTCTTACATCCAAGGACGTCTCCCACACGGCCCTCCACACTGCCCCTCACTGAGTAATTTGCCCCCCCAAGCTAATTTTGCCCCCACACAACCCTGCATTATGTAATTTGCCCCCACACGATCCTCTATTATGTAGTTTGCCCACCACATTGACCCCCCACTGACTAATTTCCCCCCTCACAAGTGAATTTTGCCCCAGACAGCCCTGCATTATGCAAGTTGCCCCCACTAAGTAATTTGCCCCCACATGTCCCTCCACTATGTAGTTTGCCCGCCACACTGACCCCCACTGAGTAATTTGCCCCTTCCCCACAAGTTAATTTTACCCCCAGACAGCCCTGCATTATGTAATTTGCCCCCACAGTCCACACTAAGTAATTTTGCCCCCACACGGCCCTCCATGTAGTTTGCCCGCCACACTGACCTCCCACTAAGTAATTTGCCCCCACACAAGTTAATTTTGCCCCTCCATTGTTGCCCCCCGTACTTGTGTCGCTGATTCCGGCCAGCTTGCTCCCCAGCACCGGCAGGAGGTACCCTTTCCTTAAATCCAGTCTCTGTGCATGGGCGTCCGCAGAAATTTTTCCGGGGGGAGATAATTTTATTGACATCCATGCTCTGCTTGTTTCTGAGAATGTAATGAAGGGGAGGGCGACGTGATGGAAAAGCTTAAATGTATATTAGAAGTGCCATAACAGGAACATATTGAAAATATTTATTTTTGTGAACAACAGAAAACTGGTCAATTAAATAAAGGCTTTGGATCCGGGGCTGGGCCGAGAGTAGATGGATGGGGCGTGAATTAATATAAATTAAATTTAAATTTCATAACATTAAAGGTTTAGTTTATTTCAAGATAGAAAAGCATAAAAAGACGCACCTAGGTTTTGAGGAGAAAAATAAGAAAAAAATTATTTTTAACCAAAGGGAGCATTTGGTGGGATTTGAGCTAATGGTGGCCTGTGGATGGCACTGTTTTTTTGGGGGGGATCTGAGGATGGCACTGTTTCTGGGGGATCTGAGCATGGCACTGTTTTTGGGGGAGGATCTGAGGATGGCACTGTTTTAGGGGGAGGGATCTGAGGATGGCACTGTTGTGGGGGGAATGTGGATGGCACTGTTTTTTGGGGGATCTGAGGATGGCACTGTTTTAGGGGGATCTGAGGATGGCACTGTTGTGGGGGAATGTGGATGGCACTGTTGTGCGGGGATCTGTGGATGACACATATATAGCATAGGATCCCCCTAAGTGCCATCCACACTGATCCCCCATAAGTGACCCCTAACACTCAGAATTAATAGTGGTATAATAAAGCAAAGACCTTTTGTTTTTCAGAATCGCGCCACACTCCGGAGCCCAGTGCCGCCCCCTAGTTAATTTATTCACCTCACTTGCGGCTGACGTAATCTCGCGCAGTGTGTCTGCGTAAGATTACGGCGCTTCTCTTCAATTATGTCAGCGCCAGTGAGGGGAGTAAATAAGCTAGTTTGCACGTCAGACAGACACACACGCAGGGACAGACAGACAGAGACACACACACACGCAGGGACAGACAGACAGAGACACACGCAGGGACAGAATCATATACACCATGGCCCTCAGAATACACCTGGATCTGTGCTATAAACACCCTTAATTGCACCAGATTCCACTCCACTTGAACCCCTGAGTGCTGCACCTGCCCCTCATATATGAGCTGCCCCTCACCTGCTCTCCATGAAGCTTTGTGGACTCCAGGACTGCAGCACATCCTCCATTACTGAGCAGCCTGCAGGCACACAGCCACTTCTCCCTCCACAAGCTGCTGCTGCTGTCGGGGTTTGTCCATGTGACTATGAAGGAGCATGTGACCAGTGATGTCATAGACCTCCTTCTAGCAACTACATTCTACCCATGGATCTGCAGAGACTCCAGCTATCTTGTTCTCAGAACAAGATAGCTTGGGCCCAGGGCCCCGGGAGGTAAGGGACAGGCTGCAGAAGAAAGAGGGGGAGGAGCACTGGGTCCCAGAGCCAGCTGCCACAATAAAAAAAAAAAAAAAAAAAAAAAAAGTTTCAGGACTGGCCGGGCCCCCCCAGGGTCAGGGCCCCTTACTGGAGTATGGGCTGTACCCCCCTGATGGCGGCCCTGAATGCCAGTGCTATTTTTTAATCCGGATGCGACGTTTCGGCTCTCACATAAGCCTTCTTCAAGGCTTGAAGAAGGCTCATGTGAGAGCCGAAACGTCGCATCCGGATTAAAAAATAGCACTGGCATTGGACGTGCTGTCTCCGCTTTTTTTGTTTTGTGGACGATTGTTTGGATATCTATACCTTAGGGGTTCATTTACCGTCCCTGGAGACGTGCACCCAACTGCAAAAGAACCTAGGAGTGCTGCACACCCCACATCTGCACATTTGAAAATGAGACTACTCACAAGTCTTTTGGCTCCCATTATCCAGAATCCAGCTGTACGTAAAGCTCCTTCAGTGAACAAATGTCCCTGATGTTTAGTCTTCTCATGGTAGTGTTGCACAAGTAAAGATGCAATGTGATTGTTTGGGAGTATTATTGGATTACGTGAATTACTCTCGAGTTTCGCATTTGAAATGCGTCCCCCAACTCTCAACAGTCCATTAGCATCTATAAAGGGGTCAAGTCTCTTGAGGGAACTGTCCTTAGGAACACTCTTTTTATTTTGGAGGAGTTCAAGTTCTTGAGCATAAACCTCCTGTTGGATACAACGTATGACAAGGTCTCTTGCCTGTGTAATTTCGTCCACTGTATGGGCCCTGTGACAGTAATGCCAAACTTTGCAGTGCTCTGATCCTGTAGGTGTGGCTTTAAAAGATTTGGCTATGTGAATCAAGCCAGCTATAGCACTGTACAGTGATTTCCAAGTAGAAAACTTGTTGAATCGTTTGGATCCAAGCTCTCTGAAACTTTTGTGGTGAGTACAGAAACATAAGGACGAATCTCTGCATCAACGTTTGGTTCCAGCAGGTCAAATGAGTTTTTCTCAAAAGTGTCAAGTACAGGCCTGTAGAGGAATGGTGGTCCTGTGAGCCATGTGGTATCTTTAAGGTGGGCTGCAGGAACAGCTCTTGTAGAATGGTCTGCAGTGTTGAGGTCAGTTGGTACATAGTGCCTCTGGGTAGGCTGTGTAGACCTCCTGATTCTTTAAACTCTGTTATGAACATAGACATAAAATCTCCTAATCTCATTGTAAATGTAGCCCAACACTACTTTGCTGTCTGTATGAAACACTGTGCTATCAAGTTTTACATCTATTTTAGACACAATAGGGTCTGCTAGCTCTACTGCTAGAACAGCAGCACAAAGTTCCAGTCTTGGTATGGTAAGCTCAGGACTTGGTGTCAGCTTTGCTTTGCCCATAGTAAAGCCAATTTGGACCTGGCCTTTAATGTCTATAGTTTTAAGGTAAGCGACTGCAGCGATTGCTTTTACTGAGGCATCACAAAATATGCACAGTTGCCTGGACTGAACTTCAGCAGGAGAGATGTGGGCATATGGCCTATGTATACATAAGTTAGATCAGGCATCCTCAAACTGCGGCCCTCCAGCTGTTGCAGAACTACAACTCCCAGCATGCCCGAACAGCCTACAGGTATCAGCCTACAGCAGGGCATTGTGGGAGTTGTAGTTTTGCAACAGCTGGAGGGCCGCAGTTTGAGGAAGCCTGAGTTAGATAATGCCTTTAGGGAGTCTCTCCATGTTATCCATAGTGCCTCTTTCTCTGAGGGAAGTGGCGAATCCCAATCACATGTATCTGTGGTTAGCTCTCGGAGCAGAGTCTTGCCTTAGATGATCAGAGGGGTTTCAAATCCAAGTGGATCGTATAGGCTGTTAACAGTGAATAGGACTCCACGTCATGTGAAGGGTTTCTGTTCTTGGTCAACCTGAAAAGTAAAGGTGTCAGACTTGAGGTCCCAGCTGAGCCCTAGGCTGCGCTGCATGGGTAATGGGTCTGTTGCCAAATCTAGATCTTTCAAATCACTGGCATGATCTTGAGTAGGAAAGGCCTCCATAAAAACTTTGCTATTTGAAGCTATCTTATGCAGCCTGAGGTTTGAACAGAAAAGCATACTTTGAGTCCTTTTGAGTAGACTGATTGCGGCCTCAGGTGAGGAAAGCGACTTCAAGCCATCATCTACATAGAAGTCTCTTTCAACAAACTTTTTAAAGTCTTCTCCATAGTCTCTTTCACCTTCTTGGGCAGAAAGTCTGAGTCCATAAATAGCGACTGCAGGAGATGGGCTGTTGCCGAAAACATGCACTTTCATGCGATATTCTATGATGTCTTGGGTAGGGTCATTGTCTTTAAACCAAAAGAATCTCAAGAAGTCCTGTGCTCTTCTTTAACTAGGAAACAATAAAACATTTGTTGTATGTCTGCAACTACAGCAATGGATTCTTTATGGAATCTGATGAGGACACCGAGAAGTGTGTTATTGAGATATGGTCCCGTCAAAAGAACATCATTGAGAAAGACTCCCTCATATTGTGAACTAGAGTGAAATACCACTCGGATTTGTTCTGGTTTCTTAGGGTGGTAAACGCCAAAGATTGGTAGGTACCAGCATTCTTCCTTTTCTTTTAGGGGTAGAGCTACTTCTGCATGACTGTTCTCCAATATCTTGTTCATGAACGAGAAGAAATGTTCCATCATCTCTGGTCTTTTCTGAAAGTTGCATTTGAGTGAACAGAAGCATTTAAAGGCTTGATCTCTGTTGTTGGGAAGATAGCGTCTCTGTGTCTTGAAAGGCAGTGGTGCAACCCAGGTGTTCGTTTTATCCTTGAAGAATCCTTGCTCCATTATGTTTAGGAGGGCCTCCTCTTCAATAGAGGGAGCTATCTTGTGGACTTCCTTTGTCCTCTTGAACACCTTGCACCCCAAGCGGTCTTGGTCTTCACCACAAGCATGTTTCTCGATTTCTGAAAAGTCAGGATATAGTACACTTGCCAGCTTCTCTAATACAAGGAACCCGTTAAGACATGGCTGAAAGAGGGATGGACGTTCGTTCTCCAAGGTATTAGTGTAAAGAGAATTCACTGTGTTTGGCTTGTGAACATTTCATAGGCAGACATCACCTATAATGACCCACCCCAGGTCAAGCTTCTGTGCATATGCAGAATTGTGAGAACCGTTTATTTGTTTTCTCACCTTGTGGACTTGTGGACCTTATGATATCTCTGTCAAGCAGAAGTATTATTTGGGCCTCTGGGTCGAGTGCAGGTATGAGATGTGCTATGGAATTTCTTCTCTATTGTTTGGCATCCGATTGCATTCAATTAAGGTAGACAAAGGTAGGGATGCTTCACCATTTATGGATTCAATTTAGAAGCCAGTAGCTCTTCTGCCTTTTTCTTCACTCACACCTGTGCAAGTTTTAAGTGAATATGGGGAGCAGTGTCCATTAATATTGAAGATATCAAAGAAAGCCAAGTTGGCAAGAGATCTTCTGATCATCAAGGATGGCATACAACCTTACTGCTTTTTCTTTATGACCAATGGGGTGAACTGTTACAAGACAGATCTTGGAGTTACCTTCTCCGCAGACTTCGGTGCACTGGGGGTGTCACTTCAGGAGGTACTGTGTCTCTCTCCTCCCAGCCGTGCTCTACAGCCTGTTCTGAGGGCAACATAGTAACATAGTACATAAGGCCGAAAAAAAGACATCTGTCCGTCCAGTTCGGCCTGTCATCCTGCTAGTTGATCCAGAGGAAGGCAAAAAAAAACCTGTGAGGTAGAGCCAATTTTCCCCACTTAAGGGGAATAAAAAATTCCTTCCTGACTCCATTCAGGCAATCAGAAGAACTCCCTGGATCAACGACCCATCTCTAGTAGCTATAGCCTGTAATATTATTACACTCCAGAAATACATCCAGTCCCCTCTTGAATTCCTTTATTGTACTCACCATCACCACCTCCTCAGGCAGAGAGTTCCATAGTCTCACTGCTCTTATGGTAAAGAATCCTCTTCTATGTTTGTGTACATACCTTCTTTCCTCCAGACGCAGAGGATGTCCCCTCGTCACAGTCACAGTCCTGGGGATAAATAGATGATGGGAGAGATCTCTTTACTGACCCCTGATATATTTATACATAGTTATTAGATCTCCCATCAGTTGTCTTTTGTCTAAAGTAAATAACCCTAATTTTGATAATCTTTCAGGGTACTGTAGTTGCCCCATTCCAGTTATTACTTTAGTTGCCCTCCTCTGAACCCTTTCCAGCTCTGCTATGTCTGCCTTGTTCACAGGAGCCCAGAACTGTACACAGTACTCCATGTGTGCCCTGACTAGCGATTTGTAAAGTGGTAGGACTATGTTCTCATCACGGGCGTCTATGCCCCTTTTGATGCAACCCATTATCTTATTGGCCTTGGCGGCAGCTGCCTGACACTGGTTTTTGAAGCTTAGTTTGCTGTATATTAAAATTTCTAGATCCTTTTCCATGTCAGTGTTACTGAGTGTTTTACCATTTAGTATGTACGGGTGACTTGCATTATTCCTTCCCATGTGCATAACTTTACATTTGTGAGTAACATAGTAACATTGTGCATAAGGCCGAAAAAAGACATCTGTCCATCCAGTTCGGCCTGTCATCCTGCTAGTTAAACCTCATCTGCCATTTCTCTGCCCAAGCCTCCAATCTATCCAGATCCCTCTGTTGCAGTATATTGTCCTCTTCCGTGTTAATTACTTTACACAGTTTAGTGTCATCTGCAAAAATTTATATTTTACTATGCAAGCCTTCTACAAGATCATTAATAAATATATTGAAGAGAATAGGGCCCAGTACTGATTCCTGAGGTACCCCACTATTGACAGTGACCCAATCTGAGTGTGTACCGTTAATAACCACCCTCTGTTTTCTGTCACTCAGCCAGTTACTTACCCACTTACAGACATTTTCTCCCAGTCCGAGCATCCTCATTTTATATACTAACCTTTTATGTGGTACAGTGTCAAATGCTTTGGAGAAGTCCAGATACACGACATCCATTGATTCGCCACTGTCAAGTCTAGAACTTACATCCTCATAGAAACTGATTAAATTTGTTTGGCATGACCGATCCCTCATGAAGCCATGTTGATATGGCGTTATTTGCTTATTTCCGTTGAGATCCTCTAAGATAGCATCTCTCAGAAAATCTTAAAACAGTTTCCCAACAATAGAAATAAGGGTCTGGCTGTGACATTACTTAATTCCCTTATCATACGGGGGTGTATGCCATCCAGTCCTGGCGATTTGTCTATTTTAATCTTTTTAAGTCGCTGTTGTACTTCTTCTTGGGTCAGAGAGGACACTTTTAATGGGGGATTTATTTTTACATTCAGCATTTCATCTGACAGTGTATTTTCCTCAGTGAATACATTGGAGAAAAAAATATTTAACAGCTTTGCTTTCTCCTCGTCGCTCTCTGCAACTCCCCCCTCATTACTCTTTAAAAGGCCGACACCTTCAGATTTATACTTTTTAACATTTATATAATTAAAGAACATTTTAGGGTTAGTTTTACTCTCTTTGGCAATGAATCTCTCGGTCTCTAGTTTGGCCGCTTTTATTTGTTTTTTACATGTTCTATTTTTTTCCTTATAGTTTTTCAGTGCTTCCTCGCTACCCTCCTGTTTTAGTGATTTATATGCTTTCTTTTTGTCATTTATTGCTTTCTTTACATTACTATTTATCCACATTGGTTTCTTTTTGTTCCTTAACCTTTTATTCCCATACGGTATGTACCTCTCACAATGAGAATTTAGGATGCTTTTAAAGATATCCCATTTTGTGGCTGTATTTTTGTTTTTGAAGACTGTCCCAGTTAGTTAGGCCTGTGGCCTCTCTTAGTTGGCTAAATTTAACTTTTTTGAAGTGTGGTATTTTTGTTCCTCCGTGTAGAAATGCTCTTTTGAATCATAATTGGAAGATTATTACTTTATGGTCACTATTTCCCAGGTGTCCCCCAACTTGCACATCTGTTGTTCTGTCAGGTCTATTGGTTAATACTAAGTCCAGTATGGCCGTCCCTCTAGTTGGGTCCTGAACCAGTTGGGAAAGGTTATTGTCTTTGGTTATTGCCAAGAACCTGTTTCCTTTATGCGATGTACAGCTTTCAGTTTCCCAGTCTATATCTGGTTAGTTGAAGTCCCCCATAATAACCACATCATTATGATTTGCGGACTTGTCTATCTAGTTTAGTAATAGATTTTCTGTGGACTCTAGCAGGGCCGGCTCTAGGTTCATTTAGGCTGTTGGACGATAAATCTCAGTGGGCCCCCTTCAGGCATTTTTTTACATTTTCATGTCCCCCTGTGGCTCCCACACAGTATAATGACCCCCAGTGGCCCCACACACAGTATAATGACCACTAGTGACCCTTCATACAGTATAATGACCCACCCACACAGTATAATGTCCCCACAGTGGCCCTCCATTCAGAATAATAACCTCCAGTCACCCCCCATTCAGAATAATGACCCCCAGTGGTCCCCACACTGGGGGTCATACTGTATAGAGGGGGCACTGGGGGTCATTATACTGTATAGTGGTCACTGAGGTCATTATCTTGAATGGGGGCTCTGGGGGTCATTATACTGTGTAAGCTAAGGGGCCCTCACAGTATAATGACCCCCAGTGCCCCCCACACAGTATAATGACCCCACAGTGGCCCTCCATTCAGAATAATGACCCCTAGTGCCCCCCACAAAGTATAATGACACCGCAATACTGTGACCGGATAAAAGGGTATAAGAGGGCACAGTACAGGGAATGACTAGGGGCACTGTACAGGTTGTGGTAAGAGGGCACAATGCAGGGCTTAAGGGAGCACAATATAGGGGTGAGGGGCGCAGTACAGGTGACCCTGTGACGTTAGAAGGTCCTGATGGTGAATGTGGTTTAGACACCACCATAATGAGAGGCAGAGGAGTGACACAGGGGCCCGGGGCCATGGATGGAAAGGAGGGGTGAACACAGCTAGTAGGTGGAAGGGGCTGAGGGGGATTCATTAAAGAAGTAGTGGCAGGAGGTATGTGCAGGGCAGCAATAGGAGACATGAGCTCTGGATACATAAGGGAGGAAAGGAGACAGCAGGATATGAGGAGGGAAGGTATCATTGAGGCAAACTGCTTCATGAAGCAGTAAAACAAATAGCATGAAGCTGCTTGTCTACTACAACATCCAGCAGCACCTGGAAGAGTTCCCTGTCCAAGAGGCAGTCACAGTGCAGACTCACTACTCACAGCCCTGCGATCTTGATCTTCTCTCTTCACTGTCCTCAGGCAGCATGTAGAGGGGGCATGTCTGAGTCTCTGCAGCAGCTTCATTTGACTATCAGAGGGCCCTCCACGAGGGGTACTGTGTAAGTGATATGACAGTAGCTCCAGCAATGAGTTCTTCCATCTGTATTGATGAAAGTGCTCATAGCAGCTCAGTGGGCCCCCCCAGAAGCAGTGGGCCAGCACTTGCCCTTGTATGCCGGGTTCTAGCACCGGGCATGGACTCTAGTATATTAGGTGGTTTATAGTAAAGTCCTATTAGTAGTAATTTATTATTGTTTTTGTCTCCATGTATCTCTACTCACAGTGACTCCACATGTTCATGTCCCTCACTTATATCTTCTCGGACTGCGGGCTTTAGATAGGAATTTACATAAAGGCAGACCCCTCCCCCTCTCCGGTTTTGATGATCCTTTCTAAACAGACTGTAACCCTGTACATTAACTGCCCAGTCATAGCTATCATCCAGCCATGTCTTATTCCCACTATATCAAAGTCCTCCTTACACTTCACTAACTCCAGTTCCCCAGTTTTGTTAGTCAGGCTTCTGGCATTAGTGTACATACAATTAAGAGGTTTTTGTATATTTTTAACCCTACACCTTTCCTTCTGAACAGTTTTAGTCCCTCCTTCCATTCCTCCCCCAGTCACACTACCTTGCCCCAGGTATCTATCTGCACTATCTTCCCCTCCTATAATGTAAGTACCCTCCCCCAGTCCCTAGTTTAAACACTCCTTCAACCTTCTAGCTATCTTTCTCCCCAACACAGCTGCCCCTTCCTCATTGAGGTGTAGCCTGTCCCTACAATAGAGCCTGTAGCCGACAGAGAAGTCGACCCAGTTCTCCAGGAACCCAAACCCCTCCTTCCCACACCAGTTCTTGAGTTACTTGTTAACCTCCCTAATTTCCCACTGCCTTTCTTGTGTGGCTCTTGGTACAGGCAGTATCTCGGAAAATACTACCATTGAGGTCCTTGCCCAAAGCTTTTGACCTAAATCCCTGGAATCATTTTTAAGGACGCTCCATGTACCTCTAACTTTGTCATTAGTTCCGATATGGACCATGACCGCTGGATCTTCTCCAGCCCCTCCCAGTAATCTGTCAGAACCGATCCGCGATGTGTCGAACTCTAGCACCGGGAAGACATTCTCTGCATGGGTCTTTGGTTGAGATCTTTTCAGACTCTTAGAGGTACTGTAGGTTTTGTTTGAGGAATACACTAGTCTTGTGTACTGCAACAGATGTACTTTTCATGTTACGAAGTGAGACAGGCCTACCTGGTTTGGGGTAAGTGGTGTCAACATCGAGAAGTCAAAGCTGGGATCATTCCTAGTCTTTGCTTGCTGGTGCACAAAGTCCACAAAGAATGAGAATGGAGGAAATGGGTCATTGTTTTTTTGCTTGTACCTGGAACCTTGAGCAATCCAATTTTCTTGCAGGTTATGAGGTAGTTTTTGTACTATGGGGTTTACAGCACGTGCAGTATCTAAGAATGCCAGACCTTGTAAATCTACTTCAGCTTTGGCAACTTGGAGCAGGTCACTCCGTTCTCTTAGCTTCTGGAACCCCTTTGTTCTGGATCTTGGGGAAATCCTCAATTCTTTTGAAGAGTGCGTTTTCTATCACTTCTGGTGAGACGTAACAGTCCTCAAGTCTCTCCCATATCATGTTTAACCCTGTGTTTGGGTAGTTGATATTAATGGATCTAATCCATTTTGCATGCTCTGCCGATTCATTACCTAGCCACTTGACAAGAAGATCAATTTCCTCACATGCAAACAGATATAGGTCTCTGATTGTATTTCTGAATGATGATCGCCATGACCTATAGCTTTAAGGTCTGTCATGAAACTTGGAGAGCCCCTTGGTTATTAACTCACATCGAGCAAGGAATTTTAGAAACGCTGACATACCTAAATATTTTTTTTTGGATCATTGCTGTAGTAGTCACCATTTACTTGTTCCTTCTTAAAGGATTTGAATGCAGGTTGCATTGAGGGCATTGAGGGCTGATGTCCTATGAAACTGTTGTCTCGTGCAAAGCAGGGTTTTTGGTTAACTGAGGTCACTTGTGTGAAAGACTCTGCTGGGGTTCTTCAGCAGGGATTGACACTGCTCTTGGACTTGAATTTAGGTTGTCATCTGACTCCGCATGTGGCATGAGATAATCTGAAGTGTGTTGCAAGTTATCGTGATGATCAAGTTCAGGCCCAACTATGCTGCTAAGTCTATCACTTGTGAAGTTTGCTGCTACTTCCAATGCCTCTGCCTCTGCTACAGCAGCTGCAGCTTTCTTTTCCACAGTTAGCTTTTCCAGTGCTGCTTGTTGTTCAGCCAGGGCTGCTTGTTGTTCCGCCAGGGCTGCGTCCATGCGTGCTTTCTCCATTTCCATACGAGTTCTCATTTCCATTTCCATACGAGCTTTCTCTATTTCCATACGAGCTTTCTCTATTTTTAATTGTCTTTCTTGCTCAGTAAATGTTGCGCGGAATTTGGCAGCTTCAGCTTTTGCTCGGGCAATGGCGACCGTGGAGCTGCTCACTGATCTCTTTGTGCTTCTGGAGCTAGCTGAGATGTGAGACCTTGTCTCGTACAGTCCGGATTCTCTTGACGACATAATGACACTGTGAACAGGTTTGCACACTTGCAACTTTCGTGGTGATAATGCTGCTACTTGCAGGGTTCAGTACTATGCAGTCCAGCCTTTTAGAGGCATATTGTTGTTGACTCTCAGGGTTTGAGGAATCGCAGTTTCTAGTATCTAGCATGTAAGAAGCCGTTGTTTTCCTGCGGTCAGGGAGTCGCAGTTCCTTGTATCAAGTTCGTAAGCAGCCGCTGTTTCACTGCGGCCAGGATTTAAGGAGTTCCAGTTCCTCATATCTCAGCTTGTAAGAAGCCGCTGTTTCACTGTTCTGTCCTCCTTATGTGTGAAGGTACATAGCTTGACAGACAGCTAAACCTTTCCCAGCAATGGATTGACAACGGAGCAACATCCAACTTGTCTTTATTGCAAGGATATATAAGTGGTAAAACTGGGGAACAGAAAAAACGATGCACTTACTAATGGGGTCTAACATATAGAAATGCATATAATACACACAGATTCAAAAGATACAGAAAGACATCCATGAGGGTATGCAGATATAAAGAGGAGCATGCTATCCTATCTGCATAACATGCATGGCCCCTAGCTGCTAACTGTAAGCTGCTATAAAAGAGAGGAAAAAGATATGCAAAATACATATGCAAATAGATCCAAACAGGCTATAATGTGGCTATGTGACATACCAGTGATGCTACCATGAGCTTAGATGTGGAGGATGACACTGGGGACTTCCACATCATCTGCTACCTCTGTAAAGCTGGCTGTAAATGAGGAAGTGACTGCTATGTGCAGGGCTGAGGATGTCACTAAAATATGGAAGCTGAAGTAGACCAAACTTATAGTATGAATAGCTGAAATTGTATGTAAAACAGCCACTAGAGGGTGCTGTTACACAATCAACAGAGAATTATACAGAAAGCAAATTGACAATGCATCAACTATGAATAAATTAACAATAAACTTGCTGAAGGCATGACAAGCTGCTTTGGGTGCCACCCTGCTGTGAACATGGTTTCTCCTCCTCATCATCGTCCTCCTTCTCATCCTCCAGAACTGTGTCCTGGCTGGACAGTTGTGTACCTGGCCTCTGTTGGTGCAGGAACCTGATAACCGGGGAAATGATCCCTCTTCCTCCTGTGCCACATCCTCTTCCATCATCGCTCGAAGCGGGATAGTAATGCTAAGGACAGCGTTATCGGCATTGGCTATGTTGATGAAGTACTCGAAACAGCGCACAGGTCCCGCATGGAGGCCCACTCATTGGTGGTGAAGTGGTGCTGTTCCGCAAAGCGACTCACCCGTGTGTGCTGCCACTCATCGGTCTGTTGTTCTATGCCCGTCCACAGCTCCTGCACGGTGTGGGTTTTTTCCCCAAAACAGATAAGTTTCAAAACAGCCTGCTGTCATTTCCCACTGGCTGTGCTGAAGTTGGTGCTGCAGGTGTTAGCTGACCGGATAAGGAGGTGGTAGAGGAGGAAGCAGAGTAGGAGGCAACAGGAGGAAACAATAAACATCCTGCAATCCTCAGTGGCGGAAAGACATGTGTCAAACTACTATCCGCCTCAGGCCCAGCCGCCACTGCATTTCCCCAGTGTGCAGTTAGGCAGATATAACGTCCCTGCAGGTGCTTACTGGTCCACGTATCGGTGTTTATGTGGATCTTGCCACAGATGGCGTTGCGCAACACACACCTGATTTTGTCTGCCACTTGACTGTGCAGGGCAGGGATGAGTCGCCTGGAAAAGTAGTGGCGGCTGGGGACCACGTACTGTGGGACAGCCACCGCCATAAGGTTTTTCAAAGTCTCTGTATCCACCAGACAGAATGACAGCATTTCAAAGGCAGGAATTTTGAAATGCTCACATTCAGGACCAGGGATCGCTGGTTACTTCCTTTTTCTCTCCAGTGTTTGGGGAATGGACAGCTGAACGCTTCCATGGGACAGTATGCTTGGTGATGGTGGCGGTCATGGTGTTGCTGCCACATCCTCTGGGGGTGGCAGATGCCACTGTCACTCTAGAGGGGGAGTAAGAGGCTAAAGCAGAAGAGGGAGCAGGAGGAGCCTGAGATCTTTCGTGGTTTTTGAGATGTGTACTCCACTGCAGCTCGTGCTTTGCATTTAGATGCCTGGTCATGCAGGTGGTGCTCAGGTTTAGAACATTTATGCCATGCTTCAGGCTCCGAACCACTCGTATCTTGTCGTCAGCACATTGTCTGAAGAACTGCCATGCCAGGGAACTCCTTGGAGCTGGCTTTAGTGTGCTCAGTCCCTGGGTGCAGTGGGCAGTAGCCTGCATACTGGCTAGGGGACGGCCACTCTGCTTTTGCACCCTGCTCCCTCTTTTGCTGTGTGGCTGACGCTGTGTGACCACCACCTCTTCTTCCGAACTGCACACTTCACTCGCATGACCATGACTGGTATTCGGGTCTACAATACGCTGAACGTTCTGTCGACTACGTGCACCTGAGGAAGGTGTTTTATTTGGGCGTGTAGCTAGCACAGATCGACTACGTCCTCCCCCTGCAACAGGAGCTCCATCAACACCAGCAGCACAATGACATGGGCCACGTCCCTTATTTGATGCTCTCCTCATTTTTTGAGGTCACCCACTGAACTAACAGACAGATTAACTATATTAATTGTCCTCTCATGTATGCACTGCAGTTGTACCTCACACAAAAAATGGGTAAATGTCACCCACCAAACTCACAGATGAATTAACTATCTTCATTTCCTTGTCACGGATGCAGTGCAGGTGTATCTCACACAAAAAATGGGTATATGTCACCCACCGAACTTACAGACGGATTAACTATATTAATTTTCCTGTCACGGATGCAGTGCTGGTGTACCTCACACCAAAAATGGTTATGTCATCCGCCGATCTAAAAGATGGATTAACTATTATATTTTTGTGTCAGGGGTACAAAGATGGTGCATTGCACCCACAAAAAAATCACTATAGGTCACCCACAGAATGAATAGCCAGATGAGATTCCTAACACTCTCCTTTACTTCAACTGCCTGCTTCCTGTCCCTGCCTCTACTCAGAGCTGATGGGTGGTGCTACACATGATCCAGATTGTATAGAGAATAGGCAGTGGCGTACCGCCAATATAGGCAGGGTACGCCACTGCTATGGGGCCCGCGTCACTCTGCCAAAAATAAATTAACATCACATCGATCTGACTTGCAGCCAGGATGCACCGCCCCCCCGCCCGGCACCTTCCAAGTTCCCGCGCTGACCTGCCCTGCTGACTACCTCTGACCTGCCCTGCTGACTACCTCTGACCTGATTGGCCAGTGTGCGCGACGGAGGCGGGAGAATCACGTCACCACTGTCTGCATCTCACTCAGAGACACCGACCCAGTCCCAGAACAGCCGCCCGCAGCCAGCAGTCTGGAGTCCAGGACGGAGCCAGCAGGAGGACCGATGCGCTGGAGAGCCGAGCTGCTGGCACCCTGAACAAGCTGCCGTGCCTGGCCCTGGCTCAGTGAGAGAGCAAAGAGTGGTATGTCAGTGTCAGTCACTGTCTGACTGAAACTGTGACCAGACGATGAGGAAGTTGCCCAGGCTGCCTGCAGGGGCAGGCAGCAAGAGAGAGGAGGGCTGGGGAGGGGGGACAGGACACCCTTCTCACTCCAGTCCTGTTGTCCTCTATCCAAAATGCCCCCCAAATGCCCAGGGTGGGGTGGGGCAGGTGTGAGTGCACAGTCAGGAAAGTGTGCCACTTTGCCAGGCTGTACTCATACAGTATGAGACTCCCCTGCCTTCCCCCCAGGTCCACTATGATGAGCCTCCCCAACTGGGACCAATGCCTCACAAAATTGCTTGGGGGGGGGGGCGATTAGAGGAGGAAAGCATACTGGCCTCTATGAGCCCTCCCCCTCCTTCCTCAGTCCTCTATGAGCCCCCCAATGTCCCCTAAAATGCTCAGCAAGGCATTAACCCCTAGTGCCCCCCCCCCCAAAATGCCTGGGGGGGGAGCAGTCCAACCCCTAAAGCCCCTACAAAATGCCCAGGTGGGGAGGAGTAGGAGGAAAGCACACTGTCCTCCTTTAGCCCCCCCCCCCCTCAGAGTTTTCTATGAGCCCTACCAGCAACCCCTAATGCCCCTCAAAATGCCCATGGGGGAGAAGTAGGAAGAAAGCACACTGTCCTAAGAATTTTGGGGGGCATTAGGGGTTGGGAGGGCTCATAGAGGACAGTGTGCTTTCCTCCTACACCTACTCCTTCCTAACACCCCCCGATTAACCCCTCTAACTCCTTGCTGCTAATGCAAGGGGGCCCATTTTAGATTCTTGCTATGGGGCCCAGTGATTTCTATGTACGCCCCTGAGGATAGGTCACATGATGCACCAGCCAATCACAGCCATGCCATTACTAGGCATGGCTGTAATGGCTTCTACGTGCCCACAGCTTAAAAGCTTGTTGATTGGCTGTCTTGCAGCCTTTCAACAAGCTTTATTAAATGCCCAAACTCGAACCCGAAAATTTTACTGCAACTTTCGGGTTCAAGTTCGGGTTCGCTCAACACTAGTAAGCAACACTTGTGGCCTGACACAAACAGAAATTCTATCTGACTAACAGACCTGGTCTCAGTCTCTAGGATTCCAGGCACCAACACTTTGATGAGGTGCATGCATGATCAGTCTTACCAAGCCGGGACTTCACTGCTTCCACTGGTGGCTGTGAACCAAACAAAACTTTCTCCAACAAGCAGGCAGTACAGCAGTGTATGTTGCTTTGCTACTCAGCTCTCATCAGCGTTCCTGAAAGCAATCCTCGTTCCTCTGGACAGGATCAGAGCCTTGGACACACTCCGCTTCAGTGGGCTGTAGTTCTGGTCATCGAAGGGTGCTCCCACACCTGGATGTCGATGGATCCTCCTCACACACAGCTCATGGATCTTCTTCCAAGCTCTCCCCTGGGCATAGCTCTGTGGGGGCACACCAGCATTGGGCCTGGTTGACCTTCGCAGAGTGATAGGCTCAGTAGCACTGGGGGCGTCAGGCACATCTAGTGAGGAAGCTGCTGCTGACTGCTCAACACTTTCCCTGGGTGACAAACTTGCCACGGCTAGAACCTCCGTGGGTACCAGGGCAGGGACAACCCACCATTCCTCCTCCTCTAAGGGGATTTCCTCTGTACTCTGAGCAGGAGGAGGCATCTTCTCCATGCACAGGGGCTCATAAAAATGATAACGCCTCAACATATTCCGATGCAAGTTTCATGAGGGCCCCCCCAGTCCCTATTGGCTCTAAGTCATAAACCGGGATGGTAGGGTCCTCCTTCCTCTTCACGGTGTATGGGACTGCCTCCCACCGCCCATCCAACTTCTCATACGGCCACTTGGCTCTGACTATCACTCGATCACCCGGGGCATACCTATCCCTCTGCACTGGTCTTGGGTTAGGGTGTACGACTTGTCTCAGGCGCTACCCCACAACCTTTTGGATCGCTTTCAGCTGGCGGCAGTGCTCTTGTACCTATGCAGTGGTATTTCTTGGTTGTGGCTCCATCGGATCGGGCATGTGGAGATCTTCAATCTACCGTCCGGCTCTCCCAAACATGAGCATATGTGGGGAGTATCCGGTAGTACTGTGTACCCTGTTGTTATAGGCCCACATCAGTTCAGGTAGGTACTCAGGCCACCGAGCCTTTTGGCTGTCCTCCAGAGTCTGTAGCATCTGGAGCAAGGCGCGGTTGAACCGCTCACACTCCCTGTTTCCCTGGGAGTATGCTTCAGCGACCGAATTTGTGAAATGATCTGTCATGACTAGACAGTACAAGTGTCCCAAGGTAGAGTACCCAATTTGTACATAATCAATTATAAGGAGCTCGAGGGGCGCAGAGGTCTGGATGGCCTGGAGAGGAGCCCGCTGTTCAGTACTCTTACTCTGCCCACAGGGCTGACACTTAAGACATACCTCGGCCACCATGTCTAACAAAATTTGACAGTATACCAGCCGTTGGTACCACTTGAACGTTCTGTCGCTCCCGAAATGGGCACCCCGCTCATGGGCTTCCAGGGCAGCCTCTGGTCCCAATGACATGGGGATGACAATCTGTTGCCGGAACTGCAGCTCTCATTGCAAGTATATGGTTCAACACAGGAGGCCGTGGGTAACAGTCAGCTTATCCCACTGCCTTAACAACTTCTGGCCCTCTGGAGTCAGACGGGCCCGCTCTTCTGGCAGAGGCCAGATCTCAGGTCCAGAACCCCTTTTTTCACTTTTAACAGGTCCGGGCAGCCGTTCTAGACCCTCTCCCAATCAGCCAACGTCTTTCCTAGCACCACTGGCATACTGGACGCCACCCCACATGAATGTGCCACGTCCTGGAACATGGGCAATCGACCAAGGTCAGGAGTTTGTGTCCTCTAGCTCCTCATTGGCACCCTACAGGGACTTGGGAGAGTGCATTGGCGTTGCTGTTCTCCCTTCCTGACCAGAACTTGATGCGGTATTGGTACTTAGAAAGGCGAGCCATCCATCTCTGTTCAAGTGCACCGAGCTTGGCGTTCTCCAGATGTGCTAACGGATTGTTGTCTGTCATCACGGTCACCTCTGCACCTGTCAGGTACTCTGTGAACCTTTTTGGTCATGGCCCACACCAGTGCCAGTAGTTCCAACTTAAAGCAGCTATAGTTGTCAGGGTTGCGCCCTGACTCCCTCAAAGACGGGCTGCTGTAGGCAATGACTCTCTCACATCTGCTCTGGACTCATTTAACTAATTTAACGGGCCCACCAAATGAGCAAATTTGGGTATAAACCTCCTGTAGTAGCCGGCCAAACCCACGAATGCCCGCACCTCTTGTAGCGTACGTGGCTGGGGCCACTTCTGGACAGCCTCCACCTTACTCTGCTGTCGAAAAGGTGGCACTTCTTGGGCTTGCTCTTGAGCTTATGGTCTCGCAACCATCCAAGGATCCATCGCAGCTTCTGGAGGTGATCCTCAAAGGAGGCCCTAAACACTACTATGTCGTCCAGGTATATCAATACTGGCTCGAAGTTGAGGTCCCCCAGACAGTGCTCCATCAACCACTGGAATGTTCCTGGGGCATTGGACAGGCCGAACGGCATCCGGTTGAACTTGTAGAGTCCCATTGGTAGGATAAAGGCCATCTTTGCTTTGAAATTCTTGGTCACCGGTACCTGCCAATACCTACTGGCCAGGTCAAGAGGGGAGAAGAACTTTGCATGACTCCACACAGAACCGGAGACTCCCATCTTTCTTCCGCACCAAGACTACTGGAGCAGCCCAAAGACCTTGACTAACCTGGATCACCCGGTTTTACAACATGCTGGCCACCATGTGCTTCACCTCCTGGTATATTTTGGGCGGGATTTGCCGGTAAAATTCCCTGATTGGCGCAGCATCATCGGTGGGGATTTCATGCTCGATTGAGGAAGCACACCCAAAGTCTTCATTATGTTTTGAGAACGCCTCTTGAAATTCCTAAAGGGTATCTTCCAGCAACTTCTGTTGTCCCGGAGTCAGGGTCTTACAGTCCACCTCCATCAAGGCCATGATCACTCGGCCGTTCCCCTCCACTGTCGAGGTCTCCTTTTGATGGACGTCTACAGCACAGTTCCAGGCTGATCTCCTATCTGGCTATAGCATGAATCCCCTATGTAGAGGGATGTCCCCTTCGGACATATAAACTTTGGCCATCAAGGTTTTCCCAGGAACGGTTAACTCGCAGTCTTCAAAATTGAGGCAGCGTACAGGCACACATACATCCTTTATAATAGCGAGGGCCCAGGCTATTAGTGGGTGAGTCTGCGTTTCCTCCTGGTAAGTGGACTCGATCAGGACCTTCAGTCCATTCAGTTGTCATCCAGCCCTCACCGGCAGCATCAATATTTGTTCTTGTCGAAGCAGGATATTCACCGGGGTCCTTCTCGGCACCTTCACGTGTCAAATGGGCCGACTGGACATGTTGCTCTTTCACAGACTACAGCTCCTCACCATCTGCTGTAGAATCTTCTGGGTCGGCCGGTGTGTGGTGGCCTATTGCCAATACTTCGGCCCTTCTTTGGCATAGACTTGATAGTCGAGGTCTCTCAGCACATTCATACCTAGCGTCACATCAATTCCTCCCCAGGACGAATGGTCCACCAGCACAAACCCCTTCTTGACCAAGGTCTTGCCCAAACAGTCGGTCCGGCATCCAGACTAACCCTTGGACTCCATCTCTCTTTTATTGGCAGCCAGCAGGCTGATAATGCTTTCGTCTTCCGGCTCTATCATATGTTCAAAGTGTCTTTCGAAGAACTCCAGAGGCATAAGGGCACACTCCGACCCTTTGTCAACTAGGCAGCATATCTTCTGGCATTTCAACTTGGCTTCCATAACAGGGCTGCTGGCATATAGGTCGTGTTCCTCACGCTTAGGGCTTAGCTTCTGGTGTACTGCCACAGGGCGCCCAGCTACTGCGGTGGTCGGAAGTTTAAGGTCGGCTCGGACTTTATCTGTTCTGGGCACTTTCTGGCCATATGGAAGTATTGTCGACAAGCCCAGTAGATCATCCCTATTTTGACAAGTCCCTGCAGCTGAGTTATCCTGGGTGGAGTGGCTCAGGGTGCTGGAGTTATTTCCGGAGGCCGGGGTCATCCTGCCTTCATCTGGGACACTTAGTAACATAGTAACATAGTATATAAGGCCTAAAAAAGAAATTTGTTCATCCAGTTCGGCCTGTTATCCTGCAAGTTGATCCAGAGGAAGGCAAAAAAAAAACTGTGAGGTAGAAGCCAATTTTTCCCACTTAAGGGGAAACAAAATTCCTTCCCGACTCCAATCAGGCAATCAGATAACCTGGACCAACGACCCATCTCTAGTAGCTATAGCCTGCAATATTATTACACTCCAGAAATACATCCAGGCCCCTCTTGAACTAATTTAGTGAACTCAACATCACCACCTCCTCAGGCAGAGACTTCCATAGTCTCACTGCTCTTACTGTAAAGAATCCTCTTCTATGTTTGTGTACAAACCTTCTTTCCTCCAGACACAGAAGATGTCCCCTTGTCACAGTCATGGGGATAAATAGATGATGGGAGAGATCTCTGTACTGACCCCTGATATATTTATACATAGTAATTAATTGTCCCATCAGTCATCTTTTTACTAAAGTGAATAACCCAAATTTTTATAATCTTTCAGGGTATTGTAGTTCCCTCATTCCAGTTATTACTTTAGCTGCCCTCCTCTGAACCCTCTCCAGCTCTGCTATGTCT
The DNA here is from genome assembly GCA_033119425.1 of Bufotes viridis. Taxonomy (NCBI): domain Eukaryota; kingdom Metazoa; phylum Chordata; class Amphibia; order Anura; family Bufonidae; genus Bufotes; species Bufotes viridis. The sequence goes on along the minus strand of CM065590.1, from coordinate 406,234,325 downwards.
GTTCAATTCTCTCAGTTCTCTCAATTCTGTCCGCAGGGCCTAGATCACATCCTTTAAGGACTCTGAGTCTTCAGACCTGGACCGGTCCCCTGTAGCTTGGATACTCACTAATCGCGCCGCCACAGGCATGTGCTCTTCCTCTCTCTCCACGGCGGCTAGGTGGACGATGTAGAATGTCATGTTGGCCGTCATCTGGCTCATCTCTTGCAATTTGTCCTGTAAGAACTTGTTGGAGAGCCCCACTATGAACTGGTCTCATAGTAGCCGGTCCACCTCTTGGAAGACTCCCATGGCTTCTGGGTCTCACCACTGTATTTAATTTACCGTGTCCTGTAGGGCATTGGAGTACTGCATTAGGGTCCCGCCCTCTAGCTGTGGTCGGTTGAAGAAGTGGCTCCGCAACTGCACTACTATAGCATGACCCCCCTGGGCTCTCTCCAGTAGGGAGAATATTTTCTCTAGGATGTCTCTATCGGATTTTGGCCTTACCATCACTGTCCATCTAACGTCACCCTCTAGAGCCCCCAACACAACCTCTGCCTACAGCTTGGGGGTCAGGTTACACATACTAACCACACTTTTCACCCTTTCAGTCCAGTCCTGCAACATCATGTTTTTACCGTAAAATTTTGGCAGATAATGCAATAGCGCCCCCACAGGGATGTACCCTACTTGGGGCGGGCATGGTGGGGGCAAGCTGTTTCGGTGGTATTGGGACAAGTTGGCCTTGCCCTGGTGCTTCCTGAGCTGGGTCCTGGACCAGCACCGTTGGCGCCAGGGGAAGGTCTCCCACCACGTTCCCATCTATAACAGTCGCTGTATCCTGCCGACTATGCCAAGTTGTAAGCCGTGTACCGGGGTAGGCTCCCCAGGATACAGCAAAGTCACGAACGAGGAAAGCAACCCCAACACCAGTTTTTGGCAAAACAGTATTTTACCTAAATGTGGAAATGAGTACAACCACAAATGCTGGGAACACACAATAAATGTACATACACCCAACCCGAAAGCTGAGACCCTTGTGCTGCACAGCGGGGCGCCCTTTGATGGATGCTGGAGGAAAGTGCGGTAATGTACCTACTGGCGGGCACAATTAAACATCCAAGCCTTAACTGTTATTACCCTAAATCAGGCATCCTCAAACTGCGGCCCTCCAGATGTTGTAAAACTACAACTCCCAGCATGCCCAGACAACCTACAGCTATCAGGCTACAGCAGGGCATAGTGGGAATTGTAGTTTTTCAACATCTGGAGGGCCGCAGTTTGAGGATGCCTGCCCTAAATGATCAAGAACAACTGTTTGGGTGTGTGACACGGGCTAGCCTGCGGTGCTGCACAACTGCTTACAAACTTACAATGCTCTACAGAATACCCCCCATAACTGGTCTTGTAGCACATGCCTGAGTATTCCTTCTGAGCCAAAACGCCAGCCTGGCTTGGTTTTGTAAAGAAGTTTATCAGCCTTTCAGTGTGAAATGTCACTTTATATTGTGGAGTCCTTGCAATGAACAGTCAGCAACATTTGTGGCCTGACACAAACAGAATTCCTATCTAACTAACTACATGCCTGGTCTCAGTCTCTAGGTTTCTAGGTGCCAACACTGTGATGAGGTGTGTGCACGATCAGTCTTACCGAGCCGGGTCTTCTCTGCCTCAGCTGGTGGCTGTGAACCAAACAAAAGCTTCTCCAACAAGCATGCGGTACAGCAGTGTATGTTGCTTTGTTCCTCACCTCTCATCAGCGTTCCTGGAAGCAATGCTTGTTACTCTGGACAGGATTAGGGCCTTGGACACACTCAGCTTCAGTGGGCTGTAGTTCTGGTCACCGAAGGGTGCTTCCACACCTGGATATCGATGGATCCTCCTTACATACAGTTTCTGGATTCTCTTCCAAGCTCTTCCCAAGATGGCTGCTCTATCTCTTCCTCTCCAGGCTCTTGTAACTCCACCTCTCATAAATATGGAACAATATGCAGTCTGTAGCTGTGTTTAGGAAACAGCGCTATCTTGTGGCCAAACAGCAATATTTCAGTCCAGATATTTAACTTAATTTACACAAACAGTGTTCAGACGATGAGAGCCATCTTACAGATGTCCTTGAAAGGTCCTAAACACTGGTAAGAAAATGTAGTCCCCAGCAGTATATATGGGTGCAGTGCTCCATAGTCTTCTTCACTACCCTCACAGACTCCCTGATCCTGGGCTATAGAGCATTGGCCAGGTGATTATTATAAAACTGTCATGAAAAACGGCCTGTGTGCAGAGCTTTAGGGGTTGTGGTGCCCCCTTGAGTTGGTAGGAAGAATGGGCCTTGTGCAACCCCACAGGTCCCACACACCTAAGGCTGGCCCTGGCCTCATTCTTTTCGCAAGAAGGTCAGCAACATCTGAGGTCCGTATTATGTTTTTCCGCAGCTAGGAACAGCAATGGATATTACACACATTTGACAAGTAAAGGGGTTTTCTGGGAGTAGAATACTGATGTTATATCCTCAGGATATGTCTTCAATATCTAATTGGTGTGGGTTCCACTCCTGGCACCCTCATTGACCAGCTGTTTTCAGAGGCTGCAAGCTTCAGTGAGCACTGTGGCCACTTCCTAGGCCAGTGACGTCACATGTTCTATTTACAGCTCAGTCACATTCAAATGAATAGGCATGGGCTGCAATACCAAGCACAGCACTATCCAGTGTATGGTGCCATGTTTGCTATGCTGTGAGGAGGTCGTAGTGCTCAATATTCTACTCCTGAAAAACCCCTTTAAAATTGACACTAGAAATATACTTAGTACAAATGTATAAATAGGACAGACCTCTGGCTGCTATAGCAACTATTAGCCAATTAGAGGACAGATGGACCATGCAACCCATGTCTAACCACTCAGATGCTGAGGTCGCTATTGACTGCGGCAACTGAGGGGATAAATGGCTGGGATTGGAGCTAGCTATGATCTCAGTAGGTCTTGGCAGATGTCAGCTGTGCAATACAGATCAGTGGCACACATATATATTTTTTGGTCATTAAGAGGTTAAAGAGAATCTGTCTGCAGGCTCAACCCTCTTAAACCAGGCGTAATGCTTTGTAGGACTGATCCTGCTCCTTACATTACTGTAGTAATCCGGACTTTGCTGAAATCTACAGTGGATGCTATGATAAATCTATATGGCACAGCCTCGGGATTACAGGGTCAGGTGTCATTGTGCTGCTAGTGCCTGGACCTGAGAATTAGGAGGAGGGGTGGGCAAAACAAGGCTGAGCAGACGAGCAAAGATGCACAGGCAGCGCATTGAATGTAAGCAGGATATTATAGCTAAATGATACAGTACATGGAACATATACTATATTGGACTGTAGTATTCAGGTTAAATTGCCATGTTGGCACTTTGCGATAAAAAAGTGGGTTTTGGGTTGCAGTTTGGACACTCGGTCTGTAAAAGGATCGCCATCACTGCCCTAGGGATACTCGTTACACTGCAGGTAAGGCTACTTTCACATCTGCGTTTTGCATTCAAACACTTTCATTTTGCTCCCATTCATTGTCAAAAGGGACAAAACAAAACAAGATCAGAATGCATCAGGATGCTTTCCGCTCCAGTTTGTTCCGTTTTTTGACAGGACACAAAAACGCTGCAAGCTGAGGTTTTGTGTCAGGTCTGCGAAACTGAACAAACCAGATCTCAAAACCTGAATAAAAACCGCTGGTGTAAAAGTAGCCTAACTGTTGTCTCCTGATGTGTTATGTGTCTAATAATAAGAGAAGTGCTGAGTCTGTCACATTGTGTGGCTGTATGCATGCAGCCTTAGCATTCTGCAGCATTTCTCAGAGAATGTCCCATGATGTTGGCACTTATCCCAGACAACACAAGAATGGAGTTTCTGATAGCTGGATGGATTTCAATATCTCAGCATCTTTTAGACGTTTCCAAGCAATCTGAAGCAGCTGCCAGGCTTAGGTTAATTTAAAGAGGCCTAGACAAGTGATAATCAACTATGCAGGTATACAGGATCTATCTATCTATCTATCTATCTATCTATCTATCTATCTATCATCTGTATTAAAGGGGTTATCCAACATCATACAACAGCCCCCCATGTGCCAGGCCCCTCAGAGGGAAGATACTCTCCGCTCCCTGCGCCCTTCCTCGTCCTCACACTGCCACTGGTTCTTCTTCCTGTACACGGATGAAAACATCTGTCGGAGAGAGAAGCCAATAGCAGGCGGGGAAGGGGATGAGCCTCCCTAGCTTCGCGGGTGACACAAGGACTACAAGGACATTCCTTTTTCCCCTAATTTTTTCCCATTTTAACAGAAATCATTTTTTTGGAGGTGGGTGGTAGGGTGGTATGATGTGAGGAATAAGGGCAAAACAGTATGACACGTGTTCTACCATTAATCTAGCATTTTAAATCTCTGTGGAAAACAACGGAAATTCTAGTCCAAACTCTGTGTCAGGGGAACTCACATAGTTAATTTAATTTTAATTTTTTTAAATGATATAAAATACGCCAAGGAGCAGACAAAAACATCATTGTTGCTAACATAGTTTTAGGGTAAAATCCATTTATTTCTATCTAAAAAATTTTGGGGTGTAGGTTATTGAATTTCTTCAAACCAGCATATAGGTGATCACTACACCAAAACACACAGTGCGCACCAAATTATCTGTGAGTTATAACGTGACATTAGGCGTCAGGCCTCAATCATCCATTTCTGTTTTTTTCTGTAACATTTTCGTGGAATGGGCATCTTGGCAGCATTAAGGATGAAAACAAACAGTTGCGACCTAATAGGCACATGACTAACATTGTACATATGAAGTAGAATCAAAGACACTGAAAACTTCCCATTACAGGAGAATACCTTGTTGACCAAAGCATTTAACTTAGGCTGACTCTTTCCACATTGAAACAATTTATGACAGTAAGAACCAACCTCCTTCTCACATCTCCAGCAGTGCTTAGGGATATTAATATTGATCCTATAAATGAGAATTGGGGTCTTATACCAACGCGCCAATAACTTGTATTGGATTTCTTGGATACTTTACGAGGTGGAGTAGGAATGAGAGTGAAGTAGCACTTGATTAATTTCACTCTCATTGAGTTAAGTTCTTTGGCCTAATGCCCAATTTAAGATGGCACACTATGATCAACACCTATCACCTTTGAGCATTTAGATAAAATTGCCTTTACGGGTTTCCGAGTCTTTTAATGCAGAAAGATCAAGTTGGTCTCCTGAGAAACATTAGTTTCGAACTTCCACTTATCAGAGATTTTACATAAATAACCATATTGTCTAACCGGAACCCGTCAAGCAATTTATTAATGTCTTCCCAAGGCATAATCTTACCATTTGTGTGGACTATCTGAACAGTGGCCTGAATAATTTTGTCGTGCATTTTAATGCATGTTCTCAACGTTTAATTCTTCTGTGTCCTTACTCAGTGGGGGGACTGGTCTAAGTTTTTCATTTAAATGAAACCATTTTTTCAGCAGAGTTAAGGTAAGTTCGTTTCCGATATTTATATTTATTGCAATTAAACTGGGTTTTCCACAGGAGGGCTTTAAAATTGAAATCATTGGTATAACTTTCTAAGTCTACCCAGTGTTTCCTGTCAGGAACCACGCTCCACTCCAAAAGTCGAGGACATAAAACAGCATTATAGTATAGTTCCTGGTCAGGGAGACCAACACCCCCACTTCTACGGCTCCTTAATTAAGTCGTGTATGAGACTTTATTATGCCTTTTCTAGCAAACAAATATAAGGATTAATTTGTTCAATCTTTGAAAGAAGAAACTAGGGATCTCTGTTGGGAGTGTCTGGAATAGATAAAGAATTCTTAGTAAAACCACCATCTTGATAAGGTTTATTTTACTAAACCAGGTTAAATGAAGAGTATTCCATATTTGCTCCATTATTCTATACAGAAATTGCTATATTACAGTTCCCTGCTGCCAATTGCTGGCCTGAATTGTAATACAGTTGTGTTCAAAATTATTCAACCCCCAATGCTGTAAAGGGTTTTAGGGAATTTAGTGTACATTTGTAATTGTGTTCACAATGAAATCTTACAAGGACTTTTTAAAGAACCAAATGCAACTAAAATTACATCAATTGTTTTTGTAATACAGTATTAAATGTTTTTTTTGTGATTTCTTCATTGACACAATTATTCAACCCCTTAAAGACTACCACTCTTAAGAACAGAGGTTTATTCAAGTGTTTTCAATCAGGTATTGAAAACACCTGTGGATGTCAAGGAGCAGCAATCAAGCATAATAAGCACCAATTAGGCAGATGTAAAATGATTGTGATACTCAGCTCCTTCTAGACATTTACTGGTGTGTTTACAGACATGGTGAAGTCAAGAGAATGGTCCAGGAAGACAAGAGAAGAGGTGATTTCTCTTCACAGGAAGAGCAATGGCTATAAGAAGATTGCAAAGATGTTAAACATACCAAGAGACACCATAGGAAGCATCATTCACAAATTCAAGGCAAAGGGCACTGTTGAAACACTACCTGGTCGTGGCAGAAAGAAGATGCTGACTTCGACTGCTGTGCGCTACCTGAAGCGCAAAGTGGAGAAAAGTCCCCGTGTGACTGCTGAGGAACTGAAAAAAGATTTGTCAGATGCGGGTACTGAAGTCTCAGCTCAGACAATAAGGCGCACACTGCGTAATGAAGGCCTCCATGCCAGAACTCCCAGGCGCACCCCCTTGCTGTCTCCAAAGAATAAGAAGAGTCAACTGCAGTATGCCAAAAGTCATGTGGACAAACCACAAAAGTTTTGGGATAGTGTTCTGTGGACTGATGAAACAAAATTAGAACTCTTTGGGCCCATGGATCAACGCTATGTTTGGAGGAGGAAGAACAAGGCCTATGAAGAAAAGAACACCTTGCCTACTGTGAAGCATGGCGGGGGTCAATCATGCTTTGGGGCTGTTTTGCTTCTACAGGTAGAGCGAAGCTTCAACTTGTGAAAGTTACCATAAATTCTCTTCGGTACCAGGAGATATTGGATGAAAATGTGATGCAGTCCGTCACAAACCTGAGGCTTGGGAGACGTTGGACCTTTCAACAGGACAATGATCCCAAGCATACCTACAAGTCCACTAGAGCATGGTTGCAGATTAAAGGCTGGAACATTTTGAAGTGGCCATCGCAGTCACCAGACTTAAAGAAAGCAGTTGCAGCGCGCAAGCCTAAGAATGTGACTGAACTGGAGGCTTTTGCCCATGAAGAATGGGCGAAGATACCCGTAGATCGCTGCAAGACACTCGTGTCAAGCTATGCTTCACGTTTAAAAGCTGTTATAACTGGAAAAGGATGTTGTACTAAGTACTAAGATTGAATGTCACTTGGGGGTTGAATAAAACTGATAATGATGTGAGCACAGAAAAGACATTTGTGGTTATTTCATTATAAATGTTATGTTATATTTGTCTGACTTACAAGTGCCTCTTTGATTTAATTGTAAACAAGATGACTGAAATGATCAAAATCAATGTCAAACTGGCCAAAACACTCAATTTCAGTGGGGGTTAAATAATTTTGAACACAACTGTATACAAGTAATGAGACTGGAAGCCTAATACAGGCTAAGGCTCATTACGAGCATAGAACACTTTCCCTAATCTCCACCAGGGGAAAGCGTTCCTGCCCCAGAAGCATATTCTTCAGGGTTTTGGCCCTCTCATACACCGTGATCAAGGCATCTGAGGGATTAAATGTCCATGGTAGGTATTTTCGCTGTATGAAACAGGAGGCATCCAGCGGCTATGGCGCTCGCCGTGCTCCAGAGCGGGCGCTATCTATAAAGACCTGACATGTCGTGAAGGGTTAAACCAGCATATAAGTGATCGTCACACTAATACACAGGGTAGCGCTCCAAATTATATGTCAGTGATAAAGTGATATTAGGCCTCAATCTGTTCTATTTATTTCAAATTCTATCTTCACAGGTTTTTTGGGGAGGGTTGTTCAATTTAATAAAACCAGCATATATACTGTACGTGATTACTGCACCAATACACAAAGTGGTGCACAAAATTATTTGTAATAATGAATTTAGGATTAAATCAGTTTCTGTTTATTTCTGTTCCACAGAGTTCCAATTTATTTTATGAGGTTGTTAAATGTATTAAAATCAGCATATTGCCTCCATCATGCCACTGCTGCCTTCATTCCACTGTTGTTTTTGCCTTGCATCATCCATAAGGGTGCTGCTGCTTCCATCATGCTGCTACCTGCCTGCCAACATGTACCATATGGCTGTTGTTGCCCTACTGCCACCCCACCACTATTAACGCAAAGCATCTGCCACTACTACTACTATCATCATTATTACTACTACTATTACTATTACTACCCATAGACAGCCAACCTACTGCCTTGTATGTTCCAGGCTATGGTGCTTCTGCAGTTGCTATGGAGCCCTTGGGGAAAAGGGAGCTGCAGTGAACAAAAGGCCCCGCCCCCTAATTAAACTCATTACTGTCCAGCTCCAGTATAGTTTCCCTATAATCAGCGAGGAAAGCTAAAGGACCTTTGATGATGTCATCACAGGTCCTGTACATCTAATAAAGGAACTGCACAAAGAATGGTGTAGTTCCCAGGTTAGGCAGGAGCATCTTCCAGGACCTGTGATCATATTATCTTCAGCATCACAGGTAGTGTACATCTAGTAAACGAACTGCACAGAGCATCATCACGGGTCCTTCAACCACCCCAACAGCATGGAGAAAACTGCAGGATGACCTCTACTCTGAGGCTAAAATGGAGTTGTAAGAGGCGGTCCTCTTCCTTTTTCTTCATTTGCACCCCATTCTCTGTTTTTACTTATATCTCACTCATATATATAGTACTGAAGACAGTTACAACCATTATTACCCCATGTACTGTACCTCACACAATAACCATAATATACAGTTGTGTTCAAAATTATTCAACCCCCACTGAAATTGAGTGTTTTGGCCAGTTTGACATTGATTTTGATCATTTCAGTCATCTTGTTTACAATTAAATCAAAGAGGCACTTGTAAGTCAGACAAATATAACATAACATTTATAATGAAATAACCACAAATGTCTTTTCTGTGCTCACATCATTATCAGTTTTATTCAACCCCCAAGTGACATTCAATCTTAGTACTTAGTACAACATCCTTTTCCAGTTATAACAGCTTTTAAACGTGAAGCATAGCTTGACACGAGTGTCTTGCAGCGATCTACGGGTATCTTCGCCCATTCTTCATGGGCAAAAGCCTCCAGTTCAGTCACATTCTTAGGCTTGCGTGCTGCAACTGCTTTCTTTAAGTCCCACCAGAGGTTCTCAATCGGATTTAAGTCTGGTGACTGCGATGGCCACTTCAAAATGTTCCAGCCTTTAATCTTCAACCATGCTCTAGTGGACTTGTAGGTATGCTTGGGATCATTGTCCTGTTGAAAGGTCCAACGTCTCCCAAGCCTCAGGTTTGTGACGGACTGCATCACATTTTCATCCAATATCTCCTGGTACCGAAGAGAATGGTACCTTGCACACGCTGAAGCTTCCCTGTACCTCTAGAAGCAAAACAGCCCCAAAGCATCATTGACCCCCCGCCATGCTTCACAGTAGGCAAGGTGTTCTTTTCTTCATAGGCCTTGTTCTTCCTCCTCCTAGTAATTATTGATAAATAGAAGTACACCGAGGAAGTATACAGACAACTGAATGATATTGCAATCTACATTAAATTATCTAGCGACCCCATTAACCAAATTAAAGATAAAATTAAAAAGACAGTGACCCACTATCATGACCTAAGGGTCATCAATGATTCCACTGTCACCTTCCTATCTAACTCCAATCCCTCGATACCATTCTTCTACATTCTGCCGAAGATACATAAAAATCTTCACAACCCTCCAGGGCGTCCTATAGTGGCCTTAACTAATTCCATCCTCTCTCCATTAGAAATACCCTTAGAAAAGGTCCTGCCTCCGAACATCAAGGAGACAAAATCCTTTCTGCTAGATACTTCTCCTTTTTACAGTTGATAAGCAACTTACCCCTACTAACATCCAACTCAATACTGGTCAACTGGATGTGAAAAGCCTGTACACCTCCATCCAACACCATAAAGGCCTGACCACAGTACGAAAACGCCTCCTGACCACTAAAATGGAATCAAGGCATATTCCTACATAAGTCCTACATGGAGCTACTAGAACTGATTCTCACAAATAATTTCTTCTTTTTTCAAGACAATTTTTTTCTGCAGCGTCAGGGGACCGTAATGTGGTCTAATGTAGAGCCTCCATATGCAAACTGTTTCATAGCTGACTTCGAAGACACCTTTATCTATCCGGACATTTGTTTCATAACACAGGTTATCATGTGGAAACGATATATCGACGACATCTTTTACATAAGAGAGGTCTCATTAGACTCCTTACTGGAATTCCACACATTCCTTAATTCCATTTACCCCGAACTTCATCATGACCCCAACAGAGTTAATTTCCTAGACACCATAGTGACCAAAGAACAATCAGGTACATTCACAAATGATTTACACATAAAATCCACAGATCAGAATAATCCTCTACATTTCTCCAGTTTTCACCCGTACAATACCAAAAAGTCCTTCTCATATTCTAAGTTTGAACGGGTACGTCGTGTTGTGAAGACAGACTCCCTAAGACAAACCAGACTTTCTGAAATAAAACAACGTTTCTCAGTGAGAGGCTACCCACAACGCCTCCTTCATGGATTAGGCACACCATACAACCCCAAACCTAAACAGACGACGGCAAGAATCCCTTTTGTACACACATTCCACCCGAGCGCTAATAAAATTCTGAACAGCATCAGGAACCATTGGCCGGTCCTTCAAAAGGCCTACCCCGAAGTAGCAGAGTTCAAAAGCCCGATACTCGCCTGCACACGTCGCCCCAGAAACCTACGGGAAAGCAGATATTGGGACGGCCAGGATTGCCTCCAGACAGACGTTCCTCGGCACACCAAAAAAAGGCACATTCCCGTGTATACACTGCATGCAGTGTTCTAACGTCATAAACGGGTATCACTTCTACCATCCCCAGACAGTTAGAAGCTTCCCGATTCAAAGTTTTTTCACCTATGACTCTTTATTTGTTGTCTATCTTCTTAAGTGCCCTTGCGGCAAGATTTACTTTGGGGAAACAACACAGAAAATCCGCAATCAGGTATGCCAGCATAAGTTAAACATTAGGCATAAAAAACTCCTACTTCCGGTACCGGCACACTTCGAAGCAGCAGGACATAATCTCGTTCAATTTAAATTTCAAGTAATTGAACATGTAACAACAAGTAGAAAAGGCGGCAACAGAATCAAACAACTAAAATTCAGGGAAGCCTTTTGGATCTACAAACTGGACAGTTTGAAACCGAAAGGACTGAACATAGAGTATGAGATCCAGAATCTAACCTAATATCAGATAATTATGAAATGTAATATCAGATGAATTGTAATATCATATAATTATGAACTGTATTTAAGCTCATATGGGATAATATATGTGACATAACGAATTGTGCATTTAATATGATTGTTTATTAATCCAGGGTTTAACTTGCTACTATTTTTTCCTCTCTTACAGATATAAAGGGTGAGACCCTAGTATCACCAGGTATAACTGTATAGTATTCTTTACAGTCCTCGATCCCTCTCCCCCCTATATAGTACACATCTGATGAAAACTGGTTATAATGGTACTGTATTATTGCTCTTTTATTATGTGACTATTATGGCTATCTAGTCTAAACTATCACTTCCCCGATTCATCCATAATAGACACTGTTGCACTTGTGTTGAGAATGAGTTATAATGGTCCTTGATTACTGCCTCTTATTACGTGACCAAGGTGGCTATCTAGCATAAACAATAAAGTACTCGATTCATTCAAAATAGATATATATCCCTTCTAGTGTCCCTCTTTTCCATATAACCACTCCCTATAAACCCCCCCCCCTTCCACCGGAACGCACCAATCATGGTGCGCACCATACAGAAGCACACCAACCCTGGCTCTCTCCAGAGCGAGGCTTGGCACGCTCGGGAGCCCCTGCACAGGTGCAATACCATCGCGACGGCGGACACAAACTGTAAAAAGGGCGCACTGCCTGCTCCACGTGGCGCATCTTCTCTACTGTGCTTGAGACACCATACACTGAGCGCTATTCTCCTGGAATCCTTACTGACAAGCGGCACAAGGTAACACACAGATTATATTCTATTGTCCTACTGTGATCTGAGGGATTAGTAGATATTTAGGAGGTTTAGATATTACACATTTAAGAGGGAAGTGACATCTAGACCACTGGACCTAGACTACTTTAACCTAGGATTTACGCTGCCTCTCTTCAGGTACTCTTTTTTGCGGACGACATCATTCTCGTACTAATCGTGGTAACTATGGGGTCACATTCTCTAGGCAACCACCACCCCCATGGAATGCGACATTCCCTAGAGTACAACAGTTCTTGCAACCAATGTAATCCTAAGGTTTATGGTTATATCTCTTGACAATTCACATATGTCCAGCTCACAGTGCCACCACCATACAAGGTTGAGAAGCAAGACACCTATTATGGGACGGAGACGTCTGCCAATCACTCTATGCTATGACGTATACATGTACAGTTGTGTTCAAAATTATTCAACCCCCACTGAAATTGAGTGTTTTGGCCAGTTTGACATTGATTTTGATCATTTCAGTCATCTTGTTTACAATTAAATCAAAGAGGCACTTGTAAGTCAGACAAATATAACATAACATTTATAATGAAATAACCACAAATGTCTTTTCTGTGCTCACATCATTATCAGTTTTATTCAACCCCCAAGTGACATTCAATCTTAGTACTTAGTACAACATCCTTTTCCAGTTATAACAGCTTTTAAACGTGAAGCATAGCTTGACACAAGTGTCTTGCAGCGATCAACGGGTATCTTCGCCCATTCTTCATGGGCAAAAGCCTCCAGTTCAGTCACATTCTTAGGCTTGCGTGCTGCAACTGCTTTCTTTAAGTCCCACCAGAGGTTCTCAATCGGATTTAAGTCTGGTGACTGCGATGGCCACTTCAAAATGTTCCAGCCTTTAATCTGCAACCATGCTCTAGTGGACTTGGAGGTATGCTTGGGATCATTGTCCTGTTGAAAGGTCCAACGTCTCCCAAGCCTCAGCTTTGTGACGGACTGCATCACATTTTCATCCAATATCTCCTGGTACTGAAGAGAATTCATGGTACCTTGCACACGCTGAAGCTTCCCTGTACCTGTAGAAGCAAAACAGCCCCAAGCATGATTGACCCCCGCCATGCTTCACAGTAGGCAAGGTGTTCTTTTCATCATAGGCCTTGTTCTTCCTCCTCCAAACATAGCGTTGATCCATGGGCCCAAACAGTTCTAATTTTGTTTCATCAGTCCACAGAACACTATCCCAAAACTTTTGTGGTTTGTCCACATGACTTTTGGCATACTGCAGTCGACTCTTCTTATTCTTTGGAGACAGCAAGGGGGTGCGCCTGGGAGTTCTGGCATGGAGGCCTTCATTACGCAGTGTGCGCCTTATTGTCTGAGCTGAGACTTCAGTTTGCGAATGATGCTTCCTATGGTGTCTCTTGGTATGTTTAACATCTTTGCAATCTTCTTATAGCCATTGCCCTTCCTGTGAAGAGAAGTCACCTCTTCTCTTGTCTTCCTGGACCATTCTCTTGACTTCACCATGTTTGTAAACACACCAGTAAATGTCTAGAAGGAGCTGAGTATCACAGTCACTTTACATCTGCCTAATTGGTGCTTATTATGCCTGATTGCTGCTCCTTGACACCCAGAGGGGTTTTCAATACCTGATCGAAAACACTTGAATGAACCTCTGTTCTTAAGAGTGGTAGTCTTTAAGGGGTTGAATAATTGTGTCAATGAAGAAATCACAAAAAAAACATTTAATACTGTATTACAAAAACAATTGATGTCATTTTAGTTGCATTTGGTTCTTTAAAAAGTCCTTGTAAGATTTCATTCTGAACACAATTACAAATGTACACTAAATTCCCTAAAACCCTTTACAGCATTGGGGGTTGAATAATTTTGAACACAACTGTATACAGTATGTGATTGTTTACCTATATGTGATTGACGAAATATGATTAATTTTGTATTGATTATACACTGTTTTGTATTCCATTGTCATGGTATGTCCACATTTACTTATGTTTATCTGTTGTTTTACTGTAGTTTGATAAAGGCCCTGTAAGGCCTAAATGTCACATCGGAACTATACACCCACATTCCCCAAAAAAATCTCACAATTTTGCATCAATATTCCGGGAGTTTCCAACTTTGTTTATGTCTGGGGTGGGAACCCAATTCCCAGCGAAAGAAAGCAGAGTGCCACCAAGTTCACTTGAATAATTCTATGCCCATGGTGAGGGCGGCGTCCTATCTGCCGCGGGGTATCTCTGCTCATGCTCCACTGCAAATTACTATGGCTCAGCCACTAGATAGACCAAACAGGTCATGGAAGTTAAATCCGATATGGTTATTACAAGTACTCCTAGTGGAGTCCACCTGTCGGAAGGAGCTAGATGAGTACTGGAGGGTAAATGAGGGTTCTTCTATCTCGGCAATTGCCACCCACAGGACAAAGTTACAAATTACCCGTGGCAATGTGGATTGTCGGGAGTAGAGATGAGCGGATTTGAGTATGGATTTGATCCCGTGCTGAGCCACGCCCCCTGCACTGATCACATGACGGTGACGTCACCCCAGGTCCTTCGGCTGTTCAACAGTTCGGGTTGGTGGAAGCCGCCCCTCATGGATTCCATATGCCGCGATAGTGGAATCCATAACGGGATGCGCGAGTTACCACAACCCGAACGCCGAACTTTTTTTTAAAGTTCGCTCATCTCTAGTCGGGAGAGATGGTTGTCCCTTCAGAGATTACAAGATACACCTCACTGAGTATACTCAGAAACAGCACCTTACACAGAAGCGGGTTATCTTTTCGGATGGAGATAACAGTGAGAAAACGCTGGCGTATTTGGCTAGGGTGTAGACCCCTCAAACAGTAGTAGTGGCAATTCGGACTGATTCTGGGGTGGAGGCCTCTAAACCTGACAAGATCTGCGCTCAATTTGCAGCCTATTATGCCAAGTTATACACTTCTGCCTCTACTTGTACACCTGCAGGATTGAGGAGTTATTTAAGCCAGATAACATTCCCACAGATCACCAGAGATGATAGAAGTATGCTTGATTCCCCTATCTCTCCTCGGGAGATTCAGGTCGCCATGGGCTCCATGGCTCCTCATAAGACCCCTAGCCCAGATGGCTTCCCTGCTGAGTGGTACAAGTTACATGCAGAGGCTTTCTATTTATTTTATTAACCTAGATGCTAAGATCTTGGCTAAGGTTTTGGCACTGCGCCTGGCTGAGGTTATTTCGTCCATGGTGGGGCTGAACCAATCTGGTTTCACGTATCTGCAGATCAAGCACCGGATAACACCGGAAATAGGGCTATAGCTTCACTAGACAACGAAAAGGCTTTCGACTCAGTGGAGTGGGTCTTTCTGTAGGCAACACTAGAGAAGTTTAGGTTTCCAGATTTTTCCAACTTTTTGAAATGGTTGCACCTCCTCTACTTACAACCCACAGCCAGGGTGCGAGTAAATGGGTATTTGTCTGACCCTTTCCCACTGAGTAGGGGTACACGGCAGGGGTGCCCACTATCCCTGCTACTCTTTACGCTTGTGATGGAACCCCTGTCAATCCTGATAAATAACTGCTATAGGATAGAGAGATCGAACATAGCAGAGATTACAGAAAAACTATCCATTTACGCTGATGATATGTTAATGTACCTGGGAGATACCGGGGCTTCTTTAGAGATGCCCCTAGAAGTGGTAGACGGATATGGGAAGTACTCAGGCCTGAAGGTAAACTGGACCAAATCTGTGATATATCCTATGGACAAGGTGGATCAGCGATTCATCTCGGCCCAGTCAAAAATATTAATAGTGGGCAAATTTAAGTACTTAGGGATAGCAATACATAAAGATCTCTACCAATTTATCTCTCTTAGTATGACACCTACCGAGCAATATATCAATCAGAAGCTAAAGGCGTAGGTGACTACCCCTCTCACTAATAGGACATTTAAAATGATAATGCTACCCAAGCTGCTATATCTATATAGGGCAGCCCCGGGACTGCTTCGGAAACCTTACTTTGTGGCTATTAACAAACTGCTCACTCCGTTTCTTTGGCTCAACACCCGGCCCAGAATTGCTAGGGATACGATAAAAGCGCCATAAGCTCAAGGGGGTCTGGCTTTGCCTGACATGTATAGGTAATACCAAGCTGTCCATTTGATGTATGCAAGCTGGTGGATGCGGCACTTTTGGGATATGAGGGTCTGACAAACTTCCTGTATCGAGCGGGTAAATACCCAGCTAGGTGTCTTACCACCAATTTGACAGCAGTAATAAATGTGTGGAAGGGAAATACTCAAGTGTGCAAAGATAAAATGACTAATGAATGGTGGTCCCCAGTACTACTTCTGTAGCGGAACTCGAAATTGCCTGAACTCTACAACCTGCCTGACTTTGACTTCTGGCCGCAACATGCCATGAAATACATGATCGGCCCTGGGGGGCAATGTTTCATCTTTCCCCTGGTATCTGGTAAAAAATTTCTTTCTCAGCATAGCTTCAGACATTGTATTCCCTTAAACATCTTCCAGGATGCATGATATCTGCTCAAACTACTGTCTCAGCCTCGCCAGCTGCAGCAGTACTGTCTTTCTGGCTTCCCCTTCTAATGTGTTCAAGGCTAGTTCTGCTTTCAGATGTGGGTCAACATTACACAGATGTGCGGCTCCCTCCAGCCTCTCTTTCCACTCTTCTTGTAACACAATGGATCTTTTAAACTTGGGTAGGTGGCTCAGTAGTTACCCACTGGAATCATGGGTGGTGTCCCGCTCGAGTAGGATGTTGCACCTTTTGTCGCCATATCCATATCGTTCTTGCTGACTACTGCCACGTGTAAGGGGAAGGTGGTGCAAATGGATGGTGACAAACTCACTCTGACAACACTGGAGCGGCTTTACTGACTTTGATTTTGCAGTACAGTGATAAACTCGTCGGGTGATGGATCCTTCTGGTGCTCGATCTCTATCTCTCCAAGGTAGGACCTCTCTCTTTGCTGCAGTGGAGAATATGGAAGAACACTTCTGAGGCCTTGCTTGTCTTACACATGTGCTACTTAATCAGCACTCTTGCCTGGTTCGTGTTACACTCTTCCTTCAGTGCCACACAATGTTCTGCCTCTCTGTAACTGTCTGGGCTGCACTGCTTTACTTGGGTAGCCATATCACACCACTCTTGAGCTCTGGTAACTGACCCTGCTCTGGATCTCTGGCACTGCACTCTTCTACTTTACCAGGCTCTGGTTGAACTCCTTCTTCCCCTGTTATCTCTAGCAGGAAACTGGCTCCCTCTGCTGGGCTGAAATGATGACAGCAAGTCGTATGTTTCAGCACTGTGCGTTCACAGCGGCGCACAGCTCGGCAGTTATACTACAGCCTGCCAGAGATAATCAATCGCTGGCAGGCTGTAGATATAAAATAAATCGCATCAAGCAGGTATATCAGACGCTGTTTTGTTAACAGCGTCTGATATACCTGCTACCTGGTCCTCTGGTGGTCCCATTTGCTGGGATCGACCACCAGAGGACCAGGTAGCTATGTAAAGTAGCACCACACTACACCCCCCTCCCTGTCACTTATTAACCCCTGATCACCCCATATAGACTCCCTGATCACTCCCCTGTCATTGATAACCCCCCTGTATGGCTCCATTCAGACGTCCATATGTGTTTTGCGGATCCGCAAAACACGGACACCGGCAATGTGCTTTCCGCATTTTGCAGATCCGCACATTGCCAGAACTATATAGAAAATGCCTTTTTTTTGTCCGCAATTGCGGACGAGAATAGGACATGTTCTATATTTTTGCGGAACGGAAGTGCGGATCCGCAATTCCGGATCCTAGCGGGACAAAGTCTGTCCCCATAGAAATGAATGGGTCCGCAATTCCGTTCCGCAAACAGAATTGCAGACGTGTGAATGGGGCATAAGGGTCCCTTATCACTGCCAGTTAGTTAGCTACTTGTTAGGTAGTTAGCGCCCAGCCCACCGCACCGCAGTCACTGATTTTGGCAGAGATTTTTTCATCCACATTGATCGATGCGAATGAAGAAATCTGTGCCATTCATTTATTTATTTTTTTCAGCCCAGAGGCTGAACGGAAAAAAAAATCTAATTACCCGTATGCTCAATATAAGGAGAATCGCAGAAACTCCTAATGCTGACCATACAGGTAATGATTGCGGAGACCCTCAAATGCCAGGGCAGTACAAACACCTCACATGTGACCCCATTTTAGAAACAAGACACCCCAAGGTATTCCGTCAGGGGTATGGTGAGTTCATGTAAAATTGTATTTTTTGTCACAAGTTAGTGGAATATGAGACTTTGTAAAAAAATATATATATATCAATTTCCGCTAACTTGTAACCAAAAAAAAAATTTCTGTGAACTTGCCATGCCCCTCACGGAATACCTTGGGGTGTATTCTTTCCATAATGGGGTCACTTGTGTGGTATTTATACTGCCCTGGCATTTTAGGGGCCCTAAAGCGTGAGAATCCAAATGCGTAAAAATGCCCTGTGAAATCCTAAAGGTACTCATTGGAAGTTGGGCCCCTTTGCGCATCTTGGCTGCAAAAAAGTGGCACACATGTGGTATCGCCGTACTCAGGAGAAGTAGGGCAATGTGTTTTGGGGTGTATTTTTACATATACCCATACTGGGTGTGAGAAATATCTCTGTAAACAACAACTTTTTAATTTTTTTTATACAAAGTTGTCAATTTACAGAGATATTTCTCTCAACCAGCATGGGTATATGTAAAAATACACCCCAAAACACATTGCCCTACGTCTCCTGAGCACGGCGATACCACATGTATGCCACTTTTTTGCAGCCTAGGTGCGTAAAGGGGCGTAAAGTCCAACGAGTACCTTTAGGCTTTACAGGGCTGCTCACAATTTAGCCCCACCCAAAATGCCAGAACAGTACAAACACCCCACAAATGACCCCATTTTGGAAAGAAGACACCCCAAGGTATTCGCTGAGGGGCATATTCAGTCCATGAAAAATTTAACTTTTTGTCACAAGTTAGCGGAAAGGGAGACTTTGTGAGAAAAAACTATAAAAAATCAATTTCCGCTAACTTGTGCCAAAAAAAAATCCTCTATGAACTCGCCATGCCCCTCACAAAATACCTTGGGGTGTCTTCTTTACAAATTGGGGTCACATGTGGGGTATTTATACTGCCCTATCATTTTAGGGGTCCTAAAGTGTGAGAAGAAGTCTGGAATCCAAATGCGTAAAAATGCCCTCCTAAAAGGTACTCGTTGGAATTTGGGCCCCTTTGCGCACCCAGGCTGCAAAAAAGTGTCACTCATGTGGTATCGCCGTACTCAGGAGAAGTAGGGCAATGTGTTTTGGGGTGTATTTTTACATATAGCCATGCTGGGTGAGAGAAATATCTCTGTAAATTGACAACTTTGTAAAAAAAATTTTAAAAAGTTGTCATTTACAAAGATATTTCTCATACACAGTATGCCCGCCCAAAATGCCAGAACAGTAAACACACCCCCCAAATGACCCCATTTCGGAAAGTAGACACCTCAAGGTATTCACTGAGGGGCATAGTGAGTCCGTGGGAGATTTTTTTTTTTTTTGCCAGAAGTTATCAGAAATGGAAACTTTATTATTATTTTTTTTCCTCAGAAAGTGTCGTTTTCGGCTAACTTGTGAAAAAAAATGAAATGATACATGAACTCACCATGCCCCTCCGCGAATACTTTGGGGTGTCTTCTTTCTAAAATGGTGTCATTTGGGGGGTATTTATACTATCCTGACATTCTAATACCTGAAGAAACATGACAGGTGCTCAGAAAGTCAGAGCTGCTTCAAAATGCGGAAATTCACTTTTTTGCACCATAGTTTGTAAACGCTATAACTTTTACCCAAACCAATAAATATACACTTATTGCATTTTTTTTTATCAAAGATATGTAGAACAATAAAGTTAGAGAAAAATTTATATATAAATGTAGTTTTTTAAAAAAAAAATTACAACAGAAAGCGAAAAATGTCATTTTTTTGAAAAAATGTCGTTACATTTTTATTAATAGCAAAAAAAGTAAAAATGTCAGCAACAATGAAATACCACAAAATGAAAGCTCTATTAGTGAGAAGAAAAGGAGGTAAAATTCATTTGGGTGGTAAGTTGCATGACGGAGCAATAAACGGTGAAAGTAGTGTAGTGCAGAATTGTAAAAAGTGGCCTGGTCATTAAAGAGGACCTTTCATCACCCTAACAAATGTAAACTAAGTACACATACATGGAGAGCGGCGCCCAGGGATCTCCCTGCACTTACTATTATCCCTGGGCGCCGCTCCGTTCTCCCGGTATGTCCTCCGGTGACTTCAGCTCTGCGTCTCAACTGGGAGGAGCCTGCCCTTGTTCTCCTGGGCGTCTCCTTCTCCCAGGCTGTAGCGCTGACCAACCGCAGCGCTCAGCTCATAGCCTGGGAGGTTTTCTTCTCCCAGGCTATGAGCTGAGCGCTGCAGTTGGTCAGCGCTGCAGCCTGGGAGAAGGAGACGCCCAGGAGAACAAGGGCAGGCTCCTCCCAGTTGAGACGCAGAGCTGAAGTCACCGGAGGACATACCGGCAGAACGGAGCGGCGCCCAGGGATAATAGTAAGTGCAGGGAGATCCCTGGGTGCCGCTCTCCATGCATGTACTTAGTTTACATTTGTTAGGGTGATGAAAGGTCCTCTTTAAGGGTGTTTAAGCTAGGGGGGCTGATGTGGTTAAAGGGCTTCTGTCACCCCCAAAATGCATTTTACATCAGCTGACATTAGCTATTTGCTAATGTCAGCTGATCTCAAACATACTTTTCTTACATTCCCCTGTGATTTCGTTCTTTTAAAATTCTTACTTTTATTATATGTAAATATCTTCACTACCAGCAAGTTGGGCAGTAACTTGCTGGTAGCCGCCGCGTCCGCTATTTGCCAACACGCCCCCTCTGGCCCTGTCTATCAAGAGGAGAGGGGGCGTGTCAGCAACTGGAGGATGCGGCGGCTACCAGCAAGTTACCGCCCAACTTGCTGGTATTGAAGATATTTGCATATAATAAAAGTAAGAATTTTAAAAGAACGAAATCACAGGGTAATGTAAGAAAAGTATGTTTGAGATCAGCTGACATTAGCAAATAGCTAATGTCAGCTGATGTAAAATGCATTTTGGGGCTGACAGAAGCCCTTTAAATCTGCCCTCCTATTTTGCTCCTATCTACCTAGGATCAAGAGCACCCCACCTAACACCAGGGAGGGGTCCACAAAAGAGCCAGGTAGTGCCCAGAGGAAACAAAACTTACGACCTCCATTCACTGCTGGACAGCCCCAGGGAGTACCAGAATGAGGGAAGCCACCGTGAACTACTACTACTATCAGTGCCACTGCCACTCTTATCCTCCTCACTGCACAATGGTATTTAGAATAAGCACCATGTTCTGCTTTTTGCAACATTTTTTTTTTTTTTTCTGTTATGCCATTCACTGTATAGGATACATTTTTTTATATTTTAATAGTGGGGACATTTTCAGATGCAGCAATGCCTGTAATGTTTATTTTTTTGATTATTTATCTTTATTTTCATTTTGTGAAATGTGATTTTGTGGTGATTTGAATTGTTTTTTTTTTTTCAATAAAGTTTTTTTTACTTTTTTTAGGCCCCCAATTGGACCCAAAAATTAGATTGCAATTTGTATGAAGTAATTAATTTTTATCCATTACCTTATACAAAGATTGTTATATTACAGTTCAGTCCACCTGCAGACCTGAACTGTAATATACAAGTAATAAGACTAGAAGCATGGTACAGGCTCTGGCTTAATACATCAATGGAACGCCTTTCCTGATCTTAGCCCAGGGGAGGCGTTCCTGCCTGGGCTAAGAGCAGACGCATCTTTAAAGATCCAACATCCATCGTACATGTAGGGAAGAGTGTAAACTTGCCAGAAATCTGAGTTGTTGTGCTTAGTGTTTTACGTTACCTGAGAATGTTTGACATATACATAATGCGAAATTGGTGGTGCAAGGGGCCCATAGTAAATTTTGCTATGGGGCCCTATAAGATCTGTGTATGCTCCTGTCTGATGGCTTGATCTGTGGCCCTTATCTCTGGTTCCCTGACAGCTCATAAACACTCATTTATGATAAAGTCTCCTCAGATACCAGGGCCTGGGTGGAACCTCTCCTGCCTCATAGTTATGCGTCTAAATAATGGATCACTAGTAATTCCCCCACTTTTCCCTTACCAACACTTCACGGTCCCCTAACGGTCTCTACTTCTTCTCCATCTTGACAGGCAGAGGTGGTTCATACTGTGACCAGTGATTAACAGAGACTGGTCGGGATCGTGAAAGTTTGGAACCATGATGTGAGTACTGATTTATCTTAAACTGTGCTATGAAACCTTTAGAATAGAGATAAGTGAACCACTTGAGATTCGAGTCCGGTTCGCAGAATTTTTGAAAAAGCTCTGTTTGGACTCTAATTGGTTTGGGCTGAACCGAAGTTGCTCCAATTGCCCTGAAACTTGGTATATAACCGCACCATCAGTATTGCTAAAGCCAAAAAAAAAAAAGAAGTTGATCCAAAACATGAGACATGAATGGAATATTTGCATGTCTTCTGTGTTTTGTACCCACTCCTGCTTTTGGCTACCAAATCATAAGCCAATTTTGATGCAAAATAGGGGCCATGTCATGCAGGTCTTACAGCTGCTACATATACAGGATCCATTGTGCGTCAAATTTTTCTGCCTTCTGACAGATCAGACGAAGGGTCACATAAATGATGATGTCAGCCAGGCTGAAAGGCAAAATAGTGGCCCAGCCATGAAGTGGGGAGGGTGGAAATAGCATAAGAAGTCCATAGAGTGGACCTATGACATAGGGGAGGTAGAAGCAGCATTAGGAGACCACAGAGTGGCCCAAGGACAGAGTCTGGAGGTGGCAGCAGGATCAGGAGGAGGCCACAGAGTGGCACAATGACAGCGTGGAGGTGGCAGCAGCATCAGGAGGCAACAGAGTGCCACAATGACAGAGTGTGGAGGTGGCGGCAGCAGCAGCATCAGGAGGAGGCCACACAGTGGCACAATGAGAGTGTGGAAGTGGCAGCAGCATCAGGAGGAGGCCACAGAGTGGCACAATGACAGTGTGGAGGTGGCAGCAGCACCATCAGGAGGAGGCCACAGGGTGGCACAATGATAGTGTGGAGGTGGCAGCAGCATAGGGAGGTCACAAAGTGGAAAGGTGACATAGTGTGGATTTGGCGGCAGCAACATCAGGAGTAGGCCACAGGGTGGCACAATGACAGTGTGGAGGTGGCAGCAGCAACATCAGGAGGCCACAGAGTGGCAAGATGACATAGTGTTGATGTAGCAGCAGCATCAGGAGTCCACAGAGTGCAAGGTGACATAGTGTGGAGGTGGCAGCAGCATGAGGAGACCACAGAGTGGCAAAGTGACATAGTGTGGAGGTGGCAGCAGCATCAGGAGACCACAGAGTGGCAAGGTGACATGGGGCAATACCTGTACCAGCTGAAGATGGTGGGTGAAAGAACGAGCACTTGGCATCAGATGTGTGGAATCAGGCGAGTGGCAGCATCAGAATAGTAGCTGAGGCAGGTAGCCAGAAGAAACCGGTCTCTTTTGTCAAAGTGTTGGTGTGGCAAGATGTATGATCTAGTCTGATGCAGCAGGCATTAGTGGGTGAAAATCCTGGCAGATCCACGCCTGAGTCATCTTGATAAAGGTCAGTCTCTCCACATTTCGGGTAGATTGGCAAGTTTTTCTTGGGGTAACTATGGCCCCCCCACACTAAACACCCACTCTGATGCCACACTACTGGCCGGGCAGGACAGCTTTTCCAGGGCAAACTCTGCCAGCTGTGGCCACAATCCAGTTTGGATGCCCAGTAGTCCAGTGGATCTTCAATGTGGGGTGACAGTGTGCTGTCCAAGTATGCCACCACCTGCTGGTTCAGTTCCTGCTCCAGGTCTAGCTGCTGCTGCTGCTGCTGCTGCTGGTGAGTATTTTCTTCACTAGGCGGCTGAAGACTCAAGTTGCTGCTGATGGAGCTGGAACTGCTCCTACCTACCCCTCCACCCCCCACCCTGCCACAGCAGCCATGGCAGAGGAATGTGAGTGGAGAGGGCTCCCCCGGTCAGACCTGCGAGAGGATGGACGTACGCACAGATAGGCAGCGGCCAACTGACTACATAGGGTGTCTCTATAGTAGTCCAGTTTGTCCTCCCTCTCAGCGAGTGTACAAAAGGCCGCCATTTTGGACCAGTAGCGAGGGTCCAACAAGGTAGAGAGCCAGAATTCATCCCTCTGCCGAATGGTGACAATTCGGCTATCACTACGCAAGCAAGTGAGCATGCATCAGGCCATTTGGGCAAGTGACTTGGAGAGACTCCCTGCCTCCATCTCTACTGCATACTGCCACGGTGTGTCTGGGTCTTCTGGCTCGTCTTCCTTATCACCCTGTAGCTCCTCTGGCTGCTCCTGTTCCTCCTCTCCTGTCACCTGTGTAGAAAAAACACCCATTTCGCTACACATTGCTTGGGCTCCAATGTTCTCCTCCTCCAGTTCAGCCCCCATAAGTCTCATGTGGCTATGAGATCTAGGTGCCACGTCTCCAGTCTCCTGACCAGTCAGATTACCAGCATCTGTTCCAGGACATGAAGCAGTGGAATGACGTTGTTCATCCTGTAGTCCTGGCCACTGACAAATAACGTGGCCTCCTCAAAGGGCCTGAGCAAACGGCAGGTGTCACGCATGAGCTGCCACTGGCTGACATCGAAGTTACACAGGGGAGTACTCCTGTCCGCTTGCATCATTAGGAAATCGTTTATGGCCTTTCTCTGTTCGTATAGTCGGTCCAACATATGGAGGGTGGAATTCCAATGGGTGGAAACGTCACATATCAGCCTATGTTGGGGGGTGCCGTTCTGCCACTACAGCTCAAGGAGGGTGTGCTTTGCGGTGTACGAGTGGCTGAAGTGCATGCAAAGTTTCCTGGCCATTTTTAGGATGTCTTGCAGATGGGTGGGAGATTTCAGAAACCACTTGATAACCAGATTGAACACTTGCGCCATGCAGGGTGCATGCCTCAGCCCTCCTTGACTCTGCAGCGACACCATGTTCTTCCCACTGTCTGTCATCATGGTTTAGATTTTAAGTTGTCACTGAGAAAGCCAGGATTCGATTTCTTGATGAAGAAAATGGAGCAGTTCCTCCCCTGTGTGACTCCGCCCGTCCAGGCAAACGAGGTGCAGAACAGCATAACACCGCCGTGCCCTGCACATGTGGTATGCTGGAGGGGCACTGTGAATTGCCCCTGCAGTGGAGGCTGAGGACACAGTGGAGGATGAGGAGGCAGAGGCGGACCAATGGCGTGAGAACGTGGAGGCGGAAGCGGTGTCACCTGGCCAAGTTGCTGGTGTGGCTTTGCAGGAACCACATTCACCCAGTGGGCCGTAAAGGACATGTATTGTCCCTGACCGTAGTTATAGCTCCACACTTCGGCGTTGCCATGCCCTTTGCAGACACCGATAGGCTCAAAGACTGGTCCCATCTTCAGTTCTACATACGTGTGCAGGGCTGGTACTGCCTTTTTGGCAAAGAAATGACGGCTTGGGACTCTCCACCTCGGCTCGGCACAAGCCATCAATTCTCTGAAAGATGCAGAGTCTACCACTTGGAAAGGGAGGGACTGCAGCACCAGCAACTTGGCCAAGAGCACATTCGGCATACTGTTGTCTCTTGGCAATCGGTTTGGTGATCGATTGCTGGCGGAATGACTGACGAGGAGTAGGAGGATGAGCAGGAGCATAAAGACCAGCAGATGATAGGAAGGACAGACAGCTCCCTTCGGCTGAGGTGGTGGAGCCTTGACTGTCTGAAATCAGCTGCGTGCCACTGGGGGATCCAGCAGTTGCTGCAGAAGGCTGGACCACCACATCGGAGCCACTGTTCTCCCAGGCCACTTTATGGTGACACTGCATATGTTAACGCAGGGTGGTGGTGCCAACATTGGCATTCTGGCCACGCTTTACTTTCTGCCCACAGATTCTACAAATGGCCATGTTCACCTCCTCCGGCGGCTTAACAAAAAACTGCCACACCGCTGAGTAGGTGATTTTACCCCCAACGCTCTGATGAACGGCAAATAGATCCTTATTTTTTTCTTCTTAAGCGTATACACGCCACAAAAGGCTTTAGGACATATAACTGCACTGCTGAACGGCAAATATACCGTATATATTTTTTGCCACTAATACATGCCAAAAAGGGCTGTAATTTTCTCACTTCACCACATAACGGCAAATACTTGTTTTGCCACTAATACACGCAAAAAAGGGCTTTAGAACATACGGTATAACTGCACCGCTGAACGGAAAATATATATATTTTTTGCCACTAATACACTTCAAAAAGGGCTATAATTTTCTTACTTTACCACACAACGGCAAATACTTTTTTTTGTGCCACCACGCAAAAAAGTGTTTTAGAACATATAAATGCACCGCTGAATGGCAAATCTATATTTTTTTGCCACTAATACATGCCAAAAAGGGCTTTAGAACATATAACTGCACCGCTGAATGGCAAATAATATAGAATTTTTTGCCACTAATACACGCCAAAAAGGGCTTTAGAACATATAACTGCACTGCTACACGGCAAATAGGCCCTTACTTTTTTCACTTATACACTCCCCAAAAGGCTTTAGAACATTTAACTGCACCACTGAACGGCAAATAATATATATTTTTTTGCCACTAATACACGCCAAAAAGGTCTTTAGAACATATAACTGCACCGCCGAACGGCAAATAATATATATTTTCTTGCCCCTAATACATGCCAAAAAGGGCTTTAGAACATATAACTGCACCACTGAATGTCAAATAATATTTTTTTTTTTTGCCACTAATACACACCAAAAAGAGCTTTAGAACATATAACCGCATCGCTGAACGTCAAATAATATGTATTTTTTTACCACTAAAACACACCAAAAAGGGCTTTAGAACATATAATTGCACTGCTGATCAGCAAATATTTTTTTTTGCCACTAATACATGCCATAAAGGGTTGTAATTTTCTCACTTCATCACAGAAAGGCAAATATATTTTTGTGCCACTAATACACGGCAAAAAGGGCTTTACAACATATAACTGCACTGTTGAATGGCAAATATATATATTTTTTGCCACTAATACATGACAAAAAGGGCTTTAGAACATATAACTGCACCACTGAATGGCAAATATATATTTTTTTGCCACTAATACATGCCAAAAAGGGCTTTAGAACATATAACTGCATCGCTGAACGGCAAATATATATATTTTTTGCCACTAATACACACCAAAAAGGGCTGTCATTTTCTCACTTCACCACACAACGGTAAATACCATATTTTTCGCCCTATAAGACGCACCGCCCCATAAGACGCACCTAGGTTTTAGAGGAGGACAATAAGAAAAAAATATTTTTCATCAGTTTAGGCCACCAATCAAACCCCTATGTTAGTTAGAACTCAGCTGACAGCCCCAATTAGACCCCCAATGTTACTAAGACCCCAGTAAGACCTCAGCTCAGACCCCAATGTGAATGACCCCCACTCAGACCTCAGATAAAAGCCCCAATCCAAATAGGACCCCATTCAGACTTCAGATCAGCCCCATGCCTCCTATCATCAGCCCCATGCCTCCTATATGACCCCATGCCTGCTATAAGACCACATGCCTGCTATAAGACCCCAATCCTCCTATCAGCCTCCAGCCTCTTATTATTGGAACACGGTCTGTGAGATTTTAACCCTGTTGTGCCCTCAGTATATTTAATGCCCCCGATAGTGCCCTACCAGTGTAAATAATGGCCGCCATAATGCCCCCTAGTATAGACAATGGTCCTCATAGTAGCTCGCTCTCAATATAATGGCCCCATTTGTCCCCCCCCACAAGTATAGATAATAGCCCCATAGTGCCCCTGTATAGATAGTGTCCCCCTTTAGACTATAGATAATGGCCCTTAAAGTTCCCCCAGTATAGAGAATGCCCCCCTTTGTGCCCCCAGTATGCCCCCTTTCGCTTCCGACCCATGACTTAGCATGTGACAACTGGTGTCTGACATCCTGCTTAGTGCAGGAGCGCACTTGAGCAACTTGTGGCCACTCTCTCCCAGGCTGATTGACTCCAACATGGCGTGGCAACGCATGATTTGGCACATGTGTTAGGAAGGAGGGGGAATGTGAGTACCCTGCTGCTGTTGGAGATGGGAACGTGTCCATGGAGGAGGAGGAAGAGACGGATAAGTGCCTGGTGTGGGGGCTAGTCCAATGAAAAATGAAACGAAAATGCTTTTAATGCAAAATCAACACCACCACCAGTATTTCGTGTCAGTCCCATATTGCTGTCCATATTGCAACAAAAGCTTTCAATCTCAACAATCTATAGAAACAATGTAAGTCTAATTCCAAATCAAACCAGTTCCTCTCCTGTCCAGGACAGAAAGATAAACCATGACCTAGCACTGTCAATTGGTCATTGGTTAGTTCACTGGATGAAATATTCACAACCAAACTGTTGGTTACATTTGTCTGCGTCTCGTGATTCTCCCCCGTGGCCCCTTGTTGGACGGTGGAAGTGGATTCTTTCTGTGATCCATGGTGTTTCCTTCCCCCCCTACGGCACCGTCTCCTGCGCCGGGTTGGGAACCGTTTTACTCGTTTCATCTGAAGATTCTAAATCACCAGTGGTGAAACCAAAACGACTCTGGTCGATTTTTTTTCCCCTTTCTTCTCCGTGGTTTGTTCTGTGTCTGTTGTTACCATGTATATATGTGGCCCCCCTGGTAATACTCCAAGTCACGGTGCCATTTATCCCTTTTAATTTTCTCAACCTCTGTCTTGTGACGCTGTATATATGTTTTAATTTTCTCCATGAAGGGTGTGAAATCATCACTACTTAACAGACTCTGAATCTGTGTTTTCAATCCACTCATGGACTGTTTTACCCCTTCTATTTCACGACAGAGAAAATCGATGTTAAGCAGCATCAGTTCAAAGGCATATTTGTTGTTAATGCTCTCAAATTTTTTGCAGAACTCCTCATTGTTGGGGAAGAGAGTCGGCCTGAGATGGGATCTTAACCTCTTAAGGACACAGGAAATACCCGTACGTCCTGTGTCCTGTCTCTAAAGATGGCGCCTGCTCCTGCTTCATGCGGGCACCTTAGCCGCGGGTGTCCGCATGGTTCTTGTAGCAGACACCCGCTGCTAATGTCCGCGACCGGCAGCGATGCCGACATTTAACCGCTCAGATGCCGTGGTCTAGCATCTGAGTGCGCACAAACCGAAAGTTTTACTTTCGGTTTGCGCTCCGGCTACCCCGTGTAGCCATCGGAGGAGCCGGAGCGTGCCTGTAGTAGCCTTGGTTTCTATGAATGAAACCCAGGCTGCTCTGTAGTATTTCCTATAGAGCCTTGCCTGTAATAGGCTTCATAGGAAATATGCGATTTTTTCATACATTCCAATGCTATTGCATTGGAATGTATGAAAATCGCAATTAGATGATTGTAAGTTATAGTTCCCTATGGAACATGGGACGAAAAAGTATTGATTTTTATTGAGTAGTGATTTTTTTCCCACTTTTGAATTTTTTTTTCACTATCAAAACGCAAGAAAACCTATACATATAGGGTATCACCGGATTCGTACTTGCCTGTAGAGTAAAAGTAACCAGTCAGTTTTATCGCACATCGAACTTCGGAATTTAAAAACCCGCAAAACTGTAGTGGAATTGCTTTTTTTTTGCAATTTCACCCCATTTGGAATTTGTTTCCCGCTTCCCACTACATCATATGCAATATTAAATGGTGTCGTTGGAAAGTACAACTTGTCCCGCAAAAAACAAGCCCTCATATGGCTATGTGAACCGAAAAATAAAAACGTTATGGCTCTGGGAAGGCAGGGAGCTCAAAACAAAAACTCAAAAAATAAAAAACCTCCGGTCCGGATGGACACGGTTGGTTATAACTGGAAGGTGCATAGACAGCTGAGCGACCGGGAAGTATATATAATATTACAAAATGATCCCAAGTGGGAAATCATGCGTATCTTAAAGAAAATTATTGATGAAGCCCTCGCAGAGGGCATCATTGACAAGGGTGTCAGTGAATTTCTCAGGATACTGCACCCGGTTACTCCGCTGTTCTATGTTCTTCCCAAGATTCATAAAAGCCTGGTCGATCCCCCTGGCCGACTTATTGTGTCGGGGAGGGGATCGGTGTTCAGCAATATAGTGATCTTTCTTGACAAGGTGTTACGTGTACATGCCACCAGCGCCCCCTCCTACATTAGGGATACCAGTCATTTCTTGGTGAAACTCAGGGATCTGAGCTTGCCTACTTGTCAGCTTCAAAGTGGTTTCGCTATATACGTCCATTGACCACGCTTTTGGGTTAAATGTCGTCGCTGTGGCCCTGGCCGGTACCAGGCTCTCCTCAGGTAGCTGTAAGTTGGTCCTCCACCTCCTTGAGGTGGTCCTAAGGCGGAATTACTTCCGCTTCGGGGACACCTTTTACTAACAGCAACGTGGAGTTGCCATGGGGTCGAACGTGGCACCCACGTATGCTAACATGTTTATGGCGAGCGTAGAGGACAGACTGATTTACAGGTCGACCCACTTTGGGGGGGCCCGGTGCTGGTGGCGCTACATCGACAACATTTTTGTTGTCTGGGGGAACACCCCGGAGGAATTACAATCATTTCACCAGCACCTCAATGATTCGGTCCCAGGGTTGGCGTTCACCATGACAGCATCTGCAACAGAACTACAATTTTTGGATGTGATGGTCCATATTGATGAAGGGGTAGTCACGACAGATATCTTTCATAAACCAACTGATAGGAACAATCTATTGAGATATGACAGCAACCATCCGCGTCGGATGATTCAATCCTTACCCTGGAGCCAAATGTTGAGGATGAGACAGGTTGTATCTAGTGATGACCAATTTGAGAAGAGAGTTGACGAGATGGGGAAGAAATTCCTTGATAGGGGATATTCCCAGGGATTGGTACAAAAAATGAAACGAAAAGTGGCGAATGTTGACCGGGAGTGCACACTCCGCACTAAGGTGAAAGAAAGGGAGCACAAACGGATCCCCTTTGTCTCCACGTTTGGTGCCTGTAGTGGGGAGATTGCACGAATTTTACGCAAGGAATGGCACATTTTACAAAAGGGATTACCCACGATTCAGGAGTTTGAGAGTTTTCCTATGATGGCGTATAAAAGGGGTGCCAATTTACGTGATAAGTTGGTGATAAGTTGGCCTCATCTACAGTGCCTTGTGAAAGTATTTGGCCCCCTTGAACTTTTCGACCTTTTGCCACATTTCAGGCTTTAAACATAAAGATATAAAACTGTAATTTTTTGTGAAGAATCAACAACAAGTGGGACACAATTATGAAGTGGAACGAAATTTATTGGATATTTCAAACTTTGTTAACAAATAAAAAACTGAAAAATTGGGCGTGCAAAATTATTCAGCCCCCTTAAGTTAATACTTTGTAGCGCCACCTTTTGCTGCGATTACAGCTGTAAGTCGCTTGGGGTATGTCTCCGTCAGTTTTGCACATCGAGAGACTAAAATTTTTGCACATTCCTCCTTGCAAAACAGCTCGAGCTCAGTGAGGTTGGATGGAGAGCGTTTGTGAACAGCAGTTTTCAGTTCTTTCCACAGATTCTCGATAGGATTCAGGTCTGGACTTTGACTTGGCCATTCTAACACCTGGATATGTTTATTTGCGAACCATTCCATTGTAGATTTCGCTTTATGTTTAAGATCATTGTCTTGTTGGAAGACAAATCTCCGTCCCAGTCTCAGGTCTTTTGCAGACTCCATCAGGTTTTCTTCCAGAATGGTCCTGTATTTGGTTCCATCCATCTTCCCATCAATTTTAACCATCTTCCCTGTCACTGCTGAAGAAAAGCAGACCCAAACACAGGGACAGCACCCAAGGCAGGGATAACACCCCAATTTTCTTGGTGCCAGATACCTCTGTCCATCCCCATGGGAATTAACTCCCACAAGAGCAACATCAGAAGTGGACTGTTGGATAAGCCCATAGCTAAGCACTTTGTGGAGTGTGCACACTCCGTTAACCAATTGAGTTTTCACATAATTGATTCTGTGGGCAAATTGAGAAGTGGGGGCGATAAAGATCGGGTCCTATGGAAAAAAGACCTCAGATGGATTTTTGAATTGAAGGCACTCCAACCCCATGGGATGAATATTGAATTTAATGTGGGTAATATTTAATGCATCCAGGTTATTATGTGATATCTGTACTCAGTATGCTTATTTTACAACATGTTCCTGTTTTTTAACTGTTTCAATATTTGTTAATTGGTCCACTATTAAGCACGATGGTTGGGCACTGAGCTCATCGGTTTGAAGAATTTATTGTTCTCTGTACAGATTGCTGCGAAGTATATATACATAGCGCAAGGTTCTTATAACAGCACATGGATGAGGTGTGGTGGCGAGGTGTCCCTATCGACGAGAAGCGCAGCCGCGTTGAGAAGGAGGCCTGTACAGGTAATCGAGGATCGCATAGACGAGAGCGTCTGAGATCATGTGACTGATGGACAGGAGCGTAGCTAACGGTTCATGGGCCCTGGTGCAAGAGTTCAGCTTGGGCCTCCTTCCCTCAGTGCTTTGTGTGTCTTCTTATGTGGCACAAGGGTCTTTGGGCCTCCTCAGGCTTCTGGGCCCGGTAGCGACTGCTACCTCTGCACCCCCTATAGCTACCTCTGCACCCCCTATAGCTACGCCCATGCTGATGGAGTGATGTACTGCCTCCGCCTCCCCTGACATGCGCACTGGTTGCAGGAAGACACGCTACCATGCGGCATCGAGGGACACTGGTTCCATCTGATGTAGCGGGTAAGAATGATGTCTGACATAAGCACTTTTTGCACTTATATCATTGTGATACTTATTATTATATAGATTGATGGAATGTATGTGGTGTTGTACACAGCGCGATTGGCCACGTCCAGGAGAGGAGGTGTGGCTTGTGCTTTATAAATTTGAACATGGGGGGATCACAGTGTGCTTGATAAAGGCTTGGGAATAGCCGAAACGTAGCAACTTTTTGTTTCTCTCTTCTCTTTCTTAGATTACTCACTAAGAACATGTGACAATTTTTTGTTCCCCACCGTTGGACCCCTTGTTTTGTTCTCCTCCCCCTCCCCGTTTCCTTTCTTTCCCTTCACCATTCTACGAGTCCTTCTTAGACTGACTCATATTGGTTTATTCGAATTGTTCTCATATTCAATAAATGCTCTCCTTGGTATGAATCTTGAATAGATGATACACTAGATGATAATCATTAGAAATGTTTTTTCACTTGTGATTTTACTTTTTTTTGTTTTGAACTAGGAAATAATATGTTTTTGCTGTTGTAACAAGATATATTGCTCATATACATGTATTAGTAATGGTGATTGTTACCTCATTTCATACTATTGTAAGCTTTTATCGCTTTTGTTATGCTTGTTAATAAAAACAAAATTTACAAGAAACAGGATGGTAGGATTTTAATTGTTCTGATGTCCCAGGATATTAGCTATTAGCCCAATCCGTTTCTCCCCAGTGGTCTTATCCTGGGGTTCATCAGGGGCTCTTTCTACAGAGAAACAAACGGAGATAGTTGGTAAATTGAGACAACCTTAAATGTTAGCCCCCCCCAAATAAATATCTTGTGGACTACATGGAGTGAGACACGTGAATGTATTGTATATACAAACAAAAAACTAGGGCAATATGGAGACCCTAGAAAAGCATCTCAGATTGTGTGTGTGAGTACTGACATTGCCCGCAGAGTAGGTGTATGATATACATATGGCAGAAAACACATGGGGTATACCAGATTGCGTGTGTGGTGTACACATAGATAGAGTAATAGAGTTAGAATAGAGATAGAGTAATAATAATAATAATGCATGTTAGATATATATAGCAGTTAATAGTACAGCCATTGCCCCCAGTGTAGGTGTATGATATACATGTAACAGAAAACATATAGGTGCCAGATATATGCGGCAGTTATAATCTAGGCAGCACCATCAGTATAAGCCCAGGCTGACGATAATCCAGTAATCACCCTGGTAGATGATATATGTCCATCTTGTAGGGGGTTTCCCTGATAGCGGGACTGTGGCTCAGGCGAAGCTCAACTCTATGTGAGGAACCAGCCTGCCAAGCATTTAGAACTACCTTCCTTATCTACTATATGTACCCTGCCCCTTATTCCTCTATTTTCCCTAACCATTATAGCCAGTGGCTCTATCGCTATTTCGAAGAGTAACAGGGATAGGGGACATCCCTGCCTAGTGCCCCTAGAAAGGGCAAAGGGCAGGGACATCACCCCATCTACCACCACCCTCGCCTGGGGGTTAGCACAGATTAATTTAATCCAGCTACTAAAACTCTCACCAAAAGCAAAGGACGTAAGGGCTTTCCATAAGCAATCTCATTCTATACAATCAAAAGCTTTGACTGCATCCACAGATTATATACTCTTATATACCCTTAGGCTACTTTCACACTTGCGGCAGGACGGATCCGACAGGCTGTTCACCCTGTCAGATCCGTCCTGCCGCTATTTCGTTGTGCCACCGGACTGCCACTCGGGAGCGGAGTTCTGGCGCAGCACGGCAGTGCACAGCATGTCGTAGTTTTAGTCCGGCGTCCTCTCCGTGCACTGCCGTGCTGCGGCGGAACTCCGCCCCTGCACCCATTATAGTCAATGGGGACAGAGCGGCAGTCCAGCGGCACAGCGAAATGGCAGCAGGATGGATCCAACAGGGTGAACAGCCTGCTGGATCCATCCTGCCGCAAGTGTGAAACTAGCCTTAGGCAATAAAATTATCGCCTCTGCCATAGATTCCGGTTATTTTCCCACTTCTTTAGCTGGATACCCCAGTGTGCACAGGTTTTTCTAGGGACAGCAAAGAAGACAGTGAGATCACCCATGTCAGGGTGGCAGTGCCGCTCTTAGGTAGGGTGGAATAAGGACTTTGTAGTGTTTTTTTTCTGGGGTTCTCCTTGGTTATATTTTTAGGATCTTTTTCATTGTAGTAATAAAGGTTACATTGTGGGGAAGTTTTTGTTTTCTGTGATATACGGTATCACTAAAGAAAAATAACCAAGTTAATATTTTTGACTCATTTGTTTGATTTGGTTATCTTTATCTACTTTGAGCATTTGTGTGAAAATCTGATGCAGTTTTAGGTCAAATATATGTAGACATATAGACAATTCTAAAGGGCTCAGCAACTTTCTAGCATCACTGTATGCTCCGGAACATATGGCGTTGGGAATAAGCTGCAGCCTTCCTGTTAATTAATCCAAGAATACAAGGAGTACATGAAACAATAGACACTGCGGATATGTCATGTTACTTTCCCCAGAAGCAGGGGTCATTAGAAAGGAGTTGGATCCGGCCCTCCCCCTGTAGTCACTCTAGACCTCAGCAGAAGACAGCCAGGGCTGCAGCCTGGTGGTGACATCACAGTGACGGCAGTGGTAGCAGCTGCTTCAGGGTAGGAGGGCAGACTGCTGTCTTTTCTTATCCTCCAGTCTTCTCTCTGCCAGGATCTCTGCCACATCTCTTGCTACAAGTAAGTCCTAAGCTAAACCTTTCTTCTTGCACTTACACAATGGGTTAGAGCGGTTGGCACACAGCCAGGGCTTTAAGGGCATTCACACAACCTTTCCTCTTTCCCCATGCGTTCATGGCAGACACTGCTTCAACTGTTTGCTCTGCTTTCCTCTGTGGCTATAATAGGAAAGTATGTGTGATTTGCCATTTTCTCTTTTACCAAGTGCCCTGCTTTTAAACTGAGTCAATCGTATTACCTACTGGAGGCGTAGAAAGTTCTTACACTTTTATATTTATTCTATACGTAGAAGTATAGCAGCGCAGAAGTTTTTAGATGCAGCAGAGCTGATGGTGTGTTTTGTAGCATGAAAGTATTTAGTTATCTTCACCCTAATTATCATAGCCTCAAGATAGTTCAGTGACAAATCCAGCTCTGCTACAACTGTGTGGTTAATGTTTCGATAAACTACCTTCAGTAAAATCGTGGTCGTTTTTGGATAATATTCATTTGCTATTTAATCACTGATGATATCACGAACAATTGGCAGTGCTTTATGCCAAGAGAGGCACAATTACACATCATCCACTATGGTACAGTAGACAGGGTGTGTCCCTGCTGCATACAGTACAGTTTCCACTGATACAAGAGCTAAGGGACTGAAAAGGTGCACAGAGACGAAATTAATAGTCTTCTAGGAACCAAGCATCTACTATATATATATATATATATATATATATACACATATATATATAGTGCACAGCAAAATTGCATTCAATCGAAGGGCAAAAGAAAATATAACTTAACTTTTGTGTCGCTTCATGTTCCTCGGATTTAAATTTTCAAGATTAAAGGGGAATTCCTATCTTATAAAATAAATGGCATATCACTAATATATTCTGTCACATTATGATTGGTTGGGGACACCCACCGAACCTTAAAAAAGTGGGGGCCTCTCCCTAAGTTCTCACTGCATGCAGGACACAGCAGGTGGCCAGGAGCACAGCTGTGCAGGGAAAGGCAGTGAAGTAAATCAGCACTGTAACCCCTTTATTCCCAGGATTGCTGGGGATCCCAGAGGATGGACCCCCACCAATGATAAATTGATGGGATATCCTAGTGATAATAGATTACTTGATAAGATGGGAAAATCCTGTTAATCGTAGGGTGTGTTCATACAGCCATCTGAAAAATCTGCAGCAGAATCCGCAGCAGAAATTTGAGTCAGCTGTGGAATTGCTGCACACAGGCTAGCCTGTTCAATGAGGCTCATCAGATCTTTGATACGCCCCATGGATTCCACATGTACTGCATACTGCCAATCTGTAGAAAAAAAAGACATGCATTGTACATCCACATGCATAGTTATAAACATGTTTTCTGTATATGTTTTAATCAAAATGCATAGGCCCACTCACCACATCAAGGTGGCTTCTTATGAGTGGGTCCCTACTCTAATTTGGTGCAGTGCCACATACCGCCATAACATAGTACCTGCAGACAGTGAGACCCAGCAGCCCAACAACACCCCTGCTATCAGGCTAAGCACCCATGGCACTGGGCCCCACCACCCTACAGGCACACTACCACAGCAACAACAGCCACCATGCAGCACTACATCATGTCAACAAATAAGAAACACTCACCTCTGGTGGCTTTGGGTTGATGAGACCAAGGGCCAAGGGGGCTTAGCTTGATAGGGGTGTTGTTGGGTTGCTGGGTCTCGCTACCTGTAGGTGCTGTGTTGCGGTGAGTGTGGTTGTCAAGTGGAACTGTGCCAAATTAGAGTAGGGACCCACTTAAAAAGAGGTCACCTTGACGTGGTGATTGGGCCTTATGAGACATGTTTAATTATACTCAGAAGCAAGGCATGTGAATATGCCATCTACGTCTTTTTTCCTACTGATCCATACAGATTCTGCGCCAAAAATTGGCTTGGAATTTCTTTTTTTTCACATGGGAAGCAAAATGAAAGCAGGCAGAATGCGTGTCGAAATTCGTGTGAAAATACGTCCGCCTGATAATGCCTAAGACAGTAATTCCATTGGACAAGTTCATTGCACCCTTTAATGCCATGTTACACACCATGATGCCAGAATTGTCTGTACATTTTTGGTTTCTCTTACATATCCAGATGTAGCAGTGCTGACTTTGACATTGTACACATCTCTTAATTTTACCATTTTAATTTGTGCTGTTACATAAACTGCAGGGAAAACCACTGCATTGTTTTCTCAATGCAGCCACAGAGGAGTTAAACAATACATTCGGCTCTGCTACATCTATGTGTCCTAAGGCATAGTATGTTTTTTTTGCTTTGTCGTTCTTTCATGTATGCCAATGACTTACAAAATGAGTCTACTTTCACACTCGCGTTTTGGCTTTCCGTTTGTGAGATCAGTTCAGGGATCTCACAAGCGGTCCAAAACGGATCAGTTTTGCCCTAATGCATTCTGAATGGAAAAGGATCCGCTCAGAATGCATCAGTTTGGCTCCATTCAGTGTCCATTCCCCTCTGGAGGCGGACACCAAAACGCTGCCTGCAAAATGCTGCTGCTTGACAAAACTGAGTCAAACAAATCCGCCCTGGCACACAATGTAAGTCAATGGGGAAAGATCCGTTTTCTCTGACACAATCTGACACAATATAAAACGGATCCGTCTCCCATCGACTTTAAATGGAGTTCATGACGGATCCGTTTTGGCTATGTTACGGATAATACAAACGGATCCGCTCATGACGGATTCATGTGGTTGTATTATTGTAACGGATCTGTTTTTGCAGATCCGTGACAGATCTGCCCAAAACGCAAGTGTGAAAGTTGCCTATAAGTTGATTCAGTAAAATAATCATATGATGTGATTAGAGTACGAGATATATGCAAACCCGAGTCATGTGAAGCTTATCTGCAGCAGGCTGACAGTCTCGCCAGCCTAATGTTGGTTGTTGGTACATAATAGGGTGTGGTCTTTGGCAAAGCATCACTCAAACATTACAAATACCCGCCATTTACATCCGATTTTATATGGAAATAATGTGATTTGTATCAATTTGCCATTCATTTTCAAAATTCATTTATACATTTTGTATCTTACCATTGAAATTCTATATTTTAGCTCATATTAAGTATATTATCAGCCGCTTTAGTATGTGATAATATTGTGGACATGATGTCTTCCGGTCCATTTACATAGACCTATGATCGGGGAAGAGCGTTTGTATAATAGGTGTTGGCAATCGTTCGTTTATTGGGCAATTGTGTCAAAAATTCATTCAGATGTGGCTGCCACATCTGAACCCCCCATAGTTGCCTCCACCCGTTTTGTATAATCTAAGGCCCCTTTCACCGGAGCGAGTTTTCCGCGCGGGTGCAATGCGTGACGTGAACGTATAGCACCTGCACTGCATCCTGACCCATTCATTTCAATGGGTCTGTGTACATGAGCGTTTTTTTTCACGCATCAGTTCTGCGTTGCGTGAAAAACGCAGCATGTCCTATATTCTGCGTTTTTCACGCAGCCCTGGCCCCATAGAAGTGAATGGGGCTGCGTGAAAAACGCATTGCATCCGCAAGCAAGTGCGGGTGCGATATGTTTTTCACTGATGGTTGCTAGGAGATGTTGTTTGTAAACCTTCAGTTTTTTATCACGCGTGTGAAAAACGCATCAAAGCGCATTGCACCCACGCGGAAAAAAATGAACAACTGAACGCAATCGCAGACAAAACTGAATGGCTTTGCCTGGGAAATCGCACAGTTTTCACTGAACACATCCGCAACGCATCCGGACCTAATCCGGACATGCTCTTATAAAAAAGAGGCCTAAGGGTCATATTAGGATGCAGATACTTTGCCTAACATCTACATTTGGGCAGAATTGGGGTAATGAATGCAAAGTTGAACTGTCCATTATTCTTACTAGAATGTGCCTTTTATTCCCAATGTATCACATTCTCACATGATACACATGCATTGCAGGTATTAATGCTATCCTTGCCCAGTCACCTGATCTATCTTTTAATATAATGGGTTGTCAACAATATTAACTTCACCTCATAAGTTGTGAGAAGTCAATAAGGCTAGGGTACTTCCATTGCTGGTACTCCTATGGTGTTTGCTGGAGATCACCGTTATTCTGTACAGCACTAGATATCAAAGACAATTGATCCTAATGATGCTTTTTCTTTTGGGAATTGGTCACTATTCCTGGTTTGTAAAAGTGCTCCCAGTACCTAAGATCCTATGTAAACAATGTGGCCATCAGTTCAGGTTGTCCATGTGTCATCACTGTTGATGAGTCCTTAGTTTTTTACTTTGGGTACATCTACACCAGGGGTGCACAACCTTTTTTGGTCTGGGGGCCGCACTGTCACATCGCCCCAAAAAAAAGTTAATCAGCGCTTGTTTGCATCAGCCTATTACACAGGCTAAGGCCTCTTGCACACGAACGTTGTGCATCCGTTCCATGCATTGGGGACTGCAATTTGCGGTCAACGTACGTGCGGCGGCCGGGACGGATCGAGACCCATTCAACTTTAGCTGTGTTTCTGCCCAGCAGGACAGGGGCTTCAAACCATGGCTCTGGGGGGGCCACAGGTTGTGCACCCCTGATCTACACAATCCAGGACTTCAATTATCTGCACATATACAGACTACATAGACGTCATGTAGGCCATGGACAACTTGGTCTTGTGAGATCACATGGACAAACTGCATATTGTCATGGGTATTGTGAGGTTAAGAAAAGTGGGGTTCTTAAGATTTATTAGATGGCCAGACACTGGTGGACAACCCTTCTTAACCGTTTCTTTGTCCATCTCAGTCATTGCCAATAGAAGCACATACTCAATATATCACCCTGAACAAACAGCACAAGAATAAGACTTAGGGCTCATGCACACAAATGTTTTTTTTCCGTTTACGTTCCGTTTTTTGCGTTCCGTATCCATTCATTTCAATGGATCCACAAAAAATACTGAAGGTACTCCGTATGCCTTCCGATTCCGTATTCCCGTTACGTTCAAAGACAGAACATGTCTTATTATTGTCCGCATAACGGACAAGGTTAATACTGTTCTATCAGGGGTTAACGGAAAAAACTGAATGCACACGGACATCATACGTATTTTTTTTTTGCGGATCCGTTTTTTGCGGACCGCAAAATACTGAAAAAGCCGTACGATCGTGTGCATGAGGCCTTACTGATTAGATGAGTGACTTTCAATATGGCATGTCATAGGACATCTTGGAAATACCACCAGTAGGAGCTTCATGGATTGGGTTCCCATGATCGATCAGCTACACGCGAGCCTTCAGAGAGCAGGTTTTCTGTCTGGATGCGATGCATAAAGCAAACACATAGCATCCGGACCGAATCCTGACCCATTCAGTTCAATGGGTACTGTGCATGAGCGTTGTTTTTTTATGCATCATCTCTGCACTCAGGAAAAATTGCAGCATGTTCTATATTGTACGCTTTTCATAATGCTCTGGCTCAATAGAAGCGGTATATTGGTTTGGTGGATGCAGGCCGCATTCTGCAATGTTTGGTGGAGAAAGAATGATGGTCTTATGAAGGGTTCATGGATTGATCAGCAGAATGTTACAGTGTACTGCAGCCTCTTCAATTTCTAGTGAAGTAAAGTGACTACGCCTGGTACTGCAGATCTGTCCCATTTGATGGGTTGCACCCCCACCATTGAAAACCTTTTTAATCAAGTTTTTTTTTTTACATTATCTACTCAAGATTGTTGAGATTCCTACACATAGCCCCATTAAAGACCACTCAGCAAATGTCAAGACAGTGGGAAATATCTCATCTACTGTCTAATTAATCTTTAGGAAGAATCTATAATGGGAGAAGCTGGTTGACAAAAGAGATGTGAAACACTTAGATATTCAGCAGCACCTAAGGATCCATAGATGTATCTCTAAGTAGGAATCGGTATCCTATACAAAGGCTTGTGTTCTCCTGTGATATATTAATGAATTATTAAAGAAGTTTTCTCATTTTTGCTGGGAGAATCTGCGGCCAGCCAGGCATTTCAAATGAATGACCATCCGTGTAATACAGCACAATTCTGACCACAGCAACCAGAACGGAAGCCACTATCATAGAACTTCTCTCCATGCTGGCTCATACAAAAGGACTTCATAGGGACAGGGGCTATCTTCATGAGACAACCCCTTTAGTCTACATTCACACGACCGTGGCGTATCTGACCCATGTCCGCAAAACATGGGCACCAGCCATGTGAACTCCATGCTGCGGAGTGGACTGGGTCCACGATCTACAAGATAGAGCAAAAGTTAGGACGTGTCCTATCTTTTGCAGTGCAGAAGCACGTACCGGGATGCCCTTCTGTGTATTTCCGTGGGCTTTCAATCCGTGCCTTCTTACCGCAGAAGATAGAACCTGCCCTATCTTTTGCCGTATCTTGTGGATCGTGGACACATTCAAGTCAATGGGTCCGCACCACAGCACGGAGTTCACATGGCCGGTGCCCATGTTTTGCAGACACTCAGTTTGTCGTCTGCAACACGGGCACGGCTACACCAGGGTCATGGAAATGTGAAAAAATGTTCAGGTCATGTCACTTGCATTAACCACATTGATGGTAACAT
This sequence comes from Bufotes viridis, assembly GCA_033119425.1. Classification (NCBI taxonomy): domain Eukaryota; kingdom Metazoa; phylum Chordata; class Amphibia; order Anura; family Bufonidae; genus Bufotes; species Bufotes viridis. Next base: position 406,191,792 of record CM065590.1, on the reverse strand, counting down.
GCACAATGTCAGAGTTCTCTAGGACAATCAACCACTCATCACGGTGGACAGATGTTATAAAGGGGGTAATTATTCATTGGCAATCACGTCGATGAAAATCATGCTTCTTTGTCCAGTTCATTGCAGCTGCTCCTCTCCCACACTAAGAACAGGAGGATTTTACCTCCTCTTTGACTGGAGAGTAGTAAGGGAGGGCTTAAAAACCATTTTCCTGTTCGGACAATCCATTTTTGCTAAAAGACATGCTGATCAGGTGGTGTCTTGCTATTGGGAACCCCAGTGATTATACGGGTTTTCCGGAAGTACAAGTTCCTCACGATAGGTCATCAGTATCTGTTCAGTAGGACTCCACCTCCTGGCACCCAGACAGCCATCTATTTGAAGAGGCTATGGGACTATGAGTGCCGCTGCCTCTTTCTAGGCCTATGACATTCATTGGCCACATGGCCTATTTGCAACTTTATCCCATTCAAGAGAAAGGAAAGGCTTCTGCGTAAGGCTGATCAGCCGGGGTGCCGGAAGTCTAATTCCATCGATAAGATATTGATTACCTATTCTGAGGATAGGTCACGATATTGTATTCCCAGAAAACCCCTTTAACTGTAATGTAGCTAGTGTTCTATTCGCCTGCAGCGCCACCACAGGTTAAATAAAGCATTATATGCTGATCATTAAAATCAATAGACTGTTGGTGTAACACAACACAGATAGTCCTCCAAGGCAAGATACACTCTTTGCATGAAGGTTCTGAATGAAGGACCCCATTCTATTAATTCAGATCGCCATAACAGAATATTTGGTAGTGGTTAGGGATCACCAGTAATATGGATCCTTCCTCATGAGGAAGGATCCATATTACTGGTGATCCGAAACGCGTCACATTGCTGTATTGTCCTGCACATATGTGAGTTTTTATCGTATATTCAATAAAGCACTCGAACTGGTAGAAGCTGGATCTGAAAATTTCTGTTTTGTCAAGTGTTTACCACCACTTACCGAAGAAGTGGAGTTCCTGGCTCCCAGAGAGTGAGTAGCAGGGTCGAGCTGCCCACAACCTTTCTTTTTGCTCATTCTAATACTGTATGGAGCAGGAGCTCCGTACAGTATTAGAACAAAGTTTTATGCAAATCTACTTTGGATGTTTCACCCAAAGCCGATTCACTCATGCCTAGTGGTTATCAAGAAACAGACAACTCTTTTAAGGAGTTTCCTATTTCTTTCTTGGCCTTTGTTCTAGCTGCACTGATTCTGGAGTCATATGGCATTAATAGTACAAAGACTGTCTCCACGCTCATTGCAACTGTTCACATTAAATTTTTTTGGTGCAGGCTAGATTATGAAAGCTGAACTCTGAGTGGTTGCTGAGGCTACATAAGACCCTATATTTAAAATAGGTCTGGCAAATCTCCCACCTTTAAAACCACAAGTGCTCCTGGCCTTTCTCAAGTCAGGGGGAGTGAAACACATGTGCTTCCAGCCCAAGTAGTTTTCATGACTGGGACTATTCTCTATTTAGAAGAGAAGAACATGGCTTCTTTTCTAACATCTTGACTTTTCATAAGCTGGATACAAGTTTCCATTTCTACTCACGTATTTGGTACTCATGTTTCCATTTTGGAAACAAAATGGAGGAATGCCTGAAACTGGATGCTGACAACCCCCCTCCCCCCTCGGGCCGTCATGTTTATTTCCATTGGTGGGGCAGTGAGACCTAACCAATCCCTGCCTCACTAGCCCTTTTCAAGGATTTTCATTGGTGGGCCAGTGGAACCTAACCAATCCCTCCCTCACTAGCCATTTTCAAGCATTTTCATTGGTGGCCCAGTGGGACCTAACAAATCCCTCCCTCACTAGCCCTTTTCAAGCATTTTTATTGGTGGGCCAGTGGGACCTATCCAATCCCTCCCTCACTAGCCCTTTTCAAGCATCTTTATTGGTGGGCCAGTGGGACCTAACCAATCGCTCCCTCACTAGCCCTTTTCAAAGATTTTCATTGGTGGGCCAGTGGGACCTAACTAATCCCTGCCTTAATAGCCCTTTTCAAGGATTTTATTGGTGGCAGTGGCTGGCCGGCATCACAGTTGGAAGGAGGGAACGCATTTTTATTCGATTTCGATACCATAAAAAAGTATTGCGATACTATGTTTATTTATTGTTTATATATTTTATATGTAAAATTTGGTAAGGGGGTGATTTATACTTAATATTTTGGTGTTTTTTTTTTTACTGTTTATTAACTATTTACTTCCTTAGGGGCTAGAACCAGGGATCTTTTCATCCCTTGTCCTATTCACCCTAATAGTTTTTAATACTGGGGAGAAGGGGGGAGGGCGGACTGCGCCACCAATGATCGTTAACCTTTAATACAGGAGGCGATGCTGGCAGAATCAAATAGCCGGCACCATGCCTCTGACAGGGAGCTGCGATCAGCGGTAGTTAACCCCTCAGGTGTGGCACCTGAGGGGTTAGCTGCGGCTGATCGCAGCTCCCTGTGATAGAGGCAGGGTGCCGGCTATGTGATTCTGCCGCCTCCTGTATTTGTATTAGAAGTTAACTTTCATTGGTGGCACAGTACGCCCGCCCCTCCTCATTGGCAGCGGCAGCACAGGGGGGAGGGAGAGACTGCTTCCTTCTCCCCTGTGCTGCTGAGGGAACTTGGAGCACGCTGACAGCAGCAGCGTCTCCGCTCCTCTGTATTGCCGCGGCCCGGCAAACAATCTTCAAGGCCTGGTCCTGGGCCGCGGCCCAGTGGTTGGGGACCGCTGCCCTATAGCCCTCATAACACAACTAGGAATGGAGCTTCATTTGGTCAAAAGTCTTCAGTAACAAATTAATTTAGGAAACTGTTTTTGGATATAGGAAACGGTTATGGATGTCACTGTCCGTCTGACCTATTGCTCTACATAATACATTGACCTTCACACCCAAATCTCACTCTATTATCCCCCGTCCCTCTCCCCATCATCTACACAAAATTATTATCTTCCACTGAAGTGGATCTTTTAATAGCAGGGATGGGCCCCCTCAGCTGCTGATCCTCATAGCAGCTGCTATGCTACCTACGCTTCTTGTCCTTTTGACATGACCACCAGAAGTTGGCGTTAAAATGGTCTTCTACAGGGATGGTCTTTTTAAGGTATAAGCAGAGGCGTAGCTATTGGGGAAACAGGGGAAGCGGCTGCTTTGGGGCCTAAACTCAGAAGAGGCCCACCCAGGAGGAGGACTAAAAGATTGTATTTTCAGGGCCCTTTAGCGGTATTATACAATGACATTATATACAGAGACACTGTAGGAAACGGACAGACGGGCTGCCAGTCCTCGTCTGAGATGGTGATCTTGACTGGCCTCAGAAGTGGGGGTTACACAGAAGTCGGGAGCTGCGAAGAAGTTGCTGGGGGAGCCCGTTCAAAAATTTGCTGTGGGGCCCAGTCATTTGTAGTTACACCACTGGGTATGAGGGGTAATAAATATCAGTGAATTCTAAATCCATCATAAATTAATCTGGTCTAGATCAAGGGTGGTCTTCTCAGAAGTGGACTTTTGAAGAAGTTCACTATGAGAGACAGCGATAGATAGAAGACATAAATTAGGCTTCCTGTTTTTAGCCGTGATCACCCGTTAATACAGATCTCCTGGTATCTGTAACATGGAGTACAGCTCACTATAAATAGAACCGTCAATGCTTCCTTCATGGCTAATCTCCAGATCGGCTCTGTGTGAATTTGCAAATCTGGACACCTGACAGAGACTGCAGCATGCAATTTACTAGATGGGCTTATGCCTGGGTGCAGACATGAAAACATCACTCAGGATTGTCTCTGTCCAGGAAAAAGTCGCTGCGGGAGGGGTAAAGGGAAACTGGCTTAGTTGCCCATAGCAACCAATCAGATTCCACCTTTCATTTTTCAGTGCTCCTTTGGAAAATGAAAGGTGGAATCTGATTGGTTGCTATGGGCAACTAAGCCAGTTTTCCCTTACACTAGTTTTGATAAACCCATCCCATTGGGCCTCATTTATCAAAACTGTTGAACAGGAAAACTGTTTTAGTTTCCCATAACAACTAATCAGAGCTCACCTTTTATTTCTTAAAGTGTTCTGAAAAAATGAAAGGTGAGCTCTGATTGGTGGCTATAGGCAACTAAGACAGTTTCCCTGTTAGACAGTTTTGATAAATGAGCCCCATTGGAACCTACTGTAGAATGTTTGGGAGACTGGTGTAACATTATCCCCCATAGATCAACACATGTGTGTGTAGCTACCAGCTGTCTTCTTGCTAATTTCCTGAACCTAATGAGTGCCGTAGAGTGTGGTGACTACACATATGTGGAGGCGTCCATTTTATGGGAGTAATCTCTCAGACTTAGGCCCCTTTCACACGGGTGAGTTTTCCGCGCGGGTGCAATGCGTGAGGAGGACGCATTGCACCCGCACTGAATCCTGACCCATTCATTTCTATGGGGCTGTGCACATGAGCGGTGATTTTCACGCAAACCTTCTGCGTTGCGTGAAAATCGCAGCATGCTCTATATTCTGCGTTTTTCACGCAATGCAGGCCCCATAGAAGTGAATGGGGCTGCGGAAAAATCGCAAGCATCCGCAAGCAAGTGCGGATGCAGTGCGATTTTCCCGCATGGTTGCTTAGCAACGGGACCAGATCTTTATTATTTTCCCTTATAACATGGTTATAAGGGGAAATAATAGCATTCTTTAATGAAGTGGAAGGGGTTAAAAATAATAAAAGTTAACTTACCTTAGCCACTTGATCGCGTAGTTGCGATCTGTCCTCTCTTTCCCAGCATCAGCTAACAGCTGAAGGACCTGTGATGACGTCACATCACATGGTCCAATCACATGGTCCATCTTACCATAGTGATGGACCATGTGATTGGACCATGTGATGTGACATCATCACAGGTCCTTTAGTTGTTAGCTGATGCTGGGAAAGAGAGGACAGATCGCAACTACGCGATCAAGTGGCTAAGGTAAGTAAACTTTTATTATTTTTAACTCCGTCATCTTCATTTTACTAAGCATTCTTTATTAAGAATGCTATTATTTCCCCTTATAACCATGTTATAAGGGAAAATAATAAATTCTACAGAATACTCAACCCGAAACCGGACTTCAGTGATGAAGTCCGGCTTCGGGTCTGGGTACCAAACATGCCGATTTTTCACACGCACGTGCAAAACGCATTACAAACGTTTGCACCCGCACGGAAAAATCGCGCATATCCCCGCAACGCACCCGCACCCTCTTATCCGCGCGTCAAACATGACGCCCGTGTGAAAGAGACCTTAGGGCTCATTCCCACGACCGTGGTTTGTTTCCGCATCCGAGCCGCATTTTTTGCGATTCGGGTGCGGACCCATTCACTTCAATGGGACCGCAAAAGATGCAGACAGCACTCCGTGTGCTGTCCGCATCCGTTGCTCCATTCCGTGACCACGCAAAAATTATAAGTCATGTCCTATTCTTGTCCGTTTTGCGGACAATAATAGGCATTTCTATAAAGGGCCGTCCGTTCCACAAATTGCAGAAGGCACACGGGCGGCATCCATGTTTTGCGGATCTGCAATTTGCGGACCGCAAAATACGGCACGTTCATGTGAACGAGCCCTTAGACTCAGAATTTATACTGGATTAGTGCTCAAATATAGAACTTCTTGTCAAACTTTAGAGCTCATTCACACTATGACATGAACACTGAGTGCTGACAAGCCACTTTACCTTGGCTATATTTTTAGAGCAGCAAACTGAACTTTTCCACCAGGTGAAGGAGCAGGGTGGCTGAGTACTCAGCCATGGTATGGCATATAGATGTCCATCTGTACCCACTGTGCCCTCAACTGTCTTCCCTAGAACTGAAAGAATTAAAAATTCCAAACTGTGCAGAAGCTAAAGCTTTTAGGGTAGGACCACACGGCGCGGTTGTGACATGCTGCGTTCGAGTACCACACGTCTAAAAGGGCCGCAGCAGGAGACTGCACTGTTCAGTGGATCTGTATTGTTAATGTCTGCGAGGCATGCATAATATCTACGGTATTTTGTCCTACATAATAAAGATGCCCTAAAAAGGCACTTCGAAAATGTATTAAACTAGAGGTCCCATCTTGTTCTCATTCAACAGATGATTTTAATTTTTCAGGTGTTTTTTTTATCTTGATCTGAAATGCAATCCCACCGGCATTTAGTTAATATCCCATCTCGCCATTTGGCTACCTATATGACAGAACTCATTTTATAGTAAACAATAGAAGTCCTAAATATTTTATTTGCCTTGTGTGCTTGTCTTTCACACTCAGCTGTCTCTGGATATCATGGACTGTCTCACAGAGCATCTGCTTCTCTCCTCGGAGGTGAGGGGTGAGGGGCTGTCGGGGTGAGGAGGAGGAGGGCGAAACTGGGAGAATAAATGTGCACTCAAGGACTATAAACACACTGGACTGTTATCTGCTGTTTTGGCTATGCAATATTTATTACCGGTGTAGTCTGCTGCTGTGTTCTAGTGTTTAGATGACATGTGTCAGTAGATGTGGCATGGAGATACCAGGGCGGTATGTACAGCTGATGGCACAATGAGGTATTCATTCAAAGAAGTCTGCATGAAGTAACACCTCCACAGCGTGTATATAATGTGTTTCACACAGCCATGAGCATGATTTTAGCATACGCCTGCATACAGACCTCTGCAGCTGTTTGGCAGTGTAAACAATGGGGGAAAACAGCAGTGGTCAGTTCACAATGAACATTATACATTTGGATGCATTAGGCCTTATTCACACGTCCGCATGTATTCCGCAATTCTGCGGAATACATGCGAACCCATTGACTGTGAATGGGGCACGGAACGATGCTAAGAGCACACACTGTGCTCTCCGCATCAGTTTTTGCGGAGCGATATTACGGCCGCAGCTCCGCAAAAAAGCAGAGCATGTCCTATTCTTGCCCGCAATTGCAGACAAGAATAGACATTTCTATGGGGCTGCCGGCCGGGTGTGTTTATGGATCCGCAATTTGCGGATCCATAAACACTACGGACGTGTGAATAAGGCCTTATTCTGCACTATTTAGCTTTGTTAACAGTAGCCTATCACAAGGATTTAGGCCCCCAAACCACCAACACCCTGTTATTGTTCTATATTTAATTTTCAGAGGAATGGCTCCACCCCCATGACTCCTTACAGGACATTTGAATATATCCTTAGGAGTCACTTGCACCAAGTTTCTTTATGAACTCACCCACAAGAAGGGACTCACAGGGAGTTCACCTCTCTTGTTGATGCCATCTTAGTGTCCTTCTCCTAAGCCCTCTCTGACAGTTCCTCAGGGTGGACAAAATTAAGCATGCTCTAAGTGAGAAAAATTCAATGGACCCCTTTACAGTCAAAAGGGTCAGTTGGGTGCCACATGTTTCCATTGTTTGATGGATGCTCCTATATCATAGCAGAACAATGGAAATAAAAACCTAGCTTTATAAAGGGAGGGGTCATACTTTAACCATGTACTGTCCCGTTCTCACAGTCCCTTCCTCCATTCTGCTCATATCTCCCTCCTCCCTCTGAATTGGCGCCCCACCAGGGCATTATGCTGCTATACATCATCAGCTCTGCACTGTATCTGCGCTAGCGTGGACACTGGAAAAAACGTTTCAGCCCGCTGATGAAGCTAGTGCCACAGAAGGAAGATGGCAAAGCCAAGGGGAGAGGAGGTGCATACATACAGACACCAGGAAAGAATTAGGGGATGAGAAGCGTATGGGGGAAGGCGTAGCATGACTCTGTGTCCATGGATAACCCGTACTACAGATAGAAAATGATTCATGTCACATTTATAGCCTCCGTTAACGTATTCACGGATATATTCTCGGATATATACATTAAAAGGATCCCTCTGACAGATGGCATACAGAGCACCTGTCACCCATAGGTTCCCCTTTGGTAAGACTCATTTATCAATAGTCTGTGACAGGCCAAAGTTATTTTTTGCTACTTCTAAGTCAACTTCAGAAATCCAGCTGTTTTGTGGGCGTTCTTGTGGAGTATTTTGGTTTTTGGCATTGTTTATTATAGGGAATGTCCCAAAATATTGTTTCAGCTGCTTTCCTCTCCTGACCTGCTATAGCTGTGGGGGTGAAAATAAGTCAGAATGTGATAGTTTGGCCTGTGCTAAATTCAACAAGTTCTGTGCCCCACTTTCATACATTTGTCTCACATCAAACGTGAAGATAAAATTCATATTGTCCCCCGTTTATAAATCAGGGCCTCAGTGTTTATATTCAAAGCTTTCCCGGCATACGCATGTGATGTTAACAAAAGAACTAGTATATGGGGGGATTTATCAAACTATTTGTAGCAGTTTTGTGGCCTAAAGCGTGTTTGTCCTAAAATGTGAAACTTCTTATAGGGGTCATCTCAGCCATTAATGGTATACCGCTAGGATATACCACCATCAAAGTCAGATAGGAGTGGGTCCTACCTTTGGGACCCACACTTATCGTCAGAACGAGCCCCTCTGAAGCAAAGGAGAGCACTCCACGCATGGGCTGGTGGTCTCCATTCACCTCGGCTATTTTCAGAACTCCCATAATGGTGGATAAAAAGTGCCGCACTTGCACCATGCATTCTCCTTGAGTCCTGGGGTCCTGTTCTAGAGATAGGTGTGGATCCCAGAGGTGGGACCTGCACCTATCTTACTTGGTTGGCATATCCTAGCGATACGCCATCAAAGTCTGAGATAAGACAATCCCTTTACGTCTCTTACTACTTTTCGAAAAAGATGTGTAAAGTGGGAAGGATTTTGCAGAAAATGGGTAGGGATTTTCTGGAGGTGTGGGAACCCATTGGAACCAGAAACTGGCACAAATTACAGCTTATAGCAGCGGTAGATCTCGATGTCTGGAGTTTAGTAGGAGGCATTGCGTTGCACTCCAGGTTAAGAATTGCATATAGAATACCTTTCTTAAAGGGGGTTTCTACAAACTACTCTTATCGCCTATCTACAAGATAATGGATAACTGATTGATTGGTGAAAGGTCTGGAACCCCCTGCGATCATGGGAAGAGGGGTCCTGTATTTGCCTGTTTGAATGGCGTGTTGGTCATGCATGTCTTCTGCTGCTCCATTCATGTCTATGGGACTGCTGGATATAGCTGAATGTTGAGATAAATGGAGCAGCAGCAGACATGCATGACCACCACTCCATTCAGCCAAGGAAACACATAACCCCCATTCTTTTGATAGGCAGGGGCCCCTGCAGATCAGATATCTGTCCTTTGGATACATGCAGTTCATAGGAAATGAATTCTTTTTCTCGGAGCAAATAAATTGTTTAATTATTCCCTATAATGAAGTCTGTTTTTTTTCTGTCAGGGTTTTTCATTATTTTACCAGAAAATAAATAAATAAATAGTGCTGCATGCTGCAAATAGAACTGACTCTGTGATGGAGACTCCGAACACGATCCTTATAAAAAAGAACCAAGAATATGTATCTGTAGGTTTGTAATGACTGCAGCAGGAGAATGAATGGTTGGTTGTAGGAGTAACACTGAAGTCTTCTCTACGCGGCCTAAAATGAAGGCTTCATTCCAAGAAACATGAGTCATGCATAAACCTCCTGTATGTGATTTACACCAGGGTCTCCAGTAAGACGTCTGACTCTGAGCCAGGGTGGCTGTGCCGTGAATAATATTCCATAAAAGGGTTCACAGGAGTATCAAAGAGCATGGGGGAAAGGAAGCGGACCATTATATACAAGCATTAGGCAAGAGATGTTTTTATAGTTTTTTTTGTTGTAAATTCCTTACTTTTGGTGCTTTTAAAACCGAAATTAGTTTTCTTAAAAATGTAAAGGGACAATCTGGGATAAAAAAGAAATCTACTATTTTGACAGAAACAGCTCCTCTCTTGTCTATAGGGATACGCTGCAGTACCAGACACAGCCCATGGACAAGAGGGGTGCTTTTTATGAAAAGATAGAAGACCCTTTTTTCTGATCTAGTACAACCCGTATGCACAGGCACCGGCACCGACCATGGGGCAGCCGCATGCGGATCGCGGACCCATTCACTTGAATGGGGCCTGCGATCCGTCCGTTCCGCAAAAAGATAGAACAAGTTTTATTTTTTTGCGGAACAGAAGCACAAAACGGAACCTCACGGAAGCACTCCGTAGTGCTTCCGTGGGGTTCCATTCTGTACTTCCGTTCAGCACCACATCTCCGTATTTGCGGACCTATTCAAGTGTATTGCGCACCCGCCGTATGCCGTGTGCAAGAGGCCTCGGACTGATGCTGTTTTTTTTAGGGGCAGCCAAATGTTGTGCTTTTTGGATCTTTTGGTGATCCAAATGAATACCGTCAGCCTGCAATGCTGTTTTCTGACAGTTCCATCCCAAACAGAGGCCCAATCATTGACTGATCACTCATTTCTCTATGGGGGACATTTATCAAAACTGATGTAAAGGAAAACTGGCTTAGTTGCCCATAGCAACCAATCAGATTCCACCTTTCATTTTTCAGCAGTCCTTTGGACTGTTGTTATGGGCAACTACGCTAGCTTTTCTTTACACCAGTTTTGATAAATCTTGATAATACTCCTAATGGCAAAAGTTAAAACCCTTTCCTGATCCAGCATAAGTGATACAGATCAAAGCTTCACGTGTGTAACCGAGGTCAGCCGCTTTACATGGGCCGACTAGCCAATAGTCTGTACAAAGTGTTACCGCAAATGTTCATTCCCGACCCTCTACCTTTAAAAAAGGTCCTTAAAGGGGTTGTCACCAGATTTATAGCAGTAAAACAGGCTGACCTGAGACCTGTGCACTGGTCAGCAGAAACTATCTGTTGGTCCTATCCTCATTTTCAAACGTGAGAAAGTTTTTACTGCCAGGCCCTGTCAATCAAAGCGCAGAGGGCGTGGCAGAGCTTTTAGGTGTAATGGCAACGCCCCTATTGCTCCTAGAGGCTCATTTGCATATATTACAATTTGATTTTTCTCCAAAATACGGGAACAGATTGAGATGGGACCAACACAGAGAGCTTCTGCTAACCAGAGCACGTCTCGGGTCAGCCTGTTTTACTGCTTTAATACAAGGCACTTACTATTATATTGTGATTGCCCATATTGCCTCCTTTGCTGGCTTCATTATTTTTCCAACACATTATACACTGTTCAGTTCCAGGGGCTATTACCACCGCTGCAGCACAGATACGAGGTGGCTGGGACAGGAGCTTCTGTACATGCGTTCCTATGTATGGTCCCACGGTCCCAGCCACCAGATAGGCCAGAGCTTTCCTTCAGAGGGCAAGAATGGCCACCGCTGCTGGATGGTAAGGTGATCATAACCCATGGATAATGCCATGAAAAATGAACCAAGCCAGCAAAGGAGGCAATATGGACAATCACAATACATTAGTAAAAGCCTTGTATTGACTTCCTCTACATGATCAATGCCATTTGCTGATGTGAGACAACCCCTTTAAAGAAAATGTGTCATTAGAAAATGATGGTATTTTTAACTTTCCATGACAATATCTATATTTAAACAAAACCCATAAAATCTGCAGTTTTCACAGTGGCCACCAGGCCTAATAATAGGTGCCACCTCTTGCTCTGTACAGATTGCTTTACTGCAGTTACCTGCTTATCTGTCATTTAAATCCTGCCTGTAATGATATCACCTCTGCATATAGATAAGACAGGATCCACTATTTACAATAGATGATTTTCAAAGCTTATGGTCTCAGAGCATGCCTAGAAAACTCTCTCACAGAAGCCAATGAGATCCCCTCCTGACAGTTGTGTCTATGGGCCCCGTGGCTGCCGTAAAAAGCAATTTTCTTAATGCTTTCTAAATCCTGTTAAGAACAGCTCAAGCAAGGTGGCCACCCCCATAACCATGTTCAGGATACAGAATAAAAAAAAATCTGTAATCAGGAAATAAAAGCAGATTAGAAGAAGGGATGGGTATTGCTTTCTGCTTTTAACTGATACAATTTAGGACAGGTGATACATTTCCTTTAATATTCTCATTTATAGCAGCAAACAGAGGTTTTGCTAATGATAAGAAGTTGAAACACAAAGAAAGGATGGACTGGAACCTTGGGGCCCCTGATGACCAGCTCAATGAAGGGGGCTTGATGCCCCTGGGTGTGCCCTGCATCTTTTGTCCAGTACCATGGACCATTATGCTCCACAGCCTCAGTTGAATTTATGGCCTCCCCCTCTTTCAGTTCTCCAGCGTGCCTAGATGTTGGCCAGTTTTCAAGTAATCACTGAATGCACTGGGTCACAGGCATGCTCAACCTGCGGCCCTCCAGCTGTTGCAAAACTACAACTCCCATCATTCCCAGACAGCCTACACCTATCAGCCTACAGAAGTGCATGGTGGGAGTTGTAGTTTTACAACAGCTGGAGGGCCGCAGGTTGAGCATCCCTGCACTAGGACATCCAGGCGGATGCAGGCGCCTTAAGGATTGACTGTTTTATTTTCCTATCCACATTGAATATTCTGATCTTGGATCTTTTCCATTAACCTTGTACTGTTATTGTTCTCTTCTTCTTTGCTGTCTTCAATAAATCTCTCCTCTCTTGACAGGTCCTCATTTTGCTCCAGAGATTTGATCGGGGTCATCATGTCATCAAAGGTATTGTCTAAGGGAGAGGCTTGGGGCCGGAAGGGTGTCCACCATGTGATTGTTTACAGCCTGTTATGCTTGATATTGTCCCAATGACTGAAGGAGATCTTTGTGACTTCCGTTATATTGGCTTTTCCCAACACAACCACAATATATAAGACACCACAACCTATGGGTGAGGTTACAGAGTTTGTGTTAGGCCTCTTTCAAACACTGATTGTATGAGAGAGGCCTAAATCAGCTGAAAACCCATGACTGTCATTGGTCGTATGTTTTTATGGGTAAAAATCTGACAAAAATGTGCAACCAATTTGCATATTATCTGAAAACCCTGCCCACAGCAGGTAGGCATGGTTTCAGACACAGGCAGCTACTGCGGAATGGAAAAATTATTAATTGGGATACTCATGTAGGGCTGTATGCTGCTATACAGGCTCTGTCAGGCATCAGATGTATTCTTCTTAAAGGGGTTGTCTGGGTTTTAATATTGATGACCTATCCTCAGGCTGACGACACCCGGCACCCCCGCCGATCAGCTGTATGAGGAGACGGCACATGCATTGTGCACATGCCATCTCCCTTCTCTCTCCCTGTTCACCCCTGCTGTCTATGGAAAAGCAGCAGTGAGCAGAAAGAGAGACATTCCGCCGTCCGCTCATACAGCTGATCGGTGTGGGTGCCGGGTGTTGGATCCCCGCCGATCTGATATTGATGACCTGTCCTGAGGATAGTATCCTCCTTCTACTCCCTCCAGTATCACTTCTACCTCCCATATCATCTCTGTTCTCCCTCTAGTACAAAATCTCTAATGTTCTGGCTGGTGTGGCTGCACGTCCTGGTGCGTTCCTAGGCTCCACCTCTTGGAACTTGATAGGTATTAAGCAATTTCAGACAGCACTCCGTTTTTTTTGTATGCTTGATTGATTTTTATTATTTAGCCGGACATGGTGGTACACTGAACAACGTTTCGGGCAAAAAGAATGCTCCTCATCAGGCTAGTTGCGTGCACTTGTTGAGGCAGGTGCCCTCCTTCTAGTATCATCTCTTCCACCAGTGTCATTTCTCTCCACAGTTTAATCTCTTCCCCTTCCCTCCAATATCATGTTTCTGATATCATCTCTTTCCTCCATCCAGTATCATCTGACTCCTAGTGTTGATCACGAATTTTCGAATTGCGAATTTTAATTGCGAATATCGGCACTTCGAGAATTTGCGAATATTTAGAATATTGCTAAATATATTTGCAATTGCGAATATTAGTTTTTTTAAAATACAAGTTTATGCAAATTTTTATGCAAATTTGTAGATGCAAATTTTTGCAATCAAGAAAATAATGAGTCATTATTTTCCTGATTGCGAAAATTCGCATATAAAAATTTGCATAACATTTGCATAAACTGGTATTTAAAAGATACATCATGACGTATCTTTTAAATACCAGTTTATGCAAATTTTTCTGCACATTTTATGCAAATTTCTGCAATCAAAAAAATAATGACTAGAGATTACGAATTCGCAAATTCTCGAATATATATCGCGAATATTCGCCCAAATATTCGCAAAATAACGCGAATTCGAATATTTCCCCTGCCGCTCATCACTACTAGTGACTCCCCCTCTCAGTAGGATAGACGGTAGCTACCTGGCGTCACCATTTTTTCCTACTCGACTTGACATTATCATCGCCAGTGTGAAAACAGTGGGTTGTGCAGCAGTGTGTTTGGGATTGATAAGTGCCAATGACGTTTGATGATGCTTCTTTGTGTGTGCTCTTCTATAAGTTCCTCCATACACTGGCATATATGCACTTGTATGGAGCCCATCCATGTTCTGGGGTGAAGCAAGGTACGGTATCCCTGCAAAAAGGTGGCAAGTTGCAACTGCACATCGGGTACATGTGGGCATGGGATAAGCAGAAGAGAACATCTGTGTTCCACAAATGTTGGACCATCAGGATTTTACACCAGAATATTTTTAGAACCATAAAAGTCTAAATAATTATGAATATTTGCAGCGATAGGAAATGCTGGTGATTTCCCGAGACTCAATATATTTAAGAACATTGCCAAGATATGTAAAGAATGTTACGTCTCCCTAAGATGGGATATTTATAGAGACAGTACAGCTCTTGATGACTCAGATGAGTAGAAGTGAAACATTACTCGCATAGAAAAGTCAGCAGAGAAGGACAGATTCCATGACCTATATTCCACATTATGGGGGTCATTTATTAAGGACGGCGTTTTATAGGCTGGTCCTAATAAACCCCTGGGCTTGCAATGGATCACCCGCCTAATTTATGTAGAGGCCAACCCCTAAATTTACCTCCCCTATGCCCGGGCACCTCATATTGATTATACTGACTTCCTCCCCGTCACCTGCGTCGCTCCTGATCATCGCACGGCCGCAGCTGCATCTCCCCGTTGCGCAGATCAAACCATCCAGCAACAGGGGGGAAGGGGTTCAGCCAATAGCCGCGACTGAGACGAGCCTCCCTAGCATCGCGGGTGACGCTAGGGAGGCTCATCCCCTTTGCGGTCTGCTATTGGCTGCCCCCCTTCCCCTCCACCAGATGTTTTGATCCGTGTGACGGGAAGAAGCAGTGGCGGCCATGCAGAGATCAGGAGCGACGCGGTGCCGGGGAGCAGGTAAGTATAATCTATCTGAGGTGCCCGGGCATTGGAGGGGGGGTCATTATAGGGTTTGGATAACACCTTTAATGTTTAATCAGTGGAGGCTCAACCGCTACGAGGAATAACAGGGGAATGGCATAATGCAAAGTTCTAATAAAAAATGCTCCAGCATTTAATTAATAAAACACACATCAGAAGTAGTAACAGGTCCTCTTCGCACTGACGTTTTTCGGGTTGTAAAAATGCCAGAATAACTTCCTGTGTTAGTCTGGCCACCTGTGTTTTTGCCACATTTTTGGCCTCATGCACACTTCTGTATGTGTTTTGTGGATCCGCAAAAAAAAAAAACGGAAGACGTCCGTATGGCATCCATTTTTTTTTGCGGATCCGTTTTTTTTGCGGATCCATTGTAATAATGTATATCCTTGTCCGCAAAATAGAAAAAAATAGGACATACTAAAAAAAAATTTCCGGGGCTACGAAACAGACATACTGATGCTGGTGTGCTGCCCGCATTTTTTTGCAGGCCCATTGAAATGAATGGGTCCCCGTCCTATCAGCAAAAAAAAATGAACGGACAAGGAAACAAAATACGGTCATGTGCATGAGCCCTTTTTGTGATGTTTTTTCGGGCATCTTTTGCAAAATGTGTGTTTGCCCACTAGCATTTTCTCCATGTGCAACACATCGGCCGGCCTGCAGGGGGATGTCTGGAGGCTGCGAAAAACGGAGAGGATGGGAGTGGTAGCGGTGGAGATAAGTGTGGTTGTAGTCCTGAAGGTGGCATAATCCAGGTGCGGGTCAAAGACACAGAACAGGTGCAAATCTTTCCATTATACCTGATCCTGGTTTTAGCTTAAAATAACTGATGGAAATAGCTGGCCAAATAACTGAAGTTCCATCTCAGTAGTGCGGGGGACTCCAGACGCAATTAACCCTAACCGTGTACAGTAATGTGTGCATTACCTTAGTGTCCAAACACTGTCCCTTTAATGGTCCTCAACCTGCTGCAAACATTCAATGCTTCTTTCCCTCAGAGGTTGGTTCTTTGCAAAGTTTCTTTTCTGGAAGCTTTCACTCACAGGTATGGTGTCTACTGGGAGAATAATTGTTTTCCCCTGCTTTAGCTTGCCTGTCTTTAACACCAACAGCAGTGTGCACATCTCTATCCTGGCAGACTTGCTAGAAACTACTCTAGCCAGGAGAAAATAAGACCAACCCACCACAGGGCAACTATTACACAGGACTGCCTGATAACTATTTCATACATAGCCTTTTGAAATTCAGAGTGCATAGATCGTAGTTAGCATCAAAGTAAACAGTTTAACAGGTTCAGTAACCAAATGCCAGTAACTATAGCATTAAAGGGTGAGGGATAACTATTAGATCGGTGGGGTCCTACCGCTGGGACCTCCACTGATCATGAGAACCGGAGCCATTTACCCTGAATGGATGGAGTGGCTGGTCGGAAATGCGTGTTGCCGCTCCATTTATTTCTATGGTAGAGCCAGAGATAGCTGAGCGATGTACTCGTCTATCTCTGGTACTCCCATACAAATGAATAGAGCAGCAACACGCATTTCCGATTAGCCACTGTCCATTTCAGATGGGCTCCATGGGGTAAAGGGCTCCTGTTCTCAAGAGGGTCCCAGCAGTAGGACCCCACCAATTTAATAGTTACCCCTTAGAAGTGAATCAGAGGGTCACTGCACATGACGTTTTTCCGCTATAGAGAAGGTGATGTAAAAAGCTTGAAAAAGCGCTATGGTATGCTGTGTTTTTAAAAAGCAGCCAGAAAGACAAAAACACCACATACAGTAATTAACAAAAAATCTTTAAAAAAAAAATCTTTAAAAAAACACTTGTGTGCCCTGCATTTCATATATGACATAGACCTTGAGGTCGCATCTGGAGCTGGTGTTTTTACTGCAAAAAAAAAAAAATGCTGAAAAAGACATCAAAAACCTGTGTGAAAGCCATCTCAAGACTCAGTTATGACTTTTGCCACCACTGACACTTTATAAACATCAGCCCCAATATGTCTTGTGCAAGAACTAACAGATGGAAACTAAAGGGAACTTTCCCAACATGTGAAAGTTCTCAAATTATTAGAAGAACCATGAAATTGAAAATAAATCTCTGTAATTCCTCTCTGTTCCTCCTTTGTCGTGAAGATTTGGTTCCAGTTTCGTTTTTGTGACAGTTATTGGCGTTATCTGTGTTGGACAATCCCTTTTATGTTGGTAGAGTCTCCCCACAGTAAGTGACAATTTACATGGTCTTCAGGGGATGACATGCAGGTCATCCCCTGACGACGCCGAGTACACGGCGAAACATGTAGGGATGCAGGATGAATGATTTTAGTTCAGGGAATGAAAGATAGGGACCCATTATCGGGAAAGTGATATTAGAGAGTATTAGAATTAGCGATTGTGCAAACATTTGAGACATAAAGCGTGGTTTACACTGCCGCAGACAAGTCCAACATGCAGAGATATATGTGCACAAGCACAAAGTTAGATCCCATAATCTGATTCCCCTGAGGAATTTTAAATGTGTGAGTTCCCAAGTATAAAGTTTTTTATTATTAATGATTGATCAATAAAAGTGATGTTTTATACTATTAGTCAGTGAGGTTGCAATAGGTACGCTCAGGTCCGAAAGACCATGTAAATTGTCAGTAACAATAAATATAGCGTCGCAACCCCCTGAGGGATCATTTGTTTGTTGTTAAAATAAATTAAAAAAATAATATCCCCACAGTAAGGTCTCATGCACACGAACGTGTGGTGGCCGAGCCCGTATTGCTGCCTGCAAACAGTGGGTCCGTAATATACAGGCCCCATGGATGCGGACCTATTCACTATGGAGTGCCTCCGTGAGGTTTCTTTTCGTGCTTCCGCACCGCAAAAAAATAGAACATGTTCTATTTTTGCGGTGCAGACAGATCATGGACTCATTCAAGTTGAATGTGACTGTATCCGTCTGCGGAAACAGTAGGCACGCGTTCGTGTGCATAAGCCCTTAGATTACTACAGGGTGTCCTGTGGTTTATACCCCAAGTAATCAGATGTAAACAGATGAGCAACAGCTCAATTACCCTCCGTGAAAAGGCAGTCAGTGATGCCTCCGTGAAGATGTCCATGATGGATCCGTGTTGGGTCCGCATGTCCGTTTTTTGCTGTCTGTGTGTCATCTGTGTTTCACTGACACTGCACAGCTGATAAATAATTTTCAAAGCATCTCTTCCTAATGATCTGTGAAACACAGATGGCATCCGTGTTGCATCCGTGGTTTTTACAGACCCATAGAGTATAATGGGCATGATGGATCCGTGAACATGGACAAAATAGGGCATGCATCAATGCTAAAAACACAGACCGTGGTTAAAAACTGATGTGTGAATACACACATTAAAATGAATGGGTACATGCGCTGCCCGTGGAGAACACATACAGCACACGTACGTGGAACACTGAAGTGTGAATGAGGCTTTAAAAGAAAAAGGGATCCCATAAGTAGATCACAGTATCAACACCGACAAAAATATCGTAAAATCCACACAGATCTATAGAAATAGTAATTAAATCTTTATTCAGAAACAGCATATAGTTAAAAACTGTACATAAAGGTAAAATATACCTTTATATATATATAAAATACAGACCACACAGCAGCTTCTAGCCCCAAAACGCGTTTCGCTTGTACTGTTTGTACTGGGGTTGGGTAAGAATTTAGCATAGGTTAGTTTCACGCTAGCTATAGATATCAGCGCAGCAGTTTTCTTCCAGGCGATCCTCAGCATATTTGCCGGTTTGTAGCCAAATTTCCGTTGGTCCCCATTATAGTTAATGGGGCTGGACAGAGATGTTCAAATGCAATTCAGAGAGATCCAGCAGGCGGTTCCCTGCCAGAACAGCCTCCTGGATTCCTAGCACGGAGGACACCCTGATCTCTGGAACCCCATGCATTTGGTAAAGTCTGTCACTGGTTATATATAGAATTCAATAAGACAGTATGCAGTGAGCTCATAAGCTCCCCTTAGTGGTGGCTGCAGGCAACCAGCATCTTATGCTATAAATATTTCTATGCAGGAGATTTGGAGCTCTGTATATATATATAAAAAAAACACTCGACCCATTATAAAGATAAATTAAGAAATTAAGCAGCACGGAAATGACATAAGGATAAAAGGTGAAGATAAAAAGTGAAATACTTTTTTGCACAGGCTTATCCACACCCTTAAAAGCAGACCATAGAAGTTGTCTCCGTTCACCATCACTAAGGCGATACACCGTCCCCACCACCAGCTGGCTGGTGCTGCGCCACTTCAGTGGCTCCCATCTCAGTGCATGGGGCTACAGAAACAGCATAATACAGCGAGCTATGCTGCGTTTCCAGGTTAGAAACACTATAGTTTGCTGTGCTACATTGTTTCTGTAGCTCCCATGCACTGCGATTTCAGCCTCTGAAACAGCGAAGCACCGGCCTACTGCCCTGTTTCCCGGCTAGTGGTCGGGGTTTATTAAAAATGGTCGATCAATCATGGCGAAATACTGGATTCAAGTGATAGGTTATAAAGATAAGGTTGCTAGGGTGTTGGACCACTGGGACCCACACTAATCCCAAGAACGGGGATCCCCAAGTCCCTGTGTGAATGAAGCAGTAGTGCACATGAATGATCACTGTGAGACTGCCGGTGATAGCTGAGCGCAGCAGTCGCATAGTCAGGTAATGGTCATTCAAGTCAAAATGTTCTTGTGATGATGGGTTTGAGACCTGGTGGTCAGACCCCCAGCGATTGAAAAATTAATCAGGCCTGTAAAGGAGGCAATGTGGACAATGACAATACATTAGTGAGTGCCTTGTATTAACTTTGTCTACATGATAGATACCATTTACAGAAATGAGACAGAAAGGCATTGTGCTTGTTTAGGGCCTCAGTTACGCTACCGTATTTTCAGTTCGCTTCTGATTCGCATTTTTTGCGGATCACACGTGGACCACAAAAAAATGTGGACAGCACGTGGATGACATCCACGTGCTGTCTGCATTAGTGCGGCTGTTCTGCAAATTATAGAACATGTCCTATTCTTATCCATTTTGCGGACAAGAATAGGCAATCCTACAAAGAGGTTGGGCATGCACATGACTGGTTTCAGGATTTTGGAAATCCACGGTTTTCTGACCACAAAAAAAACCCATATGATCGTGTTCACGTAGCTTAAGGCCTCATGCACATGACCGTATGTATTTTGCAGTCCGCAAAAACCGGATCCGCAAAAAATACGGATGACGTCCGTGTGCATTCCGTATTTTGCAGAACGGAACAGCAGGCCCCTAATAGAACAGTACTATCCTTGTCCATAATGCGGACAATAATACGGACATACGGGAACGGAATGGACTGGGAGAAACTTCCGTTTTTTTTGCGGACCCATTCAAATAAATAGTTCCGTATATGGTCCCCAAAAAAATGAAACTGACACCTAAGGCCTCTTTCACACGACCGTATGGTTTTCCGGTCCGCAAAAAAACGGATGACTTACATGTGCATTCCGTTTTTTGCGGGAACAGAACATCTGGCCCGTACTGTCCTAGTCAGTGATCTTTTAACGGAACGGAAATACGGAAACGGAATGCATACGGAGTACCTACCTTAAAATGAATAGGAAACGCAAAAAAACGTCCTGTACACTCCCCCCAAAAAAACGTTCGTGTGAAAGAGGCCTAAGGCTGATAAGGACTTTGCGGCTACCAGAAGGAATATTGCTAATGCACCCATTTACACTTTGAAACGGCTTGGCCAGTCGTATCTTACATCTGTACCCCTCAGCCTAGGAATTGCAGAAGTGTTTAACCCCTTAGTGATCACTATACGCCTTTTTACAGCAGTCACTAAGGGGTCTTAGGCTGGGCCGCCGCTTTTTTACGGCAGCCCAGTCTAAGTGCTGCACTGGTTCCCCCTGCAGTGGGGAGCGGGGGCCCGGCTCTCAAATGAGATCCGCGGCCCTGCTCTAACAGCCGGGACTGGCAGGTAGGGTGGCCAGACATCCGGTTTTAGGCCGGACAGTCCGGTTTTCAGGCTCCCTGTCCTTTGTCTAGCGCAGGGATGTCCACCCTTTCAGTAGCTCATGCTCAGACACCAGCATTGCGCTGTGTGAGCGTGAGCTGCAGAAACTGACTGAGGCTTCTCTCACCCCCAGTTAGCCTCTAGAGTAGAAGATATGGCTCCCTGTGGCTGACTGAAGGGGAGGGAAGCACCCCGGCTGCCCCCACCTCACCTTCCCCTCAGAAACTTCTTCCTTCTCCTCCCTCCGTTTTCCCCCCTGGCGGTGATGGGGGCGTGACTCACTGAGGTGGGCGTGGCTTAACATAGACGGGCCTGGTTTATCAGTTTGGGGGCGTAGGCCGATGAGGTCCGGCTTTCTTGGGTGAAGCCAGTGGCCACCCTACTTGCAGGAGTGCCGATCCGGGCTGTTTTAACACTTTACATGCGGCGGGCAATGGCGTCCGCCACATGTAAAGTGCTGACAGAGGGAGTGGCCTTCCCTCTGTCTCCCATCAGCACCCCGTGGGGTGCCGATGTGTGTGAAGGCTGGCTGAGGTCTATAAAGGCCCCAAGCCTGTCTTGATTAGTTTCCAGCAGGCTACGCCTCTCTGGCGCAGTCTGCTGGTCAATGTCAGAATAGCACTGACATTACAATGAAGTACACTATAGGGATAGTACATTGCATTTTAAAATCAATCAAAACGCTGTCTGTTATAGTCCCCTTGTGAGACTATTAAGTGGTAAAAAAAAGTTTAAAAAAAACACATTTATTTAATAAAAAATCCCATAAAAAATATGTATGCTTTTTGTTTCTATTGAAAATACGCTTTTCAATTTATAAATTGCAAAAAAAGAAAAGTTTTGTATTGCCGAGTCTGTAACAACCCAGACTACATAAATATCACGTAAATTATCCCCTACGGTAAATGGCGTAAAAAAAAAAAGAGAGAATTGCTCATTTATTCTTAGTTGCCATCGAAAAACTTTATAGTGATAACTAATAACTTTATAGTGATCAAAATAATACTAACTAATACCTTTATAGTGATCAAAAAGCGTCCTTTACTCCAAAATAATACCAATGAAAAATGCAAGTAGTCTCCCAAAAATCAAGCCCTCACACAACTCTATAGAAAGACAAATAAAAAAGTTATGGATCTTGGGAAGTGGCAAAGTGGCAATGCAAAAACTTTTTTTCGTAAAACAAAAAGGGGGATGTATTGCAAAAAAAGTAGTTAAACGTAAAAGAACTATATGTATTTGGTATCACTGTAACCAAATAATAAAGATAATATGTTATTTATACCAAAAAACTAACGCCATAACATTTATAACGTAAAAACGCATTGGCAGTATTGCTGTTTTCCCCATCTCCCTCCCAGAAAGAGTTAATAAAAGTTAATCAGAAAGATATGTGTACCCAAAAATAACTCCATTAAAAACTACAGCTTGTCCCGCAAAAAACAAGCCCTCATAAAGCTATATAGATGGAAAAATATAAAAGTTATAGCTCTTGAAACGTGACGATGAAAAAGGAGGTAAAACGCTTGGTCAGTAAGGCCCAAAACAGGCTGGTTACTAAGGGGTTAAAAGAGCCTTGATTGCCAGCCTTGGATTCTGCAGAGAGAGAAAGTTTAGAAAGACAAATGGAAGGAGTATTACAGACCTCACCATTGCCTCTATCCATACATTGCTATTGGGGAAGCCTGTGATTTGCTTGGAGCTGTACCTTGATACAGTTGGAAGTACTACTACTCCTATCCTGAACTTTAGCAAAGAGAGACTTATTTATTTTTTCCACCACTGGCCTAGTTATTGACTCTAGCATTATCTGCTGGAGATTGCACCTGCATTTACACTCCTGCCTTGCACCCCTGCTACAATACCCAACACCAAGGGACCCTAATCACCATCATACAGGAACCCCAATGCCCAATGTCAGGGTGTGCCCCAAGGGAAGAAAGAGTGCACCCTCCTACCACTGCATACAACCTAACCTATTCTTTTGGACTGCTCAATAAAATCAGTCTGTAGTGTAGACCTAGCTATAAGACTAGGTGTCCACGGAGAGCCACAATGGTCGCACAAATTTGTAGTTTAACTGAGGTATCACGCTTAAATTGGTGGGAAATCAGCCCAATTCAAATACTATTTGCATCCACATAATAATTATTTTTGAAAAAGTGCCAGTCCCAAATCAGTACTTATACACTGCTCATATAGATTATATTGTCCGTGGATTAATGCAGCTACAATGTAAACCAAAATCCCATAACTGCCGTACCTGTTCCCCCTTGAAACTTGTAGGACTGGGGTCACAAATGTATATTGGGTTTATACAGAGGAGAGTCGAGACCCATCTGTAGACATCCTGTTGTGTGTGTAGCTAGGAGACTAACCTATTCATATGGAAACTATCAGTCGAGTGCAGGAAACCAGTCATATTTCTACTATATCTAAACCGTGTACCGGGGTGGGCTCCCCAGGATACAGCGAAGTCACAAACTAGGAAAGCAACACTGACACCAGCTTGTGCAAACAGAACATTCTTTACAAAAAGATATGGCAATAAACACGCTCCCAAATATGTAGACAAAGAAGATGCAGTTACATACACTCAGCCACAGCTGAGAACCCCTGTGCTGCACAGCAAGATGCCCCCTGGTGGATACCTAGGGAGCTTGCTATAATTTACCTACTGGCGGGCACACTAAAACTACCCCACCATACCTGTGATTACCCTGTTGACGACACGAACGATTGAGTGAGTGTTTAGTAGTGATGAGCGGCAAGGGCAATATTTGAATTTGCGATATTTTGCGAATATGTGGTAGAAAATTCGTAATATAGTTGCGAATATTCATATTCGAGATTATTCTCTTGAAAAATCGGCAATGTAATATGCGCGTTAATCGAGTAAGGGCGGGTTATAGGCAACTTTCCTATTGGGTTGGCCTGCTAGAATTTGCGAATATGTAGAATATAGTGTGATATATATTCTTAAAAACGAATATTCGTCTTTTTTTTTTTATCTGAACCCATTAGTAAATGTTATGGGTTTAGATGGGAAAAAAAAGTTGCCTATAACACGCCCTTACTCGATTAAAGAGCATATTACATTGCCGATTTTTTGCATAAGATAAATTAAATAAAGAAGAATATTCTAATTCACTACAGACTACGTTATTGCACCCTTCTCACACTGGCCCACAAGCTAGAAGCAGGCAGGTAATGGGTTCAGATAAAAACAAATAGACGAATATTTGTTTTGTACGAATATATATCACTATATTCTAAATATTAGCGAATTCTCGAAATACAGATATTCGCGATAAAAATTCGCAATGCGAAAATTCGCGCACAACACTAGTGCTTAGTAAGGGGTTTCTGCGGTGCAGCACAGCAGCTTTCAATCCTATCAATTCTAGAATACCTCCCCTCCCATAACTAGTCCAGGAACCCGTAACAAAGTATTGTTCCTGAGCAATGCGCTAAACTGAATTGAAGTCGTTGGCCAGCTGTCAGCTCTCAATTGCGCAAAGTCTTTTTTAGTTATGGAGTCCTTGGAGTAAACGTGGCAAACCCTTCTGGCCTTATATAACACAGAGTCCCTATCTAACTAACTAACAGACATAGCCTCAGTCTCTTAGGCGCCAATCTGCAATTTAGTGCGTGCACGCTTTTGCTGACCCGGGTCTTGTTCTGTATCCGATGATGTCTTTAAACTGAACAGCAACAAGTCTCTTCATCAACCATGAGGTTCTGCAGGCTAGGCAGCACTCCATTGCAAAGCTCCTAACAGCCTTTCTGGAAAACAATCCTTTTCCTCCGGACAGGATCTGTCTTGGACGGTGATCAGCCTCACTCAGCTGCAATTCCGGACACTCCAGGACACCCTGATGCCTGGATGCGACCTGATTCTGTTTCACACCCAGTCCGTCTCTGTTCCTCTCAAGATGGAGGCAGCTGCAGCGGCTTCCTGGTTCTTCTCCAGACTGTCCAGCACCACCTCCTATGAATATTCAAAGCTTGCAGTGTGTTAGCTGTGTGGGGAAACAGCGGCCTCTAGTGGTTAAAGAGCAGAATGACAGTGCTAAAAAATCAAAATGCAGATACACAGTATTCAGACAATGGTGACTGTTTATCAACCTCATATATACCCTGCACTGAAATTACTAATCATCTGCACTATTTACCTGTGTTTAACAGGAGCCTATAAAATACAGTGGAGGAAATAATTATTTGACCCCTCACTGATTTTGTAAGTTTGTCCAATGACAAAGAAATGAAAAGTCTCAGAACAGTATCATTTCAATGGTAGGTTTATTGTAACAATGGCAGATAGCACATCAAAAGGAAAAATCGAAAAAATAACTTTAAATAAAAGATAGCAACTGATTTGCATTTCATTGAGTGAAATAAGTATTTGAACCCCTACCAACCATTAAGAGTTCTGGCTCCCACAGAGTGGTTAGACACTTCTACTCAATTAGTCACCCTCATTAAGGACACCTGTCTTAACTAGTCACCTGTATAAAAGACACCTGTCCACAGAATCAATCAATCAAGCAGACTCCAAACTCTCCAACATGGGAAAGACCAAAGAGCTGTCCAAGGATGTCAGAGACAAAATTGTAGACCTGCACAAGGCTGGAATGGGCTACAAAACCATTAGCAAGAAGCTGGGAGAGAAGGTGACAACTGTTGGTGCGATTGTTCGAAAATGGAAGGAGCACAAAATGACCATCAATCAACCTCGCTCTGGGGCTCCACGCAAGATCTTACCTCGTGGGGTGTCAATGGTTCTGAGAAAGGTGAAAAAGCATCCTAGAACTACACGGGAGGAGTTAGTTAATGACCTCAAATTAGCAGGGACCACAGTCACCAAGAAAACCATTGGAAACACATTACACCGCAATGGATTAAAATCCTGCAGGGCTCGCAAGGTCCCCCTGCTCAGGAAGGCACATGTGCAGGCCCGTCTGAAGTTTGCCAATGAACACCTGAATGATTCAGAGAGTGACTGGGAGAAGGTGCTGTGGTCTGATGAGACCAAAATAGAGCTCTTTGGCATTAACTCAACTCGCTGTGTTTGGAGGAAGAAAAATGCTGCCTATGACCCCCAAAACACCGTCCCCACCGTCAAGCATGGGGGTGGAAACATTTTGCTTTGGGGGTGTTTTTCTGCTAAGGGCACAGGACAACTTATTCGCATTAACGGGAAAATGGACGGAGCCATGTATCGTGAAATCCTGAGCGACAACCTCCTTCCCTCTGCCAGGAAACTGAAAATGGGTCGTGGATGGGTGTTCCAGCACGACAATGACCCAAAACATACAGCAAAGGCAACAAAGGAGTGGCTCAAGAAGAAGCACATTAAGGTCATGGAGTGGCCTAGTCAGTCTCCGGACCTTAATCCAATCGAAAACCTATGGAGGGAGCTCAAGCTCAGAGTTGCACAGAGACAGCCTCGAAACCTTAGGGATTTAGAGATGATCTGCAAAGAGGAGTGGACCAACATTCCTCCTAAAATGTGCGCAAACTTGGTCATCAATTACAAGAAACGTTTGACCTCTGTGCTTGCAAACAAGGGTTTTTCCAACAAGTATTAAGTCTTTTTTTGTTAGAGGGTTCAAATACTTATTTCACTCAATGAAATGCAAATCAGTTGCTATCTTTTATTTAAAGTTATTTTTTCGATTTTCCTTTTGATGTGCTATCTGCCACTGTTACAATAAACCTACCATTGAAATGATACTGTTCTGAGACTTTTCATTTGTTTGTCATTGGACAAACTTACAAAATCAGTGAGGGGTCAAATAATTATTTCCTCCACTGTACATTTTTATTTCATAGTGTAGAATATGAGCATATAGCACTGGGAAGTCTTTTGGTCAAGTATGGTACGGAGTTCAGTTAAGGTTGCACCCTCTGCCATGTCCTCCTATACCTATGAGTTGTAGGGTGCTGTCAAGAAAATAACAGACATAGAGATGATATTCACACAGTTTGTAATACCAAAGGGGAGAAAATTTTAAATCCCACCTATTCAGCCAGGGATCTTCCTTAAAACCCATTGAGGTCTAGCTTGCAAGACAGATCTGCAAAAATTAGTATTAAAGTATGTAGCACCCTCTGTTTTGGGCACATGGCTGCTAGGTTACTAGACTAAAGTCATAAGAATCAGGAACAAATCTACTACGGAGATACTGGGATAACAGCCTACAATGGATGATCCAGGATTGTAATGCTAATACCAGGCTCAAGAGTAGAAGATTTACTGGAAAGAATAATTGGAACCTGCAGAAACTGTGTCAGGCCTCATGCACATGACTGGATATATTTTGCGTTCCTTAAAATGCGGATTCACAAAATATGGATAGTCCGTATTGCATCCATTTTTACTGCGGACCCACTGAGTTTAATCATGCTTTGGTCCGCATTTTGCGGACATATCCTATCTTTTTGTGGAACGGACATACGGATGCAGAAAGCACAAGGTTGATCAGGTGATTTCTGCATCTGTATGTCTGTTCCGCAAAAGGATAGAAGTTGTCCTATAGTTGCCTGCAAAATGCAAACCATAGTTACATTAAGGCAACAAAAACTGCGTATGCAACACAGACGGTATCCGTATTTTGCGGATTCGCATTTGTGGACCACAAAATACATACATTCGGTGACATGAGGCCTTATTTGTAAATTTTTAGTTCTCCCAATACACTTTCAGCTAACACGTGGCATGCTTTCCCGCAATGTTTGTCCAGAGAGCCTAGATGCCCTCTAGTGGATAAATGATGTATGTCGGATTTTATTTAGTTACTTCTTTTGCTTATATAGTGCTGTTTTTTTCTTTAAAGCTTTACAAACGCTGGCCTCACACACTGTCCCTAGTAGTATGTCTTTGGCGTGTGGGAGGAAACCCATGTAAACACAGGGAGAACATACAAACTCCATGCTGATACTACTACTACTACAGACACTATACTATTGGTTGGCTTCGCTTAAGATAGAATTTTATGCCAGAATTGTGGAACAATCTTGGTATTAAATATTGCCTAGAAAGCCTTGTGAAGAATCACACATATTCCATTAATTCATGCACCATTGGTGTACTAAGCAGAGATACAGTAATTTTTCTAAATCTAGATGGCCAAAATTGCTCCCTATTTTGGCTTAATTTACACCAAAATCTAGGTGCACTCACATCATTGTGCCCCTGAAAATAAAAACTCTTAAAAAGTGGAGTCAGTAGGGTACTATTCTAGAAAATTATAAAACATGCTTTATTAAAACAAAGTAACAAAATCAATATAGGCCATATGTGACGCATTTCCATCTGCCTCCTTCCTCGGACATAACTGAAACACGTCACACATGGCCTTTAATCCTTTTGTTACTTTGTTTTTAATAAAGTGTGTATTATAATAAAAGAGCGCCCCCTGGTGTTGTCCCATGTCTTTAAAAAATCTAGAATTCCGGAGACTGTGGTTAAACCAGTAGGTACTAAATGACCAATCTACAGCCTGCCTGAAACTGAGATCAGGAGCTCTTTTCTGTGCATATCATGAATAGGACATTTGGGTGAAGCATTATAAGTTTAACCATGTTTTTTTAAATTACTCTTGAATGAACATTGCCAAAAATGTCATATACATAGTTGGATTAATCCAAAAGGTAGTATCTGATATTTATTTATTACTTCTGCTTGCTCCTGGCTCCTCCTCTGTAGGCCTAGCTCATCCTGGGCTCCAGGTGCCATTGCACATGACGCCCTGATGTCATGTGTGGTGGCAGCTAGAGCCTATAAGGAGATGGACCAGCAAATGAGGAGCCGTGAGCAAGGAGAGGTGAGAAAGTAAAGGGGTTTGTTCTGGGGTCTAAATTTTGTGATCTGGAAATTAATATTGGTGTCTGGTTTGGGGTCTGAATAATGGTCTTCATTTTGCTTACTTAGTTTAGAAAACATGATGTGTTACAACAGGCATCCTCAAACTGTGGCCCTCCAGCTGTTGTAAAACTACAACTCCCACAATGCCCTGCTGTAGGCTGATACCTGTGGCTGTTCGGCATGCTGGGAGTTGTAGTTTTGCGACAGCTCGAGGGCCACAGTTTAGGAATGCCTGTGTTACAGCGTTGTAATTATATATGCATCATATGACACCATCTTATTTTATCATATACATTACTTTATTTCATCTTTCTGTCCGTTGTCTTGCTCTCTATTGCAGGGAGGCCGCTATAGAGGATCCGTGAAGGATTACCCTGACTTTGATGCCAGCCAAGATGCTGAAACCCTTTATAAGGCTATGAAGGGATTTGGTATGTATAAATAATGACATTTATGTTATTCTGGAAGAGAATAATGATGAAGGGGTTGTCTGTAATAATTAAGAATCCCGAACAAGCCCCCAAATGTTCTACTTACCTC
Organism: Bufotes viridis; assembly: GCA_033119425.1. Taxonomy (NCBI): domain Eukaryota; kingdom Metazoa; phylum Chordata; class Amphibia; order Anura; family Bufonidae; genus Bufotes; species Bufotes viridis. Next base: position 406,162,038 of record CM065590.1, on the reverse strand, counting down.
TTTCTCCAGCGCTGTTCTTTGTGATGCTGGGTCTGGTTCTCCTGCCACTGTTTGTCAGCAAACAACAGCAGTGGCATAACAGGATACAGCATGTGATCACTGCAGCCAATCACCTTCCTCAGCGGTAGATCACTGAGCACAGTGATTGGCTGCACCAGTCATGTGACATTTCAAGGCACATCACTGCTGCCGTTTGTAAATAAACAGCAGTAGGAGAACCATACCAGCGCCACAGAGAACTGTGAGTATAACATATTTACTTTTATTTTTTTATTTTAAGCCACTTTAGGGCTTGTCTTAGCTATTTAATTATCTTGGACAACTCCTTTAATGTTTATGGAAATGTGCAGATTTCTGATTTCCAATTCCCCTTCCTTTCATCCACATCCCATTCCTTGTTTGAACTTAATGATTTTTCAACTGTGCTTTGTAAGTATAGTAAATAGCATCAGTAGAGAGGGTTACCAGTAGTGAGGCCTACGTATTGAGACAAGGTCTATTTCATTGTAAAAGCTGGAGTATGAGAATTTGCTAAAGAGTTAACCTATTAAGAGTGTGGCCTAGTTTGGTACTTAAAGGGGTTGTTCTAGATTTTTTTAACGCACCCTCCTTTTCCCTTCCCAAGAATACACAGATAGGGTCATATGTCCTGCTGCAGCCAATGACTGGTCTCAGTGGTAATGTATTCCAAACAGAAAATCACTGCTGGGTCACATGCTGTTTGGAGACATGTCCCCACTGAGGCCAGTCATTGCCTGCAGCAGTTTATATGACTCTGTTTATCCAGACATTTAGAGACAGGGACCAGATGACCAGTGAAGGAAGTCAGGGACCCAGGGTGCAGGAACGGCAGGGAGTAGATAAATGGTTTTTAATTTTAACAAAGTAAAAAAAAAAGAAAAGCTGGACAACCCTTTTAACTTCTTAAGGACACAGGACGTAGCCGTACGTCCTGTGTCCGGTCTTTAAAGATGGCGCCCGCTCCTGCTCCATGTGGGCGCCTTAGCCGCGGGTGTCCGCATGGTACTTGTAGCAGACACCCGCGGCTAATGTCCGCGACCGGCAGCGATGCCAATCGCGGACATTTAACCCCTCAAATGCCGTGGTCAATACTGACCACGGCATCTGAGCGCGCACAAACCGAAAGTTTTACTTTCTGTTTGCGCGCCGGCTCCCCCGTGTAGCGATCGGAGGAGCCGGAGCACGCCTGTAGTAGCCTGGGTCTCTATGAATGAAACCCAGGCTGCTCTGTAGTATTTCCTATGGAGCCTTGCCTGTAATAGGCTTCATAGGAAAAATGCGATGTTTTCATACATTCCAATGCTATTGCATTGGAATGTATGAAAATCACAATCAAATTATTGTAAGTTATAGTTCCCTATGGGAACTATATAACAGTGTAAAAAAAAGTTTAAAATTTTTTTTTTTTTTAAAAACATAAAAGTACAAATCACCCCCCTTTTGCTTAAATAAAAATAAAAAAAATAAAAAAAATTAGAAAAATACACATCATGGGTGTTGCAATGTGCGAAAACGCCCATACTATAAAAATATAAAAAAAAAATTCCCCTTACGTCAAACAGAAAAACGGAAAAAAGCGTCCAAATGGCGGATTCACCATTTTTGGTCGCTTCATTTTCCACAAAAAATTACATAAAAGGTGATAAAAAGGTCATACACACACCCAGAATGGTATCAATAAAAAGATAAGATTATGATGCAAAAAATGAGCCCCCATAAAGCTCTGTACATATAATTACAAAAAAGTTATAGGGGTCAAAACATGATGACAAGAACGTAAAACTGATTTTTTCCCACTTTAGAATTTTTTTTCCACTATCAAAACGCAAGAAAACCTATACATATAGGGTATCGCCGGATTCGTACTGACCTGTAGAGTTAAAATAACCAGTTAGTTTTATCACACATCGAACGTCGGAATTTAAAAACCCGCAAAACTGTTGTGGAATTGCTTTTTTTTTTGCAGTTTCACCCCATCTGGAATTTTTTTCCCGCTTCCCACTACATCATATGCAGTATTAAATGGTGTCGTTGGAAAGTACAACTTGTCCCGCAAAAAACAAGCCCTCATATGGCTATGTGAACCGAAAAATAAAAAAGTTATGGCTCTGGGAAGGCAGGGAGCGCAAAACGAAAACACTAAAAAAAATAAAAATCTTTAAATAAGGGGTTAAGGGTGGATGCAATGCTTTACCTGGGCCACCACCTTAAGGTGTGCAATATTGTGTCACACTCAGTGTTACACAGTAAGGTTAGCCATGTACCTAAGAAAGCGGTCAGACGGACTTGTCTGAATAGGACTGCAGACCTTACATTTACTAGAGATTTAATTTTTTGATTCTGGAATGTATTTTTCTTTCTTTACACTGACGAGGAGAGAGCTTTATACATTAAAAATTCTTATGGGACCTTTATATACACTGCAACTCTAAAGCTCTATTGAGAAATAACAATAACATTTCCTTTTTTCCTCTAGCACCAGACACAATTTCCGATGGCCACCACAGCTACAACACATGTACAGCACATGGGGCTGGCAGGAGGGAAATCAAATTCCTTCAATTTCACATCATATTAAAAGAGGCATTTGTTGAAGGACAGCCGCACCGCTCTGAGCATTGTGGCTTGTGCTTTTATTGGTGGAAGCAGATCTGGCACTTAAGGAGCGCTGTGTAATACCTCTATTAAAACAGGGTACTGTAGCATGGACCTCTTATAGGGGAACTGTGGCTGACATGTGTATGGGAAAACGTGTCTGGTGCTGTCATAGACGCCAAATGAGCTTGTCCCTGGCCCACAGCACCTTGTTCGGCTGTACAGCCTATTCTCAATGCTCTGGTAACTTCATGTGAAAACTCTCTTAGGTTTACTTATGGCTCAAGTTACTTTCTTGTAGGCAGTGATAAACAAGCCATCTTGGATCTCATCACAGCCCGCAGCAACCAGCAGCGTATTCAGATAATTCAGGCCTACAAATCCCTCTATGGCAAGGTAACTACAGACTATTGTCCCATTGCCTATTGAGTCTTGAGCCCTAGCATTGTTTGTCTTCTTCTAAACATATACCAATGTGTTATCATCATGACCCCTTCCTTGTCCCTCAACATCTGAGGTGTGCACTTGAGAGGAATGAGACACACACTCCTTGGTTCCTACTATATTTTTGTGTTTTCTCTTAGGATCTTATTGATGACTTGAAATATGAACTCACTGGTAAATTTGAAAGACTTATTGTTGGCCTCATGCGACCCCCAGCATATTTTGATGCTAAGGAAATAAAAGATGCCCTTGATGTGAGTATAATACAATAGCAAATATTCATTATTGTACATTTACTTTACAATATGCAGCCAGGTCAGTGGAGTCTGCTGAATTATCAACCCACTATATACGGTATATCATAGGAATAAATTCTGTGTGCAACCCAATGGCTGGAATGCAAGGGCCATCAAAAATGTGCAAGTGCCATTTTCACTTTGCACACATTTTTGTTACATTGCAAAGCTCAATGAAGATGAGATGGAGAAAGTGAGGGAGAAAGAAAGGATAGAAGGGAGGAAGGAGCAAAGAAAGAAGAAAGGCAACTAAGAAACAGAAGGGAGCGATTAAGGAAGAAAGGGACATAGGGTGGGAGGGAGTTAGGAAGGGAGGAATGGAGGACGGAATGGAAAGTGGGAGGGAAGAAAGAGGGATGGGATGGAGGGTGGGGGGGGGGAGAAGAAAGGGAGTGAGTGAGTAAGGAATAAAAAAAAGGAAGGAGAGGATGGAGGGTGGTTGGAAGGGAGGAAAAAAGGGAGGAAGTAAGGGATGGAGGGAGAAATGGAAGAAGGAATTAAGCAAAGAAGTGATGGATGGAGGATGGGAGAGAAGTAAGGAAGCAGAAGAGAGGAAAGAAGGAAGGAACAGATGGAGGGAGGAAAGGAGAATGGAACGGACAGTACAGGGACAGAAGGAAATGATGGAGGATGTGAGAAAAAAGGCAGGCATGGAATGGAGGAAAGAAAAGGGTGGGGAGGGATGAAAGAAGGAAAAGGTAGATGGAGAGATAGAATATAGATAGATTGATATATATATATATTGTGGGGAGTCGCTCTGGTAGTCAGCGGTGCGGGTGCAGTTTAGAGGCAAAACCAGGAGTCCAGATTGTGCAACAAACAGTGTTTTATTCACACTTGCACACAAAATGAAAAACAGTCTCTTGGTGACAGTTCACACACAACGGAAATAACGTAGCCAAACAAAAACAGTCCAACACAGGTTCAGTCACCTGGGAGGTGTAGGTGCAGGTTCGCACCACGCTGTCGGCCCAGCCGCAGGAGAACCCAGCTTCAGGTAGCCAGGAACACAACACCTCCTTGCTGAGCGCTTTCCTCCAGGACAGAGAACTCCCAGCCCTGTTAGCAGCTCCAGGATAATCACACTCACAGCTGGTGGTGCTGGCTGAGTTTATAAACCCAGCCCAAAACTCGGACTGGACCGTGGGGAGCAGCCACCCACCCTACTCTTTAGCTGCTCCCAGTAAGAGCCGGCCCGGATCGGCTTTGCAGCCATGCTATTTAACAAAGTCAAACAGCACTAGCTGCTGCAGACAAAAACCCGGCTCTCACCTCACCGAGGCCAGCAACCTCGGTGACACGTACCTGCCATCTAGGACGGCACCCTGCACCTTACCACATACCCCCCTTTGTTCAACCCTGAGGGGTGGACACAGGACAAACAGTGTACCCGGGAGAGCGCGTCTGCATTTTTTAATAACCGGCCCGCTCTGTGCTCCACCGTGAATTTAAAATTCTGTAGAGACAGAAACCACCTGGTGACCCGGGCATTCCTCTCTTTGGCTTGGGACATCCACTTGAGTGGGGAGTGGTCGGTCACCAGGCGAAAGCTTCTGCCCAACAGGTAATAACGGAGGGCCTCGAGTGCCCACTTGATGGCCAGGCACTCTCTCGACTATACTGTACCTAGTCTCTGCTGGGGTGAGCTTGCGGCTGAGGAAGACAACGGGATGCTCCTCCCGTTGACTTCCTGCGACAGTACCGCACCAAGGCCAACTTCAGAGGCGTCGGTCTGGACTACGAAATCCTTCCTGAAATCGGGTGTCACCAAAACCGGGGACCCACACAGGGCCGATTTCAAGGCGGAGAAAGCCTTTTCCGCCTGCTCATTCCAGCGGACCATCCCTGTCTTACGCCCCTTTAACAACTCTGTCAATGGCGAAGCAATAGTAGCAAAGTGGGGCACAAACCTCATGTAATACCCCACAATCCCCAGGAACGACTTTACCTGCCTGGTGGTGACCGGTCGGGGCCAACTCCGTATTGCCTCTACCTTATTTACCTGAGGCTTGATGACTCCCCGCCCAATTACATATCCCAGATATTTTGTCTCCTCTAACCCTATGGAGCACTTCTTTGGGTTAGCGGTCAGACCGGCTTTCCTCAGGGCATCCACTACCGCCTGCACCTTGGGTAAATGGCTTTCCCAGTCGGTGCTGTGGATGACTACATCATCTAAGTAGGCCGAGGCGTACCGACGATGTGGTCGCAGCACTATGTCCATTAACCTTTGGAAAGTGGCGGGGCGCCATGCAGGCCAAAGGGTAACACCTTGTAGTGATACAGGCCCTGCGGGGTAACAAATGCGGTTTTTCCTTAGCCGACTCCGTTAAGGGTACCTGCCAGTACCCTTTAGTGAGGTCCAGCACAGAAAAATAACGGGCTTGTCCTAAACTTTCAACAAGCTCGTCTACTCGGGGCATGGGATACGCGTCAAACTTGGATACTTCATTTAACTTGCGAAAGTCGTTGCAGAACCGCAACGTCCCATCCGGCTTGGGTATTAGGACTATGGGACTGGCCCACTCACTTTTCGACTCCTCAATGACATCGAGCTTCAACATTAATTGCACTTCCTCCGCGATGGCCCGTCGCCGAGCCTCGGGTACCCGGTATGGTTTTAACCGGACCTTGGCCTGAGGCTCAGTGACGATGTCATGTCGGATGAGAGACGTGCGGCCAGGGAGGTCCGAGAACACATCCGTGTTCCGACTGAGGAACTCCTGACTTCCTGAACTTGTTTGGAAGATAGGCTGTCTGCAATTTTACCGTGGTTACGGCTTCACAGGCCTCGAACTGTGGGGCTGGACCCTTTTCACCTAGAAGCCCTGGCCGGGGCTGTGGTCGTCGGCCGCGTCCCTATCTTTCCACGGCTTAAGTAAATTCACGTGGTACACCTGCTCCCGGCTTGCGCCGCCCTGGCTGGTGTACTTTGTAATTTACTTCCCCTACCTTCTCGATCACCTCATAGGGGCCCTGCCACCTAGCTAGGAATTTGCTGTCAAGGGTGGGTACCAGAACCAAAACCCGATCTCCCGGATTGAAGTCCCGTACCCGAGCCTGACGATTGTACACCCTACTCTGGGCTTGTTGCGCTGCCTCCATATGCTCCCGGACCAAGGGCAACACCCTTTCCATCCGTTCCTGCATTTGGGCGACATACTCAATGACACTTTTGTGGGGACAGGCTGTTGTTCCCATGCTTCCTTGGCGATATCCAACAGGCCCCGAGGGTGTCTGCCATAAAGCAGTTCGAAGGGCGAGAACCCAGTAGAGGCCTGGGGCACCTCTCGCACTGCGAACATGAGATAGGGCAGAAGCAGATCCCAGTCCTTCCCATCTCTAGACACCACCCTCTTTAACATATTTTTTAGAGTTTGGTTAAACCTCTCCACAAGACCGTCTGTTTGCGGATGGTAAACGGACGTCCGTAACTGCTTTATACGCAACAATTTACACAGTTCCCTCATTACTTTAGACATAAAAGGGGTCCCTTGGTCTGTCAGAACCTCTTTTGGCAGGCCCACACGGGAAAACATCTCCATTAACTCTTTGGCAATGAGCTTAGCTGAGGTATGTCGCAGAGGCACCGCCTCCGGATACCGAGTGGCATAGTCGAGAACTACCAGAATGTGTTGGTGGCCCCTGGCAGACTTTGGTACAGGCCCAATTAGATCCATAGCGATTCGCTCAAACGGGACCTCAATAATTGGAAGAGGTACCAGAGGACTACGGAAATGTGGCTGGGGGCTAGTTATCTGACAAGTCGGACAGGACTTACAATAATTCTCTACCTCCTTGAACACACTGGGCCAATAAAATCGCTGCAGTATGCGGTCCTGGGTTTTCTGCCACCCCAGGTGTCCCCCAAGAACATGTTGGTGGGCAAGCTCCATGACAAGCTTGCGATACGCTGTGGGCACCACCAACTGTTCAACAGGTTCGCCTCGGATTTGGTTCACCCGATACAACATATCCTGCAGAACAATAAATCGTGGGAACATTAATTCAGCCCCTGGTTTCTGGGGTTTACCATCAACTTCCAGCACATTCTCCCAGGCCCTGGTTAGGGTTTGGTCCCGGTGTTGTGCGGTCCCAAAATTTTCCCCGGAGACATTGAGGTCTGCCAACTCAGGTCCCGGTGGCAAGTCCTCCGTGTCTCCCACCATTACACTCAGTGGGGTTGTCTCCCCCTCTACCGCTGGAGCAGTGGTCACCCCTACCGCTGGCCCGTCAGACTCAGGCTCCCAGGGTTCTGGCCTTCCAGTGGTATCAGGCCACTCCACTAGGGTCACCCCTGTCTCGGGTCCCTCAGATACCTTTATTACCGGCCACAGCGCCGGAAAACCGGGGAAGTCCCTCCCAAGTATCAGTTCGTGTGGGAGTTTAGTAGCGACAGCCACCTCGTGGGTCCACCTACCAGCCGCGGTGGACAAAGTCACTAGTGCAGTGGGGTAGTCTTTCAGGTCTCCGTGGATGCACAGGACCCCGACTTTACGGCCAGTATACTCCGCAGGACGTACAAGTGCAGCCCTTACCAGGAGACTAAACTCCCGGAGTCCAGCAGAGCCACCGCCAGAGAGTCTCCCACCTCTACCTGACACAGGTGGTTATGGTCCTGCACCTCACGGGTGCCAGTTGCGCACAGCTTCCGTGCATACAGGGAGTGACGACCCCGTAGGTCATATCCATCGGCTCATCCCGATGCGGACAGTCGGCCCTGATGTGGCCTGGCTCCTGACACCTCCAGCATACCACGGGAGGCGGACTCGCAGGGGGTATATTCCGGGCAGGCCGCTCTGTCGCCGGACGTCGGAACTGGGGCAGAGGCCTCCGGGGTTTGACTGACCCCTTCCCCGCAAGAGTCCCCTGCAGGTTTCTGGTGGCCTCGTAGCGCTCTACCAGGTCGACCATCTCCAGGGCATTGGTGGGCGATACCTGGCCGATCCAGTGCTGGAGGGGATAAGGCAGGGCCCTCCAAAAGATGTCCGCCAACAGTCGATCCAGCATGGCAGTGGGACTTAGTAGATCGGGCTGCAGCCACTTTTGCAGCCTGTGCAGCAGATCGTAGAACTGCGGCCTAGCGGGTTCAGTCGTTTTAAAGTCCCACTGGTGGACTCTTTGAGCGCGGACCAAAACATTCACCCCCAGTCTTGCTAGAATCTCACCTTTCACAGTGTCATAATCTGCCGCTTGGTCGTCCGACAAGTCAAAAAACACCTGCTGGGGTCCGGAAGCCAGGAACGGAGCGACCACCTCAGCCCACTGGTCACGGGGTAACTTTTCCCTCACGGCGACCTTCTCAAAAACCGCCAGGTACGTCTCAACGTCGTCTGCAGGGGTCATTTTTGGGATCGCCGCACGGACCGCTTTCCGGGCATCATGGACGTGGTGGGACGCTCCTGCCGCCTGTAACGCCATCACATGTTGTAGCAGTAGCTGGTTGGTCTCCCGCTGCTGCACGTTAGCCTCTATGAGAGCCTTCACAGCAGCCTCCATGTTGTCAGAAACTCCTGCTTGCAGCTTTGCTGGCTTAATATATTCCATACACTTTAGAAAAACAAAACTTCGGCGTTCACGCCAGCCTCACTGCGCATGCCCGCATCCGACACCAAATGTGGGGAGTCGCTCTGGTAGTCAGCGGTGCGGGTGCAGTTTAGAGGCAAAACCAGGAGTCCAGATTGTGCAACAAACAGTGTTTTATTCACACTTGCACACAAAATGAAAAACAGTCTCTTGGTGACAGTTCACACACAACGGAAATAACGTAGCCAAACAAAAACAGTCCAACACAGGTTCAGTCACCTGGGAGGTGTAGGTGCAGGTTCGCACCACGCTGTCGGCCCAGCCGCAGGAGAACCCAGCTTCAGGTAGCCAGGAACACAACACCCCCTTGCTGAGCGCTTTCCTCCAGGACAGAGAACTCCCAGCCCTGTTAGCAGCTCCAGGATAATCACACTCACAGCTGGTGGTGCTGGCTGAGTTTATAAACCCAGCCCAAAACTCGGACTGGACCGTGGGGAGCAGCCACCCACCCTACTCTTTAGCTGCTCCCAGTAAGAGCCGGCCCGGATCGGCTTTGCAGCCATGCTATTTAACAAAGTCAAACAGCACTAGCTGCTGCAGACAAAAACCCGGCTCTCACCTCACCGAGGCCAGCAACCTCGGTGACACGTACCTGCCATCTAGGACGGCACCCTGCACCTTACCACAATTATATATATATATATATATATATATATATATATATGAAATAGAAAGATAGATAGAATAGCTTTATTTTTACCCATTATTTTATGCAATTTTTATGTTTTATAAAAACTTATCCCCAACTCTGGATGTCATACATCTTCTGCCATTTTAGGGTGTGGGAACTGATGAGAAGTGTCTCATAGAAATCTTAGCCTCTCGCAACAATCAGCAGATTCATGCACTAGTGGAGGCCTATAAGGATGGTAAGTTAGCAGGGATCCTATGTTTGTATGTGATCACTTGTTAATACAGTATGTGTATGTTTGAATATGTTCTCTGGTTTATTACAGCTTACGGAAGGGACCTGGAGACAGATGTTGTCAAAGATACCAGTGGACACTTTAAAAAAATGTTGATTGTTTTGCTGCAGGTAAAGGCCATATAAAAAAGTCAGAGTTTGGGTCTGTAAAGACTTACAGCATACATTGTATTTGTGTTATACCTCATAACTTTAGGGATTATATCGATAGTTTATCACAGGGTGGGTGTCTGACCACTGAGACCCCTGCTGTTTGCTAAAACGTAGTAGTAGCCCTTCTAGAAAAGTATTGTGCCAGTTCACCCCTTGTCATTGGCTACATTTGGCTTTTTTTCTGGAGACCACATGGTTGACCCATTATAGTCAAACGCCAACTATGCAGCCTCCAGATAAACCCAAGTAGAGCTCATTCTAGATAAATTTGAACAATGCTATTCTAGCACCACTACCACCATGTTCTCAAGACTGGCGGGGTCCCACTGGTTAGAACTAAACACAGAACTGGTGCAAATCTTTCCATTATATGGTACCTTCACAACTGGTTTTGGCTCACAACCACGAATGGAAATCCTTGATCAGACACTGACTGTGTGCAAGCGGCCTAAGGCATTTTCATACAGTCATGTGACAACTAAGGCTACTTTCACACTAGCGTCTTTACTGGATCCGGCAGGGTCCAGCAAAAACGCTTCCGTTACTGATAAGACAACCATCTGCATCCGTTATGAACGGATCCGGTTGTATTATCTTTAACATTGCCAAGATGGATCCGTCATGAACTTCATTAAAAGTCAATGGGGGACGGATCCGTTTTCTATTGTGGCAGATTGTGGCAGAGAAAACGGATCTGTCCCCATTGACTAGTATTGGGGGTCATGCTGGATCAGTCTTGCTCCGCATCCCAGGACAGAAAGCAAACTACAATATGTTGCGGTTTGCTCTCCGGTATGGGAACGCAACTAAACGGAACGGAATACATTTTGGTGCATTCTGTTCTGTTCAATTTTGTCCCCATTGACAATGAATGGGGACAAAACGGAAGCGTTTTTTTTCCGGTATTGAGCTAAAACTAAAACGCTAGGGGGAAAGTAGCCTAAGATCCACCCATATTTGGGAAAATTCTTAAAATCATCAAGTATGTGACCTAAATAAAATGGAAAAGATAAAATAGAAAAAAAACAACATAAAGGCATTTGTATCATAAATGATGTAGTAATCCATGTTTGTCTTTCTGGTTTCTATGCCTAAAAAAAAGCTTCTATTTTCTTAGTGTGCAACACTGTGCTGGTCTTATTTTTTTAGGGCACAAGGGAAGAAGATGACATTGTGAGTGACGAGCTGGTGGCACAAGATGCCCAGGTAATGTCTTAAATCAAAAGCAATCACTATGATTTGAAGGAGCTTTCTGAGTTTAATCTGATGACATATCCTCTTATCCGACACCCCGGGCCCCTGCCAATCAGCTTTCTGAAAAGGCGCCGGCGCTCATTTGAGCACCGCCGCCTTCTTGGAAAACCCCTTTAACATCTACCGATATAATTTTGTGTCACACAACATAAAAGGGGACATTTATCAAAACTGGTGCTAAGAAAAACTGGCTTTCCATTCTTCTGATCCAAAAACGGATCCCTGCCAATCAGCTTTCTGAAAAGGCGCCGGCACTCATTTGAGCACCGCCGCCTTCTTGGAAAACCCCTTTAACATCTATATTGCCTATATAATGATTAAAAAAGGGATATTCTTGTAATATCATAGGGACATTAAACTACCCTACATTGGCATTGAAAAGGGATGTCCGATTTGGACAATCCCTTTTTGTTAGGCGTCCCCTGAGGATAAGCTGTCGACAGGGAGTCCAATGCTATGACCTCCATGATCAGTAAGTGTTCCACCACAGGATATGAAGCATTACACAGTTCCCATGGAAATGAGTGGGCCATCTGTAAACCATGAACATTTTGGGTCTTCCAGAACTAGAGATGCTCTTTGTGGCTGATCTTTGCTCTGGCCAATAGATTAGTGTCTACACGGGAACCCTTCTATTAATTCAGAATTCTTTAGAAGGGTATTTGAAAATTGGATTTCTAAATTTACATTCTCTTTCATTTTATTAAGTTAGTAGCTAGTACTTCAGTACAAGTCACCACCAGCATTATCCAAAGCATGTGCAGTAGGCAGGGTGTACCTGGCGTAAAGGAGTTGTCCAACCCTTTAAAAATGAGGGCCTATCATCAGGAAAGGCCATCACTAACCTATTGGTTTGGCTTCAAAATTCTGCAAGCTCGGCGCTCATCTGTTCCCAAGTATCTCTAGTGTCGGAACTACACAGCTACGTCCATTGTGCAGTGGACACTGATGGTTAGTGCAGCACTGCTCTCATTAAAGTGAGCAGAACTGCAGTAACCATCTCCATCCACTGCACAAAAAACTGGGCTAGGTAATTCCACCGCTGGAACTTCTGCAGAACAGCTGATCGGCAGGGGTGCAGAATTTTGGACTCTTGCTGATGAGATCGGACAATCCCTTCAAGACAAACATTACATTGTTGGCGGGTCCTGCATATTTAGTCCACAATAGCCTCAAGTGTATGGGGGGCTTTATGTTTCACTTGCGTACTGAGCATGTTCTGGATGCTGCCGGTGGCTGGTGATGATATTCTCGGCTTGTGACACATCAATGAAGCCAAAGGGGAGAGTGGCCTTTGTGACTGTTCAGGAGAGCGACTCCACGCCTGTGAATCCTGACAAACATTTGAATACGACATTCAAAGTTCTTTCTCTGTGTTAGGGTTAATGCACACAAACGCATTTTTTTTTCGTGCACATTTTTTTTAATGTGGAACCATTCTCTTTAATGGGGCCGCAAAAAAAAGGAAATTACTCCGTGTGCATTCCGTGTCTATATGTCCACATGGCAGTTCCGCAAAAAAATAAATAAATAGAACATGTCCTATTATTGTCCTCATTACAGACAAGGATAAGACTGTTTTATTAGGGGCCAGCTGATCCGTTCCACCTTTACCAGTCAGGGATCAACGGGAAGCGATGATGATGAACATTATTTACCATAATTCTACCTTTCCATACATATGTTAAATATGTGAATAATCCATCTTTTCAGGATCTTTTTGAAGCTGGAGAAGCAAAATGGGGCACAGAAGAGGCACAGTTCATCTTTGTTCTGGGTAGTCGGAGCAAGACCCATCTCCAACTTGGTAAGTGAATACTTATTCCGTAACCTTGTGTAAATGTAGCAGAGCTGTGTTTGCTAGCTGTAGGAGAACCGAACTAAAGTTCAGGATTAATTAAAGGACCACTTTTATTGTACCTATATAATTTTGTGTCACACAACATAAAAGGGGACATTTATCAAAACTGGTGCTAAGAAAAACTGGCTTTCCATTCTTCTGATCCAAAAACGGATCCTGTTGCATCAGTTATCATCCGTTTCAGCCATTTCTGTCTGAGATCAGTTTTTTTAGATGGGAAAAAAAGTCCTGCATGCAGTACTTTTGTTTCTGTCTAAGGTACTTTCACAAAAATGTGAATAAAAAAATAACGGATACGTTTTTCTAGATGACAACCGGAGAGACGGATCCGTTATTGCAATGCATTTGTAAGACAGATCTGCATCTGGATCTGTCTACAAATGCTGTCCATTTGCTTACAGATTGCCGATCCGGCAGGCAGTTCCGGCAACGGAACTGCCTGCCGGATCCTCAGAACGCAAATGTGAAAGTACCCTTAAAAAATACGGATTTCAGACGGAAATGGCTCAAACGGATGACAACTGATGCAACAGGATCCCTTTTTTTTTACAGTATCCTGTTTTTTTTCCTATCCCTCTTCTTCTGATGGATCAGAAGAATGGAAAGCTAAATGGTTCCAGAATTGTTATTACATGGGGAATGCATGAAGCTATAAAACAGGCATGTCAGGAGAGGTGATCATCCGCTTTTGTGGAGCAATAGAACAGTATTCTGTGCATTGATCAAACAGCATGATCAGCAAAAGGCTTGAAATATGAGCTGTGGCCACTATTTGTATCCAGCCCACACAAAACAATGCTGACCGTATCTAATCGGATTCCAGAAGGGTTGTGCTGTTAATCCGCTGGTCATTATGTTACTGCAGGTAATATCTTATATAACTTTTTCATCTTGCAGTTTTTGATGAATATGAGAAAATTGCTGGCAAGACAATTGAGGAGAGCATAAAGGCGGAACTCTCTGGGGACATTGAGAAGTTGATGCTGGCCGTAGGTACGTATTTGGAAGAACCCTAATATATGCCTGAATGTTCTTGGAAGGTACTGATTTTTCCAACAGGTAGGAACTCTTATAGGCTATGCTCCATGGGAAAAAGTATGCAAAACAGCTCTCCTCCAGAAGTAAGAAAACGGTCTCTCTGCTGCCACCTATAGGTAGCTACCCTGACATTTCTTTCCTGACCCTTTGTAGAGCCTTGAAACATCACAAGGATATCATCCATGCTTAGTCACGTTTCAAGGCGTATAATGGGCCGTGCATTGACTTTCAGGAAAGCTAGCTACATGTGGCAGTAGAGAGAGAGTTTTATTCGTCATGGAAGAGAGCTACTTTTACATACAGTAGTCACATTGTTTGTATGGCTGTAAAAATGCAGACACCCATCTATTTCAATCTGTTATCCTGCAAAGTCTCACTGCTCTTACCGTGAAGAATCCTCTTCTATGTTTGTGTAGAAACCTTCTTTCCTCCAGACGCAGAGGATGTCCCCTCACCAAGGTCACAGTCTTGTTGATGGGAGAGATCTCTGTATTTTTCCTGGACTAAATAACCCTAATTTTGATAACATTTCTGGGTCAGTACCACCCATACCATTTATTACTTTATTTCCCTGCTGATGAACTCCCTAAAGGTCTGCTATGTCTTTCTTGTGCACTGCTGCCCAAATTGTACACAATACAATAAGTCTAAAGACTTGCGACGTGGTAGAACTATTTTCTGTGCCCCTATTGATGCACCCCGTGATAATATTACCCTTGGCAGCAGCTCTATGACACTGGTTGATGCAGTTAAAGAGAATCTGTCACCAGGAAATTCTCTGTTAAACCAGACACAATGCATTGTGGGCCTAGCTCAGTGGAAAGTATTTTTTCCTTTCATATAGTGATCAATTTGCTTCATTCTGGAGAAAAATACTTTTAATCCATATGTAAATGGTCAGTTATGTGCACAGAGTGCGGGCCTAAGCCACTCTGAGTAACCTTGCTCCTCTTGCTTTCTCTACTGAACCTGCCATCTCACAGGGTTGTCAACGATTTTTAATTATCCCGGACCGCCCCATTAAGTTTACTGTCAACCAGAATTCCTTAGTCCTTTTCCATGTCAGTGTTACCCAGTGTTTTACCATTTAGTATGTACGGGTGACTTGCATGATTCCTTCCCATGTGCATAACCTTACATTTGTCAGTGTTAAACCTCATCTGCCACTTCTCTGCCCAAGCCTCCAATCTATCCAGCTACTTTACACAGTTTATTGTCATCTGCAAAAATTGATATTGTATTGTGCAAGCCTTCTGGAAGATCATTAATAAATATATTGAAGAGAATAGGACCCGATACTGACCCCTGTGGTACCCCACTAGTCAGCGGCAGACTGGGAACTTAAAGTGGCCCTGGAAAAAAAAAAAGTGGCCCCCATGTTGTAGGCGGGTCCAAATTGATAGACGGCGTGGAAACACAAGTAGGCAGGGATAACACAAGTAGGGGGGTCAGCAATACCATAGTGCAGCAAAAAATACCACCCCGATAGTACTAAATATGAGCACATGATGTTCCCAGCGTTAATTACCACTGACAGCACAAGATCATTCTGTACTTGGCCAGCGGCAGTAATTAGCGCTTGGGTGGCACCGGGCCAGCAGGAAATGGCCCATCCACTCCTGCCACTAATGAGAGTGACCCAATCAGAGTATGTACCAGTAATAACCACCCTTTGTTTTCTATTACCTAGCATAATGAATGTTATCTCCATGTGTTTGGCTGTTAATATATTTTTATTGTCTTTGCAGTAAAATGCGTTCGGAGCATTCGAGATTACTTTGCTACTCGGCTCTACAAGGCTATGAAGGTAAGTTTACTGTGCAGTGAATGAACAAGCGGCTCCCAGTCTACATACTTCAGAGAGTATCCTTTGTTTGGCATTGCATTTACTAATTTACAGTGCCAGGCTTTACTTCAACAGGGGCAAAGATTAAAGGGCATCTGTCAGCAGATTTGTACCTATGAAACTGGCTGACCTGTTGCATGTGCACTTGGCAGCTGAAGACATCTGTGCTGGTCCCATGTTCATATGTGTCTGCATTGCTGAGAAAATAGACGGTTTTTGATGTATGCAGATGGGCCTCTAAGAGCAACAGGGGCGTTGCCATTACACCTATAGGCTCCGCTCTCTCTGTAACTGCCGCACCCCCCCACTTTGATTGACAGGGACAGACTTGATGATGTTTACACTGCCTTGTCCTGTCAGTCAAAGTAAGGAGGACGCAGTGGTTGCAGAGAGAGCTGATCCACTAGGAGTAACGGCAACGCCCCCTTTGCTCCTAGAGGCTCCTTTGCATATAATAAAACATAATTTTTCTCAGCAATGCAGACACATATGAACATGGGACCAACACAGATGTCTTCAGCTGTCAGGCGCACATGTAACAGGTCAGCCAGTGTCATAGGTACAAATCTGCGGACAGATGCCCTATAAATTCACTGCCCTAACCATGTACAACAGTTGGATGGCCAAATAGAAGAACAGAAAGGCGCTCATAGGTAGTGATGAAGAAAATATATTTATTCGTCTTATCTATCCAGGTTGAGTTAGTTTTACTCACCTGGTAGATTTCCGCTCAAAACGGTCCACTTTTGTGAAGGGTCACCGGTAGGAGGTTTATGGTCACAATAATCGATGCTGCCGTAACGTGTCCTGAATAACCATGGGCGTGGGCCAGTCCGCCACTTTGGTATATTGTAAAGTGTAAGGGAACAGCTCGTCTACCACTTGTTGATTGTGTGATGAGCAGATAGACACTAGGCGCAAGGACGCGACCACAGTATGGATACAACAATGTCTTTATTGTGTAGACGACGCGTTTCGGGGCACCAAAGACCCCTTTATCAAGTCTAAAAAACATGTAGTGGTACGAAACTTTGAATAAATTGATAATATTAAAATATTTTGATTACATTAGAAAACAGTTAATTGTATGGTAAAATGTATAAGTAAATATATAAAAAAAGTAATAAATATATAAATAAAATTCATAGTACTTACTAGACGATCTTATCATATGACAATTGATAAAAGAAAAAACACATTTTCATATATGTGAGTATCTAAACATTATAAATTATTATAAAGTATTACAGTTCATTACAAGGGCTGAATGTGACCATAATACAGTGTAATTACATCAATAAATAAATAAATAAACGGACCTAGCCATAGGTTACCATTTCATTTTAGTGAAGAATGAATGATAAATGGTAGGACTTAAAAGGTACCTGTATCCTTAATATCGTGCACTTTGTAGAGATGTCTCCTGTAGATATTGTGGTGATCCTGGCTGTGGTTGGAATGGATAGGGAATTAGGTTAAGAACTGGTGTGGAAGGATGCAGTGGTGGAATGAATGACTGGCGACTGCATACACACACACATACATATGTATATATATATATATATATATATATATATATATATATATATATATATATATATACACACACACACACACACACACACACATATATATACATACATACCCACGCACACATACACATACATACATATACACACACATATACATGCATATATATACACACACACACACTTATATAGCTAAAACTGGTTTGATAGATGATGATTACAGCAAGTATTTATAATCCTGGATGGTAGTACCTGATTATGTTTATATAGATAGAGGTGGCTTATGCAAATATGGTGTGTTCTATAGGTGGTAAGGACTGTTAGAGATGATGGTAACTGTTGCCTGTGAAATGATGGTTGGTTGGTTTTTAATATAAAACCTATGTGTATGAATAAATAGGGACGAAAAAGGACATGAGTGATGGAGTTAGGAAGAGTGGAGAATACCTGAAGGGATCCGGATGACAGGGAGATCTGGTCAGCGTGCAGCGCTTCTCAGCCTAACCTCATCGTTCTAACATCAACAAAGGCTACTTAAAGCACAGTGTATCCAGACACCATCTGATGTTCCATAATCAAGACCCCTCAAAAATGTTGATTACTCCCATCGAACACATCGAAGCTCAGTGCCTAGATAGATACAGAACCCTACAAAAACGGGAAATGTTTTGGATTTTTAAACTCCATTCATTGGAACCTAATGGACTAAACGAGAGCCTAGAAAATCATTGTTTCTAACATCATTTATATGAGTGTATCGACAGAGAAATCCGTCCCCCTCCCCCCGTGCCCCCCCCCATGGACTACTTACATTCCATTTCATAAAAGTCTCTCCCCCCGTCCCCTTTTTTTTTTTTTTTTTTTACATTTTTTTCTTTCTTGCATATATATTCATCAATTATCATATATACATTGCCTATCTACATATCAAGTCTCTCTCCCTCAGTCTTCAGTAACTTAAACAAGGTGGTAAATGGATCCCAACCATGTCCTATTTCATAATAATCATTCCAAGTTTATACCACTGTAAATAATCTATCAATTGGCACACACAGGCTCATTCAATGCTCAAAATATCTTAAGTAGGTCCATCCCATCCTCAATTCACCTCCCCAGTCCTGACAACCTAACATCAAACTTCCATTCACCACAGCGTCCTGATAGCCACACCCCCAGGCTTCGTTTCTCACTGATCTCTCCCTGCACTGCCGGCTCCAGATCAGAGCGCTCCCCAGCCACGCCCCTTTGCCCTCAACCCCGTTTTAAAACTCTAAGCTAGTGCGCGCTCTTTTGGCACCGCACATGACACGTGCAGCGGGCTGAGAAGCGCTGCACGCTGACCAGATCTCCCTGTCATCCGGATCCCTTCAGGTATTCTCCACTCTTCCTAACTCCATCACTCATCTCCTTTTTCGTCCCTATTTATTCATACACATAGGTTTTATATTAAAAACCAACCAACCATCATTTCACAGGCAACAGTTACCATCATCTCTAACAGTCCTTACCACCTATAGAACACACCATATTTGCATAAGCCACCTCTATCTATATAAACATAATCAGGTACTACCATCCAGGATTATAAATACTTGCTGTAATCATCATCTATCAAACCAGTTTTAGCTATATATCAATGTGTATGCGTGTGTGTATGTGTACATATAAGTGTGTGTGCGTGTGTGTATATATATGCATGTATATGTGTGTGTATATGTATGCATGTATGTATGTGTATGTGTGCGTGGGTATGGGTATGTATGTATATATATGTATTGTGGGGGATTGCTCTGGTAGACAGCGGTGCGGGTGCAGTATAGAGGCAAAGAGAGTCCAGGTAGTGCAGCAAACAGTGTTTTATTTCACACTTGCACAAACAAAACTCAAATCAGTCACTTAGTGTTACTTCACACACAGCAAAAACTTTAGGCAAAACAAAAGTCCAAGACTGAATCAAATTCACCTGTGTGGTTTAGGTGCGTGTTCACACCCGGCTGTCAGCCCAGCTGCAGGAAAGTCCAACCTCAGGCTTCCAGGCAGACTGCACGCCTCTTTGCAAGCTCTTGCTTCCAGCCCTGAGAGCTCCACGGAACACCAGCAGTTTCAGGTTAAATCACCTCAAATCCTAGGTGTTAGTTCACACCTGGCTGAATGCTCAGCAACACAAAAAGTCCACTGACCGTCTTTAAATGGCCTGCTCTTCTGACACACAGGTCTCAGCTTTTCAGCCCAGCACAGGGCTCAGATCCCAAACACAGAGAGAGTTTGCATGAAACCCAGCTGTCTTTTAAAGGCACCTAGGCATTAACCCAAAAAACCCGGACCGGCACCTAAAATCCGGTCCAGTATTTGCCCTCACCTGGCTGCAATCAACCCAGCAGCACAGGCTGAGAGGAAAATACCTGTTTTTACCACCAAACCTCTCACTGTGTCACATACCCCCCTTTGTTCAACCCTGAGGGGTGAACACACGCCAGACAGTATACCCAGAACCGGGCACTCGCATTTCCCTGTAACTGCCCTGCTCTGTGTTCCACTGAAAATCTAAAGTTCTGAAGTCACCCGAACCCTCTGGTGACCCAGGACTTTCCTTCTTTGTCCAGATGGGGACAGGCTGCGGCCAACCCCATATCACTCTTTCAGAGATGGCTTGTCGCCGAGCCACAGGCACCTGGTACGGCTTTAACCAGACTTTTGCCTGGGGCTCAGTGACAATATCACGGTGAGTTATGGAAGGGCATTTAGGGAAATCACAGAACACCTCTGTGTTCCGACTAACAAACTCCTTGGCTCTCTGAGTCTGTTCAGTGGAAAGGCTGCCAATAATTTTATCTGTGGCAGCCGCTTCCTGTTAGCAGACAGAGGGACCGGAATCTCTTTCCCTAGATAAACCGGCTGCGGGTTGTTCTCAATACAAGTCTCTCTAACCTTCCAAGGTTTCCGTAAAATTACATGGTAGACCGGCTCCGGCTTTTGCAGTCCTGGCTGGTGTACCTTGTAATTTGGGTCTCCAACCTTCTGTGCTATTTTATAGGTCCCCTTCCCCTAGCGCTGTCCTTACTGTTCACAGGTGGCCCAACAACCAAAACCGGGTCCCTTTGGCTACGGACCCCAGACACTCGATTGCAGGTCCGCCTTTGGCCTGGCTGAGCCACCTTCCTATGTTTTCTACCTATCCTACTAAGGGGGACTGTCTTCCCCTCACCCAGCGGACCTACTGTGGGTCCCTCTGCCTTGGGTTTCTGGGGTTCTAACACCTCACCTGGGCTAGGCCTCACTACTGGAAGTTTTCCTACCTGTCTGGGAACTGTATGTACAATGGCCGGCCACAGGGCTGGGAACAATGGAAAGTCTCTTCCTATTATCACATCATAGGGCATACTCGTGGTTACAGCCACCTCATGGACCTGCCTGCCGACACACGTGCTTACAGACAACAGAGCAGTGGGGTATTCTTTTAAATCTCCATGAATGCTGAAAACCCCGACTCTCCGGCCTGTAAACTCTGTGGGTCGCACCAGGAAGCCCTCACCAGGGTCACCTGACTCCCGAATCCAGCAGAGCTGCCACTGGAGTGTCTCCCACCTCCACCCGACACAAGTGTTCATCATGGATAACCTCTGACACATCGACCCTTCTGGCATACAATGACTGTCGATACCCAAAGTTCACATCCATGGGCTCACCCAGGAGGGGACAGTTGGCCCGTACATGGCCAGGCTCCTGGCACCGCCAGCAGATTATAGAGTCCTGATCCCCAAAGGGCACATCCCGTGCGGTCTTTCTCAGCTCAGGCCGCAGGGTCTGGGAGAGGATTTTCTGGGTTTTATTACTCCCTTCCCCAGAGTCCCCCTTAAGTTCCTCAGTAGCCCCATAACGTTCGACCAGGTCCACCATCTCCAGGGCACTAGTAGGAGATGTCTGGCCAACCCAGCGCTGGAGGGGTAGTGGCAATGCCCTCCAGAATTTGTCAGCTTCAATACGGTCCAGCATAGCAGTGGGACTAAGTACGTCAGTCGGTAGCCATTTTTGTAAGAGTTTTAGCAAATTGTAATACTGGGGTCGTGCTGGCTCAGCTGGGTTAAACTCCCACTGATGTACCCGCTGGGCCCTGACCAACACATTCACCCCCAGTCTCGCCAGGATCTCACCCTTAACCACAGAGTAGTCTGCCGCTTGGTCGATCCGGTAAATCAAAGTAAACCTGTTGGGGTCCGGACGCCAGAAACGGAGCGATGACCTCTGCCCACTGGTCTCGGGGTAGTCTCTCTCTCACGGCCACCTTTTCGAACATCGCCAAGTAGGTTTCAACATCATCTGTCGGTGTCATCTTGGGAACGGCCATGCGGACTGCTTTCCGGGCATCGTGCACTCCCTGAGGCATCCCTGACTTTTCTAGCACCATTACGTGTTGCAGCAGCCGCTGGTTCGTGTCCTGCTGTCGCTGATTAGCCTCTAGCAGCTGTGCGACGGCCTGCTGTTGGACAAGTAAGGCTTCTTCATGTCTCTTTTGCTGTTGTGCGATGGCCTGCTGTTGGACATCCATGGCCTGCTGTTGCTTTAAGTTGGCGTGGACAAGCTGCTTTATCATCTCCTCCATCTTGTCCTGTGTTGGTGGTTGCAGCTTGGCAGGCTTAATCCAGGACATACAACAGTGCCCAAAAAAAAAATGCTACGAAAAGTTTTGGCTTCACGCCAGCCTCACTGCAATTGCCCGCATCCGACACCAAATGTGGGGGTTGCTCTGGTAGACAGCGGTGCGGGTGCAGTATAGAGGCAAAGAGAGTCCAGGTAGTGCAGCAAACAGTGTTTTATTTCACACTTGCACAAACAAAACTCAAATCAGTCACTTAGTGTTACTTCACACACAGCAAAAACTTTAGGCAAAACAAAAGTCCAAGACTGAATCAAATTCACCTGTGTGGTTTAGGTGCGTGTTCACACCCGGCTGTCAGCCCAGCTGCAGGAAAGTCCAACCTCAGGCTTCCAGGCAGACTGCACGCCTCTTTGCAAGCTCTTGCTTCCAGCCCTGAGAGCTCCACGGAACACCAGCAGTTTCCAGGTTAAATCACCTCAAATCCTAGGTGTTAGTTCACACCTGGCTGAATGCTCAGCAACACAAAAAGTCCACTGACCGTCTTTAAATGGCCTGCTCTTCTGACACACAGGTCTCAGCTTTTCAGCCCAGCACAGGGCTCAGATCCCAAACACAGAGAGAGAGCTTTGCATAAACCCAGCTGTCTTTTAAAGGCACCTAGGCATTAACCCAAAGAAACCCGGACCGGCACCTAAAATCCGGTCCAGTATTTGCCCTCACCTGGCTGCAATCAACCCAGCAGCACAGGCTGAGAGGAAAATACCTGTTTTTTTACCACCAAACCTCTCACTGTGTCACAGTATGTATGTGTTTATATATATATATATATATATATATATATATATGCATATGTATGTGTGTGTGTGTATGCAGTCGCCAGTCATTCATTCCACCACTGCATCCTTCCACACCAGTTCTTAACCTAATTCCCTATCCATTCCAACCACAGCCAGGATCACCACAATATCTACAGGAGACATCTCTACAAAGTGCACGATATTAAGGATACAGGTACCTTTTAAGTCCTACCATTTATCATTCATTCTTCACTAAAATGAAATGGTAACCTATGGCTAGGTCCGTTTATTTATTTATTTATTGATGTAATTACACTGTATTATGGTCACATTCAGCCCTTGTAATGAACTGTCTAATACTTTATAATAATTTATAATGTTTAGATACTCACATATATGAAAATGTGTTTTTTCTTTTATCAATTGTCATATGATAAGATCGTCTAGTAAGTACTATGAATTTTATTTATATATTTATTACTTTTTTTTATATATTTACTTATACATTTTACCATACAATTAACTGTTTTCTAATGTAATCAAAATATTTTAATATTATCAATTTATTCAAAGTTTCGTACCACTACATGTTTTTTAGACTTGATAAAGGGGTCTTTGGTGCCCCGAAACGCGTCGTCTACACAATAAAGACATTGTTGTATCCATACTGTGGTCGCGTCCTTGCGCCTAGTGTCTATCTGCTCATCACACAATCAACAAGTGGTAGACGAGCTGTTCCCTTACACTAACCATGTACAGGCAGAGTGAGTTCTTGGCATACCCCGGCACTAAATACCTGGTCCCACCTGCGCCTTCCTTGTTAACCCCTGCTAATTTTTTTTAAAGCAATTAGAAGCTAAGGTCTTTCTCTAGAAAAGTACCACCCTCCTTCTTAAGGTACTGTAGATATATTCTTACTCAAAATGCTTAAAGGAATTTTCTATTTAAAGCAATTCAGGTATAATGAAATTATACAATATTCCAATATACTTTCTGTATCAATTCTTCATTCTCAAAATATCTGCTTACTGACATTGAATAAGATGAGCCTCATTCCATGTTTGATCCGAGAATATGCACATTAAGGCCTCTTTCACACGGGCGTCACGTTTGACGCCCGGATAAGAGTCGGGAGCGTTGCGGGAAAATGTGTGATTTTTCCGTGCGTGTGTAAACTGTTGTAATGCGTTTTGCACGCGCGTGAGAAAAATCGGCATGTTTGGTACCCAGACCCGAAGCCGGACTTCATGACTGAAGTCCGGTTTCGGGTTGAGTATTCTGTATAGGACCTTCCGGGACATCACTGGGTCACATGGTCCAATCACTTGCTCCCATCAGGTGATAGAAGCATGTGATTGGACCATGTGACCTAGTGACATCACGGAAGGTCCTTTATGGGGGGCAGCTGAAGACAGAACAGGAGACCGGCAGCTACGCGATCAATTGGAGGTGGTGAGTTAATTTATTTTTTATTTTTAACCCTCAATCACCCTTTTTACTTTGCATTCTGTATTTAGAATGCTATTATTTTCCCTTTTAACCATGTTATAAGGGAAAATAATAAAGGTCGGGTCCCCATCCCGATCGTCTCTTAGCAACCATGCGGGAAAATCGCACCGCATCCGCACTTGCTTCACCGCACCTCACGCATTGCACCCGCGCGGAAATCACACCCGTGTGAAAGGGGCCTGAAGAGGTTGTCTCATTATTACGTCTTCTGTCCATCTGTCCCATTAGGCCGCCTGCACCTTCCACCCCGGTGGTGTTAACAGATCTGTAACTTATTATTTTATATTTTATGCTTTATTTTAGTGATTTGATCATTAATGTCTTTTTTCTTCCTCCAGGGCATGGGTACAGCTGACAATACCTTGATCCGGATAATGGTTTCCCGTAGTGAGATTGACATGATGGACATTCGGGAGTCATTTAGGACCCAGTATGAGAAGTCTCTGTACTCTATGATTAAGGTAATTGACCCCAAGTTATTGACCTCAGTGTAGCCCCAGATTATCTCTCCTAACAGTTCACTAAAATGAGGGTTGCTAGCAACAAGTCAACACTGAGAGAAACAATGTGTATACCAATCAATAAAGAGTTGAATTCCCAGTTCCATACACATGTTTTACGACAGACAACTATAACACAACCACATTCACTTGAAGGGAATCTGTTACCACATCCCTCAAAATAAATCCAGCTGACATTGGAGTTGTGTGCTTGCCCATGTTGAGAGATGACGTGAATCCAGAGATCTAGCCCATTTTATGCAAATTAGCCAGTTAATCCAACGAGGGCATTGTTGTTGCACCCAGAACTCTCGTCAGTTTTTGGGGTGGCTGTGCCAGCCCCATGAGGCAATGTAGAACTTGCCTAGCTGATGAAACTTGTACTACTCATGCATCTACACAACTGGTCAGCTTCAGTACTGTACAACGTGTGCACCGATCAAAGAGGGGACGCACTGCTGCGAGACTCACTGCTGTGAGTGACACTGCCTGGCCCTGTCACTCAGAGCTGAAGGGTGCAGCCGGCACAGAAACTGACTGGAGCTCTGGGTACAACAAGGTGCCACGGCAATGCCCTAGTTACACCAAGGGGCTAATTTCCATAATATAATATCACTTATATCTCTGGATCAGACCACCGTCAACATGGGACAAATGGGGTTGCCAAGCGCACATCTCCTGTGTCATCTGGTTTTATTTCAAAATATGGGGTGACAGATTCCCTTTAAATAGGAAAAGTGCTGCAGCACCCTTCATGGTCACTACCCAGTGTACAGAGCTGTGTTGTTCCAGTGTCTCTTCTGAAGCGTAGAAGCCCATTCACACAGCTGATCCCCCATTCATCTAATATAGATATGCAACAACCCCCTGAGTAGCCGATGTAAAGGATAGGCGTGGTAGTGGCCCTAAAGAAGTGTTGTGTCATGGTGTACTGCCTCAGGCCATTGATCCCTGGGGATCGGTGCAGTGGAAATATAATACAGATTGGGGCCAGAGTTAAGCGTAAATATGTCTTTTTTTTACTAAGTGCAACGTACAACTTAAAATATAGACTTGAAGTGCAATTCTTCTCTTACACCGGCAAGGAATCTGGGCCAGGTTGGATGGCTGGCCTAGATGATACTGTCCTAGTGGTTGTTTGGTGATGGGTGGCTTGACTGTAGTCCCTCACCTTACAGTAATGCCTGTAGATGCTGAGATAGCAGTTCACACAACTGTCTGGAATCTTAAGGCTTTACTTGAGGACAAATGGCATAGTTGTCTCTGGAGAGTTTGGTAACGGGAGCACTGCAGTTTGCTTCCTCTCCTCTCTGTCTCTGGACACAAACTCCTCCTCCTGGCGGGATGCAGCACACTCCTACCAAGAGGGGAGAAACAAGGTGGTTAGCCCTGTTCCGTGTTAACCCTTTGTCATCCATATCCTCTTCTGGTATGGATGGCCAGAAACACACAAAATACATAACAACACACAATTTGTAGTACACATAGGTCTGAGGTACTACAGATGACCTCTATATTATACCCCTGGAAAAGCCCTTCAACCTTAGTATAAGACGTATTTGTTCTTTACACTGAAATCTGGGTTCATATCACTTAAAACATAGCATTTTTCCACAGAGCATGATCTATAGTTTTTAATAATTGATCTGTTATATTTATTCTAGAATGACACATCTGGAGAATATAAGAACGCTCTGCTGAACCTCTGTGGAGGAGATGATGAGTATGTATGACCATCTACTGCTTGTATTACAGCTCATCGATTTCAAATTGTTACTTTTACTATTTTTACTTTATAATTACAGCTTTTGTATAAGGCTACTTTCACGCTTGCGTTTTGGCTTTCCGTTTGTGAGATCCGTTCAGGGCTCTCACAAGTGATCCAAAACGGATCAGTTTTGCCCTAATGCATCCTGAATGGAAAAGGATCCGCTCAGAATGCATCAGTTTGCCTCCATTCAGTCTCCAGTCCGCTCTGGAGGCGGACACCAAAACGCTGCCTGCAGCGTTTTGCTGTCCGCCTGACAAGGTGGAGCCAAACGGATCCGTCCTGGCACACAATGTAAGTCAATGGGGACGGATCCGTTTTCTCTGACACAATCTGGCACAATAGAAAACGGATCCGTCCCCCATTGACTTTCAATGATGTTCAAGACGGATCCGTCATGGCTATAGAAGACATAATACAACCGGATCCGTTCATGACGGATGCATGCAGTTGTATTATTGTAACGGAAGCGTTTTTGCAGATCGATGATAGATCCACAAAAAATACTAGTGTGAAAGTAGCCTAAGATATAAGGTCAAGCAATAAATAGAGAGAGTTAAAAACATAGCAATGTAAGAAAAAGTAAGTGATTCCTTTGGAATTACCTGGATTTCTGCATTGATTATGTGTTCATACTATGTGGTCGGATTTTTATCAGCCAGTAGCACATGTACCATTCATATTTTTTATTGAGCACATTGAGTAATCATCCATAGTGCAAGGAGAAAAAGGTAGACAATTCTTGAATTTAATGTCCTGTATGTTCCCCCTTTAGCAACCACCTCCACTAAACCTTTTCCATAGCTACAAATACAATTGAAACATAACTGAGGAGGAATTTTGGACCATTCTGCCCTGCAAATTTCTTTCCAAAACACAAATGTTTTACTTTTTCAATCATTCTTTATTTTATCTACTTTGGGTCATTGTTTTGTTACATCACTCAACATCGCTAGCTTTAGGCCATGCTGCTGTCCTTACGTTCTCCTGTAAAATGGTTTGCTACACCTTAGACTTGTTTGTTGTTTCAATGATCAAAAGGTGTCCAGGCCCTCAGATGCCCCAAACCATGATTCACAGTAGGGATGAGGTTTTGGTGTTGGTGGGCAGTGTTCTTTTTCCTCCAAACACATCATTGTACATTTGGGCTAAAAGGCTCCTTTTGTCTCATCTGTCCAAAGACCATTTTCCTAGAAGCATTGTGGAAAATGTAGGTGGTCTTGGGAAAGTTTGAGACAGACTGCAATGTTTTGGGCAGCAGTTAGTTACTACATGGAGTCCTTCCATGAACCACAGTTATTTCTAAAAGTCAAGTCTTTAAACAAGATTTTTGCAGTTTAAAGAGTCTGTAAAGTTTCACTGTTACCCAAGGAAGGCCTGCAATAACTACTGGCAACTTGGACAGCTAGGTTATAAGGCAATGTTCTAACAGTCTCTGTATCTCTAGGGAATCAATAGTTTGACATATCAGGTGCCCTTGTTCTTGTTACTGATTGCTTCTGGAATACTCTCTACTGCCCCTCAGTTCTGACTTTGAGCTCACAAGTAGAGATGAGCGGACTTTAAAAAAAAGTCCGGTGTTCGGCGTTCGGGTTGTGGTAAGTCGCGCATCCCGTTATGGATTCCACTATATGTGATCAGTGCAGAGGGCGTGGCTCAGCACGGGATCAAATCCAGTGCTGAGCCACGCCCCCTGCACTGATCACATGACAGTGATGTAACCCCAGGTCCTTCGGCTGTTCAACAGTTCGAGTTGGTGGCAGCCCCCCCTTATGGATTCCATATGCCCCTATAGTGGAATCCATAACGGGATGCGCGACTTACCACAACCCGAATGCCGAACACCGGACTTTTTTTTAAAGTTCGCTCATCTCTACTCACAAGGTCTTTTTTAACTGTTGAGGCCTCTAGTATAAGGTCAGCACTCCTCCTCGGTTGCTGCTCCTCAAATGACTAAGATCACCAAACTCCAGTATGAGACTGTCTCCTCCACATAGGCAACCTCCAGACTGGGTCACTTGAGCCACTGTGACCAATCACTGGCTTCTGAAGTCAGTGACTAGCCACAGCAGTGCACATGACACGATCTTGAAGTCTACTTGCTGGATTCTGGAAGGAGCAGGCCCAGATCCTTGGCACTGGAACAAGGCAGCGAGAAGCATGTGAGGAGCTTTTTAATGTTATGCACGGTACCTTTTGAGCCCTAGATGAAGCTGTGAAGCTGGACAACCACTTTTTGTATATGTTATAACAGTTTTTTTTATGAATTGTAATCCTGCATATAAGATGTTACTTTCCTTTTTTAGCGCCGCTGGGGAATATTTCCCAGAAGCCGCTCAGGTGGCGTTTCAGAAATGGGAACTTAGCGCAACTACTGCTGCACGCACCGAGGTTGGAAGAGAATATGACGCACCCGCCCCCTTCTCTTGCTTTACCTGCTGCTGTTTGACATATATTGTCATTATAACCAAGCTAGCAGGCATGGAAATCATCTGCTTGCTTGCCTAACATTATTTAAAGCTTAACAAGGATCAGTCACAAACAAGTCTGCTATAACATACACCTTTACTGCACTGCCTCAAAGCAATAAATAGCTGTTGAAGCTCCTTTTATATGCAGAACTCTAAACCATACACTTGAATGATGAACTTCTGGCTTTCCTGCAGTCACTACAAGTGGTGCTCAGGAGTGTCCTGCATACTGTTTATACACTGAACTCAATAATAAAAGGGTATGCAATAAGCTCCTCTGCTCCACCTAGTGGCAGCTGCAGCCAATCACAATTCCATCATTTAACTTTAGCTGTACAGGGGATTTAAAAAAAACAGAACCTTGATTACTATGAATATATAGTATGAGATTAACCAAAGCAGAGTTTTGGACCCATTTACAGAAAGAAAACTGTGCTCATGGGTGGACATTCCCTATGATCATAGGGCTGGTGTTGCCTAAATTATTGGGACACTATTGGTATTACATAGATTTCTACTTTTAAAGGGTTTTCCCTCAAACACATTTATCACATATAGGGGATAAATGCATGATTACTGGGGCTCTATTGTTGTCTCCATCATTACCATAGACTTTGCATGGAGCATAAGCACACATTCTCGACTGCCACTCTAGTCATGCTCAACCATGGTCATATGGTGAGGAGGAACAGTGGACTACTGATCTGCAGTTTAGTGATTTGTGAGGTCCCATCAATGGGCCACCAGCAGCCAAACAGTATATAGCAGACCTGTCTGTGACAAATTTGCTCTAACTATATTTTAACTTATTAGCTACCTAATCCCGTTTTGTTTCCTGGTCTCTTTAGATAACACTTTGCTTTCTGAACTGCACTGATAACTATACTATTTTCAATTAATTTGCCTTTCCTTCCAGCACATTATGTGACTAGTAGAAAAGTGCAATGCTTTGTTCTATGATAGAGGAGTCTACTCAAAATATATGTATAATAATCTCTGGAATAATGACTATAATTAAAATGGAAAATGTACAAGTAAGTGTATTCTACATGTGTATTGTGTATTCCAGGAGCCTTTTTTGTTGCTTCTCTATCAAAAACATAACCATAGCAAAAGCAGGTGCACTCTGCGGCAATACTAAACCCTCACACTGATGTAAAATTGAGAGGTTAGTTCGACATATCCTACTGGGAGGACATGTCTAGTTCTTCTCTATTATCATTTTCCATCAGTGCTCTTAGCTTCTTATATTAAAATCCTGAGAGATTATATATTGCATTTTGAATGGAGAACCCTCTATTTTTTGCTTGTCTGGTTGTTAAATAACACTTTTGTTACATATAATAATGTAAGATTACATACTGTATTATAATATGTATTAATACACAAAAAGTACAATATAAACTATAATAGTACAAGGTAATATAAGCAGATGAAAAAATTTCTGTCCATAAGAGTATGTTCACATGTTGGGAGTAAATAAGTGCCACAACAGCATTGCCAATACCACGTAAACCATGCACATTTGTATTTAATATATGCAGTTTTTACAGATACGTTTCTTGAACTGCTTCTACAGAAAATCACATTAAAGAACCATGTAAAAAAGCATGTCGTTTTTTGTTGAGGTTTTATTCCATTGAAGTTGGCATAAGGCTTGACCATACTAGAATGCATAGAGAGCATCCTAGGCCAAAATATCCATAGGGCACAGCTGCACTAGAACAAAGGTATTTCCAGTCCCGGCCATCACACACATAGGTTTAATCTCCTCTCTTGTCCAGCCTTGGCCATCACACACATAGGTATAATCTCCTCTCTTGTCCAGCCTTGGCCATCACACATACAGGTCCCGTATTGTCTAGCCTTGGGCATCCCACACACAAGTCCCGTCTTGTCCAGCCTTGGCCATCCCACACACAGGTCCTGTCTTGTCCAGCCTTGGCCATCCCACACACAGGTCCTGTCTTGTCCAGCCTTGGCCATCCCACACACAGGTCCCGTCTTGTCCAGCCTTGGCCATCCCATACTTAGGTCCTGTCTTGTCCAGCCTTGGCCATCCCACACACAGGTCCCGTCTTGTCCAGCCTTGGCCATCCCCACACATAGGTCCTGTCTTGTCCAGCCTTGGCCATCCCACACACAGGTATAACCTCCAGTCTTGTCCAGCCTTGGCCCTGCTCTGATAACTACAGGGCTGGAGACTACTGTGTGGGACACAAATGTATCTAGTAGAAATTGTGAGCATTAAATTTGTTAGCTCAGTCTATTACCAGCAATCTAAGAGACACTAGGATGGTGTATAATTTCCAATAACAGGTGTTCTCGAATCTGGATAAACCCTTTCCAACACCTTATGGTCTAAATAAAAATGTTTTCCCGCCTAGAAGCCCTGTTTATGAGCTAGAATGGAGAGTCACTTATAACCTTTCAGTTAGCACCATGTAATACTACATCTCCCCTGTAATTCCCCTAAAATGAGTGGCAGTATGGAACGTCTCAGTAAATGCAGGTAGCAAGTGCCAATCGGCATGCTGGTATATTCAATCGGTGCTCATTACTAGGCAAAATATTGGCCTTTGTAAAATGACCAATAAGTTACACATATAGGATGTCCACCTTTACAGTTTGCCCTCAGTTACATGTGAACATACCCTAAACCTGCCAGAAATGATGATACAACGCATATTTTGTGCTCTCTAGTTGAAAGGAACCATACGACCTGCATCTGACTTCAATGCAGACAGCGACGGGAAGGCACTGAGGAAAGCAATGAAAGGATTTGGTAAGGATGCTATTATCTGCCTGTCTATGGAAATGTTTTAAGGGATTATTGCATTATTTAATGTGTTTATATCCTGCATCCAGACCACATGTCCTATACCATAACTGTGCTTTGGGCTTTTACTTTCTCTCCGACACTGGACAGGGATTCTGGCACCACTTATGAAGTCCTTGCACCAGAAATCCCTAACTTTACCTATAGTTTATACATATACGTGTATTCTGCAGGAACTGATGAGGACACCATCATTGACATACTCACCAAACGCAGCAACTCCCAGAGGCAAGCGATAAAACAAGCTTTCAAGTCACACTTTGGACGTGTAAGTTTCAGTTAAAAACCTAAAAATCTAGGTGTGAATCCTGTTAAAGAAGTATTCTCATACCATACAACACCTTTAATATGACAGTGGCAGTAGTTGTTGTTAACCATGTCTATAGTATTGCATGGCATTCAGATGAATGGCCATCCATGTACTCGAAGGATAGACCCGGTTGTTGAGATGATTTCTCTTTTTATTCACATGACACACTCATAAGGATCAGGGAAGCTAAGATACTGTATAGGATATGGAGATGTTTCATGGGGTCTCTCACTGTACCCACTTGTGACATGGAAGGAGTACTGTGGTCACTAGTGTTCTTTTTGTGCTTAACAAACGGCAGAAAAATCAAGGAGTCAAAACTGCAATATGATTTGACCTTGCAGAGTCGATAATCTTTTCATTAGCTTCAGTATTACCTAGGACCACATTCATTCCTCCATGTGAAAGGCGGGTAAAAATACAGATAAAGGGGCTCTACAGTGTGAGGAATGCAGAAGACAGCTTCCCATATCTAACCTTCGTGAACCCTTATGACATGGAGAAGTCATCACAGTAGAAGTTTTAGTAAAGTCAGTCTTGTAAGGGGTTGTGCAAGAATGGGAGGGAGGTGTAAAGGGAAGCTTACTTACTTCATAGCTCTGGCTCCCCACTCCTTCCACTCCCGGCCTGTGATGCTCCGCTGAGCTCCCCCGCTGAAAACATCCGGTTTGATGTCGCCTGCAGCCAATTACTGGCTGGGACGGAGATCGGCTCCCCTTATGTCATAACAAATGGTCACATGACACAAGTGGATCTGGTCACTGCCACGACCAGTGATAGGCTGTAGCAGTCAAACCAGACGTTTTCTGTGAGGGAGCCCATCAGGGCATCGCAGGCCAGGAGGAGAAGGAGTGGGGAGCGAGAGCCAGCACTGGGAAGCAGGTAAGTAAGCTTCCCTTTTGCCCCCCACCCCCATTCTTGCACAACCCCTTTAATCCTCTAAATTTGATTTACATCCTTTCAGTGCTCTCAATGTTTCCTATTAGGGGGTCTAGATCTGGAATAATGCCTTTGGGTGACCCAGTTATTGTTTGAAAAACACAACATTTTACACAATCAATGGGTGGCCGACATCTTCCAATATTGGTGTTGGATTTTGTAGCCAGTCATCAGCTGCAACTATGTGCGCATGGTATCAGTGGCCAATTATGTCACTTTGCCCAAGTGTATTTTGTATTTTAGCCACATTTTTTTATAACATGTCCATCTGCGAGTTCTCCTGATGGATAGATTATGTATGCACAATCCAGTGTACAAATCACATGCATGTCTCTCTATTAACCTCCACCCATAATTACAGTGGTGGTTAATAGTTTCAAAACCCTTAAGAATTTTCTATATTTCTGCATAAATTTGACATGAAACTACATTAGATTTTCACACAAGTCCTAAAAGTAGATCAAAATGACCTAATCACACAAATTATAAAAAAAATATTAGACTTGGTCATTTATTTATTGTCTGGCAAATGTATGTGAACATCAGTTTTCAGTATCTGGTGTGGCCCCCTTGCGCCGCAATAACTGCAACTAAACGTTTCTGGTAATTGTAGATTAGTCCTGCAAATCGGCTTGGTGGACTTTTAGCCCATTCCCCTGTATAAAACAGCTTCAAGTCTGTTATGTTGGAGGGATTCCTCCCATGAACTACTCTTTTTAGATCCTTCCACAACATTTCTATTGGATTAACCCTTTCTACCCCTGGCCAGTTATCACCTTCCTGCCCAGGCCATTTTTTGCAAATCTGGCATGTGTCACTTTATGTGGTAATAACTTTGGAACACTTTTACTTATCCAAGCCATTCTGATATTGTTTTCTCGTTACACATTGTACTTCACGACAGTGCTAAATTTAAGTCAATATATTTTTCCTTCATTTATAAAAAATCCCAAATATATCAAAAATTTGGAAAAATTCACAATTTTCTAAATTAGAATTTCTCAAATTTGAATAAATTTCTAAATTTGAATTTCTCAGATTGTAATTCCTAATAAAATTGTTATTAGTCATCATTCCCCATATGTCTGCTTTATGTTGGCATCATTTTGTAAATGTCATTTTATTTTTTTAGGACGTTAGAAGACTTAGAAGTTTAGGAACCATTTTTCAAATTTTCAACAACATTTCCAAAACCATTTTTTTAAGCACCAATTCAGTTATAAAGTGATTTTGAGGGGCTTACATAATGGAAATTACACCCCTTAAATTATTCAAAACTGATGTTACAAACTTTGTTAACCCTTTAGTCTTCCACGAGAATTAAAGGAAAATGATTAATTTTTTCTTGCAACACAGCAAGGGTCAACAGCAAACTAAACCTCAATATGCATTACTCTGATTCTGCAGTTTACAGAAATACTCCATATGTGGTGGTAAACTGCTCTATGGGCACGTGGCAGTGGTCAGAAGGAAAGGAGCGTCATATGGATTTTGGGGGCAGATTTTGCTAGAATGGTTTTTGGGCACCACTTTGTATTTGAACAGACCTTGACGTACCCCTACAGTGGAAACCCTCAAAAAGTGACCCTATTTGGGAAACTACACCCTTCAAAGAATATATTAAGTGGGATACTGAGCACTTTGAAACCATAAGCTTTTTTACAGAATTTGGAAACACTTGGCTGTGAAAATGAAATGTTTCATTTCTTCCAATCAAATGTTGCTTTAGTCCCAAATTTTTCATTTTCACAAGGGGTAACAGGAGAAAAAGCACTCAAAATTTGTTACCCATTTTCTCCTGAATACGGCATACCCATATGTGGTGTTAAATTGCTTGGGGGGCACATGGCAGGATTCAGAATGGAAGGAGCGCCATTTGGCTTTTGCAGAGCAGATTTTGATGGATTGGTCTATGGGCACCATTGGTTTTTATTTTTTGAGTGATTATCTTATGTGGGGGCTCATTTTTTGTGGGATGAGGTGACCTTTTCATTTTTTGTGAGGCAAGTAAAAAAAAAGGCTGTTTTGGAGTACTTCTTTTAAAAAAATGTTTACAGTGTTCACCTGAGGGGGCATATAATATGATATTTTTATAGATGAGATTGTTACGGACGCGGCGATATACAATATGCCTATTTTTATTTTTGTTAAGTTTTACACAGTAAATGCATTTTTGAACAGGCTGAAATCTTGTTTTTGTGTTGCCATTTTCTGACTGCCCTATTTTTTTTATTTTTCTGGCGATTTTCTTAGGTAGGGTCTCATTTTTTGTAGGATGATACCATTTTTGGGTACATAAGACTTTTTGATTGCTTGGTATTACACTTTTTGTGAGGCAAGGTGACAAAAAAAAATCGCTGTTTTGGCATAGGTTTTTTTTTCAATTCTTTTACAGCATTCACCGAAGGGGGGCATCTCATGTAATATTTTTATAGAGCAAATTGTTATAGATGTGATGATACTTAATATGTCAATGCATTTTTTAACAGAATTAAATTTCGTTTTTGTGTTGCCATTTTCTGAGAGCCATATTTTTTTTTATTTTGATTTTCTTAGGTAGGGTCTTATTTTTGGCGGGATGAGATGATGGTTTGATTGGTACCATTTTGGCCTAAATACACCTTTTTGATCGCTTGGTATTACACTTTTTGTCATGTTTTGACACGGTATTTTTTTTGTTTGTTTTTTTATTGCATTCACCTGACTGGGTGGAACATGTGATATTTTCATTGAGCCGGTTGATACAGACGCGGCAATACCTAATATGTATACTTTTTTTTTTTTTTTCCTATTTTTTAACATCGTTTTTTTAATAATTATGGAAAATGCTTATTTTTTTTACTTTAAACTTTTATTTTTTTTATTATGCAATTTACTATTCGCTGACCGTGGAATAGTGAGGGTTAATGAGCCAGCATCGGAGTTTTCACCGATGCCAGCGCATATGGAAGGGGTCCAGCTAACGGGAACAGCCGGTCCCCTGCAGTTGATCGGCGTGTGCGCTGGTTGGGAAGGGGTTATAGTCAGGACGTGTTCATTCCAAAACTTTTAACTTTATTCTTTAACCATTCTTTGGTAGAACAACTAGTGTGCTTATGATTGTTGTCTTGTTGCATGACCCATGTTCTCTTGATATTCAGCTCATGGACAGATGTCCTGACATTTGCTTTAGAATTTGCTGGTAAAATTCAGAATTCTTTGTTTCATCAATGACGGCAAGCTGTCCTGGCCCAGATGCAGTAAACCAGACCCGAACCGTGATACCAACATCACTGTGTTTCATAGATGGGATAAGGTTTTTATGCTGGAATGCAATGTTTTTCTCTCTCTAAACATAACTCTTCTAATTTAAACCAAAAAGTTCTATTTTGGTCTCAGCCATCCACAAAAAATGGTTCCAATATTCTTCTGGCTTGTCCAGGTGATCTTAAGCAAACTTCAGATGAGCAGCAATATTCTTGTTCAAGAGCAGTGGCTTTCTTCTTCCAATCCGGCCATAAACACCTTTGCTATTCAGTGTTTTCCTGATGGTGGAGTCATGAACATTAACATTATATAGTATATAGGCATCCAAGCTTCTACTAGACATTATCTGATATGAAGGTGCCCATCCATATGACTTCAGGAGGACTGGATATGAGCCTCTGTCCTTCCTCCAGCAGCACTCACTTCATTGGTCTTTCTTTTAACGTGACTTTCTTAGGACAGAAGATGTCAAGGTGAAAGGAAAGGGCATGATGAATTTCATTGTGGATGTGTTGGGGATCCATTGGTGCAGGAACCGTGTGTCATATTGCTTTTGTCTTGTTTTTAGGACCTTATGGCAGATCTGAAGTCCGAGCTCTCTGGAACATTGGCCAAACTCATTCTAGGACTCATGATGACACCAGCTCAGTTTGATGCTAAGCAGATAAACAAGGCCATTGTGGTATATATTCTTCATTCTCTATATTAATACATCTAGGTTTTGATGAAATCCATTGTCATCAGTGTCATTGCTTTCCTTTACAGTTATGTGATTTAATGACATGACAGTGTGGTTGATAGATTTAGCACTATATATGCACTTTTGCTTCTGTACAGAGACCTATGAGGGACACAGCTCTGTTAGCCATGTTATCACATGGTTAGATCACTTCAGGTTTCATAATTAAGACTTAAAGGGGTTGTCCCATCAAAACAAGACCTTTATAAACTAAAACTGGAGCAACGATCAGCTGACCACTGTAGAAACTCCACCAAACAGCTGTTCTCTGGGAAAAGTTGCAGCTAGCCATACTTATAGTATTACATGCCAGTTATTAAAATGAATGGCTAACCAAGTAGTACATGGACATTCAGGTCTGTAAGAGTAACAGCCATTCTTTGTTCATGGTTCTGGCTTATAGAAAAGGGGTCCTAAGCAGGGGGACCTTCCATTATTAAATTCATATACCCGAATAGTATACATGGAAATTACTCGCTACATCTGTAGCTCACATATGACTGATTGCCTTGACTGGATTCAATGGTAATAGACTCCCAGCTCTGAGAACTATTAGGTCTGTAAAAGTTTTCAGACTTCCATTCAAACAGCAAGCAGAGATGCTAAGTGATGAAGAAAGATACATTACATAGTTACAAAAATTTCTATGATATATTAATTAGATATTATTTCCATAAAACCCATAAACCATGCCTTTGTTGACTTGTAGGGTGCAGGCACAGATGAAAAAGTCCTAATTGAAATCATGGCTACAAGAAACAACCAGGAGATCCAAGCTATTAATGAAGCATATCAAGAAGGTGAGCTGATGGCATATGTCCATTAAATGAATAATTGAAAGGGACATTGAACCTAAAGTCTATCTACATTTTCTACGCAGTTGAAGCTGACAGGTTGCTTCATGTAAACATATCAATCTGGGTAGAATGTGTATAGCCTTTCCTGAGGACTATGTCCAACTTCAGAGCCATTTTTATATTAATCCAGTTCATCTAAAATACAAAATAAAGCGACTTTCCAGATAGTAATTTCCAATCATTTTGTGTCTACAACTCCTCTGCACATCTATGTGTCTCTATGGTTACAGAGTAGAAACAAACTCTACAAAATGTAATGGGATAGTCCAGCTCACCTGCTATTTCTGTCCTTAATTATTATCCCCTCGTGAACGGAAACCACAGGTCAGACCTCGATTCTTGAAACAAATAAAGATGAATCCAGCACCGGAATATCTTTGAGTTGTTCGTTTCTTTATTATCAGTGATAAAATATTTGCAGCATCGATCACATCCTCTTGTTTCAACCAAAATCTACGCGTTTCAAACTTAGTAGTTCTTACTCAAGTAAGAACTACTGAGTTTGAAACGCGTAGATTTTGGTTGAAACAAGAGGATGTGAGTGAGAACTACTAAGTTCGAAATGCATAGATTTTGGTTGAAACAAGAGGATGTGATCGATGCTGCAAATATTTTATCACTGATAATAAAGAAACGAACAACTCAAAGATATTCCGGTGCTGGATTCATCTTTATTTGTTTCTAGAAACAAACTCTGTGCTGTCAGACCCTGCAGTAATACTCTTTCATCTGCCCCCTACTGTTCGTCATATGTGCTGTACATTTTATGGTCTGTAAAATGGAGACACATACTATATGTCTGCGCAAGGGCTGGAGATACAAAAGGGTAAGACATTTTTTCTGAAGCCGATTTGAAAAATTGCTTCATTTTGCTTTTCATGCGCAGTAGTAGAACAATAAAAAATTGTTGCAATTACTATTTGGAGGTGGGTCATCATATATTTATACCTTGCATAAACGTGGTTTCTGGGGAATTTTTTTTATAATGATGGCCTATCCTCAGGATAGGTCATCAGTATCTGATGGGCGTGGGTCCCAGGTGTTGTCTGTTGCCTCCTCACAGCTTACCAAGCACAGCGCTGTGCATTGTATAGTGCCTGTGCTTGGTATTGCAATCAGCCCCAATTCACTGGAGTGGGACTGACCTGCTTCTAAGAAAAGCAAAGAGAAGGCCGAGGTGCTCATGCTCACAGGAGCACCTCTGCCTTCTGAAACAGCTGATCGGCGGGGGACCCCCGCCGATCAGATACTGATGACTTATCCTGAGGATAGGTCATCAGTAAGAAAATATCAGCAAACCTTATCAGCATACTGAGGACGGTGATACAGTTGAATTCAGGAGGGGACCTGTAGCTGTTGGCCAGTGCATAAGTACCTGATGCTCCTACATTAATTAATGCTGAGAGCATCAGATCGCTATGTACCTGGCCAGAGGCCGTGAGGAGGGTTTCGGGCGGCCCCCTAGAGATCAGTCCACCAGGAAATTTACCTGTAGGGTATATAGGCCTCTGCCTGGGAATCCTAATTACTGAGTGTATCTTCATTCTTCACCATAGCTTACCACAAGTCCCTGGAAGATGCTATAAGCTCAGACACATCCGGACATTTCAAGAGGATCCTTATTTCACTGGCATCGGTGGGTGATAAATGCAGACAAAGCACATACTATCATATCTAACAGTCTAATGGACTATACTTACCTGATAATACATTATTTTATATGTGACACATCAATGGAATATATCAAATTCTGAGGTCAAAATCTGACAATGAGATAAGTAGTGCCACATTTGTACTACTTTTCTCTTCTTGCAGAAAAGATTCCTTTCCCTGTGTCAACTAGAGCAATAATTATAGGCCCCAGTGCTTGAGGGGACCCAAAAGGTGCCACTGTCCCATATAAGGAGACCAATACAGTGATAGTTTGGGGCCCTGTTACATATTTTGCTTTGAGGTCCAGAAGCTTTAAAGACGTTGTAGATGTTAAATAAAAACAACCACATTATATGTGATAAAATAACAAAAGAAGCAATCCTGTACTTACCACTTTTCTCTCCTGCCACTTCAAGAACTGACCTCTGGTCTTCCCTCATTGGCGTCCTCTTCCTGGCTGCAGCGATGATGTTCTTTGCACACAGATCATCATGCAGCCAATCACTGGCCTCAGCAGTATACGGGACATCACTTCTGAGGCCAGTGACTGGCTGTGGTAGTGACATGTATGTATGGAACGTCACTGCTGCAGCCAAGAAAACGAAAAGGCGGGGAGGACTGGAGTACGACACTGGAAGCAGCAAGGGGGAAAAGTGCCAACTATGTTTTATCATATGTACAGTTTTTATTTAAAGTGGACAACCCCTTTAAATGATGACTCTGGTGTACTGCACCCCATCTGCTAAAATAACATAACTGTCCAACCTTCTTCATGAAAAGGATATGTACATTTTATATAAAACATTGATGACCCTAAGTAATCTCTGAAAAAGGGGCGCTGCAGCAGCTGAGGGGTTTATTTTAAGGAAGAATGCGCTCCCTAGTATAAATTCTAAGGAATATTAGGCATTATCTCAGGGCTTGTTTCTGCATCCTCCCCTTTGTATATGGTCACAGAACTGCTATTCTATATTCTTCTATTTTACAGTAAGGGGCGCATTATATCATATATACCGTAATACACACTTTCAGTCACCTAATCAATAGTCATGCCTATAATGCTATTCTCTGTAGTCTGTAGGTCATAGAACTCAATACGTGTCCAAAAAATCCCATTCCCTGGCAGCTGTAAATCATGGCCTATGCTGGAACAACAATATAGACAGAATCCATATACGATGTGTCGTCATCATTATACAATGAAACGTATTTCTAATAGCTTATTAATAAGCTACCCAACATTCAGTCATCATAAGCTTTACCTTATACTTATGTCGCTAGGCAAACCGTGATGAGAGTGGTGAAGACTTGGAGAAAGCTGTTGAAGATGCCAAGGTAAGAATAGGAGCGTTTTACCTTTATCCTAAAGGGAACCTGTTACATAGAAAATGCAGTTTAATATGCAGGCAGTATGTTATAGAGCAGGAGGAGCTGAGCAGATTAATATATAGTTTTATGGGAAAAGATTCAGTAAACTTGTACTGTGTACCTTTAAATTCCTGCTCATTCTGGGCTTTAAAGTCAAGGAGGCGGTCCTAACAGTGATTGACAGCTATCTGTGTATACTGTCACTGATAGGACCGCCTCCTGGACTTCACAGACCAGAATAAGCATGGATATAAATAAATGACTGATGTACACACTTTACTGAATCTTTTCCCCTAAAACTATATATCAACCTGTTCAGCTTTTCATGCTCTATAACATGCTTCTTGCATTTTCAATGTGACAGGTTCCTTTAAGTTCATCTTCTTTATACTCACCTGGACAGAAGCAATGGCATGAACTATATATTTATATCTGCACACTTTATATCAGAAATATCTATTCTGATTTGTAAATGACATATTACACTAATACATCTACTGATGTTCATATGCTGTACACCAGGTGGCGCAATAACTCCTCAGAATTCCATTATTACAAAGACGCAGTAAGCAGCTTATTTGGCTGTCCTTGTACAAGCACCATTATATGCTGATCATCCTTCAGTACAGTATTTCCAACTAATATCCCATTAGAAGAAGACTGTATATGCTTGGGCTGCATCATTTTTTTGATTAGCAACCTCTGACGTGCCTCATGGATAGTACTTCCATGTGTCAGGAACTATGCCCTGCAACTGGAAAAGGTCACGGGTGGTAATTAACTTTGTCTCTCTACACTAGAAACTGGGGAGGTGGCATTTCTACACCTCCCTAGCACTGTCCAAAGAGGAGGTGTGGTGGGTCAGGCCTTAGGCCCAGCTCATGTATCATCATTTATCATTTTTTTTTAGCATAAATGATGACTGACATCTACACCAGCTCCTAGGTGCACGGACTGCCGAACTATGATCTTTATTTATGACAAGGTTGCATCAGTGTACAAACACTGATCCTGATAAATGACCTTCATTGTGGGGTGCCCTGAAAGTAAGACAGCTAGGAAACTGGCTTAGATGGATGTTTAGCTTGGATGTGACAAAGTTTTTTTGAGGTTGGCGCCTCTTCATAACTCTTCATAACTTCGGCAGATCCTCCACCAGCTATGGATCTTTATTAAGACCGGCGTCTAAAACACTGGTCTCTATAAATGTGCCCCTATGTGTTTATCCTAGAGTTTGACATCATTTACTGTAGATTTCCCAACCACATCTGCCGGAAGTATGTTCCAAGCATCTACCACTCCTTTAGTAATCTTCAATGCTGATTTGTAGATAACACAGTGGGGGAGAGATAAATGTGCCAGAATTATGGCTCAAATTGCGGCAAAAACCCTGTCGTATTGTATATGGCTTGCACCACCTTCATTTATGTGTATTATCCAACCAAGGTCTAAAATGCAGCAACAATCGCCCAAATTTGGTCCAAAGTTTTTGCTCTAAGTAAGTCAATTAATAGATAGTTTAAAATTAGATAAAACTGTCGAACATGTCTTAAAGGGGTTGTCCGGCTTCAGAACTGAACCTGGACATATCCCCATCTTCACCTCTCCAGCATCCCTGATATGAGCATTGGAGCATTTCGTGCTCTGATGCTCTCGTTTGCCATGCAGGCCAAAGGGATTTTTTTTAGATCAGGTGATGTACCGGGCTCTCCAAAGGGTGAGCTAGACGTCACCAGGCCCAGCAGTGAGCACGGTGACGTCACCGACACTAATGGGTGGGCTTTAGCACTGCCCTAGCCTGTTTATTGGCTAGGGCAGCGCTAAAGCCCGTCCATCAGAGCTGGTGATATGTCACCGGGAACACTGCTGGGCAGAAGCCTTCGCCTAGCA
The DNA here is from genome assembly GCA_033119425.1 of Bufotes viridis. Classification (NCBI taxonomy): domain Eukaryota; kingdom Metazoa; phylum Chordata; class Amphibia; order Anura; family Bufonidae; genus Bufotes; species Bufotes viridis. The sequence continues at coordinate 406,119,007 of CM065590.1, read as the reverse complement.
GTGTGCCATTGTAAACAAAACAAAACTTGCCCTGCGCGATACAGGGGGGCCAGAGGGGTGAAGATGGTGATATGTCCAGGTTCAACTCTGAACTCGGACAACCCGTTGTGGCAATCAGGCATTTTCTCACTGGATAGACTAAGTTTACACTGTCTAAATATAAGAAAGGATTTGCAAATCTGCCATAATACTCCAGACAGGGGCGTAGCTATAGGGGGTGCAGAGGTGGCACTCGCTACCGGGCCCAGGAGCCTGAGGGGGCCCAAAGAGCCTTGTGCCACATAAGAAGACACACAAAGCACTGAGGGAAGGGGGGCCCAAGCTGAGCCTTTAGCTACGCCCATGACTCCAGATGTTGTCTCACTAGAGCTCTACTGGTTATACTCTACACCTAGCCATACACGAGACAAATGTTTGTTAGAATGGCCGATTATGGCCATTTTGTTTGATTGAAAAACTTGCATGAATGATTGTTCACTTGGGCCTATCAGACTCTCAAAAAGAGACTACGGGAAATATATAGTGTTCCCTTGACAATCGTTATATTAAGAAGGCATCCACAGTTCTTGAAGGGGGTTTGTCTCAGGTGATTGCCACAAATCTCCATCCAGATACACCTTTACCCTGCAGTGACCACTACTGGAAAAATTTGGTATTACATTGCTCCCAGTTATAGTACACACAACTTAGTCTCAAGCAGGAGGTTCTCTTTTAATATGTTCTAGGCCATAATGGGTCATATGGACAGGGGTTTCTGTCAGACAAACCCTTCAACCGAATTGTCTTTACCTTCTTTCAAAACTTTCCGTGTTGTCGGGGAAAGTCCAACTTAACCTTTTTGGCTAAAAGTTTCTTCTCAAAAATAAGCTAGTGGTTTCCTTCTAGCAAAATATTTTGTAACCATAGTACAGAGGCTGACTCTGATTTTTTTTTTTTATCTAACATTTGAAATTTACTCAGATATCTTTACCAGGTCATTAACATCTGTGTCCTCAACATCTTAAGATCAGCAATTTCACTTTTGAGATGTAGATGCTTAGTAGATAAGGGACAAGACTACTGAAACCTCAAAGCCTAATGGGGGTCATATATTTACACTACCTACGCCATTTGTTGGCATAAAAAGTCACATGGCCCCATTTTGAAACTTTTTAAATGCCTGTTCACCTAAATTTAGGTGCACACTGTGTTTTTAACCCTTTAAGGACCAGAGGTTTTTTACTTTTTGAGTTTTCGTTTTGCGCTCCCTACCTTCCCATAGCCATAGCTTTTTTATTTTTCGGTTCACATAGCCATATGAGGGCTTGTTTTTTGCGGGAAAAGTTGTACTTTCCAACGCCACCATTTAATATTGCATATGATGTAGTGGGAAGCGGGAAGAAAATTCCAAATGGGGTGAAATTGCAAAAAAAAAAGCAATTCCACCACAGTTTTGCGGCTTTTTAAATTCCGACGTTCGATATGCGATAAAACTGACTGGTTACTTTTACTCTACAGGTCAATACGAATCCGGCGATACCCTATATATATAGGTTTTCTTGCGTTTTGATAGTGAAAAAAAATTCTAAAGTGGGAAAAAATCAGTTTTACTTTTTTGTCACCATGTTTTGACCCCTATAACTTTTTTGTAATTACCGTATATGTACAGAGCTGTATGGGGGCTCATTTTATGCGTCATAATCTTATCTTTTTATTGATACCATTTTGGGGTGTGTATGACTTTTTGATCATCTTTTATGTAATTTTGTGTGGAAAATGAAGCGACCAAAAATGGCGAATCCACCATTTGGACGCTTTTTTCCGTTTTGCTGTTTGACGTATGGGGAATATTTTTTTATATTTTTATACTATGGGCGTTTTCGCACATTGCGACACCCATGATGTGTATTTTTTACATTTTTTTATTTTTATTTTAGCAAAAGGGGGCTGATTTGAACTTTTATGTTTTTTTTATTTATTTATTTCTTTAACTTTTTTTTTTTTTACACTTTTATATAGTTCCCATAGGGAACTATAACTTACAATCATTTGATTGCGATTATCATACATTCCAATGCAATAGCATTGGAATATATGAAAAAATCGCATATTTCCTATGAAGCCTATTACAAGCAAGGCTCCATAGGAAATACTATACAGCAGCCTGGGTTTCATACATAGAAACCCAGGCTACTACAGGCATGCTCCGGCTCCTCCGATCGCTACACGGGGGAGCCGGAGCGTAAACAGAAAGTAAAACTTTCGGTTTGTGCGCACTTAGATGCCGTGGTCAGGATTGACCACGGCATCTCAGGGGTTAAATGTCCGCGATCGGCATCGCTGCCGGTTGCGGACATTAGCCGCGGGTGTCTGCTACAGGAACCATGCGGACACCCGCGGCTAAGGCGCCCGCATGGAGCAGGAGCGGGCGCCATCTTTAAAGACCGGACACAGGACGTACATGTACGTCCTGTATCCTTAAGAGGTTAAAGGGGTTGTGTCACAAAGCATATTCTACATGTTTGAAACCAGCACCTGAATCTGAATACTTTTGTAATTGCATGTAATGAAAAATTGACTATAGCCAGTGAGCTATTCAATAAAATGTATCTGTATAGCCTGTTGTTTTTTTGTTTCCTTACTTTTTTGTCCGTCTCAATGAGCTGGTTGAACGTGTTCAGTTTAAATCTTCAACTGCCACCAGCCATATGTTCTGTTAGAAGCTGTGGCATTTATAAGGAGAAAGCTGCTGCAGAAAGGACACTCCCCTTCAGCTGCCAGGCTGCAGATAATCTAGCAAAGCAATTGGAGCAGTGAATGTGTAGATCTGTGAACCCATGTGAGGTACAGGGCTGGCTCTAGCTTTGTTAGAAAGGTATTGTCATGTTCTATAGGATGTCTGATTTTCATTTTTTACATCAATCATGGTCTCAGCACTGGCGAGAGTGTGGGAGAGTTATGCATCGTCAAAGTGTAAAAACACAAATTTGGCTCTGCTACGTCTTTAACATTCAAAAAGATGTATTAGGATTTTGCAATCCACTTATGACATGTATATTTCAATTTATATGTATTAATTCTAGAAAATTGGAACTTGTATCCCCTACGCTATTCATGTATGGGAGCTCTCCCTATATTACAGTTGCCTACTTCCCAGCTACAGCGTGAACTGTTAAAGTTCTGCCCCCCACCACTAGGGGGAGCTTATTGCATAAGACTTTTAACACCTCCCATTGAAGTCAGTAATAACTCTGTATCCGTTAAGATCTAGAGCCCCCCCTAGTGGCCTGTCAATGCATAGAAAATGTTATCATTTCATTCTATGACTATGCATGGGATTTCAAGTTCTGCATCAGAAATATGGGGCTTCACCTATAAAGTTATATTAAGAAATTATTTGGCATAGGAACTGATTGTGTGATTTACAGGACAGGAGCAAATTAGAGATTAGCCCTCCTTCATTCCTTCTAATTATTCATTCTTTCTCTTTTTCCTGTCTTAGGTTATTGCTTCAGTCCTGGTGAGTGATTATCCATTATCCATGTCCATAACTGTTGTCATTGTCCCAATAAAAACATGCCAGTCAACCACAATTCATGGAAGTTGAAGATTGCAATTTGTAATAACCTTGAATCCATGACTCTACTTTTCCATTCATTACTAGTCAGCCCACATTTGTACATTTAACCTTGTCTTCGTCAATTTCAGGAAGTCTCAGATTCAGGATCTGGTGACTCAGCCTCCTTAGAAACCCGTTTTATGACCATCTTGTGCACACGTAGCTATCCACATCTCAGGAGAGGTAAGTGGTGGTTCATTGGTGTACATGTGGATACTCTATGATGGCTAAAATGTCCATCATACATTATAACTCAGTGATACCAGTAAGGCTGAGTTCAAAATTAGCTTTTCATCCTTCTAATTCATCATAAGAGAGAAAAAAAACAAGCAGGATCCTGTGAAAAAAAGGATCCTTTTGCATCAGTTGGCATCCGTTTGAGCCATTTCCTCCTGAGATCCGTGTTTGTAGACAGAAAAAAAGTACTGCATGCAGTAATAGGGGGATTCTTTTGAACATTTTGGTTGACAAAAACTATTTTTTTAAATAAAAATAAAGGATCTGTTTGATTGGCCTTAGTGGCAACATGACCCCAAGTGGGACATGAAACTGAGCAGTTTGTGAACTGGTCACATGCTGCTGTGGTGAAAGTGTATAATGAGTGGACAAATGGCACCATTGCAAATGAGCGACATGGAAACTGTGGAGCACCACTTGCCACTGATATAAGAGGTGAACATCAACTACGAAGGTGTGCAAGGGTGGACCAACACACCACAGTGGAGCAGCTCACTGGCAAAATGAACCACAGGGCTACCAGACATTGTCTAAAACAACAGTTCAGTGACCCCTACTGCGTATGGGGATGCAAAGCAGAAGGATGGTCACTGCACATCGGGTAACGAAGTTGCATTGGCAGAAAAGGCAACAATTTTCACAGCAGTATCAGAATTGGACCTCCGCTGATTGGCAAAGGGTTCACAGCTCCCACTGAGTGGGTGAAAAATCATGGACAACTCCTTTAAGCTTTTTGTGTTACCCTCTGTAAGCAGCATTTATGTGCTACATAACTACAGAGGCAAGAGCAGGGGTTAAGTGTGAATGTTGCTGGAGGTCTAACCTGTGAATGTGGAATGAAGCAACCACTCATGAGTGGTTGAGAGGGGGTTTCTTGAGTGGACTGGACCTCTTTTCAGCACAGACAGCAGCTACACAGGCTGAGAGTGACTCAATAAGGCCCTAGTAGGTTGTCACAGGTATCTGGTGCCATGTTGACTGCAGTGCATCCCACAGCTGCTGAAGGGTGTTTGGAGGGGAACCATAGACCGAACACAACAATCAAGGTGGTCTGGGTTCAAGTCTGGGGAATTAGGGGGCCAGGGTACTACTTGGAAGTCTTGGTCATGCTCTTCTAACCAATTTCGAACTAGCCAACATTGTGTGTGACATGTCGCATTGTTTTATTGGAAGATCCCATCTGTCCCAGGAAAGACAATCAGCTGAGCATGTATGGGGGTGCACATGATCTTCAAGGATGGATTCATAACCAAATTGGTTGAGAGTGCCTTCCATATGGATGAGTAGGCCCAGAGAATACCATGAAAACATTTCCCAGACCATAATGCTGCCACTATCAGCTTGTGTTCTACCAGGGTAAGTTATAGGGTGTTTGTTCTCTGATGTATCTCAGATGACAAACCAACATCCATCCATTCGATGAAGCAGAAAACATGACTCATCGGAGAAGGCAACCCTTTGGCAATCAGCAGAAGTCCAACTCTGATAATTCTGCGAAAATTGAAACCTTTTTTTCAGATGCAAATTAGTCAGCAGAAGTGCAGTGAACATCTGTTTGCTTTGGAGCCCCGTATACAGTAGGAATCTCTGAACTGTTGTTTTAGACACATATCTGGTAGCCCCCGCTTGTGGTGAGCTCATTCACTGTAGCGTGTCAGTCTGTTCACCTCTCACATTAATGGCACATAGTGCTCTGCATTTTCCACGTCTCTTATTTGCTGTGAGGCTATCTGTCCACTCATGATTCACTTTCACCACAGCAGCAAGCGAACAGTTGACAAACTGCACAGTTTCAGTAATATTGCCACCATTGGCCCGAAAGCCAATAATCATCCCTATTTGGAAATCTGATAAATCACCCTTTTTACCCATAACAGTAATGAGGGATATGTGTGCAGACAGCCTATCACACATCTTATATATCCACCAAGCCAGTTACGACCCAAGACTTCATTCATGAGCTATACACTGCCGACGTCGAAAGCAGGAAGTGGTCATAATAATGTGACTCAACTGTGTAATATAGGCACCATATAGCATCTCAGCCAGCCTACACCTTCACATAGTAAACAGGGTACCCGGGCTGCCCAGTAATCTCCCTTCAGGGCTCTACCTGCTTGCAGTTGCAGTTTTCCCAACAGATTCCATTCTAGAAGGTACATTCTTAAAGGGCTTGTGGTGTGGCATAACATTGATGACCTAGCCTCAGGACAGGTCAATATCACATCGGTGGGGATCAGTCAATAAGCTGCTTGAAGGGGTTGCAACGCTAATACGTTATTATTATTCTTATGTCCATGTACTAGTTGTACAGGCTACCGCAGATAAGATCCTCAGTCTTTTTAAGGATTCATGCACACAGCTCTAGCTTTGGTCCAGTGTGCTGTCTGCATCCAAAAGTCCCATCTGCCTCTCCGCAAAAAAATAGAACATGTCCTATTCTTTACCGTTTTGTGGATCCATGATTTTTGGACAGCAAAAAAGGGATACAGTTGTGTGCAGGAGTCCTAACTAAGGGCATTAGTGACATGTGTGCTAATTAGAGGATCTCACTGCCTCATGTCCTTGCATCAACGATGCTTGAGGTTGAAATGAGTCAAATTTTGTAGACACACAATCGTTAATTTCTAACGATAATTTGTTTTCCCTTAGTCCTAACAGCAGCACAGATGGGGTTAACCACCCCCCGTGGACTGGCAGGACCGGCGGAATGTTTAATGAGCCCAAGACTAATAACTCAATTTAACAATTAAGTGTCTCCTTAAAAGGAGGAAGTCAACCCCCAGCCCACTGTGTTTATAGTAAGAAGAAAACTAGACTTACTAGGGTGGGAAATTTGTGTGCTGCTGTTAGGACTAAGGGAAAACAAATTATCGTTAGAAATTAACGATTCCCTTACGTCCTACGGCAGCACAGATGGGGAGATAGCAAGAAGAAACCCCTAGGGAGGGCCTTCCTGCCTGGCAGAACTAAGAAAAGTCTGCCCAAAGGCCGAAAACTCAGCTAGACTGGCATCTAGTCTATAATGGGAGATGAATGTCGATTCAGAGCTCCAGGAGGCAGCTTTGCAAATCATGTTGAGAGGCAGAAGACTCCTCTCGGCAAAAGAAGTAGCCACAACTCTAGTAGAGTGGGCCTTCACGAATCCCGGAGGGTCCAGAGATTGTGGAAACAAGGGATTCCTTAATAGCCTCCTCAATCCACCGACTGATGGAAGGTTTGGATGCCTTACAGCCTTTAAACTTACCGGCAACAGGATTAGCAGATTCTCATCTTTCCTGAACTCCTTGATCTATCCACATAGATCCGGAGACATCTCGAGACGTCCAGAGGATGTCTAGCAGGTTCCTAGGAGGAGGTGGTAGATGTCGACAGAACCGGGAGGAATATCACCTGGTTGATGTTCTGGAAGGAAGGAACTTTAGGCCTACAATACGGGAGGAATCTAAGAAGGTCCCGGTCAAGTAAGAATAGGACTCATGTGCTGAGAGAGCTTGAAGCTCAGAGACCCTCTTGGCCAAAGTCACTGCAAGGAGAAACACAAACTTCCAAGTGACGAACTTGATGTCCACCTCCTCTAACGGTTCAAAGGGGGGAGATGCTAACCCCCTGAGAACTACTGAAAAACCCATTGAAAAAAGGGGTCTCAGTACTGTAGGCTTTTATCTTTCAGCTCCTTTAAGGAACCGTTTGATCAGCGGGTCCTGAGAAAAAAGCCTGTTTAAGGCAAGCTGAGATGGCTGAAACTTGAACCTTCAGAGTAGTAGCCTCTATCAAGGCCGTCTTGCAGGAACTGAAGGATAGCGGAGAGGGGCGGATCTGCAGACGCCACCTCAGTTGAGGTACAACAGGATGAGAGTAGGCTCTCTTGGTAGAGTCCACTCTAGAATGAGACAGCGTTCTCAGGACCGACTCTAAAAGCCCTTCTATTCTGGGAAGGGACTGATCAACCTCCAGGCTGTCAGGTTGAATCTGTGCAGATCTGAGCAGAGGTGAGTGTCCCACGACACCAGGGTCTGCTGTGGGGAGCCTCCAATATTGTCCTCGACTCAACTGGGTGAGCTAGGTAAACCAGGATCTTCTTCGGCCAAAACAGTATGATGGCTATCACTGAGGCCTGATCCTGACGGATTTTCATCAATACCCTCGGTATCATGGAAAAGGGAGGGAAGATGTAAGCCAGCCTGAACCTCCAGGCTATTGACAGAGCGTCTAACGCCAGGGGGTTGTCCTCCCTGTAGAGGGAGCAGAACCTCTCACCTTGGCATTGAACCTTGTTGCCATGAGATCCACCTCTGGTATACCCACTTGAGGACTATCTGCTTAATTCTCCGGATGTAAAGACCACTCCACCGACGGAAGACCGCGGCTCAGCCGCTATCATATTGAGGGAGCCTTGGATGTGGATTGCAGATAAGTGGGAAGGTACAACTCTGCTTAATCCAGAATCACCCCGATCTCTGACAAGAGGGGAAGTGATCTCGTGCCTCCCTGCTGGTTGATGTAAAGTACCGCAGTCACGTTGTCTGACTGGACTTTCACCGCTTTGCCCCTGATCTGAGGGGCTAAGTGAAGGAGGGCTAGCCGGATAGCTTGAATCTCGCGGAGATTGGATGAAAAAAGCCACTCCTGAGGAAACCAGGTCCCGTGAACTGGAGAGTCGTCTAGGTGAGCGTCCCAGCCTACTTAGGACGCATCCGTAGTCAATATGACCCAGACTGGCTGGACCATAGACTTCCCGTCTAAAAGATGGCACCACCATCTGAGGGAATACCGAGTTTGCCAAGTCAGGGAGCACAGGGAGTTTAGCCCAGCAGGGCTGCCATTCCATTGGGAGAGGACCTCCGACTGTAGAGGGCGGAGGTGCCATAGAGCTCAAGGGACTGCTTCCGCAGACGCTGACATGAGCCCCAACATCTTCATGAGAGTCCGGATTGGAACTCGCCGGGGAACCCAAAGGAACTTGCCGTGTTCTGAACCCGGAATCTTCTTTCTGGAGTCAACTGGAGCGACATCCCAGTGGAGTCGATTATGAAGCCTAGATATCTTACTGAAGTCGACGGGCTCACGTTCGACTTCTACCAGCTGATCCCACCTAGGTGGAACAGAAAGGAGATTGTTACCTGAAGAAGTTGGGTTAGGACCGCTAGAGCAGAGGCTTTCAAAGCCAGTCGTCCAGATAAGGAATGATGGTCAGTCCTTGAAGCCTCAAAGCCGCCACCACAGAACCACCTTGGTAAAAGTGTGAGGGGCAGAAGAAATGCCAAAGGGAAGGGCAACAAACAGAAGATGCCTGACGACACCGGACACCTGGACCGTGATCCTGATATACTTCCTGGAACCAGGATGGATCGGGATGTGCAGATATGCATTCTTGAGGTCCAGGGTTGACATCACGTCTCCAGGATTGACGACGTGAACTACTGACCTGATGGTTTCTACACGAAACTTCACCTTCCTTATAAATCGATTGAAATATCTCAGATTGATAATCATCCGGAGATCTCCTGAAGCCTTGGGAACCAGAAAAACTGGGGAATAGATCCCTAGGCCCCGTTCTCCTGCTGGAACCTCCTCCAGAGCCCCTTTGCAAATGTAGTCCTGAATGTAGGCCTCTAGGATCGCCTCCTTGGCAGCTTGTAGAAGGTTGATCTTGACAAACCTGTCCAGAGGAAAAGAGGTGTTGTTGACTAAACAACCGTTGGAAATGATATTCAGGACCCAGGGATCCGAGATCTCTTGGATCCATTCTTCTCAGAAGTGGGAGAGACGACTCCCGACGGGTACATGAAGCTTAGGAATGGGGAAGCTTATTGGCAGGACGGCAGGAGTAACGGGAATTAACCAAGAGCCTCGAAGAGGCCCGTAGTCAGGAGGTGGATTTTCCATCTTTGGCTCCTCCACGAGAGCACCTCAGCCTTTAGCTGTGCTCTCCAGTCACTACAAGAGCTTGTTTGCTGGCCAGACCCGCCACCACGGTCTTGTCTGCCCTGCCCTCGAAATGACTGCTGGGGAAGGCTCTTCACCTTCTAGTCTGAAAGGCCCTCCATGATCTTATCTAGCTCCGAACCGTACAGAAACTAAGGAGACCAAAAAGGTCTCCTTACCGGGACAGAGGTCTCCATAGGGGCCTGGGCACGAATAGGAAGCCTTTCCACCCAGCAGGCCTATGACTCCTTTAACAGAGCCATTGATACACATCCTGCAAAGCAGGTTCACCAGAGGTCCGAACTTCTAACAGCAGCTGTAACACCTGGCTGTAGGTTAGGTCAACAGACCAAGGGATTCCCCACCGGTCTCCCAAACTGGTCTTAGCCCAGCCTTAAGCTGTTTAGCTTCTGCGATCTCACGAGTGCAGGTATGATCAGCTTACAATAACCGTTGACTGCTGCAATGGTAGCAGGATAGATGCTTCCTCTTGAAATCCACTTTCCTGCCTTCCGAATCCCGCGGAGAAGACATCACTGCGGGAAAAAAAGAGACAAATAAAACATTTGTAAACCACCTATCTGAGCAGGAAAGGTAGAAAAACAGACCGGAGGCAGCTGAGGAAAAAAACACCACAAGTGGAACAACACCAATTTTAGGACTCTGGGAGCTGGCTGAAAAAGCATATGCAGCCAGAGACTGAACTGGAGCACACAGCCTCCAAAAATAGGGGAAGGGGAGGGATAGCCAATCCACCCTTCCCCAGTAAATCCTCCACACTGGAAGACGCATAAAAATCGTGCCCGTGAAAAATCACGGCCGGATTACCCGGAGGTGATGCAAAAGGAGAGTCCCCGTGTTACCTCCGGAAGATAGCGGCGCACAGGGACCGGGATCCCGGACCAAGGACGCCGCCAAAATACCCCAGCCAGGCGCAGTGCGCGGGGCCGGCAGCAAACAAGCTGCCGGCCCAACTGACAAGGTACCTAGGAAAAAAGGGCAACGCCGTTACCCAAACGAAAAGAAGGCTCCCCGCACTTTCCATAAGAAAGGGGGGAACAAACCGCCTAGTCCACCTGTCCAGGAGGACAGAAAAAAACACAGTGGGCTGGGGGTTGACTTCCTCCTTTTAAGGAGACACTTAATTGTTAAATTGAGTTATTAGTCTTGGGCTCATTAAACATTCCGCCGGTCCTGCCAGGCCACGGGGGGTGGTTAACCCCATCTGTGCTGCTGTAGGACGTAAGGGAATGGCCTTGTTGTCTGTAGAATCTGACTTTCTAACTGCACTTGAAACATAAAATGTAGATTCTGATTAGTGTATGAGAAAAAAAGACTTGATCAAGGTCAAACTGGTGCCAGAGGATCCTCCAGTTGTTACATACAGTAGTAATAGCCCCCAGAGATTCAGCAGAAGATTACCCCATTTGATGCTAATTAGATTTCAAACTATTCAAAGTCTCCTCCAAATGGGGATGCCTCCTGGGGCTCATTATTGTCTCAGGGCCTGGGCCCAATGGAGGGTCCTCTTGTACACTAGTGGGCCAACTCAATCCTGAAATTTCATAGGTATGTTTCTTCTCATCAAGTGCAGGTAATGGAGCATTTACTATATTAATGACTTTAGTCTATAACAAGTGAACCTATTGAATTACATATATGACTCCTTTCTATTACACCCTTGTTCTCTTATTTCTAGTGTTCCAGGAATTTATTAAGCACACAAACCATGATATTGAGAATACCATTAAGAAAGAAATGTCTGGAGATGTGAAGGACGCTTTTGTGGCTATTGGTGAGTTAAGGCGTTGTATCTGATATTATAACGTTATTGGTGAGTAAAGGCGTTCTATTTGATATTATAGTGTTCTATCTGATAATATAATGTATTTTATATTTTTTTTTTATATCAAATTCTGCCTAAAAATGCCTAACATAACTGTCCATAACTGCTACAGTGCAGCTCATATGGCGTGGATTTTTCTGTATGTGGATTTGAAATCCAAGTCACAGAAACAAAACAAAAAGAACGAGCAGGTCCATTCTTGGCACAGAAACTTGCGGTCCGCTTGGTCCATTGAGTCCGTGGCATCAGTGATTCTTCAGGTTAAAATTAGGCCATCAATATGAGATCAGCGAGGGGCTGACATCCTGCACCCCCGTCAATCAGCTGTTTCAGAGTAGCTCTGGTGCCAGAAGTCAGCACCAGAACTACCCAGTTTCATCCATTGTGAAGAGGATGGAGCTGATAACCGCAGCGCTGATCCCTTTGAAGTGGATAGGAGCAGGGCTGCATAATGGACATAGCAGTGTAGTTCTGGCACTGACTTCCAGCTACTTTGAAACAGAAGATTGAATCGAGTGCAGAGTGTTGTACCCCACCAATCAGATAGTGAGGGTAGGCTATCAATGGTAAAATCCTGGAAACCCCATAAAAGCCTAATTCCATCACAAAAACTTCCATTTGCCAATCTACAAGCCCCCAGCATTATGCACATTACCACCTTGTTCTACTGATCTACAGTCCTAGTTCAATTAATTGTGAGTCCCCCACATACACATACAAATTAGTCTAGGCTTAGAAGTCATCTTTCATATCTTCATCTGGCTTCTTGGGTGTAGCCTTCCGGACCCTGTCTGAATTAGAATCTGTGACCAGACCTCATTATGTCTTTTTTCTTTCTTGTCTTTAGTGCGCAGTGTGAAGAACAAACCAGCTTTCTTCGCGGAACGCCTATACAAGGCAATGAAGGTAAGAAACGTATCTACCAATTATTATAACATATGGTGTGGATATCTGTGCTGCAAAACTGAACTGATAAAAGTTGTATAGCATGGCCAAATACTCTCTGTAGACCAATGGCCTCCACCCTGAGGCTCCCCAGATAGTGTGAAACTCAAACGCTCATCATAACTGGGTTGTGGCTGGCTGGGAGTCTTAGTTATACAATATATTGAGAACCACATGTTCTAGACTACTGATGTAGACCAACAGCATGCATTTTTTAAAGAGGTGATCCCCTTTCCATATGTGGCTAGACTGCAGTTCAGGTATTTTATTAACCATCAAGAACATGGTTCCTACCACCTTCTACATCGTCTTTAACCATAAGTGAGGTTTATGCCTTTAGTCGTAATTTCATCTTAAAGGGGTTGTACTAAAACAGCACCACGCCTGTCCACAGGTTGTATATGGTAATGCAGCTCAGCCACATACACTGCAACAGAGCTGAGATGCAATACCAGACGCAGCCCATAAACAGGTAAGGGTCTGTTTTAGGAAAAAATCTGCATGCCTTTTTAATCCTTGCTAAATATTTTTGCATGTATGAGCATAATTGATGTAGTACTACTTTAAAGGGAATCTGTCACCAGTTGTATGATGTCCTAATTAAGGGCAACATAAACAAGTGAGCAAAATGCTGGGTCACTTTCTTTCATTGATGCAGCCATTTTGACAAAATCTTGTATTGAACAGCTCGAGCGCACGCCATTGAGTCCCCATGATCTTGTGCTCATAGCATTCCCCGCTCACCTGCTGCTCAGATGGAAAAAACTGCCAATCGGAGGCAGGTAGGCAGGGAGAGCAGTGAGTTCATGAATATGAGGACTCATTGGCATGTGCTAAAGCTGTTAGGATTTAAAAGTGAGAGCAGCAGAAAAGAGGTGACAAATAGTGTTGAGCAAATTTTGTGTTTCAAGTTCGGCGTACAAGGTTCGGGTTATCTAAGAACTCCGTTATGGATTCTGCTACCACGGACCATAACTTATATAGTCCGTGATAGCGGAATCCATAATGGAATTCTTAGATAACCCGAACCCGAACCTTGTACGCCGAACTTGATACACAAAGTTCGCTCATCCCTAGTGACAGATTCCCTTTAAAGAAGTTGTACTAAGTATTAAAGTTATCCCCTATGCGGGATAACTGAGTGATTGATGGGAGTCCAACTGCTGGGACCCAAATCGATCCTGAGAATGGGGGTCCTGTTCCCCTGTCTTGACATAGTGTCAGGTTGAGCATGTACCCTGCAACTCCATTCATTCTCTATCTGTCTGCCAAAGAAAGCCAAGCGCTGTACTCGTCTGTTTGCAGCAGTTCTATAGAGAATGAATGGCAGTCCCACAGAGAATGAATGAAGGGGCAGGGCATATGCTGGAACTGCCACTCCATCAGGAAAAGGGACCCAAGCCATCCTTCTCCAGATCAGTGGACCCCATAATTTAGTTATCTCCTATCCTGCGGATTGAGGATAACATTAATGCTTGACACAGCCCTTTTAAACTTTAGGATACCCTAGGTTTTTTCATTTTTGGGTTTTTATTTTTCTTCCTTATCTTCCTTGAGCCATAACTTTTTTATTTTTCTGTTCACACATTTTTTTCGGGACAAGTTGTACTTTCTAATGCCACCGTTTAATACGGCATACAATGTAATGGGAAGTGGGAAAAAAATTCCAAATGGGGTGGATTTGGAAAAAAAACGCAATGCCTCCACCGTTTTACGGGTTTCGTTCCTACGGCGTTCCCTTTACCGCAAAACTGACCCGCGCCCTTCATTCTCTGGGTTAGTATGATTACAACAATACCACTTATGTATAGTTTTTTTATGTCTAAATAGTGTAAAAATAAATAAAAACATTGAAAAAATATATATTTTTTCACATCACCATATTCTGACCCACATAACTTTTTCATAGTTATATCTACTGAGCTGTGCGGGGGCTCATTTTTTGTGGGTAACGATCTGTTTTTGTTTTTTTTCCGGAAGTGGTGATGCTCATGATGTCTATATTTTTTGTTATTTATGTATAAAAAAATGTATTCTACGGAAGGGGGGGGGATTTAAACTTTTATATATTTTTTATATTTTTTTTAATTTAAAAAATTTCTTTTACTTTTTTATTGTTTTGTAGCTCGTGTTTAAGGCTACAAAACTCTGTATTTTTTTTTATTCTCTACCATTATGTTAATTATATATCCATATTGGTACAGAATTGCTCATTTCTTATGTTGGCCTGCCACCTGCTCTTCAGAGAGACCCAGCGTATTGAAATAAATTACCGGCATCCTCATTGGCCGCAGACGCTTCTGGGTTTTTCACCCTTTAGAAACCGTGATCACATTTGATCACGGCATCTAAAGGCTTTAATGACCGCGGTCATGCCGGTCACGGTCATTAGCCACAGGTCTTTGCTGTTTGAAACACCTGAGACCCACTGGCCATGACGACCTCTGCATGCACAAACGGGCGCTATGTTTGCCCATTGCTCCAGCGCCGTACAGCACTGGTAGCGAAGGGGTCAAAGACTATGGGGCACATTAATTTAGATCGGCATTTTAGACGACGGTATATATAAGCCCCTGCGCTTGCTGTCTTACATTTAGACCATTTTCTACTCCTAAACTAGGCTTGGAAAATGATGAATAAGATGGGCCTGTCCCCGTCATGCCCCCTCTTTATACCTAGCGTGAGCGGGGAAGAAGTCACAGATTCTGCTGCAGCATGGCGTGTGACAGAATCTGAGCCAGATATATGCCACAAAAGTGGTGTATATCTGTTCGGAAATGACCCCTTATGTACAAAGTTACAACACTTTCCTTATTGCCCCACTGCACCTAAAATGATAAATAAAGCAACTTCACAGAAATATTCATTACAACTGTCCTACTGTTTGGTGTCTACAGCTATGCAAACCTTTGTGTCTCCATGGTAGCAGACAACAAACAAACCCTGTGTAGTCTGATCCTGCAGTCATATGCCAGACCATTACTTCAGGCAAATAATACACCAAATGTATTTTTAGTAGAAATAGAGACAAATGGTAGAGAGTATGACTGCAGGATCAGACTGCTTACTGTGGACAGGTGCCAAGGTACACCTAGATTTTAACGTGTTTAAAGGGCTTTTTTCAAGGCATAATGCAAACTGTATGGGGGCTAATATAATTGTTTGACCTATGCACAGTTTACATATTGTTGGCAGCACATTAAATTTTTATGTTAACATATGTGATATGGACAACCGACAAACAAGCTGATTGCTGGGGTTAGGTTGATGTATGGGGTGTTTAGGTTGGCAGATGATCAGCCATACGAACACTTATTCCACATGCTTTAGACCCCTTTCACACGGGCGAGTTTTCCGCGCGGGTGCAATGCGTGAGGAGGACGCATTGCACCCGCACTGAATCCGGACCCATTCATTTCTATGGGGCTGTGCACATGAGCGGTGATTTTCACGCATCACTTCTGCGTTGCGTGAAAATCGCAGCATGCTCCAGTTTCTGCGTTTTTAACGGAACGCAGGCCCCATAGAAGTGAATGGGGATGCGGGAAAATCGCAATCATCCGCAATCATGTGCGGATGCGTTGCGATTTTCCCGCATGGTTGCTGTGCAACCATCGGGATGTGTAACCGGTTCAGTATTATTTCACATTATAACATAGTTATAATGTAAAATAATACCCTTGGCCATCTTCCTAATGTTGAACCCGGTGCAGAATGTGTTAAAAATAATAAACTAATCATAACTTACCTGGTCCATTTGATCGCGAAGCCCGGCATCCTCTCCGTTAGCTTGCTACTAGGTAAAGGACCTGTGATGATGTCACATGGTCACATGGCCCAATCACATGCTCCATGGCCGATCACAAACACTGTAATGTATAATTCTGTTTCTTCAGGGTGCTGGTACAGATGAACGGACCTTGTCCAGGATCCTGATATCTAGAAGTGAAATTGATTTGTTCAACATTCGCCAAGAGTTTAAGAATGAATATGAAAAGTCTCTGCATCACTGTCTTGAGGTAAATGGCCAGGCAGATGGCGACACTGGGGATGGATCAGACCCCTTTTTTACAGTGGTCAAAATGGGGCCGATTTACTATGGCAAGTGCACCAGATTATAGGCGCAAATTGGGCCAAAAAAACTGGTGTACAAGCAGCACACCAGATTTGTTACATGTTTTTTGGTGCTTTTCTAGTTTTTTTTTAAAAGTGTCTAGAAAAGGGGGCATGCCTTTCTGCCTTCTTCATAGAGGAATCGATGTACAGACTCATAGTTAAAGGGAAACCGTCAGGAGAATTTAGATCCCTAAACCACCACCAACCTGTTATCCAAAATGCTAAGAAGTTAACAAAAATGTTCTTCTATATTTTGGCCAATGCAGCATAATTTAAAAAAAGAACTTTGAAAATAGTGCACACTAAATTCAAGCTACCTCATAAGAGCCCTGGTGGTGATGCCACCCCACTCAAAAATTACGCTGCCTAGACCTCTTCCTGGCTTGATTGACATCCCTCACATCATCACAAGCCATCTCTGTATGTTCATATGCGCCCGATGCTGTAGGAACTGGCTTGTAATGACGTTTCCTTGCCTGTGGGACGTCAATCAAGCCTAAAAAGAAAATTATCAGAGTGACAACACTTGTGTGCCTCTTAACAAGTAATTTGATTGTAGTGCACACCGTTTTAAGCTTCCTAAATCTGTACACCAGCAGTCAACCCTAGGGGGAGCTTTAGGGCTCTTTCACACGAGCGGATTCCGTTGCATGAAAGAGTGCCAAGCCCCACTCTGGACAGCAGACACACGGAGCATTAACGTGATTGATAATGCTCCGTGCCTCTCTGTCACCTTTTTACTACAGAATCACAGTGAGATAAAGTTGTAACTGTGATTTTGTAGCAAAAAAGTCACAGAGAGGCACGGAGCATTATCAATCATGTTAATGCTCCGTGTCTCTGCTGTCCGGAACGGGGCTTGGCACTCTTTCATGCAGCAGATTACCCGCACAGGATCCGCTCATGTGAAAGAGCCCTTAGGGTTTGCTGCATACCATTTATACACTGAACTCAAGAATGCAGCAGCATGCAGTAAGCTCCTTCTAGTGGCAGCTGCTGGCAGCCAGAATTGTCAGTATGTCTCTGTATGGAATGTGAAGCTCTGCATCAGGAAACCACAGCTCCTTCAGCTATAAGGATATATTAGGTAATGAATGAGCACAGGCCCTGACAGCGTCAGGATGATACAAGGTAGACATTTCAAGTTTTTTGAAAATGCAAAGCAAAACACAAAAAGTCTTTTGTTTCGATATTATATTCATAAATACGTATTTTCTTATAGAGTGAAACATCTGGAGAATACCAAAAAGCTCTGCTGGCGGTTTGTGGAGGAGATGACTAAAGCAGAAGCCAAAAACTTTTTCTACATCCATATGTGAGCTCACGCACTAAATGTCTTTGTGGTAGATAGCATTTAGGACATGCAGAGCAATTGTGAAAAGACAAGTTCACCAAGCAACAGAAAATGCACCAAAGAAATACAATGCATGGGATATGGGAGGGCAATTTAGGCTGGGGGGCCGATAGATATGGGATCACTTAACTGTAATAGAAAGGCCTTCTAACGCCCTTCTAAGCAAGATACTGCTATGTGACACTTGGAAAGTATTTCTTACTACACCAAATCCATTTCTAGGTCCTTTATTATATAGGTGGATCTAGTCAAGTTGAAATAAAGTGTCTTATTACATAAGTGTCGTTCACTATCTCTTATTTGTACTGTTGGGACACAGTAGAAGAAAACAAGATGATGTGTAGTCATTTTTCAGACATAAGTTTTTCAGAGGTCCACCACTGATAAATGATAATAGGAAGCTCAGTAATCTAATGTAATCCATGGTAAAATGGGCTTCAGGATAAACTTCACACATGTCCCCACCACCACCATGCTTCTCAGATTCACGACACCTATTGGCATTGCTATAGTCTATAAAAATATATGCACCCCTCCTTGTTTGTTCCCACATACAATAAAAATTTGTGTTCCTATACAGCAGGAATGTCACCCTTTGTGCCACCATACAGTAGTAATATCCCTGTAAGGTCCCCGTTTGTAAGTCCATACAATAGTAATGTCTGCTTTTGTGCCCCAACAGTAATTTCCCTTTTTGAGTCCCCATACAGAAAGCATGTACTCCTTGTGTCCCCATATACTAGGAATGTCGCTCTCTGTGCCTTCATACAGTAGTAAGGTCCCCCTTTATGCTCTAAACAGTAGTAATGTCCCTCTTTGTATACCCTTACAATATTGTCAACCTTTACGTCCTAACAGTAATGTTCATCTTTTATTAATATGCCCCAATGTGCCCCATTAGTAGAGTAATATCCCCCACTGTATCCCACTGTAACAGTAATGTCCCCACTGTGCTCCATTAGAACAGAAATGCCTCATACTGTGCCCCATTAGAACAGTTATGTCCCCCACTGTTCTCCATTACAGTAGTAATGCACCTTTGCATCAATAAATATATTTTAAAAACCCTGAAAATTACCCAGTCCTGTTCCAACTATGAGCAATGTGAACTTCAGGGCACAGGAGGCACAATGCAGTAACGTCATCATGTCACCTGTCAGCTTTTGGGTAACCAACAGCCACACATCTGATAGACCACAGACCTAAAGCAAGCAGTGGCTTACCAAAGTAAGAAACAAAGACTCTCTGCTCCACCAAAGCTTTCTTAAAGATGCAGATACAGTTGAAAGCAGTGCTTGCCCAGTTATCTTGGCTAGCCCCATGCCCTCTATGACTGTAGTCATTATGCCCCTGGAGAACAGTCAGCAAGTGTTCAATTTCCTTTTAGCACCACCACAGGGAAAATGGAAGTATTCCACAATTCCCACTGAAATCAATTGGTTATTGTGTAATGCATGAACATGTTAGGTCCTCCAGAGAGACATTCTTTGCAGCAGCACTCCAGCTAATAGATGACGTTCCTAAATAGAAGATCCTCCTCTAGGTAACTATGAGTCTGGTTGAGTACTGATATATACTTTACCTCATTTCACCTCAAAAAATAATAATAAAAAAAAAAAATGAATGTGTAAAAAACAGTAAAACTAACCATAAAATATTCTTCAATTTTATAACTGGTAAAAAGCTTAAATCTGAAAGTGTTAGCCTTTTAAAAAGTAATAAGAGAGGAGTCGTAGATCGTGAGGAGTAGAATGCAAATTAATTAAATATTTTTTCTCAACTGTATTCACTGACGAAGGTGAAATGCCAGCTAAAATGCGAGAAGTGAGTGCCAAAATAAACGTCCCATTAAATTCGGCCTGTCTGGCCCAGGAAGAAGTGCAGCAGCATCAAATCACTAGGTCCAGATGGCATACACCCCCGTATCCTAAGGGTGTTAAGTTATGTAATAGACACCTATTTCTAATATTTAAGGACTCTATAATTACAGGATTGGCGCTTAGCAAATGTGGTGCCAATATTCAAAAAGGGTCCAAAAAGGGAACTCGGAAACTATAGGCAAGTAAGTTTAAAGAGCCCGTGTACTTTCATGCAATTTCATTTAATAGAGAATGGTGTAACTGGCAAATTTCACTTCATTTAAAAAATATGCCTGCATCCACCTGAAAAAAACCTGTAAAGTCATGGCCACTAGGAGTCTCACTTACATCTAACTTTCAGTCCACTGCCTGTTGTGAGGCATGATCCATCCCTGGTAACAGAGACTCATAAGGCAACTGAGAGGAAGTGGGGGTGTTTCAGAGCTAACTGAGATTGTGCACCTGATAAAACAACTGCTTCTAAACATCACAGTAGCCTCCTGCTTTTCTGTAAGTGTCATTTATCCCTCTTCATCATCTTTTTGAACTCCCTAGAAGAAAACATAGAGGTAAGTAAGGGAAGTGAGGTCACTGTGCTATTAGAAGGGAGGCACCCACTGCTTGTGAAAGAAATGCATCTAACTGTGTAGCTGAAACAAAAAATAATATGGCTGAAAGGGATTTTAGGGAAGCCCAAATATAAGTGTTCCTTTACAGTTATGATTGCACAAAGAAGCACTGCCATCATGCACACTTTTTTTGAAAACTTAGGTACACTTTATTATTAGTTGTGGGTATACTGTCTGAAGGTTTTCTAAGATGCTATAAATCCATACACACGGCTGGAAATTACAAAGTGCTATGCTTGGCTATCGCTAGCAGTCCAACAGAGGATGAATGGAGCAGAACGCATGGTTGGCCTGGCACTCCATGAGAACAGGAATATGTGACCCCCATTGTCAGGATCTTTGGATAAGAGATAACTCCTACTTGGCACAACCATTTTTAACAGTAATGTGAATGTGTCTGCCCAAGGTTGGACTGCTTCACCAGAACACAAGAGGATTCTCAAGTTGGCCCAGCTTTTTCATTATGATAATTGGGTCTAATCGGTGTCATTTTGTGTGATAATAGAGAAAATGCATCTGAGGCTTACCTCTATACAGAATATTTACACAGCTACTACTTGTATGATTGCACTGCTGAGAATAATACTTAGCTTTTAAGGAAACCCTTTTTTTTAAGATTGCCTTCTCAAAGAAAGAAAATGTGCAATATCATGGCCCTACCTGATCATTGTCAAGTGTAGCTCTGGCTATAATTCTATGATTGAAATGTGTGAGTAATTTCTACTTGTAATGTCAAGGGTTATGGTAAAAAAATGTAGTAACTTACAAAATGCATTTAAAAAATACCCAAATAGGTCCTTCTGAAATAATAGAGTGATTCCCTTCTTCAGAAAGGAGTGGCTACAAGAAGCATCTCTGGAAGACCCAGAAAATATATGTATTAAACAAACGGTCCATTTATTTGGTTAAATTTGCTTGCTTCAACGTTTTTCCCATTAAAGTGAATGGGAGCAGAGCTGTAGTTACAATCTCCATCCACTGCACAATGGATGGAGCTATGTATTTCCAGGGCCGGAGCTACAACTAAAGAGCTGATCGGTAGAGGTGCAGGGTGTTGTACCCTTACCCATCAGATATGAATAGCCTGTGCTGAGGATAGGCCATCAGGAGTAAAGGACTGGACAACCCCTTTTAATCTCATTTGATTGCGTAAAATCAACACTGGAACATATGTCGTGAATTCACATAGAAGATACTTAAAATGTGGCTTCTATTTATTTTTAGATAACTTTTAGCGCTATTCTAAGAACATTTTAACCTAGTTGACAAAGCCACAGCTAATATATATTGTATATAGTTATCAGAGAAGAAAGTGACCCAATTCTCATGCATTCTTTACATTCTTAAAGTTTGTTGGAAACCATAGAATCATTTAAAAGGAAGAGCAGTATTTTTTATTCCTTTGCTATTTAGTACTTGTCTTTTTGCCTAGAGATTGGCAGATTACTTCCTGGTTCACTGACAATTTTTGACACAAAGTCAGTTGAGTTAATTGGAGACTTACATTGAAGGGGTTGTCCTGCTATTTATATTGATTATTATTTATTATTAAAGCGCCATTCATTCCATAGCACTGTACATATGAAAAGGGGTATACATACATAATACAGGCAATTGTATTAAGCATGAACAAGACGGGTTACAAACTGGTACAGAAGAAGAGAGGGGCCTGCCCGTGAGGGCTTACAATCTACATGGTATAGGGGAAGAAGACAGTAGGTGAGGGTGAAGCTGGTCATGGCGGTATAGAGGCAGCAGGGTCACTGGTTGTAGGCTTGTCTGAAGAGGTGGGATTTTAGGTTTCTGTTGAAGGATTCTACTGAAGGTAAGAGTCTGATATTTTAGGGTAGCGAGTTCCAGAGCGTGGGGGCTGCACAGGAGAAATCTTGGAGGCGATTGTGGGAAGAGATGATAAGAGGAAGGCGGTCTTGTGAGGATTTGTGAGCTATTGATGACCTATGGTCAGAATAGGTCATTAGAATTGAGCGAACCCGAACTGTATAGTTCGGGTTCGTACCCAATTTTGGGGTGTTTGGGACACTGACCCGAACCCGAATATTTTCAAAAAAGTTTGGGTTCGGGTACGTTGTTCAGCGATTTTTTCCCGCTTTCTGAAGGGCTGCACAGCAGCCAATCAGCAAGCGTTTTACTTCTTACCCTAAGAAGCCATCACAGCCATGCCTACTAATGGCATGGCTGTGATTGGCTGAGTGCAGCATGTGACCCAGCCTCTTTATAGGCTAGAGTCACGTACTGCCGCACGTCACTCTGCTGATTTGAGCTTAGGGAGAGGATGTTGGTGCTGCGATTAGGGACAGAATAGGGCAGAAATCAGAAGAAACTGTGCTACTTTAATCCACAAGATATAGCAAATAGAGATGGAGGGAGCTTCAGCAATCCAACATTTCTGTACCGAGCCACTGCAAGGGAAATCTTTTTTTGTAATCCATCTGTTACTGAGGTGGTGCTCAGCGGCCATATTAGTCACTGCAGTGTACTGCATGTGTGCCAGCCAGCCAGGGACATCAGCCTAATCCTATTTTGTAGCTCAGTAGAGGGAAAAAAAAACTTTTTTTGCTGGCTGCTCAAGTCCCCTATATTAATAGCCTTTTGTATGTTTAAGGGATGACATAGTCCATTTGTCTAGCCTGGGATCTGTGGTGCCACAGAGCACTTGTGTATACAATGCACTAAACCGTATATTCAATTTCAGCTATCAAACTGTGCATCAGTGTATTTTACTTTAAAAAAAAGTGGTCATCCTGATCCACCAAGCCTATTTTACACCGCCAAAATATATATTTGACATTTCTGCGGTGAAATAGAGAATCCGTGTAAATTTGGGAGAAAAATCGTATTCCTTGTCCACAAAACAGTTCTGCATACACCGTCCAACGACATATTTAATATTTCTGCAGGGAAATAGTGCTTCTTAGTTTTTTATAGTAATGCCAACGCTATTCAATCACAGTACAAAGCGTGACTATACAAATTGTTTACCGAATGGCCAAAAAGGGACACGCAATACAATTCCATAAACTTTATTGGTTGATAAATAGACCAACAACATACACAATGTCAATATTAAAAATATATATATGGCAGTAATACAAATGGTAGCCAAGACATGTGGCTCCCCTCCCATGCAAAGAAAACACCGTTTACACTCCTATATAAGGTAAAATACCTTCTACAACAGTGCTGACAATAAACAGACACATCCCCAATACAGAAGACTTATATAACAGAACAGTGTTCCACTTGAGCTAAACTGATGGGCAAAACCGCACATACACCGCAGCAACAAAACACATATGTTCAATAGATATATACCTGAGGGACACTTAGAGAGGAGGACACGGGTTTCTTGTGCAGAGAGGAGAGCCAACCCCGACGTGCGTTCGCTCCGCTTTCTCAAGGGGCGTGAGAAAGCGGAGCGAAACGGCGCCCGGGGTTGGCGCCCCTTGAGAAAGCGGAGCGAAACGTACGTCGGGGTTGGCTCTCCTCTCTGCACAAGAAACCCGTGTCCTCCTCTCTAAGTGTCCCTCAGGTATATATCTATTGAACATATGTGTTTTGTTGCTGCGGTGTATGTGCGGTTTTGCCCATCTGTTTAGCTCAAGTGGAACACTGTTCTGTTATATAAGTCTTCTGTATTGGGGATGTGTCTGTTTATTGTCAGCACTGTTGTAGAAGGTATTTTACCTTATATAGGAGTGTAAACGGTGTTTTCTTTGCATGGGAGGGGAGCCACATGTCTTGGCTACCATTTGTATTACTGCCATATATATATTTTTAATATTGACATTGTGTATGTTGTTGGTCTTTTTATCAACCAATAAAGTTTATGGAATTGTATTGCGTGTCCCTTTTTGGTCATTTGGTAAACAATTAGTTTTTTATAGAAAAAAAACGTTATTCAACGTCCACCAAACAGTCTGAAATACCCATTCCAACCACCTATTTAACATTGCTGCTGTGAAATACAGCATAAGTGTATTTTTTTGACAAAAAAGTGGAAATCCTGATCCACATTACAGTTGAGAAATAGTGCAATTTTCTTTTTTTGAGTGAAAAAAAGCAAAATTCCTGCTTCACAAAGCAGTTGTACATACATGGTATAAATACCTACATTTAATTTACAGCAGTAAAAAACTGCATTTTGGGGTTTTATTGAAAAAAGTTGTGTTTTAGGCCGAAAAAACCGTTGTGCATTCGTCGTTTAAATAATTATTTACAATTTATAGCAGTCAAATACTGCATTTGTGAATTTTGGTGATCAAATCCGTGTTCTGGGTCCCCAAATCTGGCGTCCATACATAGTATAAATACCTACTGTTAATGTACAGCAGTTAAAAACTGCATTTTGGGGTTTTATTGAAAAAGCAGTGTTTTAAGCCGAAAAAACTGTTGTGCATCCGGGGTATAAATAATTAATTTCAATTGACAGCAGTGCAATACAAATTTTCTGTGTTTTATTACAAAAATACTTGTTCTTGTTCCACAAAGCACTTGTGCATACAGCGTACCAAAACATTTTTTACATTTCCGCATAGAAATTGAGAATCAGTGTATTTTGGGCCCAAAAAACATTATTCTGGGTCCACAGAGCATTGTTATGACACAGGCACTGCTTTAGCGAACATAATTGTCGACTAGTGGCAGGTAAATTGACACCAGAGAGAGACCAATCTTTCAGCTTGGTGGGTAAACGCAAAACATGAGGAGAACATCAAGTAAGGGACGTGGGCATGGTCGTGGTGGTGTTGGTGGAGCTCCTGTTGCTGGGAGAGGACGTGGCTGCTTAGCGCCAACTACCGCTACAAGTCAAACACCTTCCTCTGGTGCGAGTATGCGACAGAATCTGCAACGTTATTTGATAAGCCCAAATGCCACTCTACGGATGGTGAAGCCAGAACATGTACAGGCGATAGTAGATTGGGTGTCTGACAGTGCCTCCAGTTCCTTCACAGTATCTAACACCCCAGTCCTCTGCAGAAAGCTCAGAGTTGGCACCTGAAGCCCATGCCCATCAGTCTTCCACCTCACCCCCTTGCAAATCAGCCAAACAGTCAGATCCCCAAATCATGCAGGAAAGTCTCATGCTTTTTGATGACTCTGTTGGCAGGGTTTCCCTGGCCCATCCACCTAGCCATGCCCTAGAAGAGGAAGACCTTGAATGCACTGATGCTCAACCACTTTTGTTGCAGGATGAGGACATGGGAATACCGCCACAAAACGTCTCTGATGATGACGAAACACAGGTGCCAACTCCTGTGGCTTTCTGCAATGTGCAGACCGACGAGGAGGGCAGGGGTCATGAATGGGTGAAAGATGATATGGAGGATGATGAAGTCCTAGACCCAGACTGGACTGAAGGCCGTGCTAGTGAGGCGTGCAGTTCTGAGGAAGAGGCGGTGGTCGCACAGAGGCAACAGCACAGTAAAAGAGGGAGCAGGGTGCAAAAGCGCAGCGGCCGTTCCAGAGACAGTACGCCTGCTACTGTCCACTGCACCCAGGCACCGAGCACACCAAGGCCTGCTCCAAGGAGTTCATTGGCGTGGCAGTTCTTCACACAATGTCCTGACGACAAGACACGAGTGGTTTGCACGTTGTGCCATCAGAGCCTGAAGCGAGGCATAAACGTTCTAAGCCTGAGCACAACCTGCATGACCAGGCATCTACATGCAAAGCATGAACTGCAGTGGAGTAAACACCTTAAAAACAAGGAGCTCTCTCATGCTCCTCCTGCTCCCTCTTCTGCTGCTGGTTCGGCCTCTCCCTCCACCTCTGGCGTCACTATGGCATCTGGCGACCAGCAAACACAGGATGTTCCACCAACACCACCACATACAACACCATCACCAAGCATCTCCACCATGTCACACGGCAGCATTCAGCTGTCCATCTCCCAAACATTGGAGAGAAGGAGGAAATACCCACCCTCGAGCCCTGGCCCTGAATGCCATTTCAAAATGACTGGCCTTTGAAATGCTGTCATTCCGTCTGGTGGAGACGGACTGTTTCAAATAGCTGATGGCGGTGGCTTTCCCCCAGTAAGTTGTTCCCAGCTGCCACTACTTTTCCAGGCGAGCCGTCCCTTCCCTGCACAACCAAGTGGAGGATAAAATCAAGTGTGCGCTGCGCAACGCCATCTGTGGCAAGGTCCATACATGGACCAGTAAGCACGGCAAGGGTCGCTATATCTCCCTAACTGCACACTGGGTAAACGTAGTGGCGCCTGGGCCCGAGGCGGATAGCGGTTTGGCGCATGTCATTCCACCGCCGAGGATCGCAGGGTATTAGTCGTTGCCTCCAGATGCTTCCTGCTCCTACTCCGCATCATCCAACTCCTACTCCTTTTCTACCACCCCCACATCCGGTCATCGAAAGAACCTCACTCCCAACTTCACCACAGCCCGGGGTAAACGTCAGCAGGCGATTTTAAAACGTATGTGTTTGGGTGACAAACCCCACACCGCACAGGAGCTTTGAAGGGGCATAGAAAAGCATACCTATGAGTGGTTGCTGAATCTGGTGGTGCAGAAGTTTCTTAAAAACTACCCAGACATGTCAGAGCTGCTGCTGAAAGTGCGGTCCGTATGTGCGCGCTTTTGGCGTTCTCACCCTGCTGCTGCTCGCCTGTGTGCGTTGCAGCATAACTTCGGCTTTCCTGCTAACCGTCTCATATGCGACATGCCCACCAGGTGGAACTCAACCTTACATATGCTGGAGAGACTGTGCGAGCAGCAGCGGGCGATAGTGGAGTTTCAGATGCAGTATGCACTGGTCAGTCGCTCTGCGGATCAGCACTTGACCACCAGTGACTGGGCCTGCATGCGAGACCCGTGTACCTTGTGCGGTCTTTGGAGTACTCAACCAACATAGCCAGTGCTGATGACGCCGTTGTTAGCATTACAATACCCCTTCTATGTCTCCTTGAAAAAAATATTACGGCGATGATTCAGCACAGGAGGAGGAGGAAGAGGGGGCATTTCACAGGGTTTCAGGCAGGTCATACTGAAGTGGCTCAGAGGGTGGGTAGCTGCACCAGCAGAGGCCAGGTACACATGTGGACAGCCAGGGCACATTTCTGGAGGAGGAGGTAGAGGAGGAGGAACCGGTTTCACTGCAGGGTGGCACCCTGCGCAGCTCAGGGCCATCACTGGAGCGTGGCTGGGGGATACGGAGGACACAGACGATACACCACCTACAGAGAACAGCTTATCGTTACCTCTGGGCAGCCTGGCACACATGAGCGACTACATGCTGCAGTGCCTGCGCAACGACAGCAGAGTTGCCCACATTTTAACTTGTGCTGACTACTGGGTTGCCACCCCGCTGGATCCCTGGTACAAGGACAACGTGCGCACCTTAATTCCCGCACTGGAGCGTGATAGGAAGATGCGCGACTGCAAGTGCACGCTGGTAGATGCGCTCTTGAGGGCATTCCCAACTGACACGGGGGGACAAGTGGAAGCACAAGGCGAAGGCAGAGGAGGAGGAGGAAGAGGTCGCCAACGCAGCTGTGTCACGGCCTGCTCCTCAGACAGCAGGGTTAGCATGGCCGAGATGTGGAAAAGTTTTGTCACTGCGCCACAGCAATCTGCACCACCAGCTGATAGGGAATGTGTTAGCAAGAGGCAGTATTTCAACAACATGGTGGAACAGTACGTGTGCACACGCCTCGACGTACTGACTGATTGTTCCGCCCCATTCAACTTCTGGGTCTTCAAATTGTCCACATGGCCAGAGCTTGCCCTTTATGCCTTGGAGGTGCTGGCCTGCCCT
The DNA here is from genome assembly GCA_033119425.1 of Bufotes viridis. Taxonomy (NCBI): domain Eukaryota; kingdom Metazoa; phylum Chordata; class Amphibia; order Anura; family Bufonidae; genus Bufotes; species Bufotes viridis. The sequence continues at coordinate 406,090,704 of CM065590.1, read as the reverse complement.
GCGGCCAGTGTATTGTCTGAACGTGTATTTAGCACGGCAGGGGGGCGTCATTACAGACAAGCGCAGCCCCCTGTACACAGCCAACGTGGACAAGATCACGTTCATTAAAATGAACCAGGCATGGATCCCACAGGACTTGTCGGTACCTTGTGCAGAATAGACATTTATAACTGCCTCGCCCTTAACCATACATTCTTGTACTCCAGGGCACTGCTGCATTGGTGGGTGACATGATGCCTGTTTTGCTGTTATGGTACCTCTCTCTTCTGTCTGGGTGCTAGGGCCTAAATTCCTGAAAGTGGCCTGTTCCATTGCTGGGTGACATGATGCTTGTTTTGCTGTTATGGGACCTTTCTCCTCTGTCTGGGAGCCAGGGGCCTACATTAATGATAATCGCCTGCTGCATTGGTGGGTGACATTATGCCTGTTTTGCTGTTATGGGACCTCTCTCCTCTGTCTGGGTGCTAGGGCCTAAATTTCTGTTGGTGGCCTGTTCCATTGCTGGGTAACATCATGCCTGTTTTGCTGTTATGGGACCGCTCACCTCTGTCTGGGTGCTAGGGCCTACATTAATGATAATGGCCTGTTCCATTGCAGGTTGACCAGAGGCCTGTGTTGCTGTTACGGGACCGCTCTCCTCTTTGCGGGAGCCATGGGCCTGAATGAGTGATTGTTGCCTGTGGCACTGCTGGGTGAAATAACAGCAAAACCACCCATGGGCATACCTCGAACAATAAACTGAAATGCTGGAATATTAGGCGGAAAACAGGATCAGATATGTGAAGTACAAGATCTTGTTTAAAGGAGCTGCCCCATTATAAAGACTTATCCTATATCCACAAGAAAGGGGACAAGTTTCTGTTCAGCTGTGGTCTGATCATTAGGGCCCTGGACGATCATAAAAGTGGGGACCCAGTGCGTCCAATCTGAAGAAGATTCAGCAGGAAGGAGAAGTATAGATCCTTCCTTCCTTTATATTTCCGATTCCTTTCAAATCCACTGCTGGCTTTGGTTGGAAAACCTGCAGTAAAATCTGTCCCACAACTTCCTCCAAAAAACTTTGTGTGAACCTACCTCACACATACCTACTATAAAGTGGTTTTCTATGGGAATCCGCTGTCCATTACACTTCCATTACAGTTCTTGCAATGCCATTCTGATGTGTTCTACACATATCTGATATTTAGAGTATGATTCATGCGAATGCTCCAGCAAGTCAAGTGACACTGTATTTAGAGTCAAAAATCACTCTCATATGATATGACACGGTGTGTGATGACTCAGAGAAACTTCTATAACACATATACTCATCTACTGAATCTGCATGTATAACCCTATTTAGTGCCATGCCTTATGTACTGTATATCTGAAGGATCATGTATTTATATTTTTTATATTTTTGCATTGTTTGGGTCCATTTTGGACATACATTTTTTTGTTTTCTAAAAAGGTTTTACTGAATCTTTTAAACCAGGCTTCCTATACAGGAAAGCTTCATCTTGTAAAGACATCTTACAGAATAACATATGATACATGTTACCCTGACATGGGGCTTAAAAGTACCCAGAACCAAGCTACCAACAGTTCCTCATGGACTTGGGGATGTGTCAGCTATTGCCCCAATTGTAAACTGACCAGACATGATGGGGGGAGATTTATCAATTTAGACACAGTTAGTGCCATGAATAAGTTTTAGATTTAAAAATAAAAGTGGTGAAAGTTACGACCACATTTATCAAATGTGTGCAGAGCATAATGAAGGAGACAAAGGGCCAGATTTATCATTACAGTTACATCTTACTCCAATTTTACATCTGCCCAAAGTCACTTTAGGTTAGTCAGATTTATTAATGGTCCTTTAATACTGTGATAAATGTGGTTTGACGGTAGCAGTTTATCCTTCAGTAAGCGGCTTTACAAAAGTCACGTCTTTACAAAAAAGTCGCATGTTCTATTAAAAAGTCGAATAAGATAAGCATGGTCCCCCCTGGAGTGAAATTGCGCATTTTTTTGCGACTTTTTAAATGGTTGCAATAGTAAATCTGTCTAGAGATTCATTTACATAAGACAACACGCCCACTTTCACAAAACTGGAGAGCTTAGTGCAGAGCTTAAAAAAGTCGCTAAAAAATGCGCAATTTTACCGATTGCGCATTTTTTTGCGACTTTTTCACTCCATTAAAGTGACTTTAGCTAATGATAAATCTGGCCCATAGTGTAGATTTGCAACATTTTGATGGAAAGATTATCATGGATAAGAGAAGAATGGGAGAGGATGGCCTTCGGGTTATGTGTACATCAGGGTGACCTCACATAGTTGATCCACCTGTTTGTCTAGCAGCAAGTTTTTCTTCTTTTATTACTCATTGGTATGTGTTCTGTGGGTAATCCTAACCACAATAGTAACATGTTCAGTTCTTTTTTACTTTTTCAATTGATGTATCTACAGCTCTATTTCATACAGATAAAAGACTTAAATCCCACCACATGCCAAAAGAAGGCTCTTTTGGCGTCTATTGGTGTAACTGGCTCGGAGTGGGCAACCTGCGGCACCAGTGGCGTACACACTATCCATGGGGCCCCGGTGCGAAACTGATAAATGTGGCCCCCTCCCCGTTGCCCCCCCCCCCCATTTCTGAGAGCGCTGCTAAGGGCCATTTCAGCCCCAGTTTACTACTAAAATTAAACGTTTTGGCTAAAAAAAGTATATTACAAAAATGTTACCTATCACTTGCCCTACACTTTATAAAAACTTAAATAAATAAAAATTTATATGGCAGTTACACTTTCAGTGCGGCTAATCCGCTGTGTGAATGTGTGCCAAGCCCCATTCCGGACAGCAGAGACTCGGAGCAGTAACATGATTAACTGTGATCTTTAACTACAAAATCACGGTGGCAACTTTATCTCACTGTGATTTTGTAATAAAAAGGTCACAGAGCGGCACGGAGCATTATCTATTATGTCACTGCTCCGTGTCTCTGCTGTCCAGAACGGGGCTTGGCTCTCTTTCACGCAGCAGATTGCCCACACAGGATCTGCTCGTGTTAAAGAGCCCTAAGCCAATGGCTACACTCACCCCGTCCTAATAAAATCTGGTCCTATCTCATCCAGGGTGTCGCTGGCGTTGGCGTGATGTCCGCTGGATCCAGAACAAGGTCCCTGTAGTGAGAAAAGAAGAATAATCACATCAGGAAGGGATGGTGACTGCCCCAGTGAAATCACCACCAGCAGCTGTGCTGGCCTGTAAAACTGACCCATGCCAATATATAGCAGGGTAATCTAGTGCTAACACACAGTACTAATGCCCACCTTTGTTCCTGTAACAGTAGTTATACTCAGATATGTGCCCCCCTCACAGTAGTTATGCCAAATATGTGCCCCCTTATAATAGTTATGCCCAGTTATGTGCCCCCTGACAGTAGTAATGACAGATTATGTGGCCCCTCACAGTAGTTATACTCAGATATGTGCCTCACAGTAGTAATGCCAAATATGTGTCCCCTCACAGTAGTAATGCCAAATATGTGCCCCCTCACAGTAGTTATGACCAGAATATGTGTCCCCTCAAAGTAGTAATGCCAGATTATGTGCCCCCCCACAGTAGTTATGCCAGATTATGTGTCCCCTCGCAGTAATATGCCCAGATATGTGTCCCTTCACAGTAGTTATGCCAGATTATGTGTCCATTCACAGTATTTATGCCCAGTTATGTGCCCCCTCAAAGTAGATGTGCCCAGATATGTGCTCCTTTAAAATATTTATGCCCAGTTATGTGCCCCCTCACAGTAGTTATGCCCAGATATGTGCCCCCTCACAGTAGTTATGCCACATTATGTGTCCCTCACATTAGATATGCCCACATATGTGCCCCTCACAGTGGTTATGCCCAGATTACCTGCCCCCTCACAGTAGTTATGCCTTCATATGTGCCCCCTGGCCCCCTCACAGTAGTTTTGCCAGCTTAGGTGCCCCCTCAAATTAGATATGGCCCCCCTCCTGCCCTTTGCCCCCAATCTGCAGCCTTAGAAAAAAAAAAAAACATACTTACCTTCTTTCCTGATGACAGGCTCCCTCACTCATCACGCTGCTGGCTGTGCTGAAGGCAGATTCCCGGGTTCTCAGCTCTCCTCCCACAGCCAGCAGCGCGATGTGGGGCCAGCAGGGGGAGCTCCTGAGCTGCGAAGATCAGTGAAGCAGGGATGAGAGAGGTTTCCCTGCTTCACTATGGAAGCGAAATGCCGACCAGCCTGGTGTGAGTGAGTGCGCGCTCCCTCCCCCCTACCCCCCCCCCATATTATACATGTAATGGAGCACTCTGATGGGGCCCGAAATTGCCACTGTACTTCATGCTGGGCCCCATCAGAGTGTTCCATTACATGTGAGTACAGCGGTATTTAACCCCTTAAAGCGAACCTGTCACCTGCTTTTTACCTCTTAAGCTGTTAACTGTACCTTATAGATCATTGTAACCTTGTTTCCAAACAGGTGTTCTTCGTTTTTCTGGGGTTTATATTCCTGAAAAAATCACTTTATAATCTCCTGCTCTGCTGCGTCTGAAGTCAACAGACAAGTCAAGGAGGCAGACCCTCCTTGACTGCTGGATGCGACTCCCCCGCCCTAACCCCGCCTCTCATCCCTATGATTGACACTAGCTCTTCTGCCCGGGACCGCGCTGGTCTCGGCGGCGCATGCGCCGCCTGCCTTCATAGCAGCGCTGATCCCGAGCCTCGCTGAGTGATCTGCATTTCACCAGCGGCCCGGCTAGAGAGGAGAGAAGTGCGCAAGCGCGATCTAGCAAGGGGATCGCGCTTCACTCAGCGCGAGGCTCGGGATCGCGCTGCTATGAAGGCAGACGGCGCATGCGCCGCCAAGACCAGCGCGGTCCCGGGCAGAAGAGCTAGTGTCAATCATAGGGATGAGAGGCGGGGTTAGGGCGGGGGAGTCGCATCCAGCAGTCAAGGAGGGTCTGCCTCCTTGACTTGTCTGGTGACTTCAGACGCAGCAGAGCAGGAGATTATAAAGTGATTTTTTCAGGAATATAAACCCCAGAAAAACGAAGAACACCTGTTTGGAAACAAGGTTACAATGATCTATAAGGTACAGTTAACAGCTTAAGAGGTAAAAAGCAGGTGACAGGTTCGCTTTAAGGACCGGGGGTTTTGGGATTTTTGCGTTTTTGTTTTGCGCTCCCTGCCTTCCAAAAGCCATAACATTTTAATATTTCCGCTCACATAGCCATATGATGGCTTGTTTTTTGCGGGACAAGTTGTACTTTTTAACGCTACCATTTATTTTTGCATGTGATGTAGTGGGAAACGGGAAAAAAATTCCAAATGGGGTGAAATTGCAAAAAAAAAGCAATTTCACCACAGTTTTACGGGTTTTTAAATTACAACGTTCGATTTGCGATAAAACTGACTGGTTAATTTTATTCTTCAGGTCAGTACGAATCCGGCAATACCTAATATGTATAGTTTTTCTTGCGTTTTGATAGTGAAAAAAAAATTAAAAGTGAGAATTTTTTTATTTTATTTTTTTGTCGCCATGTTTTGACCCCTATAACTTTTTTGTAATTATGCGTACGGAGCAGTGTAGGGGCTCATTTTTTGCGGGGCAATCTGAACTTTTAATTGATACCATTATGGGGTGCGTATGATGTTTTGATCACTTTTTATTAATTTTTTTTTAGGAAATGAAGCGTCCAAAAATGGCGAATTAGCCATTTGGATGCTTTTTTTCCGTTTTTATGTTTACCGTATGGTGAATATTTTTTAATATTATTATAGTATGGGCGTTTTCGAACATTGCGACACCCATTATGTGTAATTTTTTTATTTTTTTATTTATTTTATTTTCATTTTGGGGAAAGGGGGGTGATTTGAATTTTTATATTTTTTTTTTTTTTTTTAACTTTTTTTTTTATTTTTTTACCACTTTCTTATAGTTCCCACAGGGAACTATAAAATGCAATCATCAGATTGCTATTCTCATATATTCCAATGCAATAGCATTGGAATATATGAGAAAATCGCATATTTCCTATGGAGCCTATTACAGTCATAGGCTCCATAGGAATACTATGTAGTAACCTAGGTTTCATTCACAGAAACCTAGGCTACTACTTGCATGCTCCGGCTCCCCCTTGTGGCCATCAGGGGAGCCGGAGCACAAACCCGGTTTTTGCGCGATCAGATGCCGTGGTCAGGATTGACCACGGCATCTGAGGGGTTAAATGTCCGGGATCGGCATCGCTGCCGGTCACGGACATGAGCTGCGGGTGTCAGCTTGATGAATCAAGCGTTTACCCGCAGCTCATGCGCCGGCTCCGTGCGGAAGCGGGCGCCATCTTTAAAGTGCAGACGAAGGGCGTACATGTACGCCCTTCGTCCTTAAGAGGTTAAAAGGCTTTTGGGTGGCCTGCCGGCCTGGGGGGTGGGTCCACAGGCGGCCGGGCCCCTTGGAGTGCCGGGCCCGGTCGCAAGTGCGACCCCTGCACCCCTATATGTACGCCACTGTGCGGCACTCCTGTTGTGAAATTACAATTCCCAGCAAACTCCATTTATTTTTGTGAGAGTTCTGAGAAGAGCAGAGCAAGTATGCATGCTGAGAGTTGTAGTTTCCCAACAGCTGGAGTTCCACAGGTTGCCCATCCCTGAGGCTAGGACCTTTCCCAGAACATATGGTAAATAGACGATCAAGACACAGTGTGAAAAGTGCCTTACAAGAATAAAAATGCACATTAACTGAGGATGGCTGCACTGCATCTCTGACTACCTCATTCACACTGTGCATTCAGTAGCCCAAGACGCTTCCTGCTGCCCTTGGATTGGCCAAGACTGCTCACGTGAACAGTGCTGGCCAATCCAAGAGCAGGGCTGCACAAGTAGGAAGTGTCTTGGACGACCGATGCAGGGTGTGCACCACATAGTCTGAGAAACCGTATGGCCATCTCAGATGGCAGAAAAGAAGCCTGAGAATAATAGGATCTGTTGCTGAATAGATAAGGAGGTCAACATGTAGGTGTCCAGTTCCCCATTTAATGTATATATTTTTTTCTTGAACAAGAAGGTTGCTTTAAAACTGCAGCATCCCTGCTGTATCTTTCGGAGCATTTTTATCCTCTTTGAACAGTTTTGACTGTCTATAGACTCCCTTCTAAAGATATTTTCAGGAACTGTTTCTTTAAAAAAAAAAGTACGACTTACAGAAAAAGCTGCACAAAGATTCAAATGTTTTAATTGTTCCTTATCACAGTGTTATTATTCTGTGCTCCTACAAACAAGACTTTGAGCTCAGATACACAGCACCTGGGAAATTCCTTTGACTCACAGTTTTGGGTATAATCCATGGCTCCTCCTGTTGTGTGCAGGTACCCTAATAAGTGAATGGAGAAGGTCAGCGTCACCCAAGAACAAAGAGACAGTCCTGTCCTTTCTAGCTAAATTATGGTAGAACAGAAAATGGTGGCTGCGTACACTCCCTACAAACATCAGATGTACTTACAGTGTTGCATTTGAACAATGTTTAACTCATAAGGCTACTTTCACATTAGCGTTAATATTTTCCGGTATTGAGATCCGTCATGGGGTCTCAATACCGGAAAAAAACGCTTACGTTTTGTCCCCATTCATTGTCAATGGGGACAAAACTGAACTGAACAGAACGGAATGCTCCAAAATGCATTTCATTCCGTTCCCATACCAGAGAGCAAACTGCAGCATGCTGCGGTGTGCTTTCCATCATGAAATGCGTAGCAAGACGGATCCGTCCCCATTGACTTGCATTGTGGGTCATGATGGATACGTCTTGCTCTGCATTCCATGACGTTTTCTGTGACACAATAGAAAACGGATCCGTCCCCCATTGACTTTCAATGGAGTTCATGACGGATTTGTCTTGGCTACGTTAAAGATAATACAACTGTATCCGTTTATAATGGTTGCAGATGGTTGTATTATCAGTAACGGAAGCGTTTTTTTGCTAAACCCTGCCGGATCCAGCAAAAACGCTAGTGTGAAAGTAACCTAAAAACAGTTGCAAATACATTTTTCCATGTTAGTAAATGTTTCTGAAAGTTACTAGAAGTATGATTCTTTTAAGGGTACTTTCACACTAGCGTTAGTGTGATCCGGCAGGCAGTTCCGTTGTCGGAGCTGCCAGCGGGATCCGCCGTTCAGTGTGACAACAGACAGCATTTGTAGACGGATCCGGGAGCCCAGCAGCAGGAGGCAGGTACAGTATGTAGGTCCAACAATGTGAGAGGGTTCAGGTCAAAAGGTCCACCAAATGTGGACATCCCCTTTAAAGTCCTGGGCCTTGGTATATATTTTGCAATATATCTCACTATACCTGTCACTTGTAATTTATACTGTTTTGGTTTTGCAAGGCACTGGCCATTGGGCCACCTCAGGTTCAATGCCCTGGTGCAACTTCTACCATTGTATCCCCTATAGTTACTCCCCTGGGACAGCGATACTTGGGCGCTCCCCTGGTACACAAGTAACGCTGTCCCATCTATAATCTAGGGAATATTGCTGGAACGGTACAGCTTTCTATGCATAGATGTACCACCAAGTGTAGAATACAGAGTCCAACCAGGCCATCAGGGTCGGAGGCTCCCCTTTTACCAGTGACATGTGATGCGTCCTGTGTGACAGCACAGGTTGCACATGACTATGAGCACTGCATATATTTTTTCACGTGCAGACTGAGCAAACTTTTATGAGAGCAACTATTCAAAACTGTTGAGGTAGAGGCTGCAGTACTGCGGACGCCGCTTGTATAATGCTGCTATCGCATGTCTAGTTATTCATCTATGTGTGACAGCGTGAAGTGGAAATTCCCTAACATGCTTCCTCTTTAACCCTAAACTTACTGAGTATAGATGCGATGGGCGGGACATGCGAGAGCTTTACAAGTTCTATTTGAAGTTGGCGTATTTATAGTTTACACTGCCACTTTCAGTCGTCTGACTGTAGTGTCACTGTAGACTATAATACGACTGCTGCCAACCCTAATCGTAGCTTGAACACTATTTTTAAAGAGGACCTGTAACTTCTCCTGACATGTCCATTTTAACGACTACTTGCCCTCCCCATGTAATAATAATAGTAAATTATCTATTCTTACGACTCTATGCTGTGTCAGAAGTTTATAAATTGCCAGCAGTCTGTAACAAAGGTCCAACTTGGTGTTATCCAGTCTGCCAGTATTTTGCGGACCGTATACTGAACCATTCACTTCAATGGGACCGCAAAAAATACTGAAGTGTCTCCGTATGCCTTCCGTTTCCGTTTATCCGTTCCGTTTAAATATAGAACATGTCATATTCCTGTGCGCAAATTACGTTCAGTGGCTCCATTCAAGTCAATGGGTCTGTAAAAAAAACGGAAAGCCTCCGCATGTTTTCTGTATCTGTTCCGATTTTGCTGAACAATCTATTGAAAATTTTAAGACCAGCCCAGTTTTTATTACTCCATAATATGTATCCCTGCTACTATTAAACTTTGTCAGGGATGAAACATAACCAGGGCCGCCATCAGGGGTGTACAGCCCATACCCCAGTAAGGGGCCCGGACCCTGGGGGGGCCTGGTCGGTCCCGAGCATTTTTTTTTTGTGGCCGCTGGCCCTGGGGCCAGTTCTCCTCCCCCTCTTAATTCCCCGGCCCGCCCCTTACCTCCCGGCCGGCTCTTCACTGTCCTGAGCACGTATAGCATCAGGACGTAGTGTGTGCAAGTATGTTGGGGCTGGCCTGGCTGGGCCCTCCCCTGCCTGCCACAACTGATCTGATAGGGGTAGGCTGACTGGGTCTGGAGTCTTTGGGCTGATCTGAGGTCATAGGGGCTGATCTGGGTCTAATGGGGTCCTTGGGCTGACTGGGGGTCTTTGGGCTTATCTGAGGTCTGATGGGAGCTCACTGGGGGTCTGATGGGGGGCTGATCTGAGGTCTCATGGGGGCTGACTGGGGATCTTTGGGCTGATCTGAGGTCTGATGGGGGCTGACTGGGGGTCTTATGGAGGCTGACTGGGGATCTGATGGGCGTCTGGGCTGATCTGAGGTCTGATAAAGGCTGACTAGGGGTCTTTGGGTTGATCTGAGGTCTCATGGGGGCTGACTGGGGGTCTTTGGGCTGATCTGAGGTCTGATGAGGCTGACTTGGGGTCTTTGGGCTCATCTGAGGTCTCATGGGGGCTGACTGGACGTCTGATGGGGGTGTCTGGACTGATCTGAGGTCTGATGGAGGCTGACTGGGGATCTGATGGGGGTCTTTGGGCTAATCTGAGGTCTGATGGGGGATGACTGGGGGTCTTTAGGCTGATCTGAGGTTTGATGGGGCTCACTGGGGGTCTTTGGGCTGATCTGAGGTCTCATGGTCTTTGGGCTAATCTGAGGTCTGGTGGGGGCTGACTCGGGGTCTTTGGGCTGATCTGAGGTCTAATGGGGGCTGACTGGGGGTCTTTGGGTTTATCTGAGGTCTCATGGAGGGTGACTGGGAGTCTTTGGGCTGATCTGAGGTCTTATGGGGGCTGACTGGGGTTTTTTGGGCTGATCTGAGGTCTCATGGGGGCTGACTGGGGGTCTTTGGGCTGATCTGAGGTCTAATGGGGGCTGACTGGGGGTCTTTGGGCTGATCTGAGGTCTCATGGGGGCTGACAGTTTATTTTGGGCAGATCTGAGGTCTCATGGGGGCTGACTGGGGGTCTTTGGGCTGATCTGAGGTCTCATGGGGGCTGAGTGGGGGTCTGATGGGAGTAGGAAACTAACATATCTGTTGGTCAAACTCTGCAGAGATGAGAGATGGCTGAAAGAAGTCACCATTGCGTTCTGGTCTGAATGGAGAAGATGAAGACAGAGAACATCTACATCAAAGGAAACGTCCCTGGATGTAAGAGATATGGGCGTGATATATAGGTTGGGCTGTGTGTGGGTGTGGCTTGAGGGTGGACGGGGACACAGGGGCCCATGATCTCCTATTTCTGGGGGAAGTGCCCCTCCAAAGACCAGGCTCTGGATCCGCCCTTGGGGCAGTGTCGGGGAGGGGGGGGGCAGGGGTGTTTGGCGAAGGCCTTGAGCTGTGTAAGGGGCCTCAAAATTTCTGATGGCAGCCCTGCATATAACCCCATACATACCCCTCCCTCCCACCCACTTTGCCCCCAATCCGCCCTCAACCTAGAAGAACAGGAGATTCCTTTGTTGTGTTTGCTCTCCACATCTGGGGAACAAGTTGTCCCATAGCAAAGCTATGCCCCTTTTCTAGGTTAAAGTGGCAGGTGGTGGCGGCCACTGACTCCATCACTGCATCAGATACAACATTAGTCACTTGTGCTCATCAGCTTTGTTTTCCGTTGGAAATTATAAAGTGTTGAAATGCAGTCTGCTCATTAACCAAAATGGTGTAATATTTCACAATCAAGAAACAAGATGCATAGTCAAAATTTTTCCCATATAGCGAAAAAAAAAAAAAAAAAAATCAGAATTAATTTTTAGTATTTTATGTACTAATTATCCTATGTCGGATCCAGTAGATAGTAGGAAAATATAGCAGGGCTCTGGACATTCCCTGAAGCTGCCAGATACGTTACAGAAGGAACTCAGGAAGCCTCAGGGTAAGGCCTCTTGTACACGACCGTATGACTTTTTCAGTGTTTTGCGGTCCGCAAAAAACGGATCCTCAAAAAATACGGATGACTTCCGTGTGCATTACAGTTTTTTGCGGACATGTGGACAATAATAGGACATGTTCTATCCTTGAGCGGAACGGAAATACGGAAATGGAAGCATATGGAGAACCTACCGTTTTTTTTTTCCAAACCATTGAAATGAATGGTTCTGTATACAGTCCGTATACGGAACGCAAAAAACTGAACATAAACGGCAAAAAAAAAAACGTTTGTGTGCAAGAGGCCTGTTTTAGAAGAGCAGCACACAGAGACACAGCTGTATTCAATGCGCATGCGAGTCCTGTGCTGTGGGGACGGGAAACCACTCATGTCCCGTTTCCCCATGCAGAGAAAGCAAGCTCTTACAATACAGGACAAAGGTCAATGAACTGCGCTTGCTTGGCCACCAGAAAAAGAACTGCTGGAGGACGTGTCCAGTAGAAATGGGAAATCTACAACCACATGGCATGGGTCATTTTGGGGGTGTAAGAAAATTATTCACAAAATGTATTGTATTTGGAGACTTTAATAATTTTACATATACAACCAAAAGAACTATCTATGAGATTTTGGTAACACCCCTTTAGGTGAAACATGGACTATGGTTACTCAAAATACCGTCCATTTATATTTAAAGCGTAACTGTCATATTTTTTTATTTGCTAGTTTATTAGAGCTAGGCATGTATAATAATACAGCTTTAATAATAACAGCTTTCATTAATGTCCTCTGTCCCTTTCCACTGGTCCATTAAAAGAGAGTTGCTAGGGCTTGTCTGTCTCTGGCTAAGAAGACAGGAAGACGGAGGGGCGGTCCTTTACACTACATGCCTGCATTAGGCTTCAGAGTGAGGAGGCGTGTCTCTCAGTAATCCAATCTGATTGCCTGGCAGGGAGCTGCTGGCTACAGCAAGTGTGTATGGGAAGTGAGGGAAAGCAGTTTTGGCCTCAGAGAACTGGCAAAGAAGCCATCTTGAGAAGATCCTCATATTGTAAATGTTTAAACAGCCATAACTAAGGGAAAAACTCAAGGTAAACAGTGGTGTGTGAAGAAACTAAAGATTGCTTTATGCATAATGCTGCTGCAGCAGTAACATATGCTAAAATAGATTTTTTGATGAAAACATGACAGTTACCCTTTAATAGAAGCAGGTTTCTGTGTGGTGGGATATCACATGTAGGTGAGATCTGAAATTTCCTTCTAACTGTATTGAGCTTGAAAATTAGTCTATTTTAAAATCACAGAAAAAACTATATATAAACCATCCTGCACGATATGGTATTAAAAGTGCAGATGTATATGGCTGCATTTACAAAATAACAGAAAATAATGCACTATAAAATTAGATGCAAGCATAACATATGGACTAGGCCCTCACTCTTGATAAAAACTGAGACATTTGGTCAATACATTTTGATCAAAATACATCTAAGCCCACCTACCGGTGACAAGGTGGTCTCAGTTCAGGCGGGTTCCTATGCTAACCTATTCATGCTGTGGCGCATTTTTCAGGAGCACGGTTCCTGCACATATGGTGTGCTGACCCTTGTTACCTCCATGTGCATCAGCAACCGGAGGGAGGAGAGACACACACACCTATATGTACCACCTTATTCAAGGCCACCCATTAGATAGGTGGGGCAAAAGTCCCAGGACTTTGTGTTCCGTCTTGCATAACGGGAACCAGACGGATCCGTTATGCTTTCCCATAGACTTGTATTATGACAGAAAGCAAACTAAATGCCTTTTAAAGGCTTCCATTTTGCATTTCGTCATAATAGAAGTCTACGGGCAAAAGAACGAATCCGTCCTTCGGTCTTATGGATTCCATTATGTTCCGTTATAACCACGTTATAACGGAAGGCCATAACGGAAACCATAACGCTAGTGTGAACCCACCCTAAAAAAGAAAAAAAAGCGTCCTTTTTTCAAAATAAAGTAAAACACCTTTTTATAAAAAATAGGGAAAAAAAGAACACCATAAAAAAATAAAATAAAAACTGTGCTAAAGAAAAAAAATTTTTTGTCACCTTACATCACTAAAAGTGCAACACCAAGCGATCAAAAAGGCGTATGCCCCCAAAAATAGTACCAATCTAACCGTCACCTGATCCTGAAAAGCCCCTATCTAAGACAATCGCCCAAAAAATAAAAATACTATGGCTCTTAGACTATGGAGACACTAAAACATTATTTTTTTATTTGTTTAAAAAATAATATAATTGTGTAAAACATAAATAAATAAATAAAATTATACACATTATGTATTTCCACATCCGTAACAACCTGCTCTATAAAAATATCACATGACCTAACCCCTCAGGTGAACACCGTAAAAAATAAAAAATAAAAACGGTGTAAAAAAAGCCATTATTTGTCACCTTACATCACAAAAAGTGTAATACCAAGCGATCAAAAAGTCATACGCACACCAAAATTGCACCAATCAAACCGTCATCTCATCCTGCAAAAATGAGTCCCTACTTAGGACAATCGGACAAAAAATAAAAAAAACTATGGCTCTCAGAATATGGAGACACTAAAACATGATTTTTTTTTGTTTAAAAAATGCTGTTATTGTGTGAAACTAAATAAATAAAAAAAATATACATATTATGTATTGCCGCGTCCATAAGAACCTGCTGTATAAAAATATCACATGACCTAACCCCTCAGGTGAACACCGTAAAAAAATAAAAATAAAAAGTGTGTAAAAAAAAGCCATTTTTTGTCACCTTACATCACAAAAAGTGTAATACCAAGCAATCAAAAAGTCATATGCACCTTAAAATAGTACCAATCAAACCGCCATTTTATAGCGAAAAAATAAGCCCCTACATAAGACAATCGCCCAAAAAATAAGAATAAACTATGGCTTTCAGAATATAGAGACACTAAAAAAATCATTTTTTTCAAAAACCCTTACTGACATCCGCCGAAAATGGCAGATGTCGGGTCTTTAGAGATGGCACCCGCTTCGGAGAGAAGAAAACGCCATAGCTGCCAGGTGACTGCTGTTTCATACACGTCCATACATCATACATGTCCACAGTGTTTGACAGGGCTAAAACCCAGATGCGGGTGCTTCTGGGTCAAGAACTCTTTCCCCCGGTGGAAATCGGGGAAAGCGTTCTATGCTGGTAACGAGCCTGACTAGGCTTTCAGGCTCATTTCCTGAACATTACAGTTCAGTCCAGGAGGAATTGTAATATACCAATTTCTATATAGTATATTGGAGCAAATTCCATTACTCTATACAAATTGCAATCTGATAACTTCAAGTTGGAGTCCACTTGGGGACAGAAAAAAAATAAAAAAGAAATAAAAGGAAATATTGTTTTGAAAAATATAAAAAGAAAATATATAAAAATTCAAATCACCACCACCTTTCCTCAAAATCAATAAAAAAAAAAATCTAAAAATTACATCATGGGCATCACTGCATGTAAAAATGCACATACTACTAAAATATTTTTTAAAAAGTATCTGATACGGTGATTGGTGTAACAAAAAAACATAAAAATGGCCGATTTTACTTTTTTATCACTTTATTTCCCCATAGAATTGAATAAAAAGTGATCTCCCCAAAATGGTATTATCAAAAACTACAGATCCTCCCACAAAAAAATGAGCCCTCACACATCTTTAGAGACATAACTATAGAAAGTTATGGGGTCAGAATACAGCGATGACAAGAAAAACGGAGTACGGAGTCTACACTTTATAAATGGGGACGCGGAGAAAGGTGTACGGACAGGAGCGCATATTGCTGCTCCTGCCTGTGCCCCCCAAGGTTTATTAAATGCTGGCATAGCACATAGGTACCCTGTAACCATGTTCTATGCCAGGATTAGCTGAGCGGAGTGAGGTCCTGCCTGCGCCTGCTTCACTAAGATAAGAGTCTGAAATTTTTGCCCATTCTTCTTTGCAAAATAGCTCAAGCTCAGTCAGATTGGATAGAGAGGGTTTGTGAACAGCAATTTTTAAGTCTTTCCACAGATTCTCAATGGGATTCAGATCTGGACTTTAAATGGGCTCTTCTAACACATGAATATACTTTGATCTAAACCAGTGGTGCCCAACCAATTTTTGTCTGAGGGATGCACTAGTCTTGGTATAAATTTCACGGGCCAGAACCAGGTAGCTTTGCCAAAAAGAAATGCAAACACTGTGAGAGGCATGTGTGAGCATTACTACTGGGAAGAGGGCACATATCTGTCCATTATTACTGTGAGGGGCACATGTGAGCATTACTACTGTGAAAAGGGCACATATCTGCCCATTATTGTTGAGAGTGGGCACGTGTGAGCATTACTACTGTGAAGAGGGCACATATCTGGCCATTATTACTGTGAGAGGCATGTGTGAGCATATCTACTGGGAAGAGGGCACATATCTGTCCATTATTACTGTGAGGGGGCATGTGTGAGCATTACTACTGGGAAGAGGGCACATATCTGTCCATTATTACTGTGAGGGGGCACGTGTGAGCATTACTACTGTGAAGAGAGCACATATCTGCCCATTATTGTTGAGAGTGGGCACATGTGAGCATTACTACTGTGAAGAGGGCACATATCTGTCCATTATTACTGTGAGAGGCATGTGTGAGCATTACTACTGTGAAGAGGGCACATATCTGGCCATTATTACTGTGAGAGGCATGTGTGAGCATATACTACTGGGAAGAGGGCACATATCTGTCCATTATTACTGTGAGGGGCACGTGTGAGCATTACTACTGTGAAGAGAGCACATATCTGGCCATTATTACTGAGAGTGGGCATGTGTGAGCATTACTACTGTGAAGAGGGCACATATCTGGCCATTATTACTGTGAGGGGGCACGTGTGAGCATTACTACTGTGAAGAGGGCACATATCTGGCCATTATTACTGTGAGTGGGCACGTGTGAGCATTACTACTGTGAAGAGGGCACATATCTGGCCATTATTACTGTGAGTGGGCACGTGTGAGCATTACTACTGTGAAGAGGGCACATATCTGGCCATTATTACTGTGAGGGGGCACGTGTGAGTGTATACACTGTGATGATACTGTGAGGGGCACGTGTGAGCATTACTACTGTGAAGAGGGCACATATCTGGCCATTATTACTGTGAGGGGCACGTGTGAGCATTACTACTGTGAAGAGGGCACATATCTGGCCATTATTACTGTGAGGGGGCACGTGTGAGCATTACTACTGTGAAGAGGGCACATATCTGGCCATTATTACTGTGAGGGGCACGTGTGAGCATTACTACTGTGAAGAGGGCACATATCTGGCCATTATTACTGTGAGGGGCACGTGTGAGCATTACTACTGTGAAGAGGGCACATATCTGGCCATTATTACTGTGAGGGGCACGTGTGAGCATTACTACTGTGAAGAGGGCACATATCTGGCCATTATTACTGTGAGGGGCACGTGTGAGCATTACTACTGTGAAGAGGGCACATATCTGGCCATTATTACTGTGAGGGGCACGTGTGAGCATTACTACTGTGAAGAGGGCACATATCTGGCCATTATTACTGTGAGGGGCATTGCTGTATAGTGCAGTATGTGATGATCACACACTGCACTCATCATTCACTCGTGCAGTTACACTCTGCACTGCATTGCTCCTGCACCTGCCACCATCAGCATGTCTTGCTGCAGGCTGCTATCGGTTGCAGGTACAGGGCTGCTGGCTGCCTGTGCCGTTCACTGTGAAGAGGGCACATATCTGGCCATTATTACTGTGAGGGGCACGTGTGAGCATTACTACTGTGAAGAGGGCACATATCTGGCCATTATTACTGAGAGTGGGCACGTGTGAGCATTACTACTGTGAAGAGAGCACATATCTGGCCATTATTACTGTGAGGGGGCACGTGTGAGCATTACTACTGTGAAGAGGGCACATATCTGGCCATTATTACTGTGAGGGGGCACGTGTGAGCATTACTACTGTGAAGAGGGCACATATCTGGCCATTATTACTGTGAGGGGGCACGTGTGAGCATTACTACTGTGAAGAGGGCACATATCTGGCCATTATTACTGTGAGGGGGCACGTGTGCGCGGGCCACATGACACAGCTTTGCGGGCCAAAGGTTGGGCATCACTGATTTAAACCATTCCATTGTACCTCTGGCTGTATGTTTATGGTCATTGTCCTTCTGGAAGGTGAATCTCTGTCCCAGTGTCAAGTCTTTTGCAGTCTCTAACAAGTTTTTCTCCAGGACTGCCCTATACTTAGCTTCATCCATCTTCCCATCAACTTTGACCAGCTTCTCTGTCCCTGCTGGAGAAAAGCATCCCCACAGCATGATGCCACCACCATGTTTCACGGTGGGGATGGTGTGTTCAGGGTGATGTGCAGTGTTTGTTTTCCACCACACATAGGGGGATATTTATCAAACTGGTGCAAAGGAAAACTGATTTAGTTTCCCATAGCAACCATTCAGATTAACCCTTTCATTTTCCAAAGGAGCTCTGGAAAAAAAAAAGGTGGAACCTGATTGGTTGCTATTGGCTAGTTTTCCTTTAAGTCTACTTTCACACTTGCGTTTTGGCTTTCCGTTTGTGAGATCTGTTCAGGGCTCTCACAAGCAGTCCAAAATGGATCTGTTTTGCCCTAATGCATTCTGATTTCTGAATGGAAAAAGATCCGCTCAGAATGCATCAGTTCAGTCTCCATTACTCTTTGGAGACAGACACCAAAACGCTGCTTGCATCGTTTCGATGTCCGTCTGATGAAACGGAGCCAAATGGTTTTCACTGACACAATCTGGCAAAATAAAAAAACGGATCCGTCCTCCATTGACTTTTAATGGTGTTCAAGATGGATCCGTCTTGGCTATGTTAAAGATAATACGAATGTATCAGTTCTGAACGGATGAAGACGGTCGCAATATCTGAACGGATCCGTCCGGATCCGCACAAAACGCGAGTGTCAAAGTAGCCTAAACCAGTTTTGTTAAATCTACCCCATAGCGTTTTGCATTTAGGTAAAAAAGTTCAACTTTGCGCTCATCTTACAAGAGCACTTTTTTCCACATGTTTGCTGTGTTCCCTACATGGCTTGTGGCAAACTGCAAATGGAACTTCTTATGGCTTACTAAGGCTATGGCTCAAAAATGGCTTTCTTTTTGCTACTCTGACATAAAGGCCAGGTTTGTGGAGTTCACAACTAATAGTTGTCTTCTGGACAGATTCTTCCACCTGAGCTGTGGATCTCTGCAGCTCCTCTAGAGTGACTGTGCAACAACCCGGAGTGGTGTCACCACTCAAACACCCTGCTACTGTCTCTAATGGGCTAACCTGGATGTTATCTTTGTATTTCTGTCCAGGTCCTGTACATTGTGCAATGCTATGATTATTATGAAACTGTTATGTTCATGTGATGTGCCTGGTTCACCAGCAGGTGGCAGCGTAAATGGCAGAGCTATCCTTAGACAGAATGGAACTCACCATTCCATTATCCCCCTTTGAGCAGAAGTGGGCCAGTCCTGCTTCCTACCAGAAGGAAGGGTGGCAGTTCTAGTTTATACAACATGTTGGAGCCAAGAAGACCTGAAAGAAGTAGCAGTCAGAGGAAATTGTTCTTCGGCTGAAGATAAGTTTTTTGCTGAGTGTCAGGAGGGAAATAACAGTTGATGGTACCCCATCCAAGGATACCAGAACAGAACTAAAGTACAGAAACCAGACCTAAGCAGAGTTTAGTGCAGCACAGAGCAAGAAAGGAAAGTATATAAGCAAGCCTGTCAGTACAGCAGAGAAAAGAGAGAAAGCAGAGTTATTGAGTTTGCCTGCCAGTTTATGCCAAAAAAAAATCACCAAAGGTTATAGCCAATACTGGGCCACAATGGAGCCCAAGTACCACAACTCTATGTCAAACGCCTGTGGTATATAAATTAACACAACCTAAATAGAAAATACCAGACCGCGTATCATTACAAAAATATCTTTATTAATCCATATTAAAAATGTGCACATAGCACATACAATTAAAAGTTACATTGAGGGGGTGCATAGATGGGCGGCATCCAAGAGGAGAGACAAAAGCCACAAGACACAGACATGGCGCCATCCCGGAGGAGAGACACAATATGGGTATGTTATTCCTTGATTGTATGCACTTGCACTTTGTTTAATCAACTTGTTTACGACTCCCCTTTTGTCTCTCCTCTTGGATGTCGCACATCTATGCACCCCCTCAATGTAACTTTTATTGTATGTGCTATATGCACTTTTTTAATATGGATTAATAAAGATATTTTTGTAATGATACGCGGTTTGGTATTTTCTATTTAGGTTGTGGCAGTTTATGCCAAAGCCTGCTGGAGCCAAGACAAAACCTCCAAATCGTTTGGATAAAAGTTTATTCAAGTAAAGCTGCTATTAAACTTCATAACAAGGTCTGGACTCAAGTTATTTTTCCTTCCATCCTTTAATTATTCCCCTTTTTAATGCTATGGAGCCAAAGCCTGGGATCCCACTGTATTCAGGTAGGAGCTCCGTGACACATATAGGCCACACCACACCACTCGGCATTCCAACTAAACCTGGGACACGACAGGGCCCCGGTGGGGGGACTCGCGTTGCAAATGTAGGCCTCTTTGCTGCTTCTCTAATTAGTGCTGTCAGTTGGGGTGGATGGTCATGTCTTGGTAGGTTTGCAGTTGTGCCATACTCCTTCCATTTTCAGATGATGGGTTGAACAGTGCTCTGTGAGATGTTCAGAGCTTGGGAATTTTTTTTATAAACTAACCCTGCTACACAACTTTATCCCTGACCTGTCTGGTGTGTTCCTTGGTTTTCATGATGCTGTTTGATCACTAATGTTCTCTAACAAACCTCTGAGGCCTTCACAGAACAGATATAGTTATACTGAGAATAGATTACACACAAGTGGACTCTATTTACTAATTAGGTGACTTCTTAAGGCATTGGTCACACTGAATTTATTTAGGGGGTATCAGAGTATGAGGGGCTGAAGACAAATGCATACCACACTTTTCAGATTTTTATTTATTGAAAATTGTAAAAACCATGCATCATTTCCTTTTCACTTCACAAATAATTGCTACTTTGTGTTGGTCTATCATATTGTAAGATATTGAGTTATAATTTACTGAACAGGGTGAACTATATCAGATTTGTAGAGTCATTGATATAGCAGATGAAAAGGTTTTCTAATTAATATTATTGGGGTCAATTGTTGTAGATAAGCCTTCTGTATTGTTAATCAGGATGTCTACCGTAGTGTTCACAATCATTTACATTTCTAAGGCATCCTGAGGGCAGATGAACTCTCCCATTCAAATACTAATACTACTGTAGATTGTATCACAACCAGTCGTGTGATGTCTCTAGTCAGTGTGATCTCATCCAATGTGCAAATGATGGGAGAATAGAGTTGTCATAATATGCAAGGTGTGGGAAAATGTGACACCTTTTATTCTCCTGGTGCATATTGGGAGGGAACACACAGAGATAAAAACCTGCCTTTAAAGTAGGAAATATTTGCTGATGGGAGGGGGAGTAAGTTCCCAGATCCAAAAATTAGTATAAAATATGTGCAAAATTTGGCATAGACAGGTCAGAGAGAGCCTTCTTGGGAGGAGGCCTAGGAGCTCAAAAGGGAACCTATAACTCAATGATTCTAGATTACTGAATGGTTATAATGTCTTGTTTTTAGGTCGTGTAATATTGTTTTGTTAACTGGGTTTGCTTTTATGATTTTTGTCTAGGGCTCTTCAGGCCAGGATTCGGTGAAATAGTGTTGTAGTTTAATGGTTTCTGTCCTACTTATAGGTGTGTTTTGGTTTGTGAAAAATCATTTTTTATTATTTAAAGTTTTTTTTTATGTTATGATAATTGGTTTATTTGTATCTTATCAATATTAATTCTGCACAATTGATTCTGATATAATATATTTTCTCTTTTTTTTCAATATTCACTTTTGTTGGTGTGCTTTCTTTTCTGACCGTCCCCTAGAACTTACGTAGGAATATTTTTATTTCTCAATAATATTATTATCTTATTTAATATTAATATTGTTGATAATCAAATTTACCATATAAAATCTCAATAAAATACATTTAAATTTGTGATTGTCACATAAAAATGGGGAAAAGTTCAGGGGGTATGAATACTTTTTCAAGACACTGTAAAATGATATTCAACAGTATAAAACAGTGCACACAACAGTAAAAATCACAGTGCAAGTTAACTCTTCAAAGTGCAATAAAGTAGCATGTTTTGGCTTTACATAGTAGCAATAATGGCAAATGTCCACAAATGTCAATAACCCAAAGTACCTAGGGCACTTCATGAGCCCCTTTAAGCCATTGGTACTATACACAATTCGATTTTTGGGGTTTCTTTTTAAGGCGTTCTCTGTGCTCTAAAATTAATTTATTACACTTTTTGTGTGTATCAGTATGATGACAGCGAAACCAAATTTATATACTTTTTCTTATGCTTTACTACTTAATATTAAACTGTAATACAATTTGGCTTTGAGTCACCATATTCTGACTCCATTAACTTATTTAAGTTTCTTTCTAGTGCTGTGTGATGTAAGCTGTAATTTTTATAGGTACCATTCTGGGGTGTATGTTTTTTTAATAGTTTTCTTTATTCTTTTTGGGGGGAGGTGACAAAAAGTTGATTTGGGCAGTTAGATTTTTCTTTGTTATGGCGGTCACCATGCAGAATATATACTTTTATATTTTAAAAGTTCAGACATTTTTATATGCGGTGATACCAATTATGTTTTTATTTTCCATTATTTATTATTATATGTAGAACTGGGAAAGGGGTGATTTGAATTTTTAATACTTTTTAATATTTTATAAACCAATTAACTTTTTTCTCTCCTTTCTTTTTTAGTTCCCCTTTTGGGACTTGAGCATGCAATTGTTCCTTAGCTTATATTATAGACAGTAATACTATACTATTGCATTCAAGAGCGTAACAAATAACCATGGGGCTGCACTGCAAAACTTCGAATGGGGCCCCATAAAAGTTTTTAGCAGCGAGTTCTGAAAAGCTTATGATTGATTTTCCTAATGCACTTGGCTAAAGCACACAATGATCTCACAGTACAGGGTAAGGCACACAGTGATGGGATAATGCACACACTGAAGTACAGGGAAATGGACTGAATGCTGTCACGGTACAGAGATAATACAGAGATGCTGTCACAGTACTGGCATAACACACACAGTGATGTCACAGTACAGGGATAATAAACACAGTGATGTCACAGTACTGGCATAACACACACAGTGATGTCACAGTACAGGGATAATAAACACAGTGATGTCACAGTTCTGGCATAGCACACAGAGTGATGTTACAGTACTGGCATAACACACACAGTGATGTCACAGTACAGGGATAATAAACACAGTGATGTCACAGTTCTGGCATAACACACACAGTGATGTCACAGTACTGGCATAACACACACAGTGATGTCACAGTACTGGCATAACACACACAGTGATGTCACAGTACTGGCATAACACACACAGTGATGTCACAGTACAGGGATAATAAACACAGTGATGTCACAGTACAGGGATAATAAACACAGTGATGTCACAGTACTGGCATAACACACACAGTGATGTCACAGTACTGGCATAACACACACAGTGATGTCACAGTTCTGGCATAACACACACAGTGATGTCACAGTACTGGCATAACACACACAGTGATGTCACAGTACTGGCATAACACACACAGTGATGTCACAGTACTGGCATAACACACACAGTGATGTCACAGTACAGGGATAATAAACACAGTGATGTCACAGTACTGGCATAACACACACAGTGATGTCACAGTACAGGGATAATAAACACAGCGATTTCACAGTACTGACATAACACACACAGTGATGTCACAGTACAGGGATAATAAACACAGTGATGTCACAGTTCTGGCATAGCACACACAGTGATGTCACAGTTCTGGCATAACACACAGAGTGATGTTACAGTACTGGCATAACACACACAGTGATGTCACAGTACAGGGATAATAAACACAGTGATGTCACAGTTCTGGCATAGCACACACAGTGATGTCACAGTTCTGGCATAACACACAGAGTGATGTTACAGTACTGGCATAACACACACAGTGATGTCACAGTACAGGGATAATAAACACGGTGATGTCACAGTTCTGGCATAACACGCACAGTGATGTCACAGTACTGGCATAACACACACAGTGATGTCACAGTACTGGCATAACACACACAGTGATGTCACAGTACTGGCATAACACACACAGTGATGTCACAGTACAGGGATAATAAACACAGTGATGTCACAGTACAGGGATAATAAACACAGTGATGTCACAGTACAGGGATAATAAACACAGTGATGTCACAGTACTGGCATAACACACACAGTGATGTCACAGTACAGGGATAATAAACACAGCGATTTCACAGTACTGACATAACACACACAGTGATGTCACAGTACAGGGATAATAAACACAGTGATGTCACAGTTCTGGCATAGCACACACAGTGATGTCACAGTTCTGGCATAACACACAGAGTGATGTTACAGTACTGGCATAACACACACAGTGATGTCACAGTACAGGGATAATAAACACAGTGATGTCACAGTTCTGGCATAGCACACACAGTGATGTCACAGTTCTGGCATAACACACAGAGTGATGTTACAGTACTGGCATAACACACACAGTGATGTCACAGTACAGGGATAATAAACACGGTGATGTCACAGTTCTGGCATAACACGCACAGTGATGTCACAGTACTGGCATAACACACACAGTGATGTCACAGTACTGGCATAACACACACAGTGATGTCACAGTACTGGCATAACACACACAGTGATGTCACAGTACTGGCATAACACACACAGTGATGTCACAGTACAGGGATAATAAACACAGCGATGTCACAGTACTGGCATAACACACACAGTGATGTCACAGTACAGGGATAATAAATTTAGTGGTGTCACATTTAGGCTTAAGCGAATCAAGCTTCGGGTCATAGATCTGAAGTCGATTCGTTCGAAAACTTAGTTTAAAATGCTGTTTCCATACAGAATTAAAATGCATTGGCTCCATGGAGGAAAACTTAATCTCGGCCGAAGTTGTGGGAGACTTTGGTGAATTAATACAGTATTCCTATCTGCATATTTAAAAACATTTTAAAATAGGAATCCAAAATGGGCTTTGGTACTGGCAGGTACCTCGATACTGAAGCAGACTTTGGATTCATAATTTGAAATGCTTTTAAATAAGCAGATAAGAATACCGTACTAATTCACTAGTGTTTGAACAAATCCGTGATCCGAAGCTCAATTCGCTCAAGCCTAGTGACCTAGTGTAACGATAATAAACATAGTGATATGACAGTAGAGGGATAGTCTAATCAATGCTGTTACAACAGGAATCATACATACAGCGATAGCACAGAGATAATGCACACATTCAATTTTTTCAATTTTCTATCCCACCTAACAAACATTTCACCACTAACTGCAACTTTTAAGCGGAGATAGGCCCCATAGCAGCTGCCACTCTATGTCTGCTACCCTGGTAGTTACATCCATGATTGTAGTCTATGGTGATGTCTTCCTATTAAGTACTGCCACTGGCAGGGCTTAATAGGAAGATTACAGTAGGAGGCCTGGAGCCTTCACAAAACCTTAAGGCTGCCATGACAACCATTTGGCACCCTTTCATCTTGCTCTGAGAGGGCGAGAAGGATCCTATTTTCTCTAACTGCCCAGATGCTGTAGTAGCTATTGACCACAGTATCTGAGAGGGTTAGTGTCTGTGATGTAAGTTAACTGTGTGTGAACTGCCTACAGGTGTCAGCTATGTAACACAGAGAAAACCCATTGGCTTTGGTGTTGACTCAGTTCCTAAGCCACCCTTTCCCTGTTAACCTCCTAACAGTCGCTGTTGCCAAGGGGTTAAACACACCGTAAGAATAAAAATTTGCATTCCATTTATGTATCATGTTTTCATCACATACTATGCATATATTTACTCCCTAATTTTTTTGCCAACTATTTTTCCACTGAATTATGGGATGCTGCAGTGCTGTCTCTTAGCGTCCTTGTTACAGTACTTTACAGAATTTCATCAAAGACACAGAACTTTTGGCCTTATCAATGAAACACATTTAAATATCATTGGTTATTTAGCAATACATCTAAAATCCTGGAAGTAATAATACAGACCTTCCCTTGAATAGGACCAAGCTCCAGGACCAAGAGGTGTTTTTTGAAGGAAAAAAAAATATATATTTTCTAATCTCATGATATCTCTATGGTTACAGACTACATCAAAACCTAAGCGTAGTCTGATTTTGCAGTTATGTGTTACTCTATTCCAATTGCACCTTCTTCCTGATATCCCATTGAGTTTTGGATATAGAGTATTTATTGTACATAGATGTACTGTAAAAAGTCACACCGAAAAGCAACATGTATATAGTATCATTGTGCAAAATGGCAGCTTAGTTCATTTCAGTCTTCTCCAATGAACTTCCTTTAATAAGAGGAAATAACACATGAAAAGTGCTGCTGTAAGGCACATAAGAGCACACTTATAGCTAGCACAAAGATGCTGCGTAAGACAAACCTCAACTCTTCAGAAAGTGAACAAACATGAAGGGATATTCCAAACGTATCAGCATTTTACTTGGTAAATTTGGGACATTTAAACCCCACCCAGGAACACCCCCAAAGCCACCTGGGAATGCCCATTTGTGTGTCATGCTTACATAAGCCCTGTCCATTTTCAGCCCAGGATGACATGAATTTGCTGGGACTGTCTCAGAAAATTAGGGACAGCCCCGGCAAATTCAGGACTGTTAGTAACTATGGTACTTCTGTTTTAATGTTTTTATTTGTTTCTTTAAAGAATAAGGAATCATACAAAAAATTACAATTTGGCTCACATTCCATTCTTTAAGAGTGCAGTTGAACCCTATCTGCAAAGCAGAATGGTTTAGCCCATGGGCTAGTCTGTCCCTATAGTACTAAAAATTGCATCTTGTAAACGGAGACATAATATTAGTAAATTGCTAATAGTGTCACTTTATATGTGTCTAGCACCACTTTTGAAAAACCCATAAGGTGGAGATTTATCAAAATTGGTGTAAAGAAAAAAAAACTGGCTTAGTTGCCCATAACAACCAATCAGCTTTCACCTTTCATTTTTCAGAGCTCTTCTAGAAAATGAAAGGTGGAATCTGATTGGTTGCTATGGGCAACTAAGCCAATTTTCCCTTACACCAGTTTGATAAATCTCCCCCATGGAGCGACAACAACAGTGATACGAGTCATGGGCCGCCACAAATTTGTTTACACTAGGCCGTACTTCTAACTCTGCAGACTCCAAATACAGGATGCCCCCTTATGTGCCCCAAAACAGTACAATGCCCCATAAGTGCCCATATATAGTGATGCCCCCTTATGACTGTCCCCATTGGATCTAGGACGGTTTGGAGGCATGGTAGCACAATGTATAAGCCCCTCTTTAGGGCTCATGCACACAAACTTATTTTTTTCCATGTCCATTCTGGGTTTTTTTGCGATCCGTATGCAGAACCATTCATTTCAATGGGTCCACAAAAAACAAAAATGACTCTGTATGTATTCCGTTTCTGTATGTCTACATGGCCGTTCTGGAAAAACGATAGAATATGGTCTCATGCACACAACTGGATGTATTTTGTGGTCCGCAAAACACGTATTCTGCAAAAAATACGGATGACGTCCATGCGACATCCGTATTGCATCTGTTTTTTTGTGGATTTATTGTAACAATGCCTATCCTTGTAGGCAAAATGAACAAAAATAGGACGTGTCCTATCTTTTTTGCGGAATGGCCATGCGGACATACGGAAACGGAATCCACAAGGAGTAATTTCCATTTTTTTTGTGGACCCATTGAAGTAAATGGTTCCGCATACGGGACGCCCAAAAAATGTAATGGACGTGGAAAGAAAATACGTTCATGTGCATGAGCCCTATATCCTATTCTTGTCCTTTTTGCAGACAAGGATAGGCATTGCTACAATGGATCCACAAAAAAACGGATGCAATACGGACTTCTCACAGATTTTGTGCGGATCTGTGCTTTGCAAACCCCATATTACATACAGTCGTGTGCATGAGCCCTTATGGGACATACCCGGATAACAAAAGGAAATGTGAAAACTCCACTTCAAGCAGGTTGAGCATGGATTTCCCCATTGCCTCAGGGCACAGAGAACAAACAGAAGACAACGCAGCCATCAGAGAGGACAAAGCATGTCAGCTAGGTGACACATTCCCATCGGCTTGTGTGCGCTAATGTCTGTCCAAATATGTGATGCGTTCCATGGCAGAATCGAGCCGAGACGAAGGCAAGAACCTAAAGGCTGGCACGAGCTTGCAGTGAACATTCTTCTTAGGGCTCATTCAGATGGCCGTATGCTGTCCGCAAAAATGCGTAGCCGTTGTTTTGCGGATTAGGCGCTAACCCATTCACTTCTATGGGGCCTATTTCTTCTATTCCACAGCTCCGCAATACTTATCAGTGAAAATCAGGACGTGGCCCCATTGAAGTCTATCGGTCCGCAAAATACGGAATGCAATCCGTTTTTTTGGGGACATGCTGAACTGTCCGCAGAAAATTGGATCCACATTTTTGCAGACAGCATACGGCCGAATGAGCCCTTAGTGATACCAGTTACTGTATGTCCGAATTATTCTGACACAAGAAAAAAAAAGGTGCAATTTCTTTAATCTGACATGTGATAGTCCAGAAGGTATACTTTTTTTACCATTATAAAACAAAACGTATAAATTTGTTTTACCGGACTGTGCAGGATACAAGAACGTGATGTGCATTTTTGTATCCTTTTTTTCTAACGTATACGTCAAACGGAGTGAAGTATAGTATACTGCGGGATTTCACAAGATCATAAACTGAAGACTGAGCGGAAGAAGTCAAGGAAATTCACAAGGCAATAATGAAAATTCCACTGTTTAAGAACCAGGCATGGTCACATGTAGATGGCTGTAGTGTGGGCACGTTTTGGCAGGCCTAATGATCCACATTAAAGAGGACCTGTCACCTCTCCTGACATGTCTGTTTTCGTAACTTCTTGCATTCCTCATGTAATATGATGAATCTATGTTGTGCCATTCTTCCCTTATTCCTGCTAGAAGTTTATGGATAAAGGTACAGATGGGAGTTACCGGAAGGGGGTGTGTCCATGCACACTCGGAAACTGGCAGCACTGATTAGATAGTGGAAGACTGTGTAGGGACATCTCAATCTGGTAACACACATCTTTACCTATATCCATAATCTTCTAGCAAGAATAGTGAAAGAATGGCACAACACAGAATCATAACAATAATTTCTCCAGAATTGTTATTACATGGGGAATGCAAGTAGTTACTAAAAGAGACATGCCGGGGCGATGACATATCATCTTTAATAGCAACATAACTGTCTATGATTCTGTCAGTTTAACATAGTAACATAGCATATAAGGCCGAAAAAAGACATTTGTCCATCCAGTTCGGCCTGTTTCCTGCAAGTTGATCCAGATTAAGCCAAAAAAAAACCTGTGAGGCAGAAGCCAATTTTCCCCACTTAAGGGGAAAAGAATTCCTTCCCGACTCCAATCAGGCAATCAGAATAACTCCCTGGATCAACGACCCATCTTTAGTAGCTATAGCCTGTAATATTATTACACTCCAGAAATACATCCAGGCCCCTCTTAAATTCCTTTATTGTACTCACCATCACCACCTCCTCAGGCAGAGAGTTCCATAGTCTCACTGCTCTTACAGTGAAGAATCCTTTTCTATGTTTGTGTACAAACCTTCTTTCCTCCAGACGCAGAGGATGTCCCCTCGTCACAGTCACAGTCCTGGGGATAAATAGATGATGGGAGAGATCTCTGTACTGACCTCTGATATATTTATACATAGATATTAGATCTTCCCTCAGTCGTCTTTTTTCTAAGGTGAATAACCCTAATTTTGATAACCTTTCAGGGTACTGTAGTTGCCCTCCTCTGAACCCTCTCCAGCTCTGCTATGTCTGTCTTGTTCACAGGAGCCCAGAACTGTACACAGTACTCCATGTGTGATCTGACTAGTGATTTGTAAAGTGGTAGGACTATGTTCTCATCACGAGCGTCTATGCTCCTTTTGATGCAACCCATTATCTTATTGACCTTGCCAGTAGCTGCCTGACACTGGTTTTTACAGCTTAGTTTGCTGTTCACTAAAATTCCTAGGTCCTTTTCCATGTCCTTTTCCTGTGTTTTACCATTTAGTATGTACTAGTGACTTGCATTATTCCTTCCCATGTGCATAAAATATATTTTACTGTGCAAGCCTTCTACAAGATCATTAATAAATATATTGAAGAGAATAGGGCCCATAACTGATCCCTGAGGTTCTCCACTAATACGGTGTCCATATTAGGACATCATCAAACATCATCCACAACTCCATCCTCCGTCAGGCAAAACACCCTCCTTCGTCAGCCCAAACTCCAGCAGTCCTCTTCCCTCAGGCAAAACTCCATCCTCTGTCAGCCAAAACTCCTTTCTTCCTCATAAAAAACTGCCTCCTCCCTCAGACATCAGCCAAAATGCCCTCCTCCCTCATCCAAAACTGCCTCCTCCCTCAGCCAAAACGCCCTCCTCCCTCATCCAAAACTCCATCAGATGTCAGCCAAAACTCCCTCAGACATCAGCCAAAAATTCCGTCAGACCTCAGCCAAAACTGCCTCCTCCCTCAGACAAACCTCCCTCATCCAAAACTGCCTCCTCCCTCAGACCTCAGCCAAAACGCCCTCCTCCCTCATGCAAAACTCCCTCAGATGTCAGACAAAACTCCCTCAGACATCAGACAAAAATTCCGTCAGACCTCAGCCAAAACGCCCTCCTCCCTCATGCAAAACTCCATCAGATGTCAGACAAAACTCCCTTCTCCCTCAGAAGTCAGTCAAAATTCCCTCCTCCCTAACTCAAAAGTATGTAATACACAAACTCTACGCCTGAAGAAGCTGCTAGCTGCTGGAAAGGCAAAGGACCTGTGATGATGTCATGACCATGTGATGAGTCATGTGTGTGGGAGGGGTCAGATTTCACAGCGGCTGTGTACAGAACTGTAGTCATCAAATAGAGCTGTGTATTAGAGATGTGTGTACTGTGTAATAGAGATATGTGTGTATCCTGCATGTAGCAGAGCTGTGTACTGTGTAATAGAGATATGTGTGTATCCTGCATGTAGCAGAGCTGTGTACTGTGTAATAGAGATATGTGTGTATCCTGCATGTAGCAGAGCTGTGTACTGTGTAATAGAGATATGTGTGTATCCTGCATGTAGCAGAGCTGTGTACTGTGTAATAGAGATATGTGTGTATCCTGCATGTAGCAAAGCTGTGTACTGTGTAAGAGAGATATGTGTGTATCCTGCATGTAGCAGAGCTGTGTACTGTGTAATAAAGATATGTGTGTATCCTGCATGTAGCAGAGCTGTGTACTATTTAATAGAGATATGTGTATATCCTGAATGTATCAGAGCTGTGTACTGTGTAATAGAGATATGTGGGTATCCTGCATGTAGCAGAGCTGTGTACTGTGTAATAGAGATATGTGTGTATCCTGCATGTAGCAGAGCTGTATACTGTGTAATAGAGATATGTGTCTATCCTGCATGTAGCAGAGCTGTGTACTGTGTAATAGAGATATGTGTGTATCCTGCATGTATTAGAGATGTGTGTACTGTGTAATAGAGATAGGATGCAGTCTGTCTTATTACCTCCTCGTAGAAACTGATTAAATTAGTTTGACATTAACGATCCCTCATGAAGCCATGCTGATATGGCGTTATTTGCTTATTTTTATTGAGGTTCTCCAAGATAGCATCTCTTAGAAAAAATTCAAACAGTTTACCCACGACAGATGTTAAACTTTACCAGCCTATAATTTCCAGGCTCTGTTTTTGGACCCTTTTTGAATATTGGCACCACATTTGCTATGCACCAATCCTGTGGAACACTCCCTGTCAGTATAGAGTCCTTAAATATCAGAAATAAGGGTCTGGCTATCACATTACCTAATTTCTCTTAGGATACGGGGGTGTATGCCATCTGGTTCTGCCGATTTGTCTATTTTAATATTTTTAAGACGCCGCTGTACTTCTTCCTGGGTCAGACAGGGCACTTTTAATGGGGAATTTACTTTTACATTCTGCATTTCATCTGACAGTTTATTTTCCTCAGTGAATATAGTGGATATAAAATATTTTATAGCTTTGCTTTCTCCTCATCGCTCTCTGCAACACCCCCCTCATTACTCTGTAGAGGGCCGACACCTTCAGATTTATATTTTTAACCATTTAAATAACTGAAGAACATTTTAAGGTTAGTTTTTCTCTCTTCGGCAATTAATCTCTCGGTCTCTAGTTTTGCCGCTTTTCTTTGTTTTTTTTCAGTGCTTCCTCGCTATTCTTCTGTTTTAGTGATTTAAATGCTTTCTTTTTGTCATTTATTGCTTTCTTTACAGTTCTATTTATCAAGATTGTTTTTTTCTTGTTCCTTAACTTTTTATTCCCATAAGGTATGTACCTCTCACAATTAGATTTTAGGATGCTTTTAAAAATGTCCCATTTAGTGGCTGTATTTTTATTTTTGAAGACTTTGTCCCAGTTAGTTAGGCCAATGGCCTCTCTTATTTGGCTAAATTTTACTTTTTTGAAGTTTGGTATTTTTGTTCCTCCCTGAAGAAACACTCTTTTGAATGACAATTGGAAGGGTATTTATGGTCACTATTTTTTAGGTGTCCCCCAACCTGCACATCTGTATTTCTGTCAGGTCTATTGGTTGATACTAAGTCCAGTATGGCCGTCCCTATAGTCGGGTCCTGAACCAGTTGGGAAAGGTAATTGTGTTTGGTTATTGCCAAGAACCTGTTTACTTTATGAGATGTACAGGTTTCAGTTTCGCAGTCTATATCTGGGTAGTTGGAGTCCCCCACAATAAATATCTCATTATGATGTGTCGCCTAGTGTATCTCACTTAGTAATAGATTTTATGTGGACTCTGGTATATTAGGTGGTTTAGGTTAGTATTTTATTATTGTTTTTTGCTCCATGTATTTCTACTCCACATGTTCATGTCCCTCATTTATATCTTTAAACACTCCTCCAACCTTCTAGCCATCTTCTTCCCCAACACAGCTGCTTCTTCCCCATTGAGGTGCAGCCCATCCCTACGATAAAGCCTGTAGTCAACAGAGAAGTCGGCCCAATTCTCCAGGAACCCGAATCCCTTCTTCCTACACCAGTTCTTGAGCCACTTGTTAACCTCCCTAATCTCCCGCTGTCTTTCTTGTGTAGCTCGTGGTATTTCGGAAAACACTACCTTTGAGGTCCTTGCCCTAAGCTTGTGACCTAAATCCCTAAAATCATTTTTAAGGATGCTCCACCTACCTCTAACTTTGTCATTGGTTCCTATATTGACCATGACTACTGGATATTCTCCAGCCCCTCCCAGTAATCTATCAACCCGATCCGCAATGTGTCGAAACTCGAGCGCCAGGAAGACAACACACCGTTCGACGATTCCTGTCTTTGTGACAGATCGCTCTATCTGTACCCATAATAATTGAGTCTCCCACTACCAGCACCAGTCTGACTTGCCCTTCTCTCCTGGTCCCCTGCTTACTGGAGCTGACATTCAGAGGAAGGGTCCGGCTGCAGCAGTGCTTTCCCTGAACTAACATCCCCCTCATCTGCCAACCTTGCAAACTTGTTGGGGTGTGTCAGATCAGAGCTAACCTCCATGGCAGTCTTCGCTCTACCCTGCTTTCTGTTATCCATCTAGCTGCCTCACTTTCCTGAGCTTCCTCGCTACCACCTTCCCCCACATCTACCCCATAGAGTGCTTTCTTAGTGAGCAGCAAACTCTTTCCAAATGGTCAACGCCTCTCAGTGTTGAAACTCGCCCAGTTAGATACACGATGTGCGATTCCAAATGGGCAATTTGCTCACATTTTGAACAAAGATATGCACCCTCAAACGGCTGTTCCAGAACTGCATATATTAGACAAGATGTGCACTGGACTGCGCTGTCAATAATGGAACACACACTAAATGTGGATTACGCAAGAAAAGAAAAAAACTACAATATAGTGCAGTCATAAAAATCTAACTTACTGTAGTCCCCTCCTAAATTCCCTGGATCTCAAGTCACGTAATCTGAAGTCACTTAATACAAACACACACCAAAAATCAAACACGCGAATGCTCACTGGCTGCTTGTATAAGTGCAGCTCTCAAACCAGACTGCTTTTTTCCCTCTGGATTCAAAGGACTGAGCTGCCCTCAAGACTGGCTATTTAACTTCTCCTAATTAGATAGCCAGACCCTAATTACTCACCTGTGCAACACCCTGGAGAAGGAAGAGAAAAAAATAAATAAATGTAGCACAGCCCATTTAAAAAAGCAACAGATCCAGCATTAAAACCATTGTAAGTCAATGGGTGCCTGATCCGTTTTCTATTGTGTTCGAGAAAACAGATCCGGCACCATTGACTTGTATTGTGTGTCATGCTGGATCTGTTTTCTCGGACACGATAGAAAACGGATCCGACACCCATAGAATTACAATTGCTTTCTTAAAGATAATACAACCGGATCCGTTTATAATGGATGCAGCCGGTTGTATTATCACAAACGGAAGCGTTTTTGCTGATCCCTTCCAGATCAGGCAAAAACACCAGTGTGAAAGTAGCCTAACAGTGTGCTGCCTAACATGGAAAGCAGATGTGAGGCTAGTATTACACTAGCAGATTTTGCAGGTGATTGTCGGGAGGGAAGCGTTCCTTCCCGACAATCGCCTGCTCGTCAGCGGAGGAGACCGCTGCTATTACATGCAATGATCTCCTCCATAGTATGGGGAGGAGCAATCGCTAATACCATCGCTTGTCCCCATACAGAATAATTGATTAGACAGCACGATCTGTCGCCGGCAATTTATCATTTTTAAACCAGTTTAAAAGTCTAGATTGCCTGATGAACAAGGTATTCGGCGGCAGTATTAGACTGCCAGACAATTGCTAACCAGCATTACTACAAACGCTCATTAGCGATATTAGACAAGCAGATTTTTTGCCCAATGATCACTAATGAGCCTTCGTACTAACGCTCATTAGCGATCATCTGGTAGTCTAATACTAAAGCTGATTGCATGATGAACGAGCAAAAAAAGTAATGATCAGAATTTGCCACTGGCAGATTGTGCTATCTAATTATGATCCGCCGCCGGCAGGTACCATAGCAACCGAGTCCCTGCTGTTTCATACCGCGGCTAATGTCAATGATTAGTGGTTATGCCAACCACGGACATTTAACCACTCAGATGCCATGGTCAAATGTGACCACGGCATCTGAGAGTGTTAATGTCATGGATAGTAGGGAAGGGGAAAACACCAGATACACACAAAAGGAATAGACAACAGTCTAGGCCTCAAAAGCTAAGGAGGAGGGATGGTGACCTCCTAGTAATCCCTAGTTCTTTCCCTAACTCCTAAAATATAGATCAAAGGCTGCTCAACCCACAGGTGAAGTGGATAGTGGGTGCTCTGATTAGATATCTGGTACCCAGATGTGGTACCACTGAAGAAATTGGTTTAGACTTCGAAACGTGTCTGGTTGGAACCCGCTCGGACACCGCCATACTATACCGATCGTAAACTGATCTCCTGAGAAGCGCTTTTCCGTTAGGCCGTAATCGGCTTCCTCGGACTTTCTCCATTTGATCACGTAGGACGCGCTACATCACGCAGAATATCGCTGCAGCATATACATCCCACCACGATCTGTACTCACAAGTACTTGTGAGACGCTGCATCAGAAGCCGTGCCGAAATACCACTGCCGATACCTATTATACCCATCAGAGGTAACTGCCCACCCAACCGCAAAGGTAAGCAGTGAACAACATGTTCTCAAGAGGTGGGACGCCACCGTGAACTACCGCGCTGCCTGGGTGAGTTGATCAAAGATCCTCTATTTTGAGCAGAAACAGTATTACGGCAGTTCTTGCAGTGATCCCCCTAAAAAGGGGAATAAATCACCAGTGGATCACATATAATTCCCACTGAACTATGAGAGTGTGACATTGATCCCTATAATCATAAACTTTGCAATATATGACCTTTGAACTTTCAAGCAGCTAGACGGACTGTTATTGAACATATATTTGATACAAAGTTACGCCACGGATTAAGCACTGAGACTGATTTACAACAACTTTAACAACTGTTATTCAGCAGGGGGCACCATTCTACTATAATAGTAGCATTTTATTTTACATATGATTTTTATTCCATATATTTTTATCCTGGTTCTCGTTTTAGTTTTTATTTTATTTTTTTCATTGCTATTTTGCCTCTTTGTTTTGATGATCCATCATTGTTATTAAAAGTAATATTTTTTAATATTGGGTACTATTCCCTAATTCCTGCCAGTATGAGCAGATTCTGATGGTGGAAATGCTCATACACCAGATACCTAGGCCCTGCTGAAACTGACAAAGCCTAGGATAGGTAGCAGGAGATGAGAGAGCTGGTTCCTTCCCAGATGAAGGAACCCGCGTCTCCCTGAGGCCTAGAAACAAAACACACCAAGAGAACAATAAACAGAAAAGGCAACTAATACTTAGCTTTGAGAAATATGGAGAAGCAGGAGATCCAAAACAAACAAGCTCTACCAACAGGAAATATCAACTGCATGGTCAACAGTGTGAGGCGGACCTAAATAAAGCCTAATTACCGATAACGAGCAGAACCTGAGGAGAGGTGAGATCCTGCCAAACAACAAAATACTAGGAGGAACAGAGAGACCTGTCAGACCTGCCTCACGTGCAGCAAGTCTATCCGATCTTCTCACCTCTGTAACAGGAGGGACCGTGACAGTACCGCTCCTTCTACGGGTGACCTCCGGACACCCAGGACCGACCTTATCAGGATGCACCCTGTGAACGGCCTTCACAAGGCGACTGGCATTCACGTCTGTCACAGGAACCCACATTCTTTCCTCTGGACCGTAACCCTTCCAGTGCATGAGATACTGAAGAAATCCACAAAGAATATGTGAGTTCACTATCCTGGTAATTTAAGATTACCATCCACCATGACAGGAGTGGGTGGCAGGGAGTACGGTTCAGCAGGTTCGACGTATATTTTCAGCAATGACTTGTGAAACACATTATGAATTTTCAAAGCTTGCGGAAGTTCAAGACGAAAAGCAACCAGATTAATAATGGCAGAGATCTTATATGGAACAATAAACCTTGGCCCCAACTTCCAAGAGGTTACCTTCAACTTAATGTTTCTTGTGGACAGCCAAACAGAATCACCCACTCTCATGTCCAGAGCACTCATACGTCTCTTGTCAGCCATACGTTTATACTTTTTAACCATTTTTTTTAAATTGTTTTGAATCTTTCGACAAATAGATGAAGACGAAGAGGAGAAACTTTCCTCTTCAGGTATACCAGATGTCTCAGTACCAGAAAATGCGCCAAACTGCGGATGGAAGCCATATGCACCAAAAAACTTCGGCTTATCAGTGGACTCCTGTCTACGGTTATTTATGGCAAACTCGGCCAATGACAAAAAGGAAGACCGCTCTTCCTGATTCTCAGAGACAAAACATCTCAAGTAAGTCTCCAGATTCTGGTTAGTGCGCTCAGTCTGTCCGTTCGACTGAGGATGAAGAAGAGAAGGAGAATTGGAACCCCAGACGAGTACAGAACACCTTCCAGAATCTGGAAACAAATTGAATCCCTCTATCAGACACCACATCAGAGGGAATACAATGTAGTTTCACAATGTTATCGACAAACACTTGAGAGACAGTTTTGGCATTAGGTAAATCTGATAATGTTATAAAGTGTGCCATCTTGCTGAAGTGGTCACCAACCACCAGAATCACAGTTTTTCCTAAGGGATTAGGCAAATCTGTGATAAAGTCCGGTGATATACTTTCGCATGGCTACTCTTTCAGGTTCAGAAAGATTATACAACCGACACTTTGGCAATCTAGCTCCGGGAATAAGGTTGGCGGGGCAATCATACTCCCGGTGAGGCGGCAACTCCTGGTCTCCACTCTCAGAGAATACATCATAAAAATCTGAAAGAAAAGTAGGTGACATTTTAGTAGTTACAACAGAAAGCGACGTGCTGAGACAGTTGTCAATGCAGTAATCGCTCCAATCGAGAATCTGTCTGGCTTGCCAATCGATGTTAGGGTTATGTTCGGTTAACCATGGTAAACCTAGCACCAGAGGAGCAGGTAAGCCCTCCAGCACAAAACATGAAATGGATTCAATATGAGAATCACACACCTTTAAGCAAATGTCCTGCACCATTTGAGACACACACTTTTGAGAGAGAGGGGTGGAATCAATCGCAAACACAGAAATATCTTTGTCTAATGTGCTTGTTGTCAAACCATGCATACGGACAAACAGGCCATCCACTAGGTTAACCCCTGCCCCACTGTCAATAAATACTTCCATTTCTACAGTTTTAGACTCTAGCGCCACCTTGGCAGGCAGGAGAAATCGGGTACTACCGGTAAATGACAAAAGTACATTCTCAGATTCCCCACCCACACTACCAAGAGTGAGAAGAGGACTAAACACAGTTTTTCCCCCTTTTCACCTTGATGTTTAACATAAGGACATACGTTAACAAAATGTCCTCCTTTACCACAGAAAAAGCAAAGTTTTTTCTCAACCCTAAAGTTTTTATCACCTGGTCCAGGAGTGACCTGCCCTAATTGCATTGGCTCATCACCAGACATGAGCTCGAGTGTCTCTTTACCCAGAGTGTCAGAAGAGACCGCTTCCCCATATGATAGTACGTCCTGTGTGAGAGGAATCTCTCCCTCAGGCGTCTATCAATACGAACAGCTAGAGACATGGCCGTCTCTTATGATTCTGGATTTTCGTGAAATGCCAAGGCGTCCTTCGAGTTTTCAGACAGCCCTTGACAGAATTGACTACGGAGAGCTGGGTCATTCCACTCCGTATCAGTTACCCGCCTCCTAAATTCAGAGCAATAGGACTCTGAAGAACGCTCTCCCTGCCGCAAGCCACGCAACTTAGATTCGGCCAGGGAAACCCGATCTGGGTCATCGTAGATAAGCCCCAGAGTTGTGAAAAATTCTTCTACCGCCCAGAGGAATTGTGATCCGGTCGGCAAAGAGAAAGCCCAAGACTGAGCGTCACCTTTCTGTAATGAAATAATAATCCCCACTCTTTGACTCTCGTCCTCAGAAGAGTTAGGACGTAGTCTAAAATATAATTTGCACGACTCCCTGAACCGGACAAAGTTGTCACTTCCCCTAGAAAACCTATCCAGGAGAGCGATCTTAGGTTCAGGACAGACCTGGTTCCCGCTGCCAGAACCCACCGCCTGTGGTCTCTGAAACTGTGCAACAGCCGTACGAAGGTCAGCTACCTCCAAAGATAGCCCCTGCATATGATCGACCAGTGCAGAAACAGTATCCATAGCTGCACTGACAAAACAAAGGATAACGGTTCACGGTGGTTGAAAATGTCACGTATAGTGGGGAAGGGGAAAACAACAGTTACGCACAAAAGGAAAAGACAACACCAATAATGAGAAAACAGAGAGACCTGTCAGATAGCCTCACGTGCATCAAGTCTATCCGATCTTCTCACCTCTGTCATAGGAGGGACCGTGACAGTTAAAAACTGGAAGTGCAAGCTTCCGGTTCAGGCATGCTCTCCCCTGGCGAAGATGGGGGAAAGCACCCTGATGTAATAATGAGCTGGAGCCTGTACTAGGCTTCCAGGCTCATTATTACTATATCCCAGTTCAGGCCACTAGGTGGCAGCACTGAACTGTGATACAGTGATTTCAGTACAAAATAATGGACCATTTTTCATTATTCTGTATAAATTGCAGTCTGATTATTGCAAGTTGTGGTCCACCTGGGGACCTAACAAAAAGTAAAAAAAAAAAGTAAAAAAAAGGTTTGAAGAATATAAAAAATAAAAAACATTAAAAGAATATGGTGATGAAAAGAAAAAAAATGTTTTCCTTTTTTTTTTCAGTATTAACCACTTCAGCCCCCCTAGCTTAAACACCCTTAATGACCAGGCCACTTTTTACAATTCCGCACTATACTACTTTCACCGTTTATTGCTCCGTCATGCAACTTACCACCCAAATGAATTTTACCTCCTTTTCTTCTCACTAATAGAGCTTTCATTTGGTGGTATTTCATTGCTGCTGACATTTTTACTTTTTTTGCTATTAATCAAAAATGACCGAAATTTTTGCAAAAAAATGACATTTTTCACTTTCTGTTGTAAAATTTTTCAAAAAAAACTACATTTCTATATAAATTTTTCTCTAAATTTATTGTTCTACATGTCTTTGATAAAAAAAAATCCAATAAGTGTATATTTATTGGTTTGGGTAAAAGTTATAGCGTTTACAAACTATGGTGCAAAAAAGTTAATTTCGGCATTTTGAAGCAGCTCTGACTTTCTGAGCACCTGTCTTGTTTCTTCAGGTGCTAGAATGTCAGGATAGTATAAATACCCCCCAAATGACACCATTTTAGAAAGAAGACACCCCAAAGTATTCGCGGAGGGGCATGGTGAGTTCATGTATTATTTCATTTTTTTTCACAAGTTAGCGCAAAATGACACTTTCTGAGAAAAAAAAAAAGTTTCAATTTCTGATAACTTCTGGCAAAAAAAAAATCTCAGACGGACTCACTATGCCCCTCAGTGAATACCTTGGGGTGTCTACTTCGAAATAGGGTCATTTGTGAGGTGTGTTTACTGTTCTGGCATTTTGGGCGGGGCTAAATTGTGAGCCGCCATGTAAAACCTAAAGGTACTCGTTGGAATTTGGGCCCCTTTGTGCACCCAGGCTGCAAAAAGTGTCACTCATGTGGTATCGCCGTACTCAGGAGAAGTAGGGCAATGTGTTTTGGGGTGTATTTTTACA
The DNA here is from genome assembly GCA_033119425.1 of Bufotes viridis. NCBI lineage: Eukaryota > Metazoa > Chordata > Amphibia > Anura > Bufonidae > Bufotes > Bufotes viridis. Next base: position 406,049,935 of record CM065590.1, on the reverse strand, counting down.
TATACCCATGTTGGGTGAGAGAAATATCTCTGTAAATTGTCAACTTTGTATAAAATTTTTAAAAGTTGTCATTTACAGAGATATTTTTCACACAAAGTATGGGTATATATAAAAATACACCCCAAACTGCCCTACTTCTCCTGAGTACGACGTACCTCATGTGCCACTTTTGCAGCCTGAGTCATAAGGGCCCTAAACCAATGAGTACCTTTAGATTTCATAGGGCATTTTTACGCATTTGGATTCAGACTTCTTCTCACGCTTTAGGGCCCTAAAATGCCAGGACAGTATAAATACCCACATGTGACCCCATTTTGGAAAGAAGACACCCCAAGGTATTCTGTGAGGGTATGGTGAGTTCATGTAAAATTTTATTTTTGTCACAAGTTAGTGGAATATGAGACTTTGTAAAAAACAAAATAAAAATAAAAAAAAACTATTTCCGCTGACTTGTGCCAAAAATAAAAATTCTGTGGACTCACCATGCCCCTCACGGAATACCTTGGGGTGTCTTCTTTCCAAAATAGGGTCACATGTGGGGTATTTATACTCACCTGGCAATTTAGGGGCCCCTAAAGTGTGAGAATCCAAATGCATAAAAATGGCCTGTGAAATCCTAAAGGTACTCATTGGTTTTAGGGCCCCTTTGCGCACCCAGGCTGCAAAAAAGTGTCACTCATGTGGTATCGCCATACTCAGGAGAAGTAGGGCAATGTGTTTTGGGGTGTATTTTTACATATACCCATGCTGCGTGTGAGAAATATCGCTGTAAGCGACAACTTTTTACATTTTTTATTCAAAGTTGTCAATTTACAGAGATATTTCTCTCACCAGCATGGGTATATGTAAAAATACACCACAACACATTGCCCTACTTCTCCTGAGTACGGCGATACCACATGAGTGACACTTTTGCAGCCAAGATGCAAGGGGCCTAAATTCCAATGAGTACCTTTTAGGAGGGCATTTTTACGCATTTTCTTCTTACGCTTTAGGGCCCCTAAATGCCAGGGCAGTGAAATACCCACATGTGACTCCATTTTGGAAAGAAGACACCCCAAGGTATTCCATGAGGGGCATGGCGAGTTCATAGAAGATTTTTTTGGCACAAGTTAGTGGAAATTGATTTTTATTGTTTTCTCACAAAGTCTCCCTTTCCGCTAACTTTTGACAAAAAGTTTAATTTTCATGGACTCATTATGCCCCTCAGCGAATACCTTAGGGTGTCTTCTTTCCAAAATGAGGTCACATGTGGGGTATTTATACTGCCCTGGCATTTAGGGCCCTAAGCGTGAGAAGAAAAATGCGTAAAAATGCCCTCCTAAAAGGTACTCGTTGGAATTTGGGCCCCTTTCCGCATCTTGGCTTCAAAAAAATGTCACACATGTGGCATCGCCGTACTCAGGAGAAGTAGGGCGATGTGTTTTGGGGTGTATTTTTACATATACCCATGCTGGGTGAGAGAAATATCTCTGTAAATTGACAACTTTGAATAAAAAAATGTAAAAGGTGTCATTTACAGCGATATTTCTCACACCCAGCATGGGTATATGTAAAATACACCCTAACACATTGCCCTACTTCTCCTGAGTCAGCGATACCACATGAGTGACACTTTTACAGCCAAGATGCGCAAGAGGCCCTAAAACCAATGAGTACCTTTAGGATTTCTGCAGGCCATTTTTACGCATTTGGATTCTCACGCTTTAGGACCTAAAATGCCAGGGCAGTATAAACCCACATGTGACCCCATTGTGAAAGAAGACACCCTAAGGTATTCTGTGAGGGGTATGGCGAGTTCACAGAAAAAAAATTTGGCACAAGTTAGCGGAAATTGTTTTTTTTTTTTTTTTACAGTCTCATATTCCACTAACTTGTGACAAAAATAAAATTTTACATGAACTCACCATACCCCTCACGGAATACCTTAGGGTGTCTTCTTTCTAAAATGGGGTCACATGTGGGTTTTGTACTGCCCTGGCATTTGAGGTCTCCGCAATCATTACACGTATGGCCAGCATTAGGAGTTTCTGCGATTCTCCGTATATTGAGCATACGGGTAATGAGATTTTTCCGTTCAGCCTCTGCGCTGAAAAAAAAATGAACGGCACAGATTTTTTCATTCGCATCGGTCAATGTGGATGAAAAAATCTCTGCCAAAATCAGTGACTGCGGTGCGGTGGGCTGGGCGCTAGCTACCTAACAAGTAGCTAACTACTGTAACTGGCGGTGATAAGGGACCCTTATGCCCCATTCACACGTCCGAAATTCTGTTTGCAGAACGGAATTGCGGACCCATTCATTTCTATGGGGACAGACTTTGTCCCGCTCGGATCCGGAATTACGGATCCGCGCTTCCGGGTCTGCACTTCCGTTCCGCAAAAATATAGAACATGTCCTATTCTTGTCCGCAATTGCGGACAACAAAAAGCATTTTCTATATAGTTCTGGCAATGTGCGGATCTGCAAAATGCGGAAAGCACATTGCTGGTGTCCGTGTTTTGAGGATCTGCGGATCGGATCCGCGGATCGGATCCACGGATCCGCAAAACACATATGGACACATAAAGGGGTGTGATCAATGACAGGGGGTGATCAGGGGTCTAGATGGGGTGATCAAGGGGTTAATAGGTGAGGGGGGTTAGTGTAGTGTTTGGTGCAACTTTACTGTGTTACCTGGTCCTCTGGTGGTCGATCCCAGCAAATGGGACCACCAGAGGACCAGGTAGCAGGTATACCAGACGCTGTTCACAAAACAGCGTCTGGTATACATGTTTGATGCGATTTATATCGCATCTACAGCCTGCCAGCGATTGATCATCGCTGGCAGGCTGTAGTTTAACTCTCCAGACGCGCGCTCCTGTGTTCCTGTTCACAGGAACTCACGGGTCTCGCGAGAGGACGCGCCGATGCGTCCACTCAGAAGATCCCGGCCGCCCGCAAGACGCAATCCTGCGTACGGCGGTCCGGGAGTGGTTAAAATGCAAGAAAGACTATACATATGTGGTATTGCTGCATTTGTACTTATCTGGAGAATGAAGAGCATAAGTCAGTTTTACCATGTAGTAAACGCCGTAAAAAAATAAAAAAATAAAGGTTATACAAATTTGCAATGCGATTAATACAGGTTATATTAATTGCATTGCGATTACAACTTAGATCTGAGTTCCTAATGGTTGTATTGCTAGAATTGACGAATATAACGAATATAGCGCTATATTCTCAATCTTCATTATATTCTAGCAATACAACCATTAGGAACCCAGCTCTAAGTTAAATTCGCAATGCGATTAATACAGGTTATATTAATCGCATTGCGATTACAACTACTAACACTGCAGCTTCAGAATGAATCTAAGATGGATGCCGTCCTTGCTTTTTGATAGGAGGTGGGAGGGTCTGGGGGGGGAGGGTATGCTGATTGGCTGGAATGTGTCTGCTGACTGTGAGGTACAGGGTCAAAGTTTGCTCAATGATAAAGTATATGGGCGAACGCGAACATAGCATATGTCTGCCCGCCGCGGCGGACACGAACAAGCTATTTTCGCCGGGAACTGTTCACCGGCGAATAGTTTGGGACATCTCTACATATTTCATTTTCAAATAGATCTCCCTCCCTGTTGTCATCTTCAATTCCTCCATACTTACCTTACCACCTTCACAACCTGCCATCTTATCTGAAACCTGAAGTGCATGATTTGCAAAATGCCTGGCCACTGATGTTTCACCAAACATCTCATCATCCTTCTTATCTTTCTCCTCCTTTTTTAGCTCCTGTAGAAAGAATATTTATTTATTTACCTTAATCCTCACTGGACGGGAGGTTTGGTTCACATACACTTTGACACATGGGCACTTTAAGCAATAGATCACATTGCGCGTTTCACGGGTAGCAAACCCTTTAATCTGTATCCTATTACCTCTAGTCGGATGGACAACGAAATCTCCCTTAATTATAGCACAGCAATTCCCACAGCTCAAACATTGGAAGATAGTTGTTGGGGGTAAGGGCTTGCTGAGCACACATTCCTTATAGAAACTGACTAGTCAAGAGGGGGAATAGAAGTGACAACCATGCTGAACAAAACAAACTGGTTGTCAAGCACATTCCGCTGACATCTCACAGTTGAGTACCGACTACAATACTTACTGCACCTCCTGGATTAAAGCATGGATTTGTTCAGGCTTGAGAAATTTGATATCTGCCTAGTAAAGGGTTGTCTATGTAAAACAGAAAAGGACAGGGCATCTAGAGTGAGAGACACTCTTTGTATCCCCTCTTCACTCGTAACAAGAGAGAGGAACCTGAATCGGGAGCCTTCCACCCCCAACTCCATCATTCCTGCTCCCAAGCATTATCTGAGAAATCCCTAGCAATTCTCAATAAACATCCAAACTTTTTTATTTTTATAGAAACACAGTTTAAATTCTGTGTCTTGGGGGATTTCCTGGAAATCATCCAAGGTTTGGATTATTAGGGACAATTTTTGGGGTTGTCTCCGAGCCTGGTAAGGACCATAATGTCATCATCGATGGAGTTTCCCTCCTGCAAGGAAAGAGCTTAAGTTTCCAAAGAGTCACATTTCCATGTCGAGAAACAGAAAGATACACACAACAGATACACAAAAAATAACATTCATATCTTGAATATAAATTGGATTTGTTGTGTTAAAAATAAGGAAAAACATAATTTTTTTTTGTGCATTGTTTGTGTGCTGTGAAAGCTCCCAGCATATACATCACATGGATTTCTAGATCCCTTTTCACCCGATGGAGGCCAAAAGAGTGTCCAATTGGCCTTCATCAGGCCAAAATAGATCAGGATACCTCTTTTACTGTACAGAAGAGTGTAGTCAACTATGTTAATCTATGTAGACACATAATGTACCTTCAATGGACACTGCAGTATGAACGCACCCTAACAGAAAACTCACAAGGTTGCAAAAACTTTTTGAATTTGTTTTAAGTTTTTTATTTCACATTTCAGAATTTAACCGTATATATTAAAAATGATGGCAATTAAATGTGGATGCTGCAAAATACAAAGGCAATATGCAAATGCAGAAATTCAACAAGGGGTCCCGGATACTATTCTTTTGTTGTCTTCACTCATTTTTTACATATTTTTCAGAAATTTAGACTGAAAATCAGTTCTTTTCATCTGAATGGGACTTGCAGAAATCCATGTGCTTGCCACCAACACAACCACATTCAGGTGAATGGAACTGATTTTCATTTTTCAAAATCTGCAAAGTGTGAAGGCGTCCATACTCACTCAGGAAGAATAGACTAAGCTGCAATATCCAGAATTACCGCTACTAAAATCATGTTAAGTACAAACAGCATTCGGGACTGATGTACTATAAGAAATTAAGGAGCCGCAGTGCTCTCCAGGGCGCTATGATCCGTTTAAACAGCCAGTGTTGAGAGTTGAACCCTCATCCATATAATCTTGAAGGCCTATTCTAAGGTTGACCTCTTTAATTGTGTTGTTAGGGTCCCATCAGTCTCCCCAGGCTACTAGAGTATATTCACACAATTTTGCTATAGAAATTTCTACAAATCATCAATCATTTGAATGGTATTGAATTGGTGGCAAGAGCATGGACTTATGCAAGCCCCATTCTTTTAAAAGGAACTGCAATTTCTGCAACAAATTAGCTGCATGTGAATGTACCCAGCTAGAACTACAGCCGTTTATTAACATATTTTATGGCTGACAGGTGTTTCAGGGAAAATCCCAGATGTCATGCTTGTTTTTCATTGCACATGATAGTGGCACATCTTGAAAGACTGGTTGTCATGTTATATGCTATATATCTGGGTTAAGTTCAGTGCAGACAGTTACAGCGTTGCTATCAGGAAATATCTCTCATTTTATAATGCTATAAATCTGTAAATACGATAAAGATGCAGAAAGAAGTGCTAAGTTCTAACTAGGGATGAGCTTTCCTGAACTTGGGTTCGGTTCCAACCTGAGTTCGGAAAATGTTTTTTTACAGTGCAAATTAATTTATGAAGTTATTGCGCGAAGTGAAGCAATAACTTCGGCTCATCGGACCCAATACATTCAAATACTGTATGGAACTCCTGCTCCATACAGTATTAGAACAAAGTTTTATGCAAATCAACTTAAGTCGATTACCTCATCCCTAATTCTAACACTAGCTCTCACCTGATCTGATTTACTAACCCGATCTGCAGGATTGGTGGGTTTATACATTTCTGTTGTGTTGCAGATTTCCATAGACAGTACACATACCCGTTCACATGGTTTACAATGGACCTTGGGTCTGTGGTGACACCATAGATGCATGTCACATTTTGTCAGTGATTGTGGATCCCTCACACATATCATAGTCTATAAGTCTCTGAAAAACATGGACCAAACATGGATGGCATCCGTGTTGTGTCTGTGGTTTCCACAGGCCATTGGTAGGAGATGCTCTGGAAACTAATTTTCAGCCTAGCAGTGTCCATTGACTGACACATGAAGGGCAAAAAACAGATACATGAACCAAGCACGGATCCTTCATGGACATCTTCACTAATGAACTACTGGTCATCTTGTCATGGATGTCATCATGGACGCATTAAAGAGGCCTTACTATTCCATAGATGGCATACACTTAGGGGGGTTACATATCAAATTCCTTGCACCAGAAAACTGGAGTGATTTTGGCTGTTTGTTGGTGAAGTAGACATCTGCGCCAAATCTATTACGTATTTGTGTTATGCTCAGAAGTTTACATTTACTAAGGGGCGGCCAGATGTTTTTTAGGAAGAGCTACCTTTTAAGTCAGATTTATCATTGAAATATTTTTTTTCATACATCGCTTTTTATTGAAAATAACACAATAATTACAAAAAGAGCCGCGACTGTAACTTTCAAGTTGTAAATCACCCTCAGTTCCAGCAGTGTAAAATAGTCCCTTAAGAGGACACCTTGTCCAATTGATGGTAATGTCACATGTTGATGACTAGGACATTCGAAGAGAAGATGTGCATCCATTGCGGGAATAAGGGCAAACAGGTATTACTAATGAGTGTGCTATGCTCACTACATACAAACTAGAACATCGGCCTCACAAAGGACGCCATTGCAGGGACCCCCAGGGGAACGGGGATTGGACACACTTAAACTGAAAAAGAGTAAGTATGCAAGATAAAACAAGTTAAGAAACTGTGTCATTAGGTACTGTATACTGAATAATTACAGAAAGGTGACATCATAGCTTACGATAAACCTTCCAGGGCGACCAGATTTGCAAAAAGCACTCATGTCTGCATTCAATCCAAGAGGTAAGTTCCTCAAGTCTGCAGATTTGGTCGACCCTATCCAGCCATTCTTGGTGTGAAGGGGGTGAGGGGCTCAGCCACTGTAATGGTATTAACAGTTTAGCTGTCGAAATGAGGAATGTGGCTAATGCTGTTTTGCAGGGGTGAAATGTAGGAGTGTCCTGCCAGAATAGAACTAGATTTGGAGTTAATGACAAAGGTTCAGGGAATACCAAATTGGTCACCTCTTCTATTTTTTCCCAAAAAGGCTGGATCACATCACAAAACCACCAAATATGTGATATAGTCCCTGGGTCAGAGTTACATCTCCAGCATAAGTCCCTGTCCACCACACCCCTCATGTATAAGTATGCAGGTGTCCTATACCATCTAGAGATCGTCTTATGCGAATTTTCTTGCTAATGGATGCACCTAGAGAAACCATGTGACCTAGATAGTATCTGATAGACTTCTATTTCAGAAAAGCGATGTGCATTTCCTCCTCTCACTCACTGTCAGAAACACGGGTACCGAAGGAGAAACGGGAATTAGTAGCAACTTGTATAGTTTTGACATTGCCTACGGTAATGGTTGAGTAGAGAATAGAGCCTTCTCAAATTCCGTAATTTGTCGAGTGACGGGGTTAGAGGCGAAAAATTTATAGCAGATTTCATGAAAATGGGAGTATTGTAGGATGTGTATAGGGGCCCCAGATATTCTCTGTGATAACAAGGGGGAGGATGGGATCTTCCTGTTGTGAAGTAGAACTGAAATAGGGCAAGAGCATAATTGGTCCCATAAGTCCCTGGCATGTGTCGGAAGCGGAGAGTCCCCAGACAGGCATGGCAAGTAGCACACTGGTGTCTGAGAAGAATGGAATGGCGCAATAGATGGATGATTGCGTACCCCATGCCAGGCCTGTAAAAGACATTTGGTTATGATATTGGAGATGCCTGTTAGAGCTTGTGTTCACGAAACAGACCACATAAGAGGCATGAATGAGCGATCTAGTCCATCTCTCCAACAAAGCAGACAGAGAATTGCCCATATATTTGTTAAAATCCATCCAACGCTGTAATTGTATAGCTGTAAATTACAGCTTAAGGTCTGGTATAGGAGCTATTTGCATTTATAGTAACTTGGGATAAACATATGTCGTAAGGTAATGTTTCCTTCCTATCCATGAGAGAAATGGGAGCTGATCCCTAGATAATTGCGTGCTTACCTGATTAAGTAAGGGGCGATAATTCAACTCATAAATCTTGGAAAGATCATCTGGGACTTTCAGGCCCAAGTAAGTCAGGGAGAAGGTCTGCCATACGAAAGGGGTAGCGGCTCTGAACAATGCTGTTTCCTCCTTATCTAAAGTGATGTTGAGGACCTCAGAGTTTCCAAGATTTATTTTGAAGTTAGACAACCGTCCAAAATCCTGGAATCAGGATAAAATATGGGGGAAGGCTTGAGTAGGATTCGTAATGAATAAAAGTAAATTATCCGCATAAGCGGCTGCAGTGTGTATTTCCGATGGGGAATGAAATCCTCATATATGAGGGTGTTGTCTTATTGCCTGCATTAGAGTCTCCATGCACAAAACAAAGAGGCTAGTGGAAAAAGGGCATCCTTGCCGCATGCCGTTAGCGAACTGCTGGCGACAAGGAGTTATTAACTGTAACTCTGGCACATGGGGAAGTATATAAGGAGAAAATGGCAGTGAGAAAAGAGGGGGGAAGGCCAAACCTAAACAAGGTCTCTTTCATAAAGACCCAGTCTATTCTTTCAAAGGCCTACTTGGCATCTGTGCCGAGAAGGACCATAGGGATCTTGAAAGGCTTAGCAAAATGAATAGCATTTAGCACCCTGAGAAGAACAGACATCATCTTCCCACCTGTATCTCCATGGGCATATATACGTTGCTTGGAATACAATAAGCTTTTTGCGAACCTAGTGCCCAAAAGGTCCTTAAGTTGGCCTCTCAGAGTAGTTAATTCAGAAAGCTTTGAGACTGAAAGGGAGCGTTTATGTGCCTTCTCAATGGTCGAGATCTTGAGCAGCAGAGAGTCAATCTCCTGCGACCTCTTCTTCTTTACTGCCGTGCCTAAGGCTATTAATTCTCTTTTGATATAAGCTTTAGGAGCCTCTCATACCATAGGGAATGGGACGTCCAGGGTAATATTAGAGGTAAAGTAATTAGACAGTTTCTCACCCAGTGATGAGATGGTGGAGTCATCTCTCAGAAGGGTTTCTTTGAGCCTCCATGACAAGGCTTTACGGCAGAACACTGGCAGTTGTAATACAATATTTATTGGCGCATGGTCTAAATTCAAAATTGACTCTAAGCCCACAGACCTCACACCAGGTAACAAAGCCTGAGAAATAAAAAAGTTATCAAAACGTTAATAAGAGTGGTGTACATGTGAAAAGAAAGAGAAATCTTTAGTATCAGGGTGTAGGATTCTCGAAGCATCTACTAAATGAAGACTCTCCAGAGAGGTCCTCAGCCTGCTCAGATTTGCAAAGGAGATGGCAGAGCGAGCAGAAGATGAATCAAGTAAGGGGTCCAGAGTCACATTAAAGTCCCCACCAAGCAACACCATGCCCTCCGCAAACAAGTGCAGTTGCTGAATAGTGTTGACCAGCCATTTTACCTGTCCTGTGTTGGGGGAATACACATTCACCAAATTGATAGGTACATCATCGAGTTACCCTTTTACAAAGATAAACCTACCACCCGGGTCAGATTTAGTTTGTAGACATGTAAATGCTACTCCTCTTTTGATAGCGATGCTAGCCCCCCTGGATGCCTGAGCCCTATTGCAGCTGTGAAACCAACGGTCAAAAGGGGAATACTGAAGTTTGGGGATCTTAAAATGCGTCTCCTGTAGAAAGATTATCAAGGGTGAGCTCTTACGCACCGGCGCAAATACCTGAGACATTTTTTGCGGTACATTAAACCCCTTAACATTGAAGGAGTAAATTACATGTTGTATGATGTCACAAATTGAGAAAAACAAAACACATAAGAATAGTGTGTCCCCAAATGGTGCCCGAGGGTCCCTGCAAGTAACTAATACTTAACAAAACAGATGAAGGATAAACAGAAAGAAAAAATGGTGCTAAGGTGGTAAGCTCAGGCTGGGCCCTCATTATGAAGCACCAAATCAAACGCCCGCCTGACCGGACAGAGCTCGGCAAAAGTCTTAATGCAAACGGGGGGAAATAGTGTGTTATGGACACCAGTCCTACAAGCCTGCCCCACATAGACTGCAACACCCGACTAATGCATCAATTGGGGTTAGTAAGGAAAGAAGAGAGTGAGAGAGAGAAGAGGGAAAATGAAAAAGGAATAGGACAGCAAGAGTAGAGTGAGAGAGAAAATGTTGGAAGGGACCCAGTAGTCATGAAATGATAAATCCTTCAGAATTATGAACAAAGCAATAGAAGGGGGGGAATGCATCGCCATGAATTCCCAAACTATATGTCCCTTTGATTGCAGCTGTGTGCATTAACTCCTGTGCTTCAAAAGCCATGAATGATACATGCAATATTCTAGGTGATCAAGTGGTGGAGTCCTTTATCAGAGATTGTTTTGCTTTCGATTTTCCCCATGACAATCTGTTATTAGCTGAAGATAAGCTGCGAAAGGCGCCAAGTGGAAGAGGAGCTCCGGACTATGCTGCCATAGCTTTATATCAACTATTGGCTTACTTTACAACAGAACTTTATGAAAGACTTATGAAGGGCATGCAGTCATTGTTAACCAGGCATAGCTTCATACTTTTGGTAGTGGGTTTGCCTGGTATTACAGATCAGTCCCTTTCACTTTAATAGGACTGAGATGCTGTCAGCTGTGCCCAGTAAACAGTGAGGTGGGTGCGGCACATTGAGGGTGTTGAGAATACTCTCACAGATCTGATATCTATCCTATCCTCTAAGCCCTTTAACACAACTGAGCAGGTTTATCTGCGGTCTTATGTAAACCATAAAAAAAGAAGATATGGTAATGTCTATCCTTGGAATGTCTAAATTAAACAGATTTGGGGACGGGACTTGCTGATGGTGGAGTAGGTCACTTTGATCTTGGGCTTCTGAGCACCTGATTCCCACTAACAATCAACTTTTTAAGCTCAAAACTGGTTGATGATGCGGTGGAAGAAACCTCTCATCTCCAAAACTGCCACCGATGGTGATTCTGGACAGTTTTTCACTCCTGATTTCTCTAAAACAGATGGAGCTCCTTTCCAATATGGGACTGGTGACTTTCTCTTCTATGCTACGCTCCTTCAATGAAGAAGGCATGGATGTACCAGCGGTGCCTAGCTAAAGAGTTCCAGTATTTCCGCACCTGACAAACCCAGCAATTTCTGGTTTCCCTCAAGGTGAGCAAGTGGGCCTCTCACCTATGCTGCTGTGGGCACAAGGATGAGGAGGATGTAAGGAAGCAAAGCAGCATACTCAGGAAGATGAATGGGATTAGAAGGCTCATATTAGAGCTAGCCCCACTAGACAAGAAATGGATGACCTCTTTCATTGTTTTGAGGAACCTCATAAAATAGTTATGTAAACTCTACAAAATAATATTCATTATGAAGGAAGCCAAGTAGCTGAAAGATTTTTTTTACAAGGGCGCTTTCCCGAATAGATTCAGAAAGCCAGAGGTAACTACATATTAGGGGAAACAGCCAAAACACCTGTATATGGGTGGATATCTGGTCTGGCTATATTCCCTTGTCAAATTCCAAGGCTTATTGGAAAGTTGGATTTTGACTCATAGGGAGCCACTTCCAATTGGTGGTGTTGGCAAGATGGGGTTCCCTGTCTTGGAAGATACCTCTTTGCATATTTGTTTCCCAATAAAGCTGAGTTCACATCAGCATTTCAGTTTTCCGTTCCTCTAGACCGCCCAGAAGTTAAAAAAAAAACAAAAAACAATAAAACGTATCTTTCCCAAACCCCCATAGACTTCTATTGACGGATGTAAGCATCCGTTTGTATCAGTTTTTGTCCAATCTGTTCCGAATGTGCTTTTTTGGATGGATAAAAAGTCCTGTCTATTGAAAGAGTGCATTATTTTCCAGTGATGTGAAAGTCGCCATAGCACTGAGACTTCCAGTAAGGGTCCATTCACACGTCAGTATTTTTACCTTTCCAGATAAACGTTCAGTTTTTTTGCGGATCCGTTTTTCTGTACAACCTTCCATTTTTGTACTAAAGTGCATCCGAATCCGTTCCGTGTTTCCGTTTTTCTGTCTCAAAACAGAAAGCACATGGCACAGAGGGCTGGGTTCAATTTTTTTTTTGTTTCCTGTAAACGGATCCGCTAAATCGGATGACATTTGGATGGTTTTGTGCATGTCATCCGCATTTTTGCGGATCCATTGACTTGAATGGACAACGGACCCGAAAAACGGACAGAAAGTAGGACAAGCTTAATTTTTTTTCAGGATCCGCATCCTGGAAAAAACGGAAACGGAACGGATTCCGTGATTCGGACAGCACCATGATTGGTGTCCGCATTTTTGCGGAGGCAATTGAAATTAATGGATCCAGAAAAACGTTCCGATTTAATTCGGAACGGAAACGGAGTGTAAAAACGGATGTGTGAATGGACCCTTAGTCTGCATACAAGACTGGTCTCTTTAAGGAGATTCAGCACCCTGTCTAAGCAGCTTACTGCTAGAAAGGGAGGCAAGACAGTGATATTTAAGTTCTTAGGGGATCTGCATAAACTCCTGGAAACTTTTGAGCCTTCCAGATTGGCCAACATTACATGCCATCATCTCCCAACTAAAAAGAAGGCATTAACAGATGGCATGTACCAAACCTCAGAAGTAAACCCATAAACACCACTCTACCATTATCATCTGATGAGGTTACGTGGATCCTGTATTTTGTCCACTTTAGAAAACCATATGGGCCTACCTGTTGAGCAGGATGTGTTCTCCTGTATGCTGTTATTACTGACAGGTGATATGGCCAATGGTTGTGGAAACACTGTGCAAACTAACTGGTTTGGCATTGGACTAGACCTGAGGGCGTTATCCCAGCGGTTCCCTAGAATTCACTCTTTAACCTCTATACAGGGATCTGGACTTTGTTGCAGGGAAACCACCAATTTGCTACCTCCTGGAATAGTCCTGGTGTGATTGGCAGCTGACCCGCAACATTGTCTGTATAACTTGTCAGTAACAGCTTGCACAACCAGGGCAGGTCACATAACTCAAGAAACATATATCAGACTGACACAGAAAACAAATAGCAGACTTAACAAACTCATTAGACAAACAGATGCACACTCAGCCAGGGCATAATTAACCCACGTAATACAAGACTGAGGGATGTTACAAGCACATAGGCACAATTCACACCACAAGTAACCGATGCCAGGATACACAGAGCAATGGCAACATGAACCAAGGTCCCAATTTAAACCCACAAGCTGCTGATGTTGGCATACATGTAAAAACAATGAGACAAGTTAAACGCCATTGTAAAAGATTGATTCTTAATTGTGAGATTTCGCTTTTATTGTTTTGATTTGTTATGAGAGTCTCATTTGTTATTCTTGATTCTTAATCCCTTCAAGACTGAGCCAGTTTTCACCTTCCTGCCCCGGCCCATTTTTGCAAATCTGATATGTGTCACTCTATGTGGTAATAACTTTGGAATGCTTTTACTTAGCTAACCTATTTATAAAATTTAAAAAAAAAAAAAATTTTTTACAGGAAATTTGGAAAATTGCCAATTTTCTAAATTTGAATTTCTCTTCTTTTAAGACTGATAGTAATTCCTCATAAAATAGAATATAAATCAACATTTACCATATATCTACTTTACGTTGGCATCATTTTCTAATTGTCATTTTCTTTTTTAAAAGTTAATTTCCCAGAAAATGTCCCATTTTCCACTGATCTATAACTATTTAACACTCACTGCAATTTCTTGCTTTTTTTTTTTTTTACACAAAAAAAACCTGCACGGAAAACTGAGCATAGGTGCAATCAGTAAAACGGTTAGTTGCAGGACGCATGCAAAAATCTGAACTAACACTACATGAAATTTACTTACATATAGAGAGAGAGACGTCTGTGTGCGTGCAAAAAATGTAGAGTAAAAATTGCTTACAGTAAAAAAAATCTGAACACTAGCTAAAAATTAACTCTGTATATATGCTATATATAGACAGTCATATGTATGTATATATGTATATAAAAAAAACTAGCACGTGCTGATCAGTGACATCAGGGGAAAAACAAATAGTCATGGTTTGTTTGGCATCTGCCAAAAGCTGTGGGGGGGGGGGAGGGGAGTGGGGTATGGTTTGGTGAGGAATAGGGACAGGGGCTAAAGGCTGTATCACACTGACCAATGGTCAGCCAGATAAACGCTAACGAGCATTCGAAAGTGTAATACTGACGCCGACTGAACAAGTGAATGCTCATTCATCGGGCAATCAAGAGTTTTAAGCATGGTTAAAAATCATTGTTTGCCGGCGGCAGATCGTGCTCGCCAACAACAAATCAGTTTGGGGATGTGCGATGGCATTAGCGATTGCTCCTCCCCATACAATAGAGGAGATCGCTGCATGTTATAGCAGCAGTCTCCTCCACTAATGAGACAACGATTGCCAGGAAGGAACGCTTCCTTCCTGACAATCGCCTGCAAAATCTTTCAACGTAATACAGCCTTAGGGAGTACGGATCAGGGACGCACCTCCCATGCCAAATTCTTGACCTAACCCCTTCCCTCCAGCCAGAGGTGTAACTTGACCAGCATACAGTTTCTATGATACCAGTGTCTTCTTATGCACCACAAAGGTCTTTGGGCCCCCTCAGGTCCTGCTACGCCCCTGGTGATGGGTGCTGTCTATTTCTCCCCCCTTCCTCTATGAGTGATAGGGCTGGACATCTCGTCTAGCCTTGTGATCTCGTGCCGGCGCCAAGGTTGTCGATTTACAGAGACGGAGTGCCCTCACGTATATAGAGTTCTAGAGTTACCCAGTACATCATACCAGAGTGCCCCTGGTTATAGTGCATTAGTAAACACATTTAGAGGCAGCACCAGGAGGACAGTGCCCCATAAATGGTGCCTTATGCTGCATGGGGAAAGCCAATACTTTTACAGTAATGCTACACAATGGACGGTGCTTTTATTTATTCTGTTACTACCTGTTTTGTATTATTTCTGAGTGTAATTTTTCTTTATTTTATACAAAGAGGAACCAGCCCGTATGCTATCCTAAAACCACTTCCACTGCACATCAGCTGCTGACTTCTCTGTGACTGTATTGCTGACACTTCTACATTTAGCCAGTAGGTGGCAGTATTTTTATTGTTAGATTGGTATATGAATAATGTTGGGGCCTCACTATTGTAAGGGGGGCACTAAGAGGGGAACACTATTGTAAGGGAGCACTAAGAGGGGAACACTATTGTAAGGGGGCACTAAGAGGGAAACACTATTGTAAGGGGGCAGCCCTATTTTAAGGGGAGCACTAAGGGGGCAACACTGTTGTAAGGAGGGCACTAAGGGAGAGCACTATCTGAAGAAAGCAGGGGTCATTCTTACTGTGAGGGGGCAAATAGGGGGCATAACTACTGTGTGAGGGCACTAAGGAGGGATTGCTTCTGTGTGAGGGCACTAAGAAGGCATAACTACTGTGAGGGAGCAGTAAGGGGGCATAATTACTGTGAGGGGGGCACTAAGGGGGCATAACTATCGCCTGGGGCACTAAGGGGGCAGCACTATTGTAACATAAACATACACACGTGGATCCCCGTCATATATATTACAGTACATACCGTACCAGCAGTGACTGGGAGACATTACAAGGACATAGTGTAGGAGGTCTCATTACAGGGGAACTCTCCAGTCAGTATGGGGGATCCTGGACTACGGGGGCCCCCTGTCTACATGACATATAGAGCAATAATTTCCATATATATTATTGGGGAGCAGGCTGGGGACCCTATGGCGATCATATATCATGTTTTTGGGACCTTTTTCCTTTTGTTGTCTGTAGAGGAGTTGGCAGAAAAAGTTCTGTCATAGGGGCTGAATACCGGAAAAAAAAAACGCTTCAGTTTTGTCCCCATTCATTGTCAATGGGGACAAAACAGAACGGAATGTTCCAAACTGCATTCCGTTCCGTTTAGTTGCGTTCTCATACCAGAGAGCAAACCGCAGCATGTCCTGGGATGCGGAGCAAGATGGATCCGGCATGACCACCAATGCAAGTCAATGGGGACGTATCTATTTTCTCTGACACAAAAGAAAACGGATCCGTCCTCTATTGACTTTCAATGGAGCTCATGACGGATTTGTCATGGCCATGTTAAAGATAATACAACCGGATCCGTTCATAACGGATGCAGATGGTTGTATTATCAGTAATGGAAGTGTTTTTGCTGAACCCTGCCGGATCCAGTAAAAACGCTAGTGTGAAAGTAGCCTTAGAACTCTGAGTTGTGCCGTTTCTCTGTTATTCCTCTGGTAAACATATGAATAATGTCTCTCACATGCTGTTCACTATGGACAGCACACATACCCATTGTGTATTCACACATCCGTGTTTTTGCACGGAAGCATGCTCTTTTTGTTAGGATCCATCACGCCCATTATTGTTGATGGGTCCGTGAAAAACATGGAGGCAAGACAGAGGTCATCTATGTTTCATCCGTGTTTCATGGACCATTAGGAGGAGATTCTATGAAACTTAATTTTCATTTGTACGATGTGTGTGAAACGCGGATGACACACAGAGAACAAAAACCAGACACACAGACCAAACACGGATCCTTCATGGACATCTTCACGGAGGAATCACTGACCATCTCATCACAGATTTCAACACGGAAATGAGGCATAAGTTGACAACTGGTTGTTTTCACTAAACACTGACACTGTGCAATTAATGCTGACATTGGCCTCTTTCACATAAGCGTATTTGCATTTCGCATATGGCGCGTATTTTATGTACCGCAAGCTGCTGCTAATGATAGTAAATAGAGCCATTCACAGGGGCGTATAATTACCGTCAATATTTGAAATCCTCAGAATACGCCAATGACAATCTATGGAGGCGCAGGAAGCAAAATATACGCATGTAAATCCGGATGAGTGACTGAAGCAATACTGATGACAATACGGATGGTATATCATCTGGAATCCATGTGTATTCTGGAGCCGGAATATGGACGGATTTTGATACGGCCCTGTGCAAGTGGCCATTGTCATAGTTCAGCCGGATGGGATGCAGCCAAGCTGTGCCCACCTCCAACAGCTAATGTCTGGAATGTGGGGAAACGCCCTGTTAAAGTGGTCAAACACCAATTGTCCATTTTCAGGAGGAATAACAGAGGAAAGGCCCAATGGAGAGTTAGCAGAAAAGATGCTTCAGAATTACTTCATGGTTAATTAACAAAATAATAAAGGCAATATACTCACCATCCGAATCCTCCCTCTAGTCACAGTAAGTGCTCATGCTCCGACTGCTGCAAATTGCGGATCCGCAAAACACGGACACCGGCTGTAAGATATTCTGCGTTTTGCATAGCTGGCTCCTAAGAGAACAGTCCAATCCTTGTCCGTAATGCGCCAAGAATAGGACATGTTCTATATCATTTTGGATGACAAGGAACGGTCATACGGATGCGGACATGACATGGAGAGCTGCCTGCAACTTTTGCGGCCCCATTGAAGTGAATGGGTCCGCATCCAACCCGCAAAAAAATGAATGCGGACAAAAAATAAGTTTGTGTGCATGAGCCCTAACGCACTGTTATGTGAATGCGTTCAGTATATGTTTCTCATTGGACCATCGTTCACACAATCATTCAGGTGTCAGAGCTGACATTTCCCAGAATTCTGTGCTGGCTAAGACACAGCGCCCGGTTCAGTCGGATAACGCGGCATCCTGCGGTACACTATGTAATATTAGAAACATACCTGACAGCTGTATGGAAAAAAAAAGCATTGGTATAAAAAAAAACTTTAAAAAACACCATTAAAAATGCCAACACACACTGCACATGTATTTTTTTGGAAGCGGCAAAAATAAAAAAAAGCAATGGTGCTCTATGGGAAAAAAGTGTCAGGCAAAGAGGGGAAAAACATCCAGAGCACCCTGTATTTTAATAAAAACACCACCGAAGAAAAAAAATCTAACTCAACTAATTAGACACTAATACCTCCCAGACTTCCATGCAACAACTGAAGCTGGCTTTTTTTCTTAAAAAACATCAGCAAAATATTCACCCAAAACCATTTAAACCCCCCACCCCCCCCCCCCCCAAAAAAAAAAAAAAAAAAAAACTATTTGTGACAGCACCCTGTCAGATGTGTTCCAATATAATTTGGGGAAATGGTTTAATGCGAGGAATTTGTCGGCCCCGTTTCCCAGCAATGCTTTTACAATTGTTGGTGGTACGATGTGGCGGCACGGTGGGGGATCTTACTTATGAGGGGGTTTAAGTTGTGGGGGTTGAGGGTCGGCCATGGCATGCATTTGGTATCACACAGAGGTTTTTCTCTGGTGTTTTTTTTAGGGCTTTCACTTTTTTTTGTTGCAAGTGTTTTTTTTGTTGCTTTTTTTCCACCCTGGAGGTGCGTTTTTTTTTAGGCCTCATGCACACGACTGTATTTTTTGACCATGTGTGATCTGCATTTTATGGTTTGCACATGGACCCATTCATTTTTATGGGTCTGCAAAAAAACGGACACACGGATGTCATCAAATTGCTAAACCTGTCCTATGCTTGTCCATATTGTGGACAATAATACAGTGGGATTGCACCTAGACTGCATTAGTCTTTGGTAGACCTGTGATATGCGGACCACTAAACAGATACCATCATATCTGTTTTTTTCTCCCATAGACCGACATATTTTTCTTTTTACAGCTTCAAAATAACGCATTTTCAATGTAAGTTGGTGTTTAATGACTTTTTTTTTTTACAGTGCTTTTTCCCATACAGCCCTAATGAAGGGGTGACATCATAGGAGGCGCATACTTTCCTCAAAAAAAAAATGTTAGTTTTGCAAAGAAGCGTCAATTTTGACGTAAATTTGTTTTCCCTTAGTCCTAACAGCAGCACAAGTGGGGGATATTTGCCCCTGTGAAGCTGGTCAGGACAGGCGGAATTTTATTGAACAAAAAAATTTCTGCCTAAGTATCCTTAATTACTAATTAAGCAATTAAGCCCCTACCCCATATAACCCGTCCCCCAACTGGATGGGGTTGCTTTATAACAAGTAACTGATAACAAAACACTCAAAGGGTGGGAAATTTGTGTGCTGCTGTTAGGACTAAGGGAAAACAAATTTACGTCAAAATTGACGCTTCCCTTTCGTCCTAACCAGCATCACAAGTGGGGAAGTAGCAAGGAGCTCCCACCAATTGGGAGGGTACCCTCTTTTTTTTTTTATATGAGAGGGCGGCACTTAAAACGGAGTGTCCAAAGGCCATTCCCTCCGCTCGTCTTGTCTCTAGACGATAATGCGAGATGAAAGTGTTCTGGGAATTCCAAGAAGCGGCGGCACAGATCTGGTCCAGAGGAATTAGCTTCTTTTCGGCATAAGACGTAGATACAGCCCTGGTGGAATGGGCGGAGAAGAAGGAAGGAGGCGTCAGGTCTTGGGACAGAAAGGCCAAACGGATAGCTTCTTTAATCCACCTGCTTAGGGTGGGTTTGGAGGCCTTAAGACCCCTATTTTTCCCAGAGTAGGCTAAAAGGAGGTTTTCTGATCTCCTAAATTCCCTTGTTCTGTCCAAATATACCCTTAGACCTCTTGAGATGTCTAAGGTACGGATCCTTTCTTCCTCAGGAGAAGTTGCAGCCGGTGAGAAAGTGGGTAGATTTATTTTCTGGTTAGTATTTGAAAATGATGGGATTTTTGGAACGAAGGTTGGTAGAAATTATAACAGGACCTTGTCCTGAAAGAAATTTAAATATGGCTCGGATGCCCCCAGAGCCTGAAGTTCCCCCACTCTTTTAGCTGATGTGATAGCTAATAGGAAGGTGACCTTTAGAGATAGGAATCTTAGATCCACCTCTTCCAAAGGCTCAAAAGGGGGGACACATAACCCTTTCAGAACCACTGTTAAATCCCACTCAGGGATTGGTCTCAAGATTCTGGGTTTAAGTCTTTCGGCTCCCTTCAGGAACCTCTTGATTAGGTGGTCTTGAGAAATCAGCCTGCCGAGGCATGCTGATAAGGCAGAGACATGAGCTCTGAGCGTAGATGGACTTAGACCCTTGTCTAGACCATCCTGGAGGAACTGTAGAATGGTAGAGAGAGGAAGATCCGAGGCAACTACCTCTCTGTCCCTACACCAACGAAGGAATATCCCGTAGATTCTGGAATACTTCTTATTTGTGGATTCCGCTCTTGAGTGAGATATTGTTCTCAAGACCTCCACAGATAACCCTCTAGCTTCTAGAAGGGACCTGTCAATCTCCAGGCTGTCAGACTGAGCTTCCTCAGATCTAGACAGGGACCTGTGTCCTGATACATTAGGTCCTGTATTAGGGGAAGTCTCCAATAAGTGCTCTGACTCATTTGCATGAGTTGGGTGAACCAAGATCTCTTCGGCCAGAATAGCATGATGGCTATCACCAAGGTCTGGTCTTGCTTGATCTTCATCAATACTCTCGGTATCATGGAAAATGGAGGGAAAATATTAATTTAAACCTTTGGTTAAAACTGGACCCTTTTCTGGGTGTTTCCACTCGGTACCCATTAATTTCTTTAGAGACTCGTCCACTTTAAAGGCCCTTGGCCCCTTAGAGGTGGCCTGTGGAGCTTCCCCTTGCTCAACATCCTGGTCCCTTGACCTGATGGAGCGCAACAGTCTTTGAGTCTTTTCGGCCGGAAAGCGAAAGACCGAACTCTCTTCCTCGGAGGAAGAATTATCTTCAACGGAGATTACGTCTTCCGACATAGGGACCGGGCCAGGAGAGGCCTGCCTAGGTCTCTTGTTAGAGACTGCTCCTTTAATTTTGGCAATGGAAGTGTCCATGAATTGCTTCATCCAGGAGAACATCTCCACCACCGTTGGTTCTGGATCCGTTGATCTGGGTCGGCAGCCTGGGCATCGGTGAAATTCGTACGAGTCCGGCAAAGGGGTGCTGCAGCTGGAGCAAGCAAGATGTCTCTGTTTGTGAGCAGATTTGCCTAAGAAACAGACAACAGGCATAAGAACTTGGATCCAGAAAAAAGGCTATGAAGAGTGAGTAGTACCTTACCGTGAGATGGCGATGTCATTTTGAAAAAAGCGTGATGTCTTCAGAGAACTACCTGAGCACAGGAGTAGCAAAGTAAAGGATGTCAGCTGTAGGGTCCATTCACACGTCCGCAATTCTGTTCCGCATTTGCGGAACGGAATTGCGGACCCATTAATTTCAATGGGGACAGACTATGTCCCGGCCGGGTCCGCAATTGCGGATCCGCACTTCCGGGTCCGCAATTGCGTTCCCGAAAAAAATAGAACATGTCCTATTCTTGTCCGCAATTGCGGACAAGAAAAGGCATTTTCTATGAGAGTGCCGGCGATGTGCGGTCCGCAAATTGCGGAACGCACATTGCCGATGTCCGTGTTTTGCGGATCCGCGGATCCGTGGATCCGCAAAACACACACGGACGTGTGAATGGACCCGTACTCAGAAACTGAGTGCAACACTGACATGCCGCCCACAGGTGCCTTAAATAGGGCGAAAGGGAGGAGTTAACACCACTCCCCCGCCCTAGAGGTGGAGCCCAAATACTTTTAACTACCCTCTACATTAAACGCACTATAATAAAAATATAACTACTACTGACTCCCACCTAGATGCCCTGCCCTACTTGAGGTCCTTCATCTGTTGGATGAAGGACCTTTGGTGACGTCACAGGATCACATGGTCCACTCAAATGCTTCTATGATTGGACCATGTGACTCTGTGACGTCACCACAGGTCCTGAAGCAAACTATCAAGAGAGAAGACGTTCGGGGGCTCTGCGCGTACAATGGGAGAAGGTAAGTTAACTCTTTATTATTTTTAACCCTCTATAGCCCGGGGAACATTGCATTCTGTAATTAGAATGCGATTCTTTTCCCTTATAACTATGTTATAAAGGAAAATAATTACATATACAGAATACTCATCCCGAAACCGGACTTCAGTGATGAAGTCTGACTTCGGGTCTGGGTACCAAGCATGCGGATTTTTTCACGCGTGTGCTAAACGCACTACAAACGTTAGCACACGCGCGGAAAAATCGTGGCGATTCCCACAACGCACCCGCCTCTTATCCGAGTGTCAAACATGACGCCCGTGTGCAAGAGGCCTATATATATACCCCAAATGGGAGACTCCAGTAAGGAGTCTAGCCTGTCCTGGAGTCCACAGGACAAAAAAAAAGCAACCCCATCCAGTTAGGGGATGGGTTATATGGGGTAGGGGCTTAATTTCTTAATTATTAATAAAGGATACTTAGGCAGAAATTTTTTTGTTCAATAAAATTCCGCCTGTCCTGACCAGCTTCACAGGGGCAAATATCCCCCACTTGTACTGCTGGTTAGGACGAAAGGGAAACATTAGGGTATGTTCACCGGGCGGATCTATCGTGTATTCTGTGGGAGAAATTGCAGCGGTTTTTCATTTTCAGTTTGAACTGAATGGAGCTATACCGCGAGCAGACATTTACCGCACACTGTGTGCTGTCCGCATCCGTAGTTCCATTCTGCGGCCCTTCCAAAAACATAGGACATGTCCTATTCTTATCCACAATCGCGGGCAAGAATGAGCATTTCTATCATAGGGCCGCTGTTCCGTTAATTTTCCCTACCCGTGCACTTTCCATACCCATGTCATTTCCAGTTGTGACGCAGCCGCACCGGAAGTGACGTTTGCAGGTGTGGAAGGAGGTGTGTCACGCCGCTCGCGAGACTGAAAAGGAGTTGCTGTGAACGCGCCGAGGGTCGGAAAAAATTACGGGCAAGTGCGCATGCGCCGAGGGTAGGGAAACATTAAGGGCCAGTGCGCAAGAGCGGTATAAAGTCTGTCCTTTCCCCTGAAGACGCCAGTTTATCTGGTGAAACATGTTGGGGGACAGAATCTGTTGGTTTTAGCTCTGCTCGAGTTGCTAAACACTGAGTAGGAAACAGTAGGAAACAGTTATTTACTTTAGGGTGTATGTTCACAGCACCGAGTACCCTGCAGGATTAGTCAGGCAGGTAGTTATACACTGATTGCAAACTTGTGGGAAGGTTAGGAGGGTAGTGCACACCCTCCGTTACCACTAGCAACCTGTGCGATAGCAGTGTGCAAATTCGAGCAGTAGTTTTAACAAGTGTGTCAAAACTCACAAACATTTTTAGAGAACTACTAATAAAAGTGAAGTTTTACTGATTTAAATATTAAGGGTAAAAGTGGTGAATTGAGCTCAATTGAGCAAAGTTTTTTTGTTGCTATGGAACCCTCCCTTAATAGGGTCTCTAGTTTTTTTGTATTAGAGCGGTATAAAGAGACAGATTAAACAACTACATGCCCCATATTTTTCCCTCGCACCAGCCCTCCCCTTGTCTCGTTATCCACCTTTACCTTGGACAGCGCCATGTTGTATTCGCGCTTGCGCACTGAGCCGTAATTTTCCCTACCCTCGGCGCATGCGCAATTGGCTGTGATTTTTCCCTACCCCAGTCGCGTTCAGTTAGCCGCGTTCGACTGCGCCGACTCCTACTCAGCCAGTCAGTAAGCGAGCGGCGTGACACACCTCCTTCCACACCCGCAAACGTCACCTCCGGTGCGGCTGCATCACAACCGGAAATGATGAGGGTATGGAAAGTTCACGGGTAGGGAAAAATAACAGAACACCAGCCATGTGCAGTCCGCAAAAAGCACAACACACACGGGCGGTATCTGCGTTTTGCGGATCCACAAAAAAACGTGTGAATGGACTCTAACAGTACAGCGAACTTATCGGTTATCCATCAAAAGCAAGCCATAGATCTGAGACCAACAGATGCCAGCATCACCAAAAATGTCACTTACAATCATAGTCAATCAGCCATAAGCTGTGGGGGAGATTTTGAAAAACTGGCGTAAATTTGGCTTAGTTGCCCATAGCAACCAACCAGATTCCTCCTTTCATTTTTCAGAGCTCCTTTGGAAAATAAAAGGATTCATCTGATTGGTTGCTATGTGCAACTAAACCCGTTTATCCATGCACCAGTTTTGGGCTAATAATACATTCAGCAGCAGATATAGTAAGGTGATCTGCCGCTGATCGGGCAATAATCGCGGGAAACGATTACATCTGTCACCGCTTATCTGGTGTACTAGTCAGCACTGCATCTCTGCAGGGGGTAGCAGACATTTGGTTTCACTTTCACTTTGCAGGCGCCCGTCACCCAAGCAGCTAGCATCAGTCCCTGCGAGACCCCAAGTCCCCAGACTGCAAGTGTCCCTCCATCTGCCAGCTACACAACAGCTAGAGGGCGTGTCCACGGCTGATTGACAGCCCGGAGAGGGGCGGGTCTCGGCTCTGATTGGCTGATTGGCTGGGAAATTCCAGTTTGGCGTGTTGTCGGAAGTGGTCACTGTATCGGTGGGCGCTATTGTAGCTTTTCATGGCAGAGGGGACCTGCTGAGCTCACAGGCAGAGGTACAGAGGTAGGTGAGGGGGGATTACCTTTGTTTGGAGTTCTGTCCGATTCGTTTTGTTGCAAACAATTCTGCTCCATCTGTAAAGAGATCTGCCACTGCTGGCAGCATGGTTGTCACTGCTTGATGAAGTTATGATTGTCCTATAGATAATTCTATATGTCCTAGGATACACCGAGCGATTATTAGCGTCCCTCCGATCCGGTGGGTGCTCATGGCGCAATTACCTGTTGCGATTTGCAGATTGGCGCAGGTCCGCTCATCTGTCACTGCTCAGACCCTATGTAGACTTTTGTCTCATGTGCAATCGCTTGAAAATTGCTCCAACCAGGGCAGGAGTCAGTCGCAAGCGATTTTTCTTAGGCTACGGCTATACGGCGACATGAAAATATGTGCGACTTGCCGCGTGTCCTGCGAGACTTACATTGAAGTCAATGGAGTTAATCCGGCATGTCTGGATATTTTGCAACTTTTGCGTCGCAACACTGCTGATGAACATTGCATGAAACGTTGTGGGGCTTTCTTGTCGCTGTGTAGCCGTACACTTAATCGCTACGCGCTGCAGTTTTAAGGTCACGGCCACATGTGTTTACATCATGTTTAACGAATACGCGCGACATATATACGTTAAATGTTATGCCACAGACACTGGTAGCCATCGGGTTCCATTGTAAAAAAAAAATTTAACGTATATGTTTTTTACTCTGGAGTGTATTACGTTTTTGCATCCCCCCCCCCCCTCCCTCCAATATATATGTTAAAAGTAGGAAAAAAAATGTGAACAGTCCCTTAAAGGAGTTGTGCCAATCAGGGGATAGCTAGCTGATAGCTGGGGGGTCCGACTACACTGGAGCAACAGGTCAGGCGTGCGCACTGCTGCTCCATTCGTTTCTTCGGGAGTTCCTCAGCCAAGTCCCCGTTTACCCGGTAGTAATATTTACCGGAATTTTATTTACCCGCTTTCAGTATTAAGGCAGTACTGTATATACAGAATCCCAGCGGTGGTATTTGCAGTATATATACGGTTTTAGGCTACATTCACACGACTGTATCCATTTTACACTCTGCTAATTGCGGATCTGCCAAATACGGACGCGGTCCGTGTGATTCCCAGCCATTTTGTAAAAAATACCTATTCCTGTCCACAAAACGGACAAAAGTAAGGCATGTTCTATAATTTGCAGAACGGCCACATCCATGTGCTGTCCGCATTTTTTGCAGCCCCGTAGAAATTAATGGGTCAGCGCACGATCCGCAAAAATGGACCGAACATACGGTCATGTGAATGTAGCCTAAGGGCTCATTTACACAAACGTATTATCTTTCCGTGTTTTTTTGCAGACCGTATGCAGAACCATTCATTTCAATGGGTCCGAAAAAATCCCAGAAGTTACTCCATGTGCTGTATGTCTGCATGTCCGTTCCGCAAAAAAAATAGGACATGTCCTATTATTGTCTCCATAATAGACAAGGATAGTACTGTTCTATTTGATGCCAGCTGTTCTATTCCGCAAAATACGGAATGCACATGGATGTCATCCGTGTTTTGCGGATTCCAAAATACATACGGTCTGATACATGAGCCCTAAGGCTGCGGCTGCAGCCTCGCAACATAATACTAGGGAATGGGGTCGTCCTGCCTTCACCATGACACTGTTGGATTTTTTGGCGAATGTCAGTTCCCAGCGTCGTCCCGTTCAAGTCCTTACTGCGCAGCTAAATTCGCTGTTTAGCCCCAACCTTATTGACTAAATCGCCATCTAATTGGCATCTCATCTGCATGGACTGATTTGGGGGTCATTTATGAAGACTGGTGCTTTCTACCCCTGGTCTTGATATTCCCTGCGCCACCTGAGGATGCGCTAAGTTTATGACCAGGCGCGTGTTTCGGCAGTCGGTGCGCCTAGAATGAAATCTACACCAACTTGTAGCTGGCGTAGACCGGAGTAAGTGGCGATAAATCTGCGTTGGCTGATGGCCCCATAACACCATGCCCCCATGCTTAAACATGCCATTTACGCAAGATTTTCTTTTTGTGAAAATGTTTTAAAAAAAGTTTCTTGGCGTAGGGACACTTGTCTTTTATGCTAGATCAACTATTAATAGTGAATATTAGGCTTGAGCGAATTGGACTTTGGATCCTAGATCCATTGAAATACGGTCTGAAAAAAAAAAAAACGTATACGTTCGTGTGCATGAGCCCCTATTCACATGTCAGCGTTTGGTCAGTGTTTTCCATCGGTTATTGTGAACTAAAACCAGAAGTGGAGCCTGCACAGAGATGAGGTATATGGGAAAGATCTGCTCCTGTTCTGTGTTTAGAGCCGCACCTGGTTTTGGATCAAAATCACTGATAGAAAACACTGACCGAACACTGGTGTAAAGTAGAACTGGCTTAGTTGCCCCTAGCAACCAATAAGATGCCGCCTTTCATTTTTCAGAGCTCCTTTGGAAAATGAAAGGAGGAATCTGATTGGTTGCTATGGGCAGCTAAGCCAATTTTCCTTTACGCCAGTTTTGATGACTCTTACACTGACTGTGTGAATAAGGCTGTATGCATAAAGCAGTGTTGGTTACGTGTATTTTCCCGTGTGGATTTTCGTGCGTTTTTGCTGTGTTTCCACACTAACATCCACATTGTTATTTGAGGATTTACCCAAAACTCTGTACTGAACATTAGCTCATACAATTGACATGCTGCAGATCTTGTGACAAAAATCTTGTGCCTCGTCCACATTTCCTTGTCATTTTTAAGTCCGTGAAAAAAGCATCCTTGTTTGGTCTGTGTGTCCATTTTTTACCCTCCGTGTGTCATCCGTTGCTCAGCTGAAAATTAATTTCGGAAGCATCTCCTATTAGTCGTCAGTGAAAAATGGATGCAACACGAATACCATACGTGTTGTGGCCTGGATTTTCACGGACCCGTAGACTTTCATGGGCGTGTTTGGTCTGCATCACGGACCAAAGTAGTGCTTGTCTCCGTGATTTTTTTATTTTATTTTTTTAACTGATGTGTGAACAGACACATTAAAACAAATGGGTATGTGTGCTGTCCTTGGAAACTGCGGACAGCGCGTGTTGGCGAAAAATGGAATGTGGACGAGGCCTCATGTTGTGTGATCACCGCCAGGCCGAAGCCTAAACTTCTATTGTTGCTTACCTTGGATCAATGGACCATTCTGTATCCAAATTTATCACAACCTCTTTGATGTAAAATTTGGATGTGAAAATAAAGCCTCATTCACACTTCAGTGTTTTGGTTAGTGTTTTCCATCAGTGATTCTGAGCCAAAACCAGGATTGGAGCCTCCACAGAGATAAGGTATAAGGGAAAAGATCTGCTCCGGTTCTGTGTTTAGAGCCTGGTTTTGGCTCAAAATCACTGATGGAAACCACTGACCGAACGCTGACGTGTGAATGAGGCGTAATGCTGCATAAAACCTGAAAAAATGACAAAAAAAAGCCTATGGGAGTCATTTATCAAGACTGGCATTTTCTATGCCCGTGTTGATATTCCCTGCGGGAGGAGGCTCTTAATGCCCCACTAACACAACCGTATAAAAACGTGGATCAGATGCAGACCCATCCATTTTAATCCATGTCAAACACAACAATAGCTGATCTCAGGGAGACCAGCTACAAAAAACACCGCGGAGCCTCACTTAAGAGTCTCAACACAGCAATCCGAAGTGCAAAGTTCCCTGGGAGCTTTAAGGATGTGACAGGGAAAACCTAAGCTAGGTTTTTTGTAGCTGGACTCCCTGAGATCAGCTATTGTTGTGTTTGAGTAGTCTCCGAGGCATTGCTCCCGGTTAGCCAGAATCCTACTCCACACTGATGAGGGGCAACACCCTGAAACAGCTGTCTGTGGATGGATAACTGGCTTAGGTTTTCCCTGTCACATCCTTAAAGCTTGTAAAAAAGCGGGATCTTGACATAGGGGCCACTTAATATGGTGGATTTGGTGATCTCTGTAATGGAGACACCCCTTTGCACCGGTTTTCCTTCCTTTGAGGGATATCTGGCTTTCATTGTGTTGTAGACCCATAACTGGGGCTCCACATTTGTTTTGCATATTTCAATCCATGTGCACATGGTGATGGACCATATGACCAGGGCTGTGGAGTCGGAGTCGGAGGCAATTTTGGGTACCTGGAGTGGGAGTCGGCAAAAAATGGACCGACTCCGACTCCTACTAGATTTAAATTGGAATAAAAAAAAATTGAAATAAAAAAAAAGCAAGTTTAAATGTCCCAATTCAGATAAAGTTATAATTAATTACTTCTCTACTGTAAGAATAAAGGCCAATGCATGCAGTGCGTCACGTTACCGCTAAACAAAGACGTTAAGTGACCGTGAAGAAGCACGCTTTTCATATGCTTTACTATGCAGTTAAAGGGACACTGACAGGCTGATATATCTGCTGGTATTCATCAGAGGATCAGGAATACAACTAGACGACTGTTACCCCCAGTTGAGGTTTACTTGTGTTTAAAAACGTTTTAATCAATATGCAAATTCTCTACCTTTGTGCCCAAGGGGCAGGCGCACATGTAGAGTACTGGCAGCACTAGACAGGACTAGGTAGCGAGGAGGAAGAGAGAAAGCTGGCACAGCCTCAGCATAGCCAGACGAGGCTGCTGCCAGCACTCTACATGTGCGCCTGCGCAGGAATTCAGCGTTCGCTAGCCTGAAAAAAAGGCCAGTGCAGTGAATAATAACAAGGGGAACAGCGCTGGGAAGCTGTACTCGGCGCGGCTGGGCACAAAGCCGCAGGAGACGCTGCCCCATTGGGCACAAAGATAGTGAATTTGCATACAGATTAAAATGTTTTTTAAACACAAGTACAGCTTAACTGGGGGTAACATTAGTATAGTTTTACTCCTAATTCTCTGATGAAAACCAGTATATATATATCTTTAGCTGGAAAATCAGCCTGTCAGTGTCCCTTTAAGGAGCGGCAATACTTACACTTTCCATTGTCTTGTGGTCTGCTGTTACAGGGACCCATGGTTATCCTCGCCTCTCACTGATAACTGATTAAGGACTGGAGACACTTGTATAAGTGAAGGGAATGGATAGTCAATAGTTCAAGACTGAAGCTGTAAACCATTTGAAAAACTGCTATCATTCAGCTAAGGCTATAAAACATGTAAACTCAGATTGTTAGCTTAAATTTTAAACATGACTATGGGATTCTACTAGGAAAATCATGTTTTAAAATAAATGCCCCTTCCCCTGCCCCTTCCTGGATCCTCCCACTGCTCTATCTTCAGCAGAAGATCAGCACACAAAGGAGAAGGCAGCAGCTTCTGCTCACCTACCTCTCTATGCTAGAGGAGATTAGAAGAACTTGGTGGAACAGATTCGTATTTGCATATTAAATACAGAGGTGTCGGAGTCGAGGAGTCGGAGTCGGAAGTTTCAAAATCTGAGGAGTCGGAGTCGGACAATTTATCTACCGACTCCACAGCCCTGCATATGACGCCACCAAAGGTCCTTTGCCTCCCAGGTCCTTAACCAAAGGAAGAAGAACAGCCGGGCTGTGCGAACAAGTGGAAGAGGTGAGTCTAATTTTTTATTTTTTTTAACCCCCTCAACCCACATTTTAGTAAGCATTCTGTATTAAGAATGCTATTATTTTCCCTTATAACCATGTTATAAGGGAAAATAATACAGTGAATAGACGTTTCTCTCCTAGCAACCCTGCGTCAAAATCACACCGCCTCCGCACTTGCTTGCGGATGCTTGCGTTTTTCACGCAGACCCATTCATCTCTATGGGGCCTGCATTGCATGAAAAACGCAGAATATAGAACATGCTGCGATTTTCACGCAACGCAAATATGATGCGGGAAAATCACAGCTCATGTGCACAGCCCCATAGAAATGAATGGGTCCGGATTCAGTGCGGGTGCAATGCGTCCTCCTCACGCATTGCACCCGTGCGGAAAACTCGCCCGTGTGAACCCAGCCTTACAGAGCAGAAAGTTCAGGGCCAGCAACAGCGGCATCCCTGAATTGATGAGGTGAGACAACCACTTTAAGCTTTGATGTGTTTTTTTTTTAGTTCTTTCTGGCCAAACACAACCTCATTTTGTAAGGAGCCACAGTAGAGCTACCATAGAGGGACATAGGCTTCCTGACTTTAAGTGGGGCATACATCACCTAGAAATCTGACAAAACTTTGGTGCCTAGCTCCATACAGAGCCATCTTTGCCTGTATGCATGCT